>CM060912.1:525422159-526672159 GCA_030737875.1 Allium sativum | reverse complement strand
CACTTGGGCCTGGGTGCACCTGTTGTTGTCTTGGCTCGGTTTTATGGGCCTGTGACGGATTTTGAGGGCTCAGATCTATCCTAGGGTTTATCCTATGGCCTAAACTACTCCTAATCTCTATAAAAACACCCTAAGACCTAACCTAAATCACTAAAAATCATTCTAGCAACTAAGTGCTGCCAAAATCTATCTTGATCATGGCCTCCATCTCCAACTCCAAGGGCTTATGCATTCAAATCGGGTTCAAACCAAAAGATGCAAGCTTTCTACATCAAATTGAGGGTAGATCAACGTTGCTAAGAAAATTTCATGACGATTCTTCAACAAAGGAGCCACCTTTCTTCGTCAAGACGATTCATGCTCCTATCCCTCTTGCCACGCTATGTAAGTTCTAGCTACTTGTAGATCTAAACGGTGGTTCTAATATGACATGGAATAAAATGCGATGAACATAAGTATGCTAGCCTATGTGAACCTAGTTTAGCCCTTTTGCTTGAACCTATGACTTTGGCTATTACTTAGTGACTAGATTATGCCACTCATGTTATGGTTAACTTAGTTTATCATGAAAGATTGAACCTTTACTTGTGGGATGTTGGCATGAACACTTGGAACCACTTTGACTTGTGAAATATGTGCATGAACATGACTTGGGGCTTATGCATGTAAAAGGATCCAAACCCCTTAAGATATTATGAAAGTTTGAGGCCAAACCCCTTATGATATTATGCATGTTTGTGGCCGATTCCTTTAGGACATCGTGCATGTTTTAGGCCAATGTGTTATCATAGTATTTCTACCATGTTGACTCGCTTTCACTTGTGTTTGAAAATACGTTTTGGGTGGTTTAGACTAAACGTGAATATGGCATGAAACGTGACTTGAAGTTACATGAAACATGACATGTAAGTTAAACTAAAATGTGGACATGACACATAGGAAAACATGGGACTTGAAAACTAGACATGTATAGGTTGTAAGTGTAATATGACACTAGACTAAACATGAAAGTGACCAACTCGAGGTTGGGTTGAGTTTGCAACATAAAACTACCCGGACCCGACCGACTTAACTAGTAGTTGCAAACAATAAGACCCAATGTGAGAAGTTGGTCATGTCGCGCTTAAGACCCGAGGTTAGACTAGGTTGTGGTGTAAAACTACCCGGACCCGCCCGGCTTAACTAGTAACCACAACAAGGTCTAATGTGAGAGGTTGAGAGTGCATTAATTTAATTAATGCCACATGATAAGGTTAAGTAAATTTGACTAATGACACTTAACCGATATGACATGAATGGGTAGGTTAAGTTAAACCGGACTTGATTTCTTAATGACACTTAACCGTAAAATATAGTTAGGGGATGGGGTTAAGCTAAACCTACACTTAACTAATCTAAACACGGTAATTAGATGGGGTTAAGTAACCTACACTTAACTAATCTAAACACGGTAATTAGATGGGGTTAAGTAACCTACACTTAACTAATCTAAACACGGTAATTTGATGAAGTTAAGTTAACCTAGACTTAACTAATCTAAACACGGTAATACGATGGGGTTAAGTTAAACACTTAACTAATCTAAACTTGATAATTCAATGAGGTTAAGTAACCAACACTTAACCTACTAAACGTGATAATTTAATGGGGTTAAGTAACTTATACCTAACCAATTATACATGATGATTTGATGAGGTTAAGTAACCTATACTTAACCAATCTAATATGAGAACTTGATAGGGTTAAGTCACAAGACCGTTTAAATATACTTAACCATTGTAATACGATTAGTGGATGGGGTTGAGCTAACCCATTCTTAACCAATCCGACTCGATAATCTGATGGGGTTAAGATAATCTATGCTTAACCAATCTAACACGATAATCTGATAGGGTCAAGACAAACTAATACTTAACCAATTTGACTTGATAATTGAATAGGGTTAAGTCAGGAGCTTCTTGGTATACTTAACCAACTTGTAGGGCTAAGTCTTGAGCTTTATCCAATCTTGACATGATTCGTAGGCGGGTTAAGTCATGAACTGGAATGACAACACTTAACCCATTTGACAAAACCCTAGTTCAGGGGACTAGGTGGAAAATCGTAGTTAACAAGGATAACGGGAAAGGGAACTAAGTGATAAACCTTAGTTTAGGATAACTAAGTAATAATTCTTAGTCAAGGAATTTGGACCAGTTCACAGGTAGATGAGTAACCCGATACGGTAGGTCATCGCTTAAACACACGAGGAGGAGCAAATTATCTGACTTAGATAAAGGCTCCAACGAACTGGGTGACGAAGCAGTAGCTTCGGGGGACGTGTGGGTACTCTTGGTATCCCTCTGTGAGGTTGCGGATGGTCCACGAAACCTGGGCTCACAGAGGTTAAGGTTTGCGGTAGAAGAACCAAGGGTATGCCTTGGTTGCTGTGCGAGCAACCTAAAGACTGGGGTGGATTAGCGTGGGGTCGGCGATATTTTTACGGTATCCCTAGATAGCACATCGTCGGCCACCTACCATCTTTAGTCAATCATGGATGTACGGAAAGGCAGAGAACACCCAACAGACCATATTTGCTATCTAGGTATGGGTGAGGTTAGCCGTCCGGGAAGGGGGCATCGATGGCCTTAGTGTAGTTCTCATACATGACTTTTCTTGTTTTGCCTTTCAGTAGTTGAGGGAGGGGTCACGTGGGACCATAGCCACGGATACAAAAACAGACCTCGATATCTGCATCGACAGATGACTTAAAACTCCCGACCGAGTTCCGTATTTCTTGATTTGCCCTGGCACGGAACTCGGATGGCACATTGAGATACATGTGCGTCTAGACATGGAAAACGATTCACGATTCATACGTGGGATAAAAGGGCGCGGTTGACGGGTAGCATAATCTCTAGTTGCCCTAAGTGGCTAAAACCCAAACCGAGATACGAAAACGTTCTTTAGGTAGCATAATCCCTAGCGGTCCTAGGTGGCATAAATCCTAGGTGAACACGCGATAGTTCATGGTAAGAAAACATAACCAGTTCAAGGGTAGCAGTCCAAAACAACTTCAAGGATAAAATGGTACTACGTTGAGGTGGTATAGATTTACATGGGAAAGGCCGTACGGCCTACGGCAAAGGACTGAACTTATACACGGAAAGAAACATACGAGTTAGGAAAACCTATGTACGCGATATATTAGGTTGACATGGACCATTTCATGACTTTGGTCAAGGGACATTTTATAGTTAACTCATGACACGGGTTGGGATACTAGTACGGGAGGTGCAGAACAAATATACATGATAGATACCTTGGGATATTATACTTGATAGAAACCTGACGATGTGATACTTTGATTTACCTTGACACCGTAGTTTGTCATGATACCTTAGTTTTCTTGATACCGTAGTTCACCCTGTTATCTTGGTTTAGTTTATCTATCTTGTCGTCATCCTTATGTTTATTTTCAGTTTATGCATGTCATGTTACCTTTACCTGTTTTTATGCTGGAAGTAGATAGGACTTACCAGTCTTTATGACTGACCCCGTTTTCTTTTGCCTCTTTGTCTTCCATTTCCCCCCCAGGTTTTCAGGGAGGAAATGCTGTTGTTTAGTTCGGACCTCTTATGCTTGAAGGTCACCATGTATAGCTTGGTCTTCTCTTGGCTATGGCTGCTTCACCGCTTTATTTTGGGGAATAATTTATGAAATGTTTTTATGCTTCTTTACTATTGCAAGGCAGGTTTTGATGTATTCTGATGAAAAAGGCTTTAGACCTTATTTTATAAGGTAATGAAATTTGTTTTACTTCTGCTGTTTTATATATGTTCTGTCTTGTAATATTTTTGTGCATGTTTACCTCGATAATACTTCACCAAACCTAGTGCATTCCCTTTGTGAGTGATCCTAGCGGAGGTGGGGTGTTACATTTGGTATCAGAGCAGAAGGTTACCAGGCTGGGCAAAAGTTTTTAAAACCTTCTGAAAACTATTTGAGAAACCGTTTAGAAAGAAGCATTTTTCAAGAAAGGTTTTATTTTTAAAGTCTATTCCCCAAAAGCCATTAGCACTATCCATTGTTTCCTTGATCGAGTCTCTTTTCCTTTCCTTCCTCCATCCGTAGTCACAGTAGTTCTAACTGCGACTAATCCTTGTCTAGCTAAGTAAGAGTTTTCCGTATGATGGAGGGAGTCCTCGAGAGACCAGTTGCCGTGCTATAAGGAAGGATAATAAGAGCAAGGATGGAGGACACGAGCTTAAAGATAAGCAACTTGTTGATATGGCTTAATCCACAAAGGAGGGAAAAAGGTGAACAATAAAACCCATGACGAGAGAGTATCTTTGGCATGGTAAAACGGGACGCATAGTTAAGTGTTATGGGACGAGGACAAGATCATCGAGAGGGCAATTGTATGCTCTCATTTCTAGCGTACCTAAGAGGAATGGTACCGTTTCTGTTGAAGGTTTAGCCTTTCTTTTCTATCATCCCGTCTAGACTTTGTCTTGATCATCGCATCATTTAAGTCTACTTCGATAGTTGAGTCTCTGCACCTTAGTACTAGCGTGGTAGAGGATCCCATTTTTGTCTCAAATCCTATTGGAGGATCGGTCCATTTATTCATGACTTGTTTGGAATTGAGAGTGTAAATGCCAAGTGTTGAGATTAGAAGCAATGCTTCTATTGTTGAGCTATGGATGGATTCTAGGGATGAAGTGGTTATCCAGTAAGGGATGCCATTCACGGTTTTGAAAGGAGGGTAGTTAAACTCTTAACTTGCCTTGGTAATACCCTCGAAGTCTCGTATAACCTTTTGGGTTTTGTCATGGTTAGTTACCTAGAATCTCTTGATGCATTTATCGGAAATCTCTGATCCGATCGAGTAACGTTCGCCAATAAGGCGGATGGTTCATTCCGCTTAAGCATGGGTTATAGGAATCACCCTAGTAAGTGCACGTGGTAACATGGATTGGCATCAGTAAACGAGATCCAGAATTCACTAGTGAATTTTGGAGAGCTTGCATGAGTACGTAGATATGTTTGAGCCGAGCATACTAGGGAAAGAATAAGTGGAAGTGAAACGAGAGGCGACAGTGAAATGAGTTCCAACTCATACCTTGGAAATAGGAATCAAGGTGCTACGAAAATCATGAAGTCAAAGGTGGTCAAGGCACACTGGAATTAAGCTCAAGGAAATGCGGCTTAAACGCGCGCATCATATCCCTTTTTAAGAGTATATCGTTGATCCCTGGTTCTCCTGTAGAGCTTGCTTGCATGCTATCGCTTGGTCGATATCCTCTCGATCCTGTTTCCGTTGCAAACCCCGTAAGGAGTTTATCTTGTTTATCTCCTCGACCCTATCTTGGGGAACCTTAGGTAGAACCCTATGGATGTAAACATGTATTTGAAACATGTTATGATTGATATGGTTGCAAATGGTTACAAGTGGTTGCTCGTGGATGCGCGAATACACACTAGATACTAGATCGACTTAGTCACATTTCATGTTGCATATGCACAAGTATTTATACTTGTTTATGGATGAAATTGAATATGTTATCATGTGGATGTTGCATGTGGATGAATGGTTGTGCACACATATAGTGTTTATATGACTAGGACTATTTGCATACATGTTGGACTCATGGCACTAAACATATTTTGCATTAGAAAGATCATTCAGGCTTGATCATTAGCATTAGCTAAGGAACATATACACACACTTTCTGCATGTGTTCATAAAGCATTAGCAGTCTTTTAAGGACCATGGTTGCCTGTGGATGATGTTTTGAGTAGATGGATGATGGATGGTTGGATACGTTCTTCCTAACTTGGAGATTTCGGGGACGAAATCCTTTAAGTTGGGGAGAATGTAACAACCCGGATTTTTACAACATGCTAAGACAAGAATCAAGGCAGAATTTAATTATAACATCTGAATCAGGAGAAACGGGTTGCTCCATTGCGTTCGTCTCGGAAAAATACGCGAAATAGAGTCCGAGTTTTCGAAAATCGGAGTCCGTATGACGCAGATATGGCCCGTCAAAGTTTTCAGAAAAATTCAAGTTCAAAAACAGTTCGAAATTCAAATCTGGAGCCAAACGAACTGGGCGGGAAAATTCCCGCCCAAGCCCCAGGTCGACTGGGGTGTCGACTGGGGAATCGACACGCCCAGGGGGCAGGTCGACTGCCCAGTCGACACGGGTGTCGACCTGGGTGGTCCGACCACTTGGGCCTGGGTGCACCTGCTGCTGTCTTGGCTCGGTTTTATGGGCCTGTGACGGATTTTGAGGGCTCATATCTATCCTAGGGTTTATCCTATGGCCTAAACTACTCCTAATCTCTATAAAAACACCCTAGGACCTAACCTAAATCACTAAAAATCATTCTAGCAACTAAGTGCTGCCAAAATCTATCTTGATCATGGCCTCCATCTCCAACTCCAAGGGCTTATGCATTCAAATCGGGTTCAAACCAAAAGGTGCAAGCTTTCTACATCAAATCGAGAGTAGATCAACGTTGCTACGCAAATTTCATGACGATTCTTCAATAAAGGAGCCACCTTTCTTCGTCAAGACGATTCATGCTCCTAGCCCTCTTGCCACGCTATGTAAGTTCTAGC
Organism: Allium sativum; assembly: GCA_030737875.1. Taxonomy (NCBI): domain Eukaryota; kingdom Viridiplantae; phylum Streptophyta; class Magnoliopsida; order Asparagales; family Amaryllidaceae; genus Allium; species Allium sativum. The sequence goes on along the minus strand of CM060912.1, from coordinate 526,665,549 downwards.
TACTTGTAGATCTAAACGGTGGTTCTAATGTGACATGGAATAAAATGCGATGAACATAAGTATGCTAGCCTATGTGAACCTAGTTTAGCCCTTTTGCTTGAACCTATGACTTTGGCTATTACTTAGTGACTAGATCATGCCACTCATGTTATGGTTAACTTAGTTTATCATGAAAGATTGAACCTTTACTTGTGGGATGTTGGCATGAACACTTGGAACCACTTTGACTTGTGAAATATGTGCATGAACATGACTTGGGGCTTATGCATGTAAAAGGAGCCAAACCCCTTAAGATATTATGCAAGTTTGAGGCCAAACCCCTTACGATATTATGCATGTTTGTGGCCAATTCCTTTAGGACATCGTGCATGTTTTAGGCCAATGTGTTATCATAGTATTTCTACCATGTTGACTCGCTTTCACTTGCGTTTGAAAATACGTTTTGAGTGGTTTAGACAAAACGTGAATATGGCATGAAACGTGACTTGAAGTTACATGAAACATGACATGTAAGTTAAACTAAAATGTGGACATGACACGTAGGAAAACGTGGGACTTGAAAACTAGACATGTATGGGTTGTAAGTGTAATATGAAACTAGACTAAACATGAAAGTGACCAACTCGAGGTTGGGTTGAGTTTGCAACATAAAACTACCCGGACCCGACCGGCTTAACTAGTAGTTGCAAACAATAAGACCCAATGTGAGAAGTTGGTCATGTCGCGCTTAAGACCCGAGGTTAGACTAGGTTGTGGTGTAAAACTACCCTGACCCGCCCGACTTAACTGGTAACCACAACAAGGTCTAATGTGAGAGGTCGAGAGTGCATTAATTTAGTTAATGCCACATAATAAGGTTAAGTAAATTTGACTAATGACACTTAACCGATATGACATGAATGGGTAGGTTAAGTTAAACCGGACTTGATTTCTTAATGACACTTAACCGTAAAATACAGTTAGGAGATGGGGTTAAGCTAAACCTACACTTAACTAATCTAAACACGGTAATTAGATGGGGTTAAGTAACCTACACTTAACTAATCTAAACACGGTAATTAGATGGGGTTAAGTAACCTACACTTAACTAATCTAAACACGGTAATTTGATGAAGTTAAGTTAACCTAGACTTAACTAATCTAAACACGGTAATACGATGGGGTTAAGTTAAACACTTAACCAATCTAAACTTGATAATTCAATGAGGTTAAGTAATCAGCACTTAACCAACTAAACGTGATAATTTAATGGGGTTAAGTAACTTATACCTAACCAATAATACATGATGATTTGATGAGGTTAAGTAACCTATACTTAACCAATCTAATATGAGAACTTGATAGGGTTAAGTCACAAGACCGTTTAAATATACTTAACCATTGTAATACGATTAGTGGATGGGGTTGAGCTAACCCATACTTAACCAATCTGACTTGATAATCTGATGGGGTTAAGATAATCTATGCTTAACCAATCTAACACGATAATCTGATAGGGTCAAGACAAACTAATACTTAACCAATTTGACTTGATAATTGAATAGGGTTAAGTCATGAGCTTCTTGGTATACTTAACCAACTTGTAGGGCTAAGTCTTGAGCTTTATCCAATCTTGACATGATTCGTAGGCAAGTTAAGTCATGAATTGGAATGACAACACTTAACCCATTTGACAAAACCCTAGTTTAGGGGACTAGGTGGAAAATCGTAGTTAACAAGGATAACGGGAAAGGGAACTAAGTGATAAACCTTAGTTTAGGATAACTAAGTAATAATTCTTAGTCAAGGAATTTGGACCAGTTCACAGGTAGATGAGTAACCCGATACGGTAGGTCATCGCTTAAACACACGAGGAGGAGCAAATTATCTGACTTAGATAAAGGCCCCAACGAACTGGGTGACGAAGCAGTAGCTTCGGGGGACGTGAGGGTACTCTTGGTATCCCTCTGTGAGGTTGCGGATGGTCCACGAAACCTGGAATCACGGAGGTTAAGGTCTGCGGTAGAAGAACCATGGGTATGCCTTGGTTGCTGTGCGAGCAACCTAAAGACTGGGGTGGATTAGCGTGGGGTCGGCGATATTTTTATGGTAGCCCTAGATAGCACATCGTCGGCCACCTACCATCTTTAGTCAATCGTGGACGTACGGAAAGGCAGAGAACACCCAACAGACCATATTTGCTATCTAGGTATGGGTGAGGTTGGCCGTCCGGGAAGGGGGCATCGATGGCCTTAGTGTAGTTCTCATACATGACTTTTCTTGTTTTGCCTTTCAGTAGTTGAGGGAGGGGTCACGTGGGACCATAGCCACGGATACAAAAACACACCTTGATATATGCATCGGCAGATGACTTAAAACTCCCGACCGAGTTCCGTATTTCTTGATTTGCCCTGGCACGGAACTCGGATGGCACATTGAGATACATGTGAGTCTAGACATGGAAAACGATTCACGATTCATACGTGGGATAAAAGGGCGCGGTTGACGGGTAGCATAATCCCTAGTAGCCCTAGGTGGCTAAAACCCAAACCGAGATACGAAAACGTTCATTAGGTAACATAATCTCTAGCGGTCCTAGGTGGCATAAATCCTAGGTGAACACGCGATAGTTCATGGTAAGAAAACATAACCAGATCAAGGGTAGCAGTCCAAAACAACTTCAAGGATAAAATGGTACTACGTTGAGGTGGTATAGATTTACATGGGAAAGCCCGTACGGCCTACGGCAAAGGACTGAACTTATACACGGAAAGAAACATACGAGTTAGGAAAACCTATGTACGCGATATATTAGGTTGACATGGACCATTTCATGACTTTGGTCAAGGGACATTTTATAGTTAACTCATGACACGGGTTGGGATACTAGTACGGGAGGTGCAGAACAAATATACATGATAGATACCTTGGGATATTATACTTGATAGAAACCTGACGATGTGATACTTTGATTTACCTTGACACCGTAGTTTATCATGATACCTTAGTTTATCTTGATACCGTAGTTCACCCTGTTATCTTGGTTTAGTTTATCTATCTTGTCGTCATCCTTATGTTTATTTTCAGTTTATGCATATCATGTTACCTTTACCTGTTTTTATGCTGGAAGTAGATAGGACTTACCAGTCTTTATGACTGACCCCGTTTTCTTTCGCCTCTTTGTCTTCCGTTTCCCCCCAGGTTTTCAGGGAGGAAATGCTGTTGTTTAGTTCGGTCCTCTTATGCTTGAAGGTCATCATGTATAGCTTGGTCTTCTCTTGGCTATGGCTGCTTCACCGCTTTATTTTGGGGAATAATTTATGAAAAAGTTTTATGCTTCTTTACTATTGCAAGGCAAGTTTTGATGTATTCTGATGAAAAAGGCTTTAGACCTTATTTTATAAGGTAATGAAATTTGTTTTACTTCCGCTGTTTTATATATGTTCTGTCTTGTAATATTTTTGTGCATGTTTACCTCGATAATACTTCACCAAACCTAGTGCATTCCCTTTGTGAGTGATCCTAGCGGAGGTGGGGTGTTACATTTGGTATCAGAGCAGAAGGTTACCAGGCTGGGCAAAAGTTTTTAAAACCTTCTGAAAACTATTTGAGAAACCGTTTAGAAAGAAGCATTTTTCAAGAAAGGTTTTATTTTTAAAGTCTATTCCCCAAAAGCCATTAGCACTATCCATTGTTTCCTTGATCGAGTCTCTTTTCCTTTCCTTCCTCCATCCGTAGTCACAGTAGTTCTAACTGCGACTAATCCTTGTCTAGCTAAGTAAGAGTTTTCCGTATGATGGAGGGAGTCCTCGAGAGACCAGTTGCCGTGCTATAAGGATAATAAGAGCAAGGATAGAGGACACGAGCTTAAAGATAAGCAACTTGTTGATATGGCTTAATCCACAAAGGAGGGAAAAAGGTGAACAATAAAACCCATGACGAGAGAGTATATTTGGCATGGTAAAACGGGACGCATAGTTAAGTGTTATGGGACGAGGACAAGATCATCGAGAGGGCAATTGTATGCTCTCATTTCTAGCGTACCTAAGAGGAATGGTACCGTTTCTGTTGAAGGTTTAGCCTTTCTTTTCTATCATCCCGTCTAGACTTTGTCTTGATCATCGCATCATTTAAGTCTACTTCGATAGTTGAGTCTCTGCACCTTAGTACTAGCGTGGTAGAGGATCCCATTTTTGTCTCAAATCCTATTGGAGGATCGGTCCATTTATTCATGACTTGTTTGGAATTGAGAGTGTAAATGCCAAGTGTTGAGATTAGAAGCAATGCTTCTATTGTTGAGCTATGGATGGATTCTAGGGATGAAGTGGTTATCCAGTAAGGGATGCCATTCACGGTTTTGAAAGGAGGGTAGTTAAACTCTTAACTTGCCTTGGTAATACCCTCGAAGTCTCGTATAACCTTTTGGGTTTTGTCATGGTTAGTTACCTAGAATCTCTTGATGCATTTATCGGAAATCTCTGATCCGATCGAGTAACGTTCGCCAATAAGGCGGATGGTTCATTCTGCTTAAGCATGGGTTATAGGAATCACCCTAGTAAGTGCACGTGGTAACGTGGATTGGCATCAGTAAACGAGATCCAGAATTCACTAGTGAATTTTGGAGAGCTTGCATGAGTACGTAGATATGTTTGAGCCGAGCATACTAGGGAAAGAATAAGTGGAAGTGAAACGAGAGGCGACAGTGAAATGAGTTCCAACTCATACCTTGGAAATAGGAATCAAGGTGCTACGAAAATCATGAAGTCAAAGGTGGTCAAGGCACACTGGAATTAAGCTCAAGGAAATGCGGCTTAAACGCGCGCATCATATCCCTTTTTAAGAGTATATCGTTGATCCCTGGTTCTCCTGTAGAGCTTGCTTGCATGCTATCGCTTGGTGGATATCCTCTCGATCCTGTTTCCGTTGCAAACCCCGTAAGGAGTTTATCTTGTTTATCTCCTCGACCCTATCTTGGGGAACCTTAGGTAGAACCCTATGGATGTAAACATGTATTTGAAACATGTTATGATTGATATGGTTGCAAATGGTTGCAAGTGGTTGCTCGTGGATGCACGAATACACACTAGATACTAGATCGACTCAGTCACATTTTGTCACTTTCGTTGCCCGTAGCCACTACATATATAAAAATCACATTTTTATATTCTTGCTATGTATATAAAAATCACATTTTTATAATCACGCTATATGGATAAAAATTCTATTTTTACATCGCTACTATATAGATAAAAATTCTATTTTTACATCGCTACTATATAGATAAAAATTCTATTTTTACATCGCTACTATATAAATAAAAATTCTATTTTTACATCGCTACTATATAGATAAAAATTCTATTTTTACATCGCTACTATATAGATAAAAATTCTATTTTTACATCGGTGTTCATACAGTAAAGATTATATTTTTTATCACGGTATTCTCTATATAAAAATTTCGCCTTTTTAAATATAAAGATTTCGCATTTTTAAATATAAAGATTTCACCTTTTCATTTCAACACTATAAAAATCATACCTTTTTAAAATATAAACTTTTTAATGCTATAGAAAAACTGATTTATTTATTTATAAAAAAAACTAATTACTTTATATAAATAAAAGTAAATAAATACAAACAAAAAAACTTACAGGGTGCGGGGAGGAGATGGGTTCGGAGGTGCAAGAGGGGGAGGGGAAACGAGGTAGAGAGGAGGGAGAAGAAGAAGCAGCGGCGACAGTCAGGTGGTGGGGCCATGCGCGTTGGGGGGGGGGGGCGCAACTGGAAGGAAGATGGAAAGGAGAAGGGGATCGGAGGAGAAGGAGGAGGGGCGGTGACAGGTGGCAGGCGGTGGTCTAGGGCGGCGCGGCTGCTCCTCTAGGTTTATCTTTTCTTTTTTATTTCAATTCGACTGAGGAAAGAAGAGAATAGGGGGGAAACGGTTTTTAAGGGGAGGATTTTTTTTTTATTTCAAAAAGTTGACTTTTTCATTCGACCTCTAAACGAGGTCCACCACCTGTCGTCCATAGCTAATTACCCCCATTCCGAACATAATGGGATATGTATCGTAGGCTGATTCGATCATTTCGATCAGTTTTCGTCAAAATCTACATATAACTCTATATATTGAATTTGAACGCACATTTCAATTTACCAGGGCCACGTACTAACTCGAAAAATTCCAGAAAAATATTTTCTAGCTTTGTATTGACGATACGGTCCTAACAAAACTAGTTTCATCGAATTCTGAGACCGTTGGAAAAATGGCCAATTTCCAGTCGACTAAAATCAACTAAAACTGGTCAAACGCGTTTTCCTTTGCCACGCTCACATATTGATTCGAAAAATTATGAAATTTGGAATCTAGCAATAATTTGACATCGCGGATCCAACAAAAGTGGTTTCGTCGAAATCCGAGGTCGTTTGCAAAATTTCCATTTTTAAGGGCCTGAATTCCATAGCGACTATTCAGAATTTTCAACTAGACGTATCTTTTGATTCCCGCTATGAAATCTCAATTTTTTGGATTCGTTGGAAATATATTCTCAAATAGATTCTAATATTTTTGGTTTCACTAAAATCCGGTTTATTTTGCACCTGGTACATTCAATTGAAGTTTGAAATCAAATTATCGAACTACCTCGCCATTTTCAATTCTATTTATAATTATATATAATTATTTATATTCTAACGACGAAATGTATAAATATATACGTCGAATTCTATTCAAAATAAATTTCTCGTCGATGTTATTTAAAATCATCTATTTTAAATGTTCAAAATTCGCTAAAATTGCCAAAATAAAAATTTTAAACTGGCTCAGAATTTCCGGGTTGTTACACTGTGTCTTTGTATGCATAAAGTTAATATGATGTTATCTTTATTAATTTCTAGACCACGACAACCAGGAAATGATATCGATGTGTATCTACAATCACTTATCGAAGATTTAAAAAATATGAGATAAAGGGGTGAACGCATATGATGCATACACTTGCAATGAATTTAGATTAAATGTAGTTCTAATGTGGACAATAAATGATTTTCCAGCTTATAGAAATTTAGAAGGTTGCGCCATAAAGGGTAAAAGAGCATGTTCTATTTGTGGCGTTAATACATGCTAAATATGGTTATCATTTAGTAAGGAATGTGCATATTTAGGCCGCAAGCGATTCCTTGATACTAATCATGAATATCGCTAACGAAAAAACTTGTTTAATGGAACCATACAAAATGAACAAAGGCCTCCAATGCAAACCGGTGTCCAAGTCTTTAATATTGTAAAATATATTTGTAATGATTGGGGGGAAAACCAAAGGTGGAAGAGGAAGAAAAAAGGAAAAGAAAAGGGGAGATGAGAAGAAAAAAGGAAGTAAAGTTTAACTAAAAAATTTTCTTCTTTTTTATCGATGTAATCATTACTTTATTATTAATTAGTTATAGTCTATTTTTGATTTTCTTAAGTACTTCCTTTGCGTCACAATTTAGATTGAATGCATGTTGAAAAAAATATTGGTGAAAGTATTCTTGGTACTTTACTTGATATTAAAGGAAAATCAAAAGATGACATTAATTCACATAAAGATCTAAAAGTACTGGGTATTAGAAAAAGGTTACAACCTATAGACATGGGAAGCAAAGCATTACTTCTAGTCACCTCATGCACCTTAATTGACTAAGAAAAGGAGATATTTTGTGATAGAATGAAGAATTTGAAAGTACCCGATGGGTATATCTCAAACAATGGAAATTGTTTTGCAAAACAAAACAAAATTTCATATCTGGAGTCACATGATTATCATGTTTTGATGCAACAACTGTTATCTGCGTTACCGAGAGGACTTTTACCAAATGGAATAAGTAATGTGTAATACCCAGCATTTTATGGCAACTAAATATTTAATAGTGCATATGTGTATATATATATATGCATAGACATAAATATATAAAAGAAGAAAAAAAAATAAGAGTAATGTATGATTGTATGTAATAAATACATGCATTGAAAAAGAAGAAAATATTAATGTAAATAACAATGCAATGCATGCGTTAAAAGAAAGAAGAAATCAGTTGCATGCAGTGTAATTATGTTGCATGCAATGATAAGAAAAGAAAAAGCTGCATGCAAAATGATAAGGTTACATGCAATGGTTTAAATAAAAAGGAGGAAAAGAAAATAACAATGACCACCATTGTTCTAAGCCTTGTTAACAAAAGCCTAAGTAGTCCAGTTGGTTAGAGCATGGGGTTTTCATGAGAGTGGCGCAAGTTTGATCCGCGCAAGCGCCATATTTTTATTTTAAAGGAACGGATAAAATAACACTTGTTCTAAAGAGAAAATATGTATAAATGCACATGTAAGGAAAATTATGCATATAAAGAAGTACAAAAATATATGTATACATGTATATAAAAATATATGCGTATATATGTGCAAATATATATATATATATATATATATATATATATATATCTACAAAGGAGAATTTCAAAATAAGGATGCAACCAAAGAAATATTGTAAAAATTAAAAAACGATATAACATCGTTTGAATTTTGAAAACGAAGTAAAAGTTGTGCATATATATATACATGTAAAATGGGCATTTGAAGTTCTGTATACATATAAGAAGATTATATGTAAATATAATAATTAAATAAATAAAAGAAAGTATAATAGGATATTAATCAAATGTTTAAAATTAAAAATGTTAAAATGGTGAACATCTGCCCAAAATTGCTCGCGGGACCCAAGAGGGGTCGACCTTGGGGTCGACACACCCATAGGGAGGTTGACCCCAGGGTCGACACAACTACAGGGGGTCGACCCACCATAGATCCAGGTGAAATAATTGTTGAATCTGGACTGGTTTTTTAACCATGTTTGTTGCTGACTCAGCGCTACGTGTATGATAAGATCCTGAACACATATAAATAGGCTAGTAGAGCCTAGCCTAAATCACACATTTTCTGAGTGACCGCGTACGCTCTGCCGTTCTTCTTCCTCCTCAAGTCTCTTCAAAAAAATAGAATAATTAGTTTAGGAAAATTCTAATTCAAGATCTAGAGGAAAAGAATGTATAATAGTAAAGAAGGTGTTCAGAATTCTATTCGAAGTTAGGTAAATTTTTGGATCTGGTCAATTTAAATTTCTCCTCTTTCTTCCCTTTTTCTTTTAGTTGAGAATTGTGGATCCATGGATATTTAGGTTCTAAATTCAGTTAGGAGAACCAATGGAATGCAAGATATGGACCAGATTCATGATTTGGAAAGCAATTGGGTGAGTTGATTTAAGTTATACCTTTTTGATAATGGTATATTTATCGTTTGATATTCCCAGTTAATATGCGATGTAAATCTGTTGAAACGTTAATATGCTGAAATGTTAATATGTTGAAATGTTAATATGTTAGAACGTTAATATGTTGAAATGTTAATATGTTGAAATATTAATAGGTTGAAATGTTAATATGTTGAAATATAAACCTGTTAAAATGTATAAACCTGTTGAAATATGTGGAAATGATTATTGTTGTATACATACATATTCTAATTACATGTTAATTTGTGGAATATTATGTAATTGAACCCTTAACTGTAAGAATTGGGATAATTACGTCTTAATTTGTTAGAATGGAATAATTACATGATTCGATGATTGCATGTTATTTTAAAATAAATTTAATTACGTGTTAGGAAGAACATGCGACATGATAATCAAATAATGGACTTAATACGACATGCAAAAATAGATTACAGTAAAATTTAGAAAGAATGGTTCCGCCTAAATTTACAGTAAGTAGAAACTGTACCCGCACTTAAACACGAGGTTAAATTCAACTTGTGGTAGAAGTCTTCCCGGAACCACCCAGAAAATCCAGCGTCCACAAGTTATTAATTTAATGTGAGGGGTTTAATGTGCAAATATACATGCAACGGTGCTAAGACACGAGGTAAAGTCCAACTTGTGGTAGAAGTCTGCTAGGAACCGCCCGTCAAATCCAGCGTCCACAAGTTGTTAATTTAAGGTGAGGGGTCTAGTACATAAATATACATGTACTGGTGCTAAGACACGAGGTTAAGTCCAACTTGTGGTAGAAGTCTGCCCGGAACCGCCCAACAAATCCAGCATCCACAAGTGGTCGGCTTAATGTGAGAGGTCCATTGTATAAACGTATATATAAATATATGTACATAAAAGGATAAAAATAAATGGCACTAATTGTGACTAATGGAGATTAATGGAAATGAATTGGAAATGAAGGAAAGTTACAACAGTAAAAGAATTGGAATGAACGGGGAATGATAATAACCTATTATAATTAATTACATTAATGAGAATGTTACATAATAGGTAGTCTTGTCCTAGGGAAAAGTGGAAATTATAACATAAGTTATAATAAATGGAAAGGAAACTTAAAAACCTTAGTTAAGAGAACTAAGTTAATAAGTAAACAATGACAAGTTGTAGGGACAGTGTAAGATGGAATTATGATTTAATAAGAAAGAACGAGGTGAATATATGGGATGAAATAAGTTATATTTAATCATAAATAATAAGTGACATGTTAAATAGAAAACATGTGAATTGAAATGAAATATACTTAATTACATATTAAGTAGAACATGTTGTAACTATGGAATCAGACAATGAATAATATAAAGAGATTGTAGATTACAGATCTTGGATTACAATCAAGAGAATAACATGTTATGGGATTATTAATAAACTTAAATGGATTAAGTTATAACCGAAATTAATAAGCAGGAGGAATTTGGTAACTTGAATAAGAAATTAATGTGAATGGGAATAACCAAGTTAACTAAAAATCTGATGAGCTAGAGCAAGTGCGTAATTAAATGTTAATACATAGGTTCTAATAACACATCAACCTGAAGAGCTTAGGCCAGTCCGTACGTCTGAAGGTAAATAACCCAACAGGGTAGATCATCGCGGTGTCATAGGACACGAAGGGAGCGCACGCCCATTTGATTATTCTGCCTGTTCTGCCTGTTGTTCCGTTGATATTCTGTTGGCTCCGAAGGACTAGAAGGGGAAGCACGTGACTTCCTGGGACGTGGAGGGTACTCTTGGTAGTCCTCTGTGCTGTGAGTATACCTTGATTGCCACGATAGTTGTCAATCATAAGGTTGTAGCATGGCATAGGTGATTCAATGATCCAGCTGCCTTATGACTAGGTTGGGTTATGACCATTTTATCGAGTTACTAACCATTTGTTGATAGTAAGACATCGGATATGAACCATCGACAGTCAGCGTGGTACATGATATGTGATGCTGAAAGACGGAGAGCTTAACCAAAAGACCCTTTGCTATCAATGCTATAGGTGAGGGATAGGCCAATTAGGATTTATAGTTTGTTGTTTTCTGTGGGCCAGGTCACCAGCTCTCAATTCTGTTTGTCTTTCACTAGTTGAGGGAGGGATCGGGTGGGACCATAGCCACTGAAAATGTAGACCTTAGCATATGTTTATAGGGATATCTTAAAAGCTCCCGACCGAGTTTCGTGTTTCTGATCAGCCCTGTTACAGGACTCGGTGCACAGTAGATATGTGTGGATACATGCATACCACTTCCGGATGGTGTATCATAAAAGTTACGACATCAAGTACGATTGACGATACATATGTGACAAAGTCTAAATACATGCATATCCGCTCTGGGTGATGTATCGTAGACTTAAGTGCACTACTCTGTGATGGAATCCGAATTGATCGTAGGTGGCAGTCCGTGCGCTTACACAACATGGCGATGGCAGATCTATGCGGAATGTAGCATAGTTATATAGGAATCCGTATGTCACTTCGGTGTAGAATGAGGGACTGCGTATATTTTTGTGGCATTACGACGAAGACCGTGCGAGTGGGGTAATATGGGGTGTACCTTAATGTTGGTGGTAGCCACATATATACTGTATTAGGGTAATCCACTGGGAAGTAGATGGGTACGACGTGTGTGTAAGCCTTGAGTGTTGTTAACCCAAGTAATATAATAAATAAGAAAATGTAACTGAACGGTATATGTAGGATTAACCAAAATATGTAGATTAAATCCAGTAACCAGAACCTGTGTTCTGACCCCCTCCTCATAACATACTCGCATGTCAGATTTGTGGCAGAGATATGATAGCTTTGGACACTGGGTAGGCAGTATTATTATCTGGGTAAGGTTATATTTTGATTATATTATATTTTATCCATTCCGCTGTGAGATGTTTTCTGAGCTCTGATATATTTTTATATCTTTGTCTTTTCTGCAGGATACCAGACAAAAGCCAACACGAGTTTCGATTGATTAGAATTTTGAAAAAAAATTGGTCAGTCGGAATTCGGGTTTTTACATGTAGTGTTGGAGCTTAGGTTTAGGACTCCTGTATAGATAATGAGTAAACATATTTGTATTTTTAAAAATATAAATATTATATATACACACACACACACCTAGATCCATAAAGGAACCGACTAAATAGGAAAAACATAATATGGTAAAAGTTGGGATATTTGTTTTGTATACAAAAGGAATGAACATGGAAATCTGAGACCCCTAGGTAATTTGGGTGGGAAGTGTTTACTTTGTATGGAAAAAAGGTGAATCCCATGTTTTAGTATTTCAGGTTAGTGGGTTTAGCAGTAAAACTTTATAAATTGGAAAAGGTTAAATAGAAAAGAATGGATTATGATATATATATATATTTGAAAGAACTGACTTTGTGGGAGTGTCTAGGAAAGATTAGGAACGTTGGAAACCCGCTTTGATTCTAACCCCATTGTTAACTTTTAAGAACTTGAAATTGTAAAAGCTTTTAGGAAGATGGTTTATGGTGTTTTTAAGTTTTGATCTTAAAAGTTATAGTTTTAAAGTTTGTAAAGAACATATTAGAAAAGTACATACTGAATTTTGATGTAAAATGGGGTATATTTTGGAAACAGTGATTTCTTATGAAATTTTGTCTAAAATAAAATTCTCTCAGTAAAAGGTGCACATTTTATAGAGCATGTATAGCTTGCTTGTTCTCTTGTTATATTGCATGAAAGGGTTTAAAAGCAAAATATAGAAAAAAATTTGCATTTTAATGAGGCATTTTGTTGAAAACTAGAATTTTCATTAAAAAAAATTTGAGATCTTTATTCTTTTGCCAATCATTTTGATAAATTGTTTTAACAAGAAAATTTTGTTGGGTGGACAAAATAAGTTGTAGAAATTAAGAATAAAGTAGATGTTTGCACCTTGTGGTTAGTAAATGAACCGACTTTATAGGCAAGAGCAAGTCGTAAACCTGATTGAGAAATAGTTGTTCTTATCTACTCTAGTTTTTGTGATTTAAAAGAAAAATGATTTACATTTTTTATAAAATGTCATGTTTTATGGTTTGGAAAAAGAAAGTTTTGGTGAGGAAAATAAAGTTTTGAAACTTTTAACTTTTGGAAGAAAAGTGAAATGAAAAGGCCAAATCGTGTTTTAAAAAATTATGGAGTAGGTAAGGATTAGTGCCTAGGGAAGACAGGAAAAGTTTTGAGGCTACGAAACTGATAGCGGGAATTATCTTGGAATAATAGTAAGTTCCCGTACAATGCGTAAGCATTGAAAAGCCTAGGGTGTTGCTTAAAAATTTCTGTTAGTACATAGCAAGGACTAGTGGTAACTACTAGACAGTAGAGGGCAAGTAAGTGTTTACACCCTGTTGTTCGAATTTTTCTATCTGAGAGGGACATAGTCCTGAGATTCTTACCCCATAGTAGTAGCTGTGTAGAGTGTTTGTTTTCCTATTTTAGTTGAAGGACTAGAAAGCTTATTTGAAACTAAACTTAGATCAGAGGATTAAGTTAAATAAACTAAGAAAAGAGTAATGATGCAACTAAAAAGGGAACAACAAATTCAGTAAAGCAACAAACATGACTGTTAAAAAATGGAAAATTCTGAGAAAAGATGAATAAGAGTAAATTTTTCCAAGATGAGTTGAAAAAGAAAATCTGTAACAAAGAATGTTTTCTTATGCGGGCTGTGCTTGGATAGGAAAATAGGGAATCTTTAAAACCAGTTACATAAAATCCAAGTACGGACATGAAAATGTGACTAAATGAAAAACGGAAGATGTGGTATTTTCCGTTTTCCACCTTTTTGTAACATAAGAAATCGAATTTTGAAAATTAGTTTTTTCTGAAATTCAAAAAATAAAGTTGGTTGCTAGGATTTTGGATGCAACAATTGGACGAGCTGGCTCTTGCTCTGCAAGATGTGGGAAAATTTGGACGAAAATGTATTTTGATTTTCAAAATATTGCATTCATGTAGAATTGCCAGTATATTTAGGAAGTGTGCATCATGTTTTTAAAGGATTTTTGAAAAATTTGCATACATTTAGGAGGTACCGCTAAGGCATACATATATTATTATATTGTATTACACTTTACACAAGTGCACAATGTTTGCAAAAATTGGATGCACACATGATGGATGGATATTATGCGAGGGATTATCTATTTCTACTGTTATCAAATTTCGGGGATGAAATTTCCTAGTGGTGGGAGAATGTAACACACCCCACATTTTACGACAATTAAATATTTAATAGTGCATATGTGTGTATATATATATATATGCATAGACATAAATATATAAAAAAAGAAAAAATAAGAGTAATATATGATTGCATGTAATAAATACATGCATTGAAAAGGAAGAAAAGATTAATGTAAATAACAATGTAATGCATGCATTAAAAGAAAGAAGAAATCAGTTGCATGCAGTGTAATTATGATGCATGCAATGATAAGAAAAGAAAAAAATGAAAGAAAAAGATGCATGCAAAATGATAAGGTTACATGCAATGGTTTAAACAAAAATGAGGAATAAGAAAAGAACAATGACCACCATTGTTCTAAGCCTTACTAACAAAAGTCCAAGTAGTCCAGTTGGTTAGAGCATATGGCTTCCATGAGAGTGGAGCAGGTACGATCCCCCTAGGCGCCATATTTTTTTGTAACGTCACGTATTTTTGGTAGTCAAGTATTTAATATATTTTATTCTTTTAAAATATCGATTTGGTATATTATAAATGAGTTTATTATATATAATTCGTTTATTTAAATGACGTTTTAACGTATAATTTATATATAGTTATAATTCGAACTCGTAAATGTCGCGGTATTTCGTAATTTACAATTTGAAATTCATGTATATCAGTACGAATATAAAATGCTCTACGACATTTGGCGATGAAATTAAATAACCATACGAAATAGAACGTTCAAATTAATGCGTTGCTTACCCTCTGATGAGACCCGTGCTTCGCATACAAGAAATTGTTCGATATTTTATATTGAACTTTAAAATGTTTACCTTTCAAACGACCTCCATTTTCGATAAAACAAATTTTATTGGAATGTGCATAGCTAGTTATTGCTACATTTCCAGTTTGGAGCCAATCAGAGTTGTTTTATCGGTGTGTATAATTTAAAGGTGAACCCATAAATTAAAAACAATGTTGTTGTGCAAATGAAGTTGGTTTTCAACGAACTTAATTTCATTGGGACTGGAACGTCGAGACATAGCGGTGTATTTATTTTCGTTGAATTTGAGGTTTGTGTATGATGATAAGAATTTTATGGTTACAAAAAAAAACCAACAGTTAGCGGTAGAATTTAACACCATACTAAAATAAAATAATATATATGCATACACCTCATGCTAGTTAAAGGATGCGCAGCTAGCCCAAATTGAATATTGGGAGTATGGAATATGTGGTACTTTAAAACTGATGAAAGTTATATAATTAAATTATTCAGAATGATGAAAGCAAAAGTCTCTGTGAACTTTAAACTCACACATGAATATACTTTTCACCAGCAAACCACAATATATGGAGTATGTGGCACTTTGCTAACAATCAAAGCATGTTTATTTCCTGTACCAACCCAAACTTCTTATTCTATTGTATCAAGTTTATCATGTTAGAATATAAAGTTAGTTTAGTGAAATTTTTAAGTATACGCATAACTCCTCATCAGCCTTAAGAATTTATGTACTGCAAATAGCCATGTTGTATAATATTCTTTCTCCAGCGTCCAAAGCGTTATTACTTTAGCAAACTTAATTTGACTATATTAAAATATGTCACACAACCAACCTTACCAACTACAATGTTATAAATGGAAATGGTACAGCAGTAGCATCTTTCCCATTTCCAAAATGTTTCGATACGCAACTAAAATCACGAGGTCGACTAAGCCTACGTTGCATGGTAGGGGATACCGGTATGCGAAATTATGAGATTTACATGGCTAAGATACACCACGGAATGTCCCTAATCAAAATAAATAAATAAAACGTAAGCTGTCGTGTGTGTTCAAATCACTCAGCTGAGCATGCCTAAGACAACACACACTTTATACGCAACATAGCTAAACTATAGCCTTCTTCCCCTACACCTTCAAATCATGTACCATATCTTCACATCACATTGTTTCCATGTATTGTAAAATCACTTATGGGAAAAGAAACTCAGCTAGTACCCTATTCTTTTTGTTCTTCTCTTAGCCCAGGCATATGAAAATGTATAAATCTACATGCTGAACCACGCTGGTGGCAACTCTTCAAATCAAGACACTAATATTTGCTCATGCTCTTCCCTAACATTTCTGCACATCTAGCCTATTTTGTAATGTCAGCTATCTATATACGTGATATGAGAACTCAGCAATCTTTTTTCATCAAAACGTGCCTAGCTACGAAGAGGGTGTCCAGGCCTAATTAAAGAGTCGTGGGTGCCAAGGTGTTTCGCACCTATAAATAATGCTTGCAAGACAACTTTCGCTCAGCAAAACCATGAACCCAACCTTCATTTGAAACAGAGAAAGGAAAAAATATAGATGCGTGAGGGTTATGCATGAGAGGAGCCACTAGTTTAGCAGCTCGTAGGGATCTCTTGTGACTCGTGTGCGTGATGAAGTTGTTCTGAGCATGGGGAGGAGTGAAGGTCAGTCGAAACTCCGGCGTTCGATGGTGAGACCCCGTAGAGGAGATAGAAGAAGGTATTGTTTCATGCGAAAAAGAAAAGGTAGGAAGGAAGGGAAACATTCGTAAGTTGGGGAGCCGAAACTGGCGGAAGCTTCGCATGGAAGAAGAATGGTCGCGGTTGAGAATAGCAGGATGGAAGGGGAAGTTAACAGTGCACGTATTGGGTAATTATAATATGCGTTAATTGTGGACATGTAAATAACAAAGCCTGGAAATAGTTTGGTCATAGCCCAAAGTCTTAACTATGCCTAGTTATAGCAACTAACGTAAGTACTCTCTTTTCTAGGTTAGTAGTAACGTGAATAATGCCTAATTGTGGTTTAAATAAAGTAATATGTTATTAAGTTATCATTTGTTATTTATTTAAATATAAAACGTGGCCCCTATACTATTATTTTGCTTTACTACGGTGTTATAATGTTAGTGCACATACCCAGCATAATCATGACGTGGCTTAAAATATAATGTGCCAGTCGCATTAGTGCCTAATCGGGTTTTTACTAAACTAAATATATTAGTATCCTAAGGTGACCTGGAAGATTTATTTATATGCCTAACATTAGTGGTATTTATAACATGGACTGGAAGAAAATTAGTCCGTGCTTAATTGTATAAGTTAACCGTGTTTTAGAGGTGTCTAATTAAGGTGGTTAAGGTAATTGGGTTTGGATATTATATATTAAAGGCAAGCTGTCCAATCAAGTTTTAACGTAAGTCTGACCAAGTTTATATTTTTATATACGGAACTGAGACGTTTAACTTAGACAAAGAAGTTTTCTTTGTGTACCTAAGTAAGCTTTTAAATTACCCAAAATTTTAACCTATGTTGTTTGTAAACATGTGGCCTCTTTATTGTGCCAAAACCTTTTCAAAAAATGAATCGGCTTTATTTAACATAAGTAGAATTTGGTTAATAATTAAGTTATATATAATATTAATTTATATGTAAATAACATATAAAATGGTAATTGTGTCATATATACACAGAATCAGACAAACAAGAAGCGTTGGACACATATCAACGAACATAAGATTTTGGGATTTGAAACAGACAGAGTTGAACGCAATAGGCAGCTTGCGTAACAAACCGCTTTGACGACCAACGGAGGTTAAGGTGAATTCAACTCACTCAGTTTTTATCCTACTTATATTTCCATATAAGTTGGGTTTAAATATTTGTTTGCTTTGATTGATGGATCGTGAATATATATTTATATGTGTTGATTGAACTGATTAAATTAAACATTCGTTTAATTTAATTTAAACCAATTGTCATTGTAATGATTATTTCCAAATGAGGTAATTTACCTCGTTGGTTATGTTATAATAATATAAACGTATTAAATTGATATATGGACATTTGGATTGTTGTTATTATTTGATGGTTGAATATTATGTCTATTTATTGAAATAAATTATATTGTTGAGATGACATATTTGGATGCAGGTAAAACAGGTTGGAGGGATCCAACTGGATTCCTCAAATTTTTTGTTTTGTTTTCATATTGCAATTATATGAACTGTTTAACTGATATGATTGGATGATTGATTTGATCATTGATTGTTGAATACAAATTCAACGTTTGTTCTGTTTATCAATAGACAATATTGGTTGAGTAATTAGTAGAAGTTGGCCCAAAAATATATCGTTTTATAAATATTGATTTACTGTCAAATGAATCGACGATAATGAAGTTGTAAAATTTATTTTATAACTGAAGATATATTTTTAAATCTATTATTTTGAATAAAAGTTAATAAAGGAAATTCATATTATTTAAATTATAAGTAGTTATTAAATGTTTTACAAATCGATTCTTTTGGTAAGATTTATAAGTAGACAAGTAGAAACTAATGTAATGGTTAAGAGTTGGATAAATTATTTTAAAGAGACAATTAAATGGAATGATTTAAATTAATTATATTATTGATTAATTTAAAGGAAGGGCTAACTAGAATGATTGACGAGATAATCGTTGGTTTAAGTTGAAGTCAACTAATTTAAATTGGAATTAGTTATTTGATTAATTTATTTTTAGTTAATCAAATATAATAGTTTAACAAGTATTTATTTTAATAATATTTAAAAAGAAATTTACTGTTTAATTGAATTAAGTAAGAAGTTAACTATTCCTACAATAGTTAATAATGATGTTAAACAATATTTTAACAAATAACAGTTTAAGTAATCAAGTCGTAAATGAGATTCATTGAAGTAAGCAGTTAAAGTTGATATTCAAATATAGTTAGATTTTGGAGGTAGTTGATGAACAGGTTTTACATTTAAAACCGAGATTTATAAACGAAGTTATAAAGGGGATTTTAAGTGAATACTATACCTTAAAATAAGTGTTTACTTAATATTTAAATTAAGTAGGAAGGAATCGAGATAAATAGGGTTTTATATTAAACATGAGTTTTATAAACGATGTTTATAAAAAGGGGATGAGGAAAATACGTTAAGTAAATTAACGTTACTTAATAATGGGATTGAAATGAGATTTCAAAAATGGATAATGGTTAAACTGGATCAAAAGTGGGATAATATGGGTTTAGGATAAGTTAAGATAAGAATGTTGTTGATTAAGGTCTAAGAGGTAATGTAAAATACCCCAACTTGAACAACTTCAGGATTATCGAGGGGTGATTGTAGTTGTAATAATAAAAATGTTAAAAGGAATTTATTTGGAGAAATAATAATAACGTTATTTGAAGTATTTGGAAATAAATATACAATGGATTCCAAAATAAAGGAAAATAAAACGGACTTGAGAATATAAAATGATATTTTCATAGGAAGGGAAATAAAGGAGATTTGTGAAAATATAACGATATTTTTAAAATAAGAAGACGAGATTTAGAATGGAAAGGTACGTGACAATATAGTATTCAAATAACGAAACTAAGGGAGGTGTCGTAACGATTGTTGACGAATAACAAGTGAAATCGATGATATAAAATAAATGGTGTTGTAACTAATGTTTTGAAATAATAATAAAATAGGAATTTGACATGGTTATCAAATACTTATTCTAAATACTTAAATGGTTTTGAGAAGATTAATATATTAAAACGAGAATTGAATGCAATGTTTAAAAATATGGAATACTTTAGAAGTTTAAATTAACCATTCATTAAAAAAAGGGCCAAGTGATGCTGAGTACTGAACTAGTAATTATATCTTTAATTTTATGAATGAATGATTGTTTATTTGATAGTTAAATAATCGACTATCAAATCTGACCAATACGACTGTTGGTACGGAAAGACTGGAATCGAATTTATATTCGAAAACCATTCCGTCTAACAAATACGAAATATTGAAGATATCAGATGATGATCAAGAAGGAGCAATGAAAGACCGTGGATCTTCATAAAATGGTAAAATTACTTATAATCTCTTGTTTAGCGGCTAGAGATGTACTGTGACTCTGTCATGGTTGAAATAGACAGATTTGCAAGGATTACTCGCTACTAATCTATAGGGTGATTCCTAGGATGTGGTAGGAGAGTGCCTTCGGTTCATCCTATTCCTGGATGACTTGTATGGATGAAAGTATGACAGAGTATTTCTCAAGAATTACGTACATTGATTTTTACAAACATACTTCTGTCAGCTGCAGAGTATTTTAGTGGACGTCAATTAGTGATTTGACGGATTTGACAATATGGCATTCAAAGTAAATGATGACCAGATGTTCTAAAGGTGAATTCAAACCTCAAGCCTCACAACTGGGAAATGAAAAAAATCGGACAGGCAACATGGCTATGTGGGTCGCACCCATTAGGGTGTATAATCACCTTTCTAGAGAAATTCCTTTTACTTCTTTAATCAATCGATGTTGTCCCCTTTCGGATTACGATTGCTGATCCCAACCGTTGGTGATATACATTCGATACACTCAAGTGAAATGAATGGTCAGTCATATGTGGGCTGGGTTGCAAGATGTTCTTGTTGAACCCAGTGTATTCGCCTCTAGAGATACACTATAGGTAGGTGGTTCCATACCTTGTCATAGTCGGAATTCAATCTCCAATAAGTGCCCGTGGTTTTGATTGTATACTATATATGTGGAGCGTGAGATGCAAGTGTTCCGCTAGATTGATATTTATTTGTATTTATAGACTATTATAATATCAGAAAAGATATTGATTTCAAAAATGTTTTGGGTTATCGTAAGGTAAAAACCGTTCATATTTATGTGTGGATTTGGTCTTACGATTATCCTTTTCTTTTGAAAAGATTTTGAACTTTAAAATCAAGTTTGATGATTCCCCTTAATCTTAGTGTATTTTTCTCACTCTGGTTCACCAGACTGACCCGGTGTTTGTAAATGCTCGGGTTAAACCAAGTTGTATAGGTCCAAGTTTTTGGATACTACGCAATTCAGAAGATGTGCTGGAGAAGTTAATAGTATTTATTCCGCTGTATGACGACAGATTATTATAACTGTCCAGATATTTGATGTGATCTGATGATTTGTAAGTTATAT
Organism: Allium sativum; assembly: GCA_030737875.1. Taxonomy (NCBI): domain Eukaryota; kingdom Viridiplantae; phylum Streptophyta; class Magnoliopsida; order Asparagales; family Amaryllidaceae; genus Allium; species Allium sativum. The sequence goes on along the minus strand of CM060912.1, from coordinate 526,644,041 downwards.
TTCAAGCTCTCAATAAATATTTATTTACATGTTATATTTTGTTCTGTTGCGATGTGAGACTCTCATTCTGTTGTGTTTTGTTCTTCTTACTTCTTTTATTCTAATATCTCTTTCTGTCTTATCGCATCCTCTAAATTCTTTCTATTAGCATCTGGGTTTCTAATACAATTTGAGTTGGACTGGTGTTGTTTGGTCAGCTCAAAGGGTACCGAAAATCTAGGTCGTCATATTTTTATTTTAAAGGAACGACTAAAATAACACATATTCTAACGAGAAAATATGTATAAACGCACATATAAGGAAAATTATACATATAACGAAGTACAAAAATATATGTATATGAAAATATATGCATATTTATGTGCAAAAATATATATACACAAAGGAGAAATTCAAAATAAGGCTGCAATCAAAGAAATATGATAAAAATTAAATAACGGTATAACACCATTTGAATTTCGAAAACGAAATAAAAGTTGTGGATATATATATATATACGTGTAAAATGGGCATTTGAAGTTTTGTATACATATAACAAGATTATATCTAAATATAACATTTAAATAAATCAAATAAAGTATAATGGGATATCAATCAAACGTTTAAAATAAAAAACGTTAAAGCTGTAAACATCTACCCAAAATTGCTCGCGGGACCTAGGGGAGTCGACCCTGGGGTCGACACAACCATTGGGGTGTCAACCCAACCCAGATCTGGGCGGATTCATTAATGAATCTAGATTGTTTTCTTAACCATGTTCATTGCTAACTCAGTGCTGCATGTACGATAAGATCCTGAACACCTATAAATAGGCTAGCACAACCTAACCTAAATCTCACGTTTTTTGAAAGACTGCCTAAGCTCTGCCATTCTTTTTCCTCCTTAAATCTCGTCATAAAAATAGAATAATTAATTTAGGACAATTCTGATTCAAGATCTGGAGGAAAAGAATGTATAATAATAAAGAAGGTGTTCAGAATTCTATTCTAAGTAAGGTAAATTATTGGATCTGGTCAATTTAAATTTCGCCTCTTTCTTCCCTTTTTCTTTTAGCTGAGAATTGTGGATCCATGGATATTTAGATTTTAAATTCAGTTAGGAGAACCATGGAATGCTATATCTCGGCCATATTCATGAATTGGAAAGCAATTAGGTGAGTAGATTTAAGTTATACCTTTTTGATAATGGTATATTTATCGTTTGATATTCCCCATTAGTATGCGATGTAAATCTGTTGAAATGTTAATATGTTGAAACGTTACTATGTTGAAATGTTAATATGTGTAACACCCGTAATTTTAACAACACTAAAGAGGAAGAATTAAAGAATAATTAATTTAGTATTCAAAATTAAGGAACAGATTATGCCATTGCGTCCGTCTCGAAATTCTGGTCGAGATAAACACTTGGTTTGCGTAAAACGGACATAGTATGAAGAAGTTATGAAGATTTGAAATTTGTATATGCGCAAGAGAATTATATATATATAATTAAATCAGAAAATCCAATCAAAATCAAAAATTCCGTGGCGACAAATTCCCCGCCCGAGGTGTGTCAACCCCTTAAGGGGGATGTCGACCCCTGGGTCAACCCGTCAAGGGGGGTGTTGACCCATGGGTCGACCGCATAAGTGGGTCGAATCCCCCTGTGCAGATTTAGTCAGATTAGGGTTTGGGTTCGGCTATAAATATGGCTCCATTTCTCCTGTTTTTTCTACACTGAAAAACAATGGAGGACTAGATGCTGTCGCTGCCGAGACTGAACCAAACCTTTAACCCTCTTCTACAATCAAGTTAATCAAGTTATTCAAGTGTAGATCTGTGATTCAGCCTTTGTTATTCTTCTTCTGTATTTCTAGATCCAGACACTGTGAGTTTAAGTTACTTTTAGATTTATATAATTAAAAAGTGTAACATGATATGACTGTAATTTGGATCTATGCTTGTGACTGCTGGAATCTTATCAGATCTATAATGTAACGACCCGGTTGGGATTTGACGCCCGAGTTCCGCCGTTAATACATAACCATGTATATCCTACTAAAAACTCAAGTATCGAAAACCACCAAATAGTTATTCGAAAGAATTTAGAGGGTGAGATAAGAAAGAAAGAAATATCAGAATAGAAGAAGAAGAAGATCCAACACAACACAAAGTCTCACATCGCAGCGGAACAAAATATAATATAGAAATAATATTTATTGAGAGCTTGAAAATATACTTACATACATCAGAGTACAATAGAAAAATATGGACAGTTATAACAACCTGTTCTCAGATACAGCGCACAGCTGAATATACTAGGCAAAACCATACGTTTGAACTCCTTCAGCATGCCTTCTGAACTTCGTATTATCCAATGACCTAAACCTGTACAACCCGGTCTAACTCGAGCATTACAAATACCGGGTCAGTCTGGTGAACCAGAGTGAGAAAATCTCGTAAAGTTTATATAACAGCCATCTTGATTTTAAAGTTCAAAAATCCTTTTGGAAGAAAAGGATAATAGTAAGACCGGTGCACACATAAACACGAACGGATTTTACCTTACTATAACCCAAAGCAGTTCTTGAAATCATATCTTGTCTGATATTATAATAATGTTTAAATACAGATAAATAAAATCTAGCAGAACGCTTGCATCTCACGCTCCATATGTATAGTATACAAACAAAATCGCGGCGCTTATTGAAGATTGGATTCCGATTATGACAAGGTATGGAACCACCTACCGATAGTGTATCTCTAGAGGCGAATACACTGGGTTCAACAAGAATGTCTTGCAACCCGGCCCATACATGACCGACCACTCAATTCGCTTGAGTGTATCAAATATATATCACCAACGGTTGGGAGCTACCCACTATTTCCCGAAAAGGGACAACATCGATAGATTAAAGAAGCAAAAGGAATTTCTCTAGATAGGTGATTATACACCCTAATGGGTGCGACCCACATAGCCATGCTGCCTGCCCGATTTTTTTCATTTCCCGGTTAATGAGGCTTGAGTTTATAATCGACTTTTGGAACATCTAGCCACCATTTGCATCGTCCAAACACGTCATCCAGGAACATGATGAACCGAAGGCACTCTCCTACCGCATCCAAATGATAAGTAGTGAGTAGTCCCTGCAAACCCGTAAAATCCCACTTACGACTGAATCACGTCAGACAACCTCTAGTTGCAATCTAGAGAATATTCGACAGCAATCCTTCCACTTATGAAGATCAACGGTCTTCAATGCTTCATCTCCACCAGCTTTTGAACATCTTCATCGTTTACGTATTTGTTGGTCGGAATGGTTTTCGAATATAAATTCGATCCCAGTCTTTTTGTACCAACAACGTATTGGCTATGATTTTGATAGTCAGTTATTTAACTATCAAAATAAACAATCATAAAATAAATCCATTAGTTTATTACACCGCGTCACCTGGCCATTAAAATAATATATCATTTGTAATACCAAAGGTAATATATTAGTTTATATATATATATATATATATATATATTCTCATATCATTTATTTTAAATACTTACAAAATACAAATATATTAGAATCATATCCAATTTCCAATTAACTATCATTTTAAAATATTTGCTATAACATAACGTATTATCCATAATTGGGAAATCAATTCAAATTATCACTCGTAAAATAATCGTTATGAAATCCCCACTTTGTTTGTCATATAAAACAAATTAATCATCACTTACCTTTCGAATAAACCCATTTTAAATTACATCTCATTACTTTTGAAACATTATATATTCACAAATTTCCTTTTTATTCATTCTTTACTATGGAACTATTATTTCATATTCCTTAAACTATTTTTATTTCCTTTTATTTAGGAATCCCATAGTATATATTCCAAATTCTTATTGCTTAATATAAATCACTTCTAACATCTCCACCCTTAAAACTCATATCATCCTTCGATAATCCTGAAGTTGTTCAAGTTGGGGTATTTTAATTACCTCTCAGACCTTGATCAACCACATTCTTTTCATAAGATAAATATGATTTGTAATTCCATAAACTCATATTCATTTTATACCACTTCACTATTGTACGGTTTTACACCCTTCTTGCTTTTGAAATCTCCTTTCTATATATATATATATATATATATATATATATATATATATATATATGGTTATCACTAAATTTATTGATTAAGTAAATGATTAATACATATTAACCTTATAGCTTTAACTCCTTTAAAACTATTCGTCCCGTTATCTGGATTTCTATTTCAAACATATTACTAAACATTTTACCAAATTAAATTATAAAAATCCCTTTCCTAATTCTTTATATCATTCCCTTTTAGAATCATACTTCACTCTCCTCCCTTACACTTAACGCCATTATTATATAACGTTAATGCAAAATTTTACGCTTTAACCCCCCTCTCCTTATTCACAACTCGTTTACCCATCTCTGGTTTAATATAAATCCTTTACCATCTCAATTCCCTTAAAACATTAAGTAACATTTATATTCTCTTAATCACTTTATAACTTCATTTATCAAATTCAGTTCAAATATAAACCCGTTCATAAACCTCCTTTGAAACTCAATTATATTTCATTTCTAACTTCAGTCTCTTATCTAAATGAACTTCATCTAAGATTATAATTTACATCATCATTAACTGAAATTAAATTTCCTTTTTAAAATCTCACTAAGTTTTATCAAATATTTGCCAATTTATTTCATTAGATTAATCAATCCAATCTAATTTAATTTAATAATCAATTACTGATCAAAACAGTTGGCTTGGTAAATCTTTAAAACATTATTAACCCATTAATCAACTCTAACAAATCTTTTCATTTTGAATTAATAAATAACATTTATTAATCCATATAATCTCGTTTATATTGATTAATATTAAATAATAATTTATTTCTAAATAATCTCATTTACTATTAAATAAACAATAATCAGTTCTAGCTAATCTCACTTAATATGAAATAAACAATAATCTATTTGTAAATATCTCATTTAATTGTTCTTAAAAACAACAAATCCTTGTTATTAATCATCAAGTTAATTTCCGCCCACTTGCTTATTAATCTTATTAATATAAGCATCCTCTTTATAAAATTGTTCAGTAATTACGGTGAAACACATGCTTCGCATACGGTAGAATTTTGTATAAAAGTAGCGGTTAGAACAAACGATATATATATATAGTTGATGAATTTCCTTTTTATAACTTCATTTAAAAATATATAGTTTAAGAATCCATATTAATTTCATAATTTCATTACTAACCGTAAATCAAAACAGTTTGTATTTTGGCCATCCGCTATAAAATTCTCAACCAATATCCCATTGGTTAATTAACCAAACAAATGTCGAGTTCGGGTTTAACAATCAATAAACAATTCAATAATCCAATAATATGTGTGCAACGGTTTCATAAAGAATCATATAACAATAAATTTTGAGGAATCTGGTCGGATTCCTCCAACTTGTCCTTCCCTGCATTCAACTGTTATCTCAAATATAACATATCATCCCATAGGATAATATAAACATGATAAATTAGTTTAACTAATTATGATCAATTAATGACGACTATTTAACCATCGAATTTAAATCCAAATTGTTTATTTCATTATAAACGTACCCAACAGAGTAAATTATCAGTTTGGAAATCATCATCAGAAAGTGACGATGTTATTTCATTTAAATTAAACGGCTATTAATTTAAATAAATGATATATAAATATTTAACATGCATCAAACCATCATCAAACAACTAAATAATTAACAGCCATAGCATACCGATGATAATCCTGACTTATAATTATTATAAGTGGGAACTAAGTGAGATTAACTCACCTAAATCTGCGTTCTGTAACAGCTTGTTCCAGATAAATTCCAACCCATTTGATTCAATTCCGTTCCATGTCGTCCTGCTTATGAATACGGTTCCAGTCTATTTTGAATCGGTCAATTCTGATAAAATATAAATACGTTGTTAATATTTAAATTTTATTTGAATAACTAATTAATTTAAATTAATTTTAACTAATTACTTTGTTTTAAAATAATACCGCTCGACTTCTTTGTTCACTGCTTCGTCTGTGTCTGCTCTGTTCCACATCACGACCGCGAATTCCAGAACCCTGTTCAGCTTATTATAAATCCTATCGTGTTTTGAATATTTTATGAGCATTAACAATTTGAAATAAAATAAATTAACTTTTAATTTCATGTAAATACCTTAATTATTTGTAAAACCCTTAATAGGCCACACAACCCTTAAAGCCCACTCCAACACTTCATAAGCAAACACCGGTGTACTTCAATCCTTATCCAACATAAATAGCGGCTCCCCTTCTCCTTTTACACCATCTGCCCCTCATTTTTGCCATCGTCCAAAATAAAATACCATGCTCGCCAAAATGAAACCACGCGTCACTCTTCCTCCGTCGATCGAGGCTCCAGCGATTACCCCCAAACTGTGCATCCTTGCGTGCTCTGCCCATAGCGTGAACCTCCTCATCCCAGTCCCTTCCATCAGCCCGCAGTTCATCCTCAAAGTCCACGCTTCTCAAGCAAGATCTATTTCTCCACGTCAGTTCGATTTTCATCGATTCAGGTCAGCGCGCATATCTCTCTTTCCTTTACATGTTTTCTGTTTAATATTCGGTGATTAAATATAATGATCGAGAGTTATGGGAGTAGGAGGATTCGAATGGGTTATTCCTTGTAAATTGCGTGACTTCACTAAGTTTGTTGGGTCATGAATTAAACCATTATCGAAGTGAAAAAAAGGAAAATAGAACGTTACTGGTCTTGGCTTGGGAAGTTTCGGCACTACAGTGGTATTTATATACGCGGGTACCTTGGGCTCCAAGGTTTAGGGGAGGAAGGACGTATAGGATAGGCTATCAATTCTCTTGTTTTTGCTCTTGAGTTTTCATTTCATAAATTATGTGGTTGATGGTGAAAAGGAAGGTAGAAGGTAGCATACAGGGTAGTCTGCACTGTATGGGTTCGAAAGAAAGAAAACAAGGGATTATAGTATGCAGAATAGAAGTAGATGTTAGATCCAGAAATGCTAAAACTAAGGAATGTTGATTGTGACTAAACAAACTAGCTATATTTTTTTCTATTTTCCATAGTTGTTTGGTGCCTATTCCTTTGTTGTGCACCAGTCCATCGATGTAAGAAAAATTGAGGGAGAAAGAAGCATTGGCTTGTATTGCCTTCTCAACAGCTTGTGTGCTACTGGAAAGAGATGGCTTAGGCCTACAAGTGATGTTCTCTGAGTAGTCCCATTTCTGCCTAGTGTTGTCATTCAAGGTTGATGCACAGAAATTTGTAGAAGCATACATTCATTTTAAATAAAGTTTTTAAGATTCGGCAAGGCAAGAGATATTCACAGGAGCTTATTTTATTGCATTTTCCTTATTCTTTATTTATTATTGTTGGAATGTGTTCATGTCATATTAAAGCTGTAATTCGTCGTGGCCAAACGATCTTGTACTGGAGTACATGTGAAGAAACTGTTTCTATTTTATTTGATTTGAAACCATGCTTTGTTATACTGTTGGATGGTTTTCCTTTCTCATTTCAAACAATGTATTGACTTAGCAGAAAAATCTTGTACATGAACGTGAAAGAGGTTGTTCTTGTCTTATTGTATTTTCCTTTCTCCACTTTATTTGATATGATATTAGCTTTGATGTTGAATATATATGGTTGGGAATTTCTTGTTTGATGTTGTACATACACTGTTTGTTTCTTTTCAAAATCATGTAGGCTTAATTATCGTGACCCATTTCTTACATATGTTTCACATATGCTTTGTTAAAAATAGTTTTGGTTGTTCTCTCCTTTTTCCCTTTTTTCTTTATTTCCTGTTGTATTATTTATTTCCTTGGAAACTCACATATGTTTGATTATTATTATTCATAACATATTTAACATATGTTTTGTTATGCTTACACTTAGGAATTAATATCCACCGTAAGGTGATATATATTGCTTTTTATGTTAAACTATTTTACACGAGGCCCGGGTGTTATGTATATGTATATATACGCTTACAAGTGAGATTTTTTTGATAATAGCTTATAAGTTAATATCAATAAATTATTAAATAAATTTCAAAACTAGAAAATTCAAAAAAAGATAAATTATTATCGATAATTATGCCTGTTTGGAATATCACTTTAGATTTAGCAAACATCGAATTATAATTCCGCATAAAAAGGTTCGAATCAACCGATATCAAAATTTATATAGAAAACGTTATTAAATTACTAAATAACGTTATCGTTTATAGATTCCCATAGCGACTATTTAAAAAATTTAATTTGGACATATCTTAAAATTTTTGCAACGAAATTTCGATTTTTCTCTTTCATTGAAAAATTATCATCAAACAGATTCAAACATTTCTCGTTTTACGAAATTCCGACTTCTATCGGATCCTGTACACTCAATCAAAGTTCAAAACTGAATATAATGAACTACAGCGCCATTACGAGTTCGTTTATATATAAATTATAACGTTTAAACTCAATTTTAAATATTAGAAATCCATAAATATTCCAATTAAAATATTTAAACGAAACTAAATATTCAAATTAGAATGCCTGAAAATCTGGGTCGTTACATGTAATAACATGTGAATCTATGATATTCTGACATAGCTATGACTTGGATCTTAACCTTTATCATGTCAGATTTACCTTTGATTATAGATCTAACTCACTATTTAGATCACCTTGTACCTATAATGATTGTGGTTAAATTGGATTTGTTATTAGTTGGACATCTAAATTATTGTTTAGATCTTATCATGCCTATTATGACATCCCTACTATGTTAGATTCAGTTCTATAATTTCATGTTCACCAGATCTGTTCCTATATACCCATCTTATCATTATGCCACTATGTGTTTATGTCAACCTTATTAGTATAATCAATTCTATCATCTTCCCTTAAGCCTTTCCCTTTTATTTTATATAGCCAGGCTACTTTCGAGCCTAGGCATGCCGCTGAAATTTGTGAACCATTAAATGGGGAGCGAGGGAAAAACATTGAAATTGGGCATAACTTGTAAATGGGGAATTTGGCATAACTTGAATAATGATTATGAATATGAGTAAAGGGCATATAATTCATTATGAACATAATTGGGAAAAAGGGGCATGACAACGTAAAACGACATAGGTAAAAATTAGCTAATAATGAAATTCCTAGGATTACAGTAATTAGAAACTGTAACGACACCTAGATACGTGGTTAGATTACACTTGTGGTCGAAGTTTACCCGGAACTGCCTGGCATATCCAGCGACCACAAGTGGTGAATCTAATGTGAGGGGTCTAGGCGCACAAATACGAGACGTGCTAAGACACAAGATTAAGCCCGACTTGTGGAAGAAGTCTGCCCGAACCGACCGGCATATCCAGCATCCACAAGTGGTAGGATTAATGTGAGGGGTCTAGTACATCATAACCATAAATGGACATAGTAATGAATTGGAATACTTAACCTATGTAATGACCCTCCTTCTCGGTCGATCCAAATCGATCATTAAACCGACTTAAATCGAAACAAAAAGGAAGATACGCTAACTTTGGGCGCATAACACATCATAACAAACAACAGAAGACTTTCATAAACATCATAATAATGTTACATCAGAGTACAAAATATTAGAGTATTGAAAATAATATACAGCGGAAAATAAATTTACAATAAATGAAATACAATGCAGCAGAAACAAACAAACAAACACAGCGGGAGACTTTCAATGCTCTGGACACAGCTTTAAGCTTCAATCCAGAATTCTTCTAAATGAAATAATTTTCAATACCAAAACTATTGAGTGCCCATGTGGAAAATATAGGCACCCAAGGTTAGGTAGAAATAATAAACCCCGAGTCAGTCATGGGACTGGTGTGAGAACTCAAAACTGTTATTATTAACTTAAATAAAATAAGGAATATCATGGGACCACATTGTATGTCACGGAACGGGTATACCCCCATGAATACCAGTTCCCAAACAGTAACAATTAATAGAGGTATGGGCATCAACCAACCTGCAATTTTCCAATCTACCCATTTAGGATTAATCCCCAAACTTAGATTACAAAATCCAATTCACTTTACAAAAATTATTCCTTTGGACTTTATTTTCCGATTTCTTATTTCAAATCATTTGAAATACATATCTAGCTTTATATCAAACTAGATTTCACTTCGGGATCTCAAACCAAAATCTATGGAAATTTGAATTCCAAAACAAAACGATGCATACAAACAAGTATGCAACCAATTATTGCGCTCCCTGTCGACAAGGAAAAGGGTATGTACCTTACCAACTCGATATATATATATATATATATATATATATATATATATATATATATATATATATATATATATATATATGTGTGCACCTCCCATGATGGAGCAGGCTGCACTGACGATGCTCCATTCCATGCTCTGGGGAACTATACCGCAGCCATCTCACCCATACTTTTAGTCCTTGGGTTCCTCGAATCTTTAGCCACATACCAAATCATTTCATATCCCAAAGTGGGGAAAAATCAATTCACAACATAATAATCACAAGTACTTTCCGAAATATAGTACTTTACATTAGCAATTCACACATATGATCAGTCACTATTGATAACATAACCTTCGAGCTCGTACGTCTCAAAGAAGGGTGTTAAGCAAGAAAATAAATTCTCCACCACCAAACAGATACATCATCAATAGCCAGATCGGTTATGTAATGAACGACAATGTCAAACACATAATACATTTCTAAATCATTTCTCAACATCGGGTTAGCCCTCGAAATCCTTTCTGCTTTATAAAACATTCCCTATCCAAAATTGGGAATACATTTCTTTTCACTTAAGAAAAATATCATTTCAAAATCATTCATTAAATTTGAAATGAACTCAACAACATCACTAAACATCTCATAGTCAAATCGTGGAGTGTTTCACAAGATGGTAGCATACAAATATTTCTACCCAACCCAATGCTAAATGTAAAAGCATATTTTGCTCATTAACTGGTCGAACACAATCCAAACAGTCAATCCATCAACATCAATATCAAAAACCAAGTGCATTTGGTTTATATAACATCTCATATTTTGGTAAATTTAATCACCATTCATTCATTTCAATCTAATAAAGATTTATTAAAACTCTTCTTAGTTTTAATCTCTAAAATCATTACTTAATGATTATTCAACTTTCTGGAAATTATTCCTGCCTTTTCTCGGGTTAAAGAACAATGTTATTTAAAACACAATTCCCGGTAAACCCAAAATCATCTTCCATCAAAATGGAATCTTCACGGAAATTATAAAAGTATATAATCGATATAAATTTCCGTATCAAACTAATACTATAAGTGGAACTGCAGCTAGGCTTTTTAAATTCCATAAATAGTAACATTCTTCCTTTACAGAAGCTCATCTCTACTATCACTAAATCGAATTCCACTCAATTCCAATTTGATATATTAAATTAGAAAACTGTACTTTGGAAAATTTCCGATAAATCTAAATAAAAAGATTTATAAATTCCAAATCATATCTTCACTCTTATTTGGGTTAAAGAACGACTGTTATTTAAAACAATGTTCACTATAAATCTCAAATTCCAGTTTGATATTAAATATAAGGTTCTGAATAGAAATAATATCGGCTTATATTCAACATCAAATTCTGAAACCAACAAATATCGTATTGGGAATAGCGATATCTATATCGTCCAAATTCCCATGACCATATTCGTATAATCATGGAATCCAATATCGAAATATTCTGAAGATTATTTCCATTCAAATACATTCCAGTTTAGCCATTGGAAAATTTTAGGAGAATCCGATGGTCGGATCTACCGTTACGTCCATTTGAAGTTAATGGTCGAAATTCGCAAACGGGCGCTGCGCGGCGCGTTCTATTCAAACCATTATATATATATAATAATTCGTCAATTTCTATTTAAAACGTATTTTAAAATGTTTATAAATTAGTTTTAAAACGGTTTCAAATTCCTTTTCAATTTTACATCAAAATTGAATATTCCATTACATGACAATTTTATAGCGTGCATATATGTTAAAAATTATATTTTTAATAATCCAATAATTATTCCATTTCATGGCCATTTTATATTTCTCATATATAATTTAAACAAAACATATATATAATTTATACAACGCAAATACATGATTTATACAACACATATATATTTTACACATCACATATATATTTTATTTTCATCTCATATATATATTTTATTCACATCTCATATATATATTTTATTTTCATCGCATGTTCATATATTTTATTCTCATCGCATATATATATATATATATTTTATTCACAACACATATATATATTTTGTTCTCATCGCATATATATATTATATTCACATCGCATATATATATTTTATTCACATCGCATATTTGTATTTTATTCACATCGCATATATATATATATATATATATATATATATTTTATTCACATCACAATCACAACACAATACAGTCCATTAAATCATCCATGGTCTATGGACGAGGGAGGCGAGCTAACATGCACCATATACAATTTATAATGATTAAAACTGATAAAAATCAATACTGGCAATTCTATATATGCAGTTATAAAATATATTAAATAACTATACAAAATTTTAGTGAGAAAATTCTCACATTGATCGGTTTTGAAATCGTTTAAAACGATTACTCTGATTAGATTAAGCACGACGTTTAATTTAACCAAAAACTGTCACTTGCACCAAATCTGTTCTAGTCTGTTCTGAAATGTAGATCTTGAATTTACGGTCCCAACGCTTATGAAATTATTGAATTCTGTTTCCGGATATAAAAGTTATGGTCATTCAAATTTTAATTACATAAGTTAATCAAATAATTATAACTAACAATAACTTAATTATATTTTAAAGCGTATTAACCCTTCCTCTTCAAATGTCACTCCAGGCCGATATCAACAAGACCACCGAACCCATTGTTGCCATTTGGAAACTCCACCACGCACCAACCTAGAGACCTCCAGTTCTTGATCGAACTCCTCCATCATGTCGGCAGTCACGACGCCTCCTCGTGGAACTAAGCTTGACCAGCTCGATGGGCCCAGCTCCATAAATTCTCGGTCGAACAGCTGCCCTTTAAGACTCTATTTCTCTCTCGTTGGTGCACTAGAAACGATCACAGCATGATCAATTTGTAGATCTTACTAGCCTCTTGATTTTTTGTGTTTTAATTTTACCATAATATGAATGGATTAACATGGATTTAGAGAAGAAATTAGAAGCGAATTAGTCATCGGTTTTTTGAATTGCGGCTAGAAAATAGTTGACCCCGAAAATGTAATTTGACCTAGGGTTTAGGATATGTATATATATAATTTATATTATTATTTTATTCAGCTGGTTGTTTTATTAGGAAATTTTTTATTCAAACTCCAAATCAAACCCAACGACTGTCGCCCATAGCTAAATACCGCCATTTCGGACACAATGGAGTATGTTTCGTAAGCCAATTCAACCGTTTTGATGAGTTTTTCTTTAAACTAAAATATAAACTAATACAAAATTCAAAATTGAATTCAACGTACATTTTAATTTACTAGAGCCACGTACTGACTCCAAAAATTCCCGAAAAATAAATCTAGCTATGTTTTGATGATACGGGCCTAACAAAACTAATTTCGTTGAATTTGGAGACTGTCTGGAAAATGACCAATTTCCAGTCGATTAAATTTAAACTGAAATTACCAAACATATTTAAATTCACCACGCTCACATATTAATTCCAAAAATTATGAAAATTGGAATCTAACAATAATTTGACGTTCCGGATCCAACAAAAGTGGCTTCATCGAAAGCGGAGGTTGTTTGCAAAATGGCTATTTTTAAGGGGTATATATATTTAAAATTTAATTAAATTCCATAGAGACTATTTCAACTTTTAAATTGGACATAACTGTGACTACCCAACTTCCAATCACCTAGAGTTGATGTTTAAACCAACTCTAGATGTTTGAAAATTGGATTCGCTGGGGTAGTACACATTAGAACAGAACAAAATAAATCTTTATTACTTAACATTTGATTACAACAAAGTTTACATTACCAGAGTTACAGTAAAACACACAACATAAAAGAAAACAATACGATAGGGGAATAACTCCAACTCTAGCTCGAAGCTCCAACCCAAAAGCGCTTTGAATCTTGCTTCAAGGATCTATAGCTGTAAAACTAAACCACCAGCTGCCCGTGTGAAATTTTTTGGCACCTAGAGTTTAGGAAGGAACAATAAACTCCAGGTCAGTCATGGGATTGGTGTGAGAACATAAAACATTTTACTTTATATTAAGGTAAATCACAGGACCACGTCGTATAATACGAAATGGGTTTACTCCTATGATTACCAGTGCATAATTCGTATATGAGTTTTGAAAATGAAACTATTATAAGGCTCTCCCTGAACACACCAAACAAAATGCAAATGCAAGCACACATATGGACGAATTTTATCCTTATAAAGCCAAATCCATGATATATGTCGATGGTGTACATTACCACTACTAATAACACTTTAAAACATTTTGCAAATAAATTTACAAATCTAGCAAGCATAGTAACTATGCTTACATATATAGTTTACAAACAAAGAATTCGAATGGCTCGTATTGGTCATTGGATTTCCAACAAGATGGTTCCTGGCATGAAAGATCAATCGAGGACATGAAGCTAAGTATCGCCCGGATAACATCCAGACAACGGACTCCGAATACATAGCGCGAAGTATATATCCCGGTTTTCATCTAGACATCGGACACCATATATACTTTATTCTCTCAGGTTTCACAAGTGGATCCACCGTTGAAGCTTTCAAGTTCAATAGATAATATGTATAGGTATACAATCTAACCTTTAGTTTCCCATCATTTCGGGTTGTGAGGTTCGCGAGGTTTCGTACCACAAAGCTACGCTCTTACACTAAGCCATGCTTTGATCATTTCTTCAACTGTAGCACTTTGCATGCCACACTGTCATTGCATAATCTACAACTGATAATCACTGACCAAATAACTTTTAGCCAAGGGAATAAATTCCCATTACCGAACAGAAATATGTTTAGTAATAATAAGTTAATACATTATAAGATACAGTGTTAGACACACATTTATACAAGTTCGTTCCGAGTTTGAACGAAACCGAAGGCGCCTTATTTCATGACTCAGGTTTGAGTGCGAAGGCCCTTGCAATTCGAATGTTCTCGAAATGCATACGGACCTTCTGCCACTCCGGTAATAGGGTCATCTCTCTACTGTAGCTATTCAGTAAAGAAACAAATTACCAGGCAGCCCGTTCGATGTGAAGAACCACAGTCTTCAATAGCCATTTATATGTCTTCATTTATTTTGTCGTACGATTATTTGGAATGGTTTTCATAAAGTAAATTCCGATCCCGGTCTTTCCAAATAACCAGCGCTTCATATGGAAAACATATTTTTAATTATGTTCTTTCCATCATAAATATATGTATATATATACGCACACACAAATTAGTCCATTCTAAATTTAGAATGATCGCTTATATATATTCGAATAGTTATATTTTTCTTAACTCTTTACTTTCAATCATCACTTAAAAATCAAAGATCAAGATTATCGATATTTCATTCATATAACGCGTTGTATTCATTCAAACCAGGGTTAATTTACATTCGAATCAAAGGTTTCAGGATAGGAACAATCCCAATTTAATTTAATAAATAATTGAAAAATAATAGATTTGCTATAAACTAATTTATATATAAATTTGGAAAATTTTAAAATAGAAATGGTTGAAATAATTACATACCATATTTAAAGTTTAAAGAAGCATATGAATAGAATAATTTAAACATATACATATCCCTTTTTTTAAAATCAAATCGTTCTTATTTAAATATTTTTAAAATCAACATACTATGTTTTAAATGGTTGAAAACCTATATAAATATACAATACATTAAACTGGAATTGTTCCCTTCCCATTGCTGTTGACTTGAATCTATATTCACATTCAAAAGAGTAGGATTGACATCAATATCTTGAGTTGATTCAAATCAATTTCAAAGACATTCAACTTATTTAGTTTCGTTCACTTAGTTCGGCATAAGCTTCCATAATTAACCTAAGCTTTACTTGGTAAAACAAAGTTATTATTATATCATTTGGAGTTAAATCCAACGTTTATACTAGATATACGATTTGGTTAGAAATCGAAACCTCTTATATCCAATATATATTCCGTATTAAACTAATACTACAATCGGAATTCCGATATTTTCACTGTTTAATTCCCCAAATAGTATTCGTCGTCATTTATAGAACTTATATTAGATATTTAAAGATGACTTTCATCAAATTTAACCAATTCATAAATTGGAAATTTATTTATTATAGTTACCGTTTACGGTGTTTGAGATTTCATTTTCAGTTTGCTTTTTTACTAACCCAGATAAGTAAACGTAGGCCAGGTAAGTTCAGCACACTGGTTGTTGCATCCCTTTCCTTAGTTGCATACCCCATTACTGTTCCAGAACTAGTAAAGGAACAAACTTCCTTGTTAACCCGTATACTTAAGTTTAATTCTTTACTTTAACTTCAGATTCAAATTTATTACTCAAAGCAATTTATAATATATTATTATAAATATTTAACTAAACTTAGATCAAATTTCATATTCAAACAATTTAAGTTTAAATATCTTTTCAACCAATTACATCAAATTATTATCCAAGGTCATATTAGATTTCAAAATCGAATAGTTTGATTTTGCCTAACAATATATAAATAAAAGCGATAACTAAGATTAAAATCAACAGTTCTAATTCAAAGTACAAAACTATAATATCAATTTACTTGATAATAACATATTTATTAGTTTTCCAAAATCAAATTATTTACACTATTAAGTCGAATTAACAAGTTTTCCCAAGTACTACTCAAACCACCATTTATTTCAATCTTCAACATATTCTTAACATAACTTAACTAATAACCGTTTTAAATAACACCACATAATTAAACATCATTTATTAAAACGTTAATTAGAAAGATTGTTTAAATAATCAAATATTACTTAGTTAACAACATATTATCAAATCAAGAAATGTTAATAATGTTAGCAAATCAATAACCATTATTAAGTCAATATTTTTACGTTAATAAGATACTACATAATTATTCAAATACCGTTTAACCTATAGATCACTCTTTAATTAAATTTTGGGATTACTAAATTTTCTATTGAAAATCAGTACACATGCGTACCACATATTCGACAACTATTTGTGCATCCATTTTTCAAATGCATACACAACAATGATTTACGGGCACACGTTATAACATTAACGCGCCTCGATTCACATATCATATCGGCAACCATCACGACAATAGTCATATTATCTACAAATTACTATACCATATTTATATAACCCATAATTTCGCGTTATAAAATGGCACGTGTCCAAATGCGGGTTTTAATTAACAATGCATTATTTTTTATAGTCATAGGTTAAACATATATGCAACTAATTTCTATTAATTGTCAACATACAGTATCACCCACCAGATCAACCATATAAGCCAGGTTATATCATAATAATTTATTAAAAATTAAATTAAGAATGTTCTCGCCCTATAGCTTTCCAGTAAAGTAATGCTATGCTGCTCTGTCTTCGTACCAATGTGTTCCAGTCTCCAGCGTTTGCTGCATTCTTCTTCTTCCCTTTTCTTTACCTAGCTTCCCTTCGTTCTTTCTTCTCCTAGCTCTCTCTCTTTGTCCCTTCTCCCTTTTTTTCTTTTCTAAGTAATGTCTTTTACATGCAAAAATAAGTGCATGCAAGCAAAGTCGAAGGAGGCAAGGTTTTTACATGGTGGAAACTTGACAGAGGGAGAGGGCGAACAGTTATGGAAGGGACTGGACTTTGGATTTTTTTACTTAACTAGGCTTTTATCTACAACAAAACTCCATTCACAGCAAAGCCCAACCTCACGTTTTACACCCCCATCTAACCTTGTGCATGTATGTGTTTCCCATACAATCAATTCCTCATCTTTCCCACCTAGTTTACAGAACCCACTCACGAAAAACCCAGAAGCACAAATATATATATTATACCCTGCGAATGTACATCCATTCGCCCACTGTTTCTTGGCACGCACTTTTCTCATCTTCTCTTATATGCAACTTCTCTTTTTTTCCTTTTCTCGACTTGAATGGCGGAACTTGGTTTAATAAGGAAGGGGAGTATTATTGTGAGGATTAATGGTAGCGACGGAGCTTGAAAAGAGGAAAATCCGACTGTGTTGGGTAAAGGGGTCTGGTCTTTGGGTTTTTGGAGAAGGAAAGGGGTGTTGTTTAATGGAAGAGAGAAGCTAGTGTGATTTATGAAGGGGGAGAAAGAGAGTTTCACGTGGAAGAAGAGGGCTGTCTTGGAGAGGGGAGTGCGGTAGAGAGTGAAGCATGAGTGGGGAGATGAGATGGTATCAACGTGGGTGGAGAGAATACATGCAAGGCTTTACGTAATTTCTTTCTTTCTTTTTTATAGAAAATGACAGAAGGTAGAGGATGAAGTGGGAGAGGCTCAGAGTGGAGGTCAGTGTAATTTCGGTGGAGACATTTAACAACCCGTAAAATCTGAACCAATTAAAAAATTTTAAATTGGCTATTTTAGTGGATTTTAAATATTTAAAATAAATATTTTTAATAATAACGACGAAAAGTAAGTTTGAATCGATGTTTGAAAATGAATATGATTATTTCTAATTATAAACCAGGCCTGAAATGGCGCGGTAGTTTCAAAATTTGAATTCAAACTTTGACTGACTGTACCGGGTGCAAAATAAAACGGATTTTAGTGAAACCAAAAATATTTAAATCTGTTAGTGAGTATCTTTCTAACGAATCTGAAAAATCGAAGTTTCATAGCGGTATGCAAAAGTAATGGCCAAATTAATTTTCAGAAAGGTAGCTATAGAGTTTATATAGCCCGTGAAAATAGCCATTTTGCAAACGACCTCAGAATTTGATGATACCACATTTGTTGGATTCGGGATGTCAAATTATTGCTAGGTTTCAAATTTCATAATTTTTGAAGCTAGTATGTGAGCGTGGCAAAGGAAAATGTGTTTGGTTGATTTCTATTAAATTGGATCGACTAGAAAAGGGCCATTTTTCAAACGGTCTCAGAATTCGACGAAACTAGTTTTGTTGGGACCGTAACGTCAAAACATAGCTAGATTTATTTTTCGGGAATTTTTAGAATCAATGTGTGGCCCCGGCAAATTGAAATGTACGTTCAAAACAAATATTGAATGATTTATATTTTAATTTGAAGAAAAACTGACTGAAACAGTCGAATGGGCCTACGAAACATATCCCATTGTGTTCAGAATGGGGGTATTTATTTAGGGACGACAGTCGTTGGGTTTGGATTGGTGTTAGTATGTGAAGAGGGGTATATTAGAAATTTTAAAATATATAAATAAATAAATAAATCCAATTGGCCCGTTCATTCTTCTCTCTCCCTGACCCTCTCTGAAACTGACGACGGAAAGGGGTTGAAACCATCTCTCCTAATTTCTGGCCAATCCACTCACCAATATCGAAAGCTGTAGTTGAGGATTTTGAAAAGCTCCCCTCAAGCTTCAAATCCATACCTGTCACTCCTCCTGTCATCGCTCCACCATCGAGATCTACTGCCATGAAGTCATGACGTTTAAGTCACCGCCGCCGCCGCTACAGTGGATCGAACGCCACCGCACCCCACTGCGCGCCTGCGCCTTTCCAAGCTCTCCAAGGTGGCGTTGGCCGATCGTCACCAAACTCGACGGATTACATGAAAAACGAGACCCTAGTTTTGAAAAACATCAGAAAGGTACGGTTTAAATTGTATTAAACTATTTAATAGCACTTTAAAGCGCTATGGTTTATGATTTCACTGTAAAAATCATATCTTTTTCGTTTATTGATGAAATTCAGTGAAACAAGAGACAGTGGACTCGTGTGGATGCCTTCTACATTCTAGAAGAGACCGCATATTTTTCTAAGCCTTCTGCTATTTTTGGTGGAGTGGAACCCAATGTGAGATTTCTGAATTATAAGCGATATGGAAATGACAATGTATAAATTATATATTCGAAGTATGAGTTATATAAGAGTTGTACACCTCATGTATAAGCGTTTTATAAGTTGTATGTTCGATGTATAAGTTATATATGCGTTCTAAAATTATATATGTGATGAAATAGAAGTGAGATATACTTATATATATATATATATATATATATATATATATATATATATATATATACGCCCCTCGTCCACAAACCATGGACGATATTTATTGGTTGTGATTGGTGTGAAAATTGGTTGATAGCGAATGGTTGATTACAATTGTTTGTGGTTGAAATTGATTGATTGTGGTTGAAAAATACCCGTTTGTGGTTGAGAATTATTTGGTTGAAACCACATAGGATTAGTTTGTGGAAAAGAAAATAAATAAACATGTCGCCTACGTGCGAACTAGATGCATGAAATCCCCATTGTCAAAAGCTACGAGACTTTAAGGTAGAGCGAGGAGCCGTACTAGGGACGGTCCCGGTTTTAACTACCCTGTCGTTATGCTGCCGAAATTTTCAATAATATTCATGTGTTAGAATTATTTTCATGTGTTGAAACTATATTCGTGTGTTGAATAGAAATTCATGTGTTGAATAGAAATTCATGTGTTGAACAACATTCATGTTTTGAAATAAATTGTTTTACAATAAAAATCATATTTTTATCATCTATATGAACTATATAAAATAGTCGTGTTTTGAAATAAATTGTTTTATAATAAAAATCATATTTTTATCATCTATATGAACTATATAAAATAGTCGTATTTTGAAATAAATTGTTTTATAATAAAAATCATATTTTTATCATCTATATGAACTATATAAAATAGTCATGCTTTGAAATAAATTGTTTTATAATAAAAATCATATTTTTATCATCTATATGAACTATATAAAATAGTCGTGTTTTGAAATAAATTGTTTTATAATAAAAATTATATTTTTATCATCTATATGAACTATATAAAATAGTCGTGTTTTGAAATCAATGGCTTTACGATAAAAATCACAAATTTATTATATACATGAATTGTTAAAAATAGTGAAGTATCGAAATAAATGTCTATTGGATAAAAATATCATTTTTATCAAATGTAAGAAAAGAATATGGTTTTGAAATCAAAGAATGGATTATATTTGTATATATATAAATAAAAGTAAAATATATTGAATAACGAAGCTGCAGTTCGTGTTTTGAAACTGTAATTTCAAACGATTAGTGCGGGAGATCCGACCATCGGATTTTCCCGAAACCGAAACCGTTGGGTTCGCTTTGGAAATATCTTTCCAACGACACCAATTTTGTGAAGATCCAACGGTTGGATTGTCTGGAATGTTTAATTCAAATCTGAAGAAAAACAGCGCCAGAATCGATTATATTTATTTATATATAAATATAAAAATATAATTAAATTTAATCGAATAACGACGCTGCAGTTCGTATTTTGAAATCGAAACTTCAAACGAGTGTACTGGGAGATCCGACCTTCGGATTTTCCCAAAACTGGAACCATTGGATTCTTTTTGAAAAGATATTTCTAATGATATAAAATTTGTGAAGATCCAACGGTTAGATTTTCAGATATGTTTGAAGAAAAACAGCGCCACGGCCGCGTTATGGCCTGAAGCGTCGTTTGAATAAATTGGCTATTTTTAAATAAATAAAAATATCGATAAATCGTTATAAAATATTATAAATGATATGGAATGGAAATAAATTGAATTTACCCGGTTTATTGGATATTTGATGGTTGAATGTGAAATTTATAAACTAACTGAAGGTCAGCTAAGTCGAATGGTTTCCTGGGTTTTGATCTGATGTTGGTTTCGGCCTTCGGGGTTAATATTTGGGAAATCGTTCTCTTACTAATTTACGGTTAGTGACTGATGAATTGGAATAAGGCGTATGTTGTGTTTGTGTAGCACTTGTTTATTATATACGCGAGTTGCTCAGAAAGACCGGGTTTATCCCATTCTGAATAACTGAATCGACGATAAGAAGTCGATTATGAAGACGGTGGTTGAAGACCGGTGATCTTCACCTCGGTTGGAAGATAACTGATGTCCTGATTGGGAGGCATCCCGAAATATGGATAATGAGTGGTGATCGTCCAGATGTACGTGAAGATCGATGGGTATGCGAGGTATATAGTGCCTCTGGTTTCGTTTAGACCCAGAACGGACTTGTAAATGGACTGTGTGTCTGACATTGGAATTCATTCTGTGTGATTGATAGTCATCAGTTACATGGTGTGAATTGCCTGTGTGGCATGCTAAGATGCAGTGATCAAGGCTTTTGTTGAAAAGCAAAGTCTTGTGGTTGATGATCAAAGCACCGCCTGTGTGGCATAGCTTTGTGTATAATGTGAATTCGCGAGCCTCACACCCGGTATGAACCAGAAACGGGAGAGGACATCAGGGAGGGCATGCGTTCCTTTCTAGCTAGAGGTGGTGTCAGTGCTTAAACTGGCCGACATATATATTATTTTCACCTGTGTGGTTGTTGCTGTTGCGAGGCGCCTCAGATATATCGGTGACTATGTGAAGCCGATGGAGTCATTCGTTGTCTCATTTATGCCCCCAAAGGGTGGGGGAACGTAGTATTCAGGCATAATAATCCACATCGGTGGACCGACCCTGACGATTCAAGGCTTGTCTACGCGCTTGCCTGAGGCTCGGGCTAGAGAGTCTCGAAGTCGGTAAGGACGATCTTTTGCCTTGGTTCATGACGGAAATCCAATTTCCTAATACGACATCATGCGGTTTTGATTGTAAACCTATATTTGGCGACATAGTGGCATGGGACGCTCATGTCGTCTATGATTGATACTTATGATTAGAAATTGTTTTTGAAACATATAAACACTAGTAGTAATACCAAATGCTTTTGTTTTATTCGTATCAAGCATATTTTGGCCATTATAAGGTAAAAAATATATCCTCCGGTTTGCGTTGCATTGTGTGATGGGAACTGAGTCTTATAATGGCTTCATTTTTGTAAAAAGCATTGCGATGTTTAAAAGATTTACTTGTTTTAAGCACTGGCAATCCAATGGAGTAAACCCATAAACCCATTCCGCGAAAGTGGTGTGGTCATGTGATTAGCCATATTATAAATGTGTTAAATAGATTTCTCATACCAGTCCCATGACTGACTCGTAGTTTGTTTCACTTGCAAACTCGGGTGCCCCTTTTTCTACATGGGCAGCCTTGTGTTCAGGATTTAGCAGGCTCTTTCTGGATAGGTGGAGCTGAAGATGGATTCTACCATTTATCTCTTTTTATGCTGTTCAGCTCCTATTGTACATATTATGTTTGTTTTCCGCTATAGACATTTATGTATAGCCGAACTGTATTTGTACTAAGTATGATCCTGTATACTGTGTAACTCTGATGATTACAATTATCCAGTGTATTATTTGTGCATTATCTGGTATGTTTATTTAATTCTGTTCTGCTATTATCTGTTTATGTGTCATATTCCAAAGATTACCCTTGCCACCGTCAGTACGGAGCTTTGGGGTCGTCACAACGTGGTATCAGAGCTTAGGTTAAGCTTAGTTCTGGAATATAACATATTAACGAACTCGTCAGAAATAGGACTAGTAGTGTTCTAGGACGAGTAACTCATTACAGATAGGATTAGTAATATCCTAGTATGAGTATAGCAAACTGAAATACACCTCGATAGACACATGTACACTCATGTATATGTTTCTATGCTATATATAATATCTTTTCTGTGACCCGACACTTGGTCTGTATTTGCAGAAGTACTAGAAAATGAGTGTCAGAAACAGAAGGAATGCAGAACCAGATCTAGAGGCTCTATTAAAGAGATATCGAAATCTGGGCGGAGCACAATTCTCGGGTAATGAATCTATAATTCAAACTCAAGCTTGGATGAGTTCTGTTGAATTTTTTTTTGAACGTATCCAGTTGAGAGATGATCAGAAAAGATTAGTGGCATCTTGGGCACTCAAAGAAGAAGCTTTAATCTGGTGGGAAACAATCATTAAAGATAATCCATAAGGTGATATCACCTGGGATAGATTCAAAGAGATTTTCAGTGAAAGATTTACTCCTCTAGAAGCAACTGAGCGGTTATATGATGAATTTTACTATATGATACAAGGAGATATGAACATCCCAGAATATCATAAGAAATTCAATGAACTTTCCCACTTTGCCGCTCATCTAATTCAAAATCCGAAGAGAAAGAATCTGAGATTTATTAACGGGCTTCAAAGAAAATACCAGAATAAAGTAATGGGGCATGTGAAGCTTCCTTTTTCGGAAATGATATACATGGCTTATCAGTATGAAGATCTCCATAAGAAAGGTATGTCGCGCGACGAAGAGAAAGTCAGGCCGAGTAACAAAGAGGAGTCTGAGTAGTCCTGAGGCCAGTAAGAAGCCCAAAGCCAAGAGGAAAAGGGTTAAATCTGAGAAAGGACCAGTAACGACTACTGTATGCAGTAACTGCAATAAGCAAGGACATTTCTCGATAAGTTGCAGAGCTTTAAAGAAACAAAGGAAGGATGAATCCAAGAACAAGTTTCAATTGACCTGAGAGTGTAATCTTTGCCATCAGGCTGGTCATATAAAGAGAGACTGTTGGCTGTTGAAAAAGACCAATGTGGTTCAAGTAAATGAAGTGGCAGAAACTTCAGCACCCTCAGCTAGTCGGGGAAGATCTGATGTTTTAGAAGGCACGCTTACTGTCAAAAACATTCCAGTCAAAGTACTGTTTGACACAGGCGCGTCACGAAGCTTTATTGCAAAGAATGCGGACAAGAAGTTGGACTTGAAATTGAGGAAGCTCAAAGCACCCATCACTGTCCGTAATCCGGTTGGAGGTTCTCTCGATCTTAGCTAGATTTGTGCGGCGCCTGTCTCTTTTTCCTGTTATAAGTTCACTACCATCTCTATCGTCATGAATTTTACTGAATTCGATCTTATTTTGGGATTGGATTGGTTAACCAAATATGAGGCAGAGGTTAGATGCGCCGAGAGAGTTGTTAGGGCAAAGATTAAATCAGGGAATCATATAACCATACCATGTGAAGGCCCGAATTCAAATAGAAAAGATTTTTGGTTAGCTCTTGATGTTTTTCCTGCTCTAATAGAAAATATCCCTGTAGTCACAGAGAATATTCCAGACCTCATAAAAGATATTCCTGTCGTTAAGAATTATGCGGACGTGTTCGAAGAAGTTGTTAGCTTACCTCCGTAGAGAGAAATTGATTTCAAGATAGCTTCAATTCTGAATGCAAGGTCAGTAGTGCACGCTATTCGGAGAATGACTCTAAAGGAGAAAGAAGAACTAGACAATCAAACTCGACAGCTTGTATGAAAGGGCCTGATCAGGCCTAATTTCTCTGATTGGCGAGCAGTAGTGGTGTTTGTCCCAAAGTCTAATGGTACTCTGCGACTATGTGTGGATTATCGTGACTTGAATAAGCAAACAATAAAGAATAAATATCCATTGCCGCGAATCGATGATTTATTGGATCGTCTGAATGGAGCACAAGTATTTTCAAGGATGGACCTAGCTACAGGCTTCCATATTGCCGAAGAGTGTGTTCCTATGACAGCATTCAGAGGTCCCGACTTTGTAATAACCCGGAAATCTGAGCCAATGTAAAATTTTTATTTTGGCAATTTTAGTGGATTTTGATTATTTAAAATGAATTATTTTAAATAATAACGACGAGAAATTTATTTTGAATAGAAATGAATTCGAATTGAAATTGAATTGAATCGAAAACGAACTGAAACTGAATAGAAATGAATTCGAATTGAAATTGAATAGAAATAAATTCGAATTGAAATTGAAAAGAATTGAAATTCGAACTGAAACTGAATAGAAATGAATTAGAATTGAAATTCGAATTAAATTGAATTGAAATGAAATTCGAATTAAACTGAATAGAATTGAAATTCGAATTAGATTGAAATAGAATTGAAATCGTTTTGAATTGAATTTAAAACGTATTGAAATTGAACTGAAAAAGCACGTTTTGAATTGTAATCGATTTGAATTGAAATCAATTTGAAATGAATTTAAAACGAATTTATAAGGAGAAATTCAATTTTGATTTGAATTTGAAATGAAGTGGAAATCGTTTTGAAAACGAATTTAAAAACGATTTATAAAATACGTTTTAAAAGGAAATCGACGAAGTATATATTATATATATTATATATATAATATAATGGCCTGAATAGAACGCGTCGCGCCGCGGCAGTTCGCGAATTTCGACCATTGACTTCGAACGGACATTACGGGAGATCCAACCGTCGGATTCTCCTAAACCCGGAACCGTTGGGTTCGTATCGAAAAGAGATTTCTAACGAATATGAGAAATTAGAAATCTAACGGTTGGATTTGGAATTATGTCCAAATCAAATTTGGAAAAGGTGGCTGTAAGTGCAGTTCGATGGCCGTTGATGGAAATCGACTGTACGGGCCTTGATAAATTATTAAAAATAGTAATAATTTATGTAAAATCATAAGAAATGATTTGTGAAGAATTGGGATGGAAAACTCCATATTTGAAAAGGTAAAAATAGATTTTTATCGAAATAAACTAGTTTTGAACTAGAATTATAATTCTATTTATTTTTAAATAAATAAATTGAATTTGAAAAGGGTTTTAAAAGTAACCAGAATCTCCAGTAATTGAATTGGAATGGATTTGAATCGAAATTGTCTTTGGAATATTTTGATATTGGATTTCGTGATTATAGAGATAGCGTTATGGAAATTTGAAAGATATATATATATATATATATATATATATATATATATATCGTTATTTCCAATACGATATTTGTTGGTCGTAGAACTTGATATTGAATATAAGCCGATATATTTTCTATTCTGAGCCTTGTATTTAATATCAAATGTGATTTGGGTTTGTCGTGAATGGTGTCTTCATTAACACTGTTCTTGAACCCAGTTGAGAAAAAGATTAAATCTTTTTGTTTAGATTTAATGAAGTGTACCAATTAAATAATATTTAATTGGAATTGAATTGGTATTGATTTTTGGGTTTATCATGAACAGTGTTTTAAATAACACTTATTCTTTAACCTGATAATCAATGAAATGTGATTTTGGGTTGTCGTGAACGGTATCTTCAAAGATACTGTTCTTAGACCCAAAGAAGTTAAGGAAATCAAAAACTAACTGGACATTAGTTAAGTTGAATGGTTTCTGGGGTATTGATCTGATGTTGGTTTCGGCCTTCGGGGTTAATACTTAGGGAATTGCTCACTTGATAATTCACGGTTAGGGACTGATTGAAATATGATGTGATTTTGGGTTTATCGTGAAATGTGTTTTTAAATGACACTGATTCTTTAACCCAGTTAAAGATTAAAACTAAGGGGAGTTTTAATGAATCTTTAATTAGATTGAAAAGATCGAGAATGGAGTATCACCAGTTTTGCTCCAGGCGATAGTTAAATCTTTAATTAGATTTGAACGAGAAATGGTAATTGAATTTACCAACAACACTGTGGTGTTAGATATGAAGTACTACCAGTTTTACTTCATCGGATGAATAGGTTGGGATTGGCAAATTAAAAAAAATGATTACTTCGGTGAGGTTCGCTAATCCCGACTAGTTGAATCGATATTCAAAAGAAGATTAAAGAATAAATTCAAGGAATTTATCTTTGATAAAATTAATGGGAACCTTTCCCTATGAATGTGAAATTTAGAAACTAACTGTCGATTAGCTAAGCAGAATGGTTTTCTGGATATTGATCTGATGTTGGTTTCGGCCTTCGGGGTTAATATTTGGGGAATTATTCTCTTGTTAATTTACAGTTAGTGACTGATGAATTGAAATGAGGCGTATGTTGTGTTTGTGTAACACTTGTTTATAAAATACGCGAGTTATTCAGAAAGACCGGGTTTATCCCATTCTGAATAACTTATACGACGATAATTCGAAGATGAAGACGGTGGTCGAAGACCGGAGGTCTTCACGTCATTTGGGTGATTACTGACGATCTTGATTGGGATGTACACCGAAGAAGATGGAAACAGTTGGTGATCATCCAGACGTACTTGGAGATCGATGGATATGCGGGGTACTAGGTGCCTCCGGTTTCGTTCAGACCCAGAACGGACTTGTAAATGGACTGTGTGTCTGACATTGGATTTCATTCTATGTGATTGATATCGGTTGCATGGAGTGGTTTACCTGTGTGGCATGCTAAGATGCAAATGAGCAAGGCTTCTGTTGAAAAGCAGAGTCTTGTGGTTGATGATCAAAGCACGACCTATGTGGCGTAGCTTTGTGTAACGTTTACTTCGAGAGTTACACACCCGGTGGTGAACCAAAAACGGGAGAGGACCTCAGGGAGGACATGCGTTTCTTTCTAGTTAGAAGTGGCGTCAGTGGTTTTACACGCCCTGACGAGTTTGACTTATGTGGTTGTTGCTGTTGCGAGGCGCCTCGGTTAGATCGGACGATCCAGGTCCGGTGGAGTCATTCGTTGGCTCATTTACGCCCCATAGGGCGGGGAGACGTATTGTTCAGGCACTATAATCCACATCGATGGACCGGCCCTGTCGCTCCAAAGGGCAGTTGCGGCTGTTCCGGAGGCTCGGGCTAGAGAGTCTTGAATCGGTTGAGGACGATCCCTGGCTTCAGTTCACAGACGGAAATCCAATTTCCAAATATGTGACATTTGCAGTTTTAATTGTAGAACTAGTATGGCGACATGATATATGGTACCCATGCCGTCTATGATTAATACTTATGATTTGAAGTTGTTTTATACACTATGCACTTATAATAGTATCAAATGATTAGTTTTAAACGTATCAAGCATTCTTGGCTATTATAAGGTAAAACCCTATCCTCCGACTTGCGTTGCATTGTGTGATGGGACCTAGGTCTTATAATATCTTCATTTATCTTTATTTAGCATTGCGCTGTTTGTTTTATGCACTGGTATTCTTGGGAGGAAACCCGTTCCGTGTTATACGGCGTGGTCCCTTGATTTACCTAACTTTAAAAATAAAGATTAATAACTATTTTAGTTCTCACACCAGTCCCATGACTGACCTGGAGTTTATTGTTTTAACCTAAACTTTGGGTTCCCATATTTTCGACATGGGAAGCTAGTAGTTTTGGTTTTGCAGATTTATATTCACAGGATCCTGGTTTACAGCTGGAACGATATCCGGAAAGCTTTGTATCCGTATATCTCCTTCAGTTGTGTATTGTATTATTTTTCGCTGCTATGTAATTTATTGTAATCTCTGATATTTATCGAATGTAATATTCATTTATACTCTATATATTCTTGTATTCTGATGAATTTTTGTAATATACAATGAAATGTTCTTCCGTCTGCGTTCTATTTTGTCGTGTTCTCAAAACAATCAGGCGTTTTGAACGGTCTAGATCGGTTTAGTGACTGATTCGGATCGAGCGGAATTCCTTATTGTCACAGTTGGTATCAGACTTATTCTATGAGTAGTTAGTAATGCCGTTCAGCTTATGTAACGCTCTAGCTTACTTCGTCGATTTAATGAATCGAGTGTTCAGAGGAGTCTTGAATAAGTTTGTTCTGGTTTTTGTTGACGATATTCTAATCTTCTCTAAGTCAAAAGCCGAACATGAAAAACATTTGGAACAAGTTCTAGAAATTCTGAGAAAGAATGTAGTGAAAGCTAAACTTTCCAAATGTATATTCTGGCAAGATAAAGTAAAGTTTCTTGGCCACGTCGTATCAAAAGAGGGAATTGCCGTGGATCCAAGTAAAATCACCACTATTCAAAATTGGAAACAGCCTAGTACTCCCATAGAAGTCCGAAGTTTTCTTGGATTGGCTAGTTATTACTGGAAATTCGTTAAAGATTTTTCGAAGATATCTAGTCACTTAACAAAGCTTACGAAGAAGCACGCAAAATTCAAGTGGACTCCAGAATGTGAGGAGGCTTTTGAGAAGCTAAAGTTAAGACTAACAACGGCTCCACTGTTAACGATAATCGATGGCAATCAAGACTTGAAAGTCTGGACAGATGCCTCTAGAGAAGGCCTTGGCGCAGTATTAATGCAAAGAGGTCAAGTTGTTGCTTATGCTAGCTGCCACCTGAAGCCACATGAGAAGAATTACGTTACTCATGATCTTGAGCTATTGGCTATCGTATTTGCTTTGAAAATCTGGAGGCACTATCTTTTGGGTGAGAAATCCGAACTGTTTACCGATCATCAGTCGCTATAGTATCTGTTCACCCAGAAAGACTTGAATCTGAGGCAGCAACGTTGGCTAGAGTTTCTTGCAGCATACGATTTTGAGATTTTGTACACTCCAGGGAAAGCCAATGTTGTGGCCGATGTGTTAAGTAGAAAGATTGTAATGATCGCCAGTTTTATTACTGTGACTTCTTTGATTGACAAGATATCTGCTCTCCAAAAAGACGACAATTTTATTAAAGGAATGAGCCAGCGGATTCGTGAAGGCAATGCTTTAGATTTCCAGCCTGACAGCGAAGGGATTCTGAGGTTACAAGGACGAATTTGTGTTCCAGAAGTTCCTGAACTCAGAAGAGATGTGCTTGATGAATGTCACAAATCTAAGCTCAGTATCCATCCGGGTGTGAGTAAAATGTATAACGATATCAAGCGAACATTCTGGTGGAAATCGTTGAGCAGAGACATCTCTATATATGTTAGAAGGTACCCTACTTGCCAACTAGTCAAAAGCGACCAACAAAAACTGGCTGGATTGTTGCAACCGCTGGACATTCCAGGTTGGAAGTGGGAACATATTTCCATGGACTTCATAGATGGTTTGCCCAGAACCAGGAAAGGAAATGACAGTATTTGGGTGATCGTAGATCGCTTCACGAAGACCGCCCATTTCATACCTATCAAATCCAATAGAATTGCTCAAAGTCTGGCACAGATTTATTTCAAGGAAATTGTTAAGCTACATGGAGTGCCGATCAGTATAGTCAGTGATAGAGATCCAATATTTACTAGCAAATTCTGGGAGGCATTTCAAGTAGAACTGGGAACGAAGCTGAACTTGAGCACCGCTTATCATCCTTAGACAGATGGTCAAACTGAGAGGGTGAATCGTATACTAGAAGATTTATTGCGGGCTTGTATTCTAGATTTTGGTGGATCATGGGAAGGCCATTTACATTTGGCTGAGTTTTCATATAACAACAGCTACCAAGCGAGCCTGACGATGTCACCATTTGAAGCATTGTATGGTAGACCGTGCCGATCTCCTGCTTGTTGGGTCGAACCTGGTAATAAGCTTGTATTGGGACCTGATATGATCCGTGAAGCTGCCGACAAAGTCGATTTCGTTAAGAAACGATTACTCGCCGCTCAAAGCCGACAAAAGAGCTATGCTTATTCGAGAAGAAGAGATTTGGCTTTTTCTGTTGGTGATTATGTGTATCTAAGGGTTTCTCCGACGAGAGGAGTGATTCTATTTGGCAAAACTGGGAAGTTGGCGCCCAGATTTATTGGTCCATTCCATATACTTGAACGGATTGGAACCCTCGCTTATAGAGTTCAATTGCCTAATTGGTTGCCTGGAGTACATGATGTATTTCACGTATCTCAACTTCGGAAGCATGTCCATGACCAGACTTGGTCGTGGAAGAGGTCGCACAACAGGATATTGAAATTACTCCAGAATTGGCTGTGAGAAGAGAGCCGCAAAAGATTATTGGCAAAAAAACCAAAGAACTGAGGAACAAGAAGGTTCACTTAGTCAAAGTGCAATGGAGTGGAGATCCCCGATATTGTACTTGGGAAACAGAGGAAAGCATTAAGAAACCCTATCCTAAGTGCAGGGTGGATATCTCTGATTGACTCTGGTGCAAGGTACATTTACCATATTTTGAAATTTCCATTATGTTCTCTACTTTGTTGTTATTTTCTTTTCATGGATGTAAACTTTTAATTCTATAGTCTGATTATTTTAAAAGAGTATATGAATCGATTAGTATATTTTTGAAAAGTTAAAAACAAATTGATTGTTGTTTGTGTTGTGTGATAGTGGATATGATCAATTAAATTAGTAGAATGATAGTTAATTAAATCATGTATTGAACTGATTTAAAAATAGATAGAAATATATACATGTGCATTATATATGTTTGAACAGGTAAATGGATTAGCTGTTGAGTAAAGAATTTATTTGCGTGCCCGACAAATAGGTAAACCTTAATGAGTTGGATGCGCAATTTTATTAGTATATCAACTCTTGTGAATGTCATTGGATGCGGAGTGCTAGTTGTTCTGTGTGTAATAATAAACGTCACCATAGGATAGTAACAATTAATTTTGAACTACACTACATGGCATACTTCTTGAAGATAGGCATACTTCATCATGTACCACATAAGCATTTGGGGCTTGTGTGACGAGGCTGAACCATACGAGCGAGAGGCTTGTATGGCGATGACTATATATTACAGGTTGAGCTGATGATTGATATGGACCATATAAAATGTAATGGTAAATTGCCAGATTAATAAAAAAAAACCACATGCGTCAGGAGATGACAATAACATGTCTCTCTGGTCATTAAGGCACAAAAACCATTTATAGGGTGACGAGAATTTATTCTCTGGAGTTATGATCTATACACACTCCCCTGTGGACACCGGAATATATCAATATAAATATGTGCATGCTTATTAGGATTTATTGGGTACCTAATACGTCCCAATAAATTTCCAAACCCCTCCCCGTACAAAGGAGGTTATGGCGAAATTTTTCGAAAATTTAGGGTGTTAGCCAAATTTTTGAAGAATTTGAAAATTCTTAGAAACTGAAAAGTTAAAGAATGGAAGCCAGATTGAAAGTAGAGTTGATTAATCAAACCACTTTCGACTTCGTTCCTTTTCGGGAACGAAAAGTTTTAAGTGGGGGAGATTGTAACAACCCGTAAAATCTGAACCAGTTTAAAATATTTAAATTGGCTATTTTAGTGGATTTTAAATATTTAAAATAAATATTTTTAATAATAACGACGAAAAATCGATGTTTGAAAATGAATATGATTATTTCTAATTATAAACCAGGCCTGAAATGGCGTGGTAGTTTCAAAATTTGAATTCAAACTTTGACTGACTGTACCGGGTGCAAAATAAAACGGATTTTAGTAACACCAAAAATATTTAAATCTGTTAGTGAATATCTTTCTAACGAAACTGAAAAATCAAAGTTTCGTGGAGGGAAGCAAAAGTTATGGCCAAATGAATTTTCAGAAAGGTCGTTATAGAGTTTATATATCCCGTGAAAATGGCCATTTTGCAAACAACCTCAAAATTCAACGAAACCACTTTTGTTGGATCCGGATGTCAAATTATTTCTAGGTTTCAAATTTCATAATTTTTGAAGCTAGTATGTGAGCGTGGCAAAGGAAAATGTGTTTGGTCGATTTCTATTAAATTGGATCGACCAGAAAGGGGCCATTTTTCAAACGGTCTCAGGATTCGACGAAACTAGTTTTGTTGGGACCGTATCGTCAAAACATAGCTAGATTTATTTTTCGGGAATTTTTAGAATCAATATGTGGCCCCGACAAATTGAAATGTACATTCAAAACAAATATTGAATGATTTATATTTTAATTTGAAGAAAAACTGACTGAAACAGTCGAATGGGCCTACGAAACATATCTCATTGTGTTCGGAATGGGGGTATTTAGCTAGGGACGACAGTCGTTGGGTTTGGATTGGTGTTAGTATGTGAAGAGGGGTATTTTAGAAATTTTAAAATATATAAATAAATAAATAAATCCTATTGGCCAGTTCATTCTTCTCTCTCCCCGACCCTCTCTGAAGCCGACGACGGAAAGTGGTTGAAACCATCTCTCCTAATATCTGGCCAATCCACTCACCAATATCGAAAGCTGTAGTTGAGGATTTTGAAGAGCTCCCCTCAAGCTTCAAATCCATACCTGTCACACCCCCTGCCATCACTCCACCGTCGAGATCTACCGCCACAAAGTCATGACGTTCAAGTCGCCACCGCCGCCGCTACAGTGGATCGAACGCCATCGCACCCCCCTGTGCGCCTGCGCCATTCCAAACTCTCCAAGGTGGCGTTGGCCGATCGTCACCAAACTCGACGGATTGCACGAAAAACGAGACCCTAGTTTTGAACAACTTCAGAAAGGTACGGTTTAAATTATATTAAACTATTTAATAGCACTTTAAAGCGCTTTATGATTTCACTGTAAAAAGCATATCTTTTTCGTTTGTTGACGAAATTCAGTGAAACAAGAGACAGTGGACTCGTGTGGACGCCTTCTACATTCTAGAAGACACCGCATATTTTTCTAAGCCTTCTGCTATTTTTGGTGGAGTGGAACCCAATGTGAGATTTCTGAATTATAAGCGATATGGAAATGACGATGTATAAATTATATATTCGAAGTATGAGTTATATAAATGTTGTACACCTCATGTATAAGCGTTGTATAAGTTGTATGTTCGATGTATAAGTTATATATGCATTGTAAAAATTATATATGTGTTGAAATAGAAGTGAAATATACTTATATATATATACGACCCTCTTCCACAAACCATGGACGATATTTATTGGTAGTGATTGGTGTGAAAATTGGTTGATAGCGAATGGTTGATTAGAATTGTTTGTGGTTGAAATTGATTGATTGTGGTTGAAAAATATCCGTTTGTGGTTGAGAATTATTTGGTTGAAACCACATAGGATTAGTTTGTGGAAAAGAAAAAAAATAAACATGTCGCCTGCGTGCGAACTAGATGCATGAAATCTCCATTGTCAAAAGCTGCGAGGCTTTAAGGTATAGCGAGGAGCTGTACTAGGGATGGTCCCGGTTTTAACTACCCTGTCGTTATGCTGCCGAAATTTTCAATAATATTCATATGTTGGAATTATTTTCATGTGTTGAAACTATATTCGTATGTTGAATAGAAATTCATGTGTTGAATAGAAATTCATGTGTTGAATAGAAATTCATGTGTTGAATAGAAATTCATGTGTTGAACGACATTCATGTTTTGAAATAAATTGTTTTACAATAAAAATCATATTTTTATCATCTATATGAACTATATAAAATAGTCGTGTTTTGAATAAATTGTTTTATAATAAAAATCATATTTTTATCACCTATATGAACTATATAAAATAGTCGTGTTTTGATATAAATTGTTTTATAATAAAAAACATATTTTTATCATCTATATGAACTATATAAAATAGTCGTGTTTTGAAATAATTTGTTTTATAATAAAAATCATATTTTTATCATCTATATGAACTATATAAAATAGTCGTGTTTTGAAATCAATGGCTTTACAATAAAAATCACATTTTTATTATATACATGAATTGTTAAAAATAGTGAAGTGTCGAAATAAATGTCTGTTGGATCATTTTTATCAAATGTATGAAAAGAATATGGTTTTGAAATCAAAGAATGGGTTATATTTGTATATATATATATATATAAATATAATTAAAATATATCGAATAACGAAACTGTAGTTCGTGTTTTGAAACCATGATTTCAAACGATTAGTGCGGGAGATCCGACCATCGGATTTTCCCGAAACCAAAATTGTTGGGTTCGCTTTGGAAATATCTTTCCAACGACACCAACTTTGAGAAGATCCAACGGTTGGATTATCTGGAATGTTTAATTCAAATTTGAAGAAAAACATCACCAGAATCGATATATATAAATATAATTAAATTTAATCGAATAACGAAGCTGCAGTTCGTATTTTGAAATCGAAACTTCAAACGAGTGTACTGGGAGATCCGACCGTCGAATTTTCCCAAAACTGGAACCTTTGATTCGTTTTGAAAAGATCTTTCTAATGATATAAAATTTGTGAAGATCCAACGGTTAGATTTTCAGATATGTGTAAATCAAATCGGAAGAAAAACAGCGCCACGGCCGCGTTATGGCCTGAAGCGTCGTTTGAATAAATTGGCTATTTTTAAATAAATAAAAATAGCGATAAATCGTTATAAAATATTATAAACGATATGGAATGGAAATAAACTGAATTTACCCGGCTTATTAGATATTTGATGGTTGAATGTGAAATTTATTAACTAACTGAAGGTCAGCTAAGTCGAATGGTTTCCTGGGTTTTGATCTGATGTTGGTTTCGGCCTTCGGGGTTAATATTTGGGAAATCGTTCTCTTACTAATTTACGGTTAATGATTGATGAATTGGAATAAGGCGTATGTTGTGTTTGTGTAGCACTTGTTTATTATATACGCGAGTTGCTCAGAAAGACCGGGTTTATCCCATTCTGAATAACTGAATCGACGATAAGAAGTCGATGATGAAGAAGGTGGTTGAAGACCGGAGATCTTCACCTCGGTTGGATGATAACTGATGTCCTGATTGGGAGGCATCCTGAAATATGGATAATGAGTGGTGATCGTCCAGACGTACGTGGAGATCGATGGGTATGCGAGGTATATAGTGCCTCCGGTTTCGTTCAGACCCAGAACGAACTTGTAAATGGACTGTGTGTCTGACATTGGAATTCATTCTGTGTGATTAATAGCCATCAGTTACATGGTGTGAATTGCCTGTGTGGCATGCTAAGATGCAGTGATCAAGGCTTCTGTTGAAAAGCAAAGTCTTGTGGTTGATGATCAAAGCACCGCCTGTGTGGCATAGCTTTGTGTATAACGTGAATTCGCGAGCCTCACACCCCGGTATGAACCAGAAATGGGAGAGGACATCAGGGAGGGCATGCGTTCCTTTCTAGCTAGAGGTGGTGTCAGTGCTTAAACTGGCTGGCATATATATTATTTTCACCTGTGTGGTTGTTGCTGTTGCGAGGCGCCTCAGATATATCGGTGACTATGTGAAGCCGATGGAGTCATTCGTTGGCTCATTTACGCCCCAAAGGGTGGGGGAACGTAGTGTTCAGGCATAATAATCCACATCGGTGGACCGGCCCTGACGATCCAAGGCTTGTCTGCGCGCTTTCTTGAGGCTCGGGCTAGTGAGTCTCGAAGTTGGTAAGGACTATCTTTTGCCTTGGTTCATGACGGAAATCCAATTTCCAAATACGACATCGTGCGGTTTTGATTGTAAACCTATATTTGGCGAATAGTGGCATGGGACGCTCATGTCGTCTATGATTGATACTTATGATTAGACATTGTTTTTGAAACATATAAACACTAGTAGTAATATCAAATGCTTTTGTTTTATTCGTATCAAACATATTTTGGCCATTATAAGGTAAAAACTCTATCCTCCGGTTTGCGTTGCATTGTGTGATGGGAACTGAATCTTATAATGGCTTCATTTTTGTAAAAAGCATTGCGATGTTTAAAAGATTTACTTGTTTTAAGCACTGGCAATCCAATGGAGTAAACCAGTTCCGCGAAAGTGGCGTGGTCCTGTGATTAGCCATATTATATATGTGTTAAGTGGATTTCTCATACCAGTCCCATGACTGACTCGTAGTTTGTTTCACTTGCAAACTCGGGTAGCCCTTTTTCTACACGGGCAGCCTTGTGTTCAGGTTTTAGCAGGCTCTTTCTGGATAGCTGGAGCTGAAGATGGATTCTACCATTTATCTCTTTTTATGCTGTTCAGCTCCTATTGTACATATTATGTTTGTTTTCCGATGTAGACATTTATGTATAGCTGAACTGTATTTGTACTAAGTATGATCCTGTATACTGTGCAACTCTGATGATTACGATTATCTAGCGTATTATTTGTGCATTATCTGGTATATTTATTTATGTGTAATATTCCAAAGATTACCCTTGCCACCGTCAGTACAGGGCTTTAGGGTCGTCACAAGACAGAACTGAGAAGAGGATAGGAGAACTAAACAAAGTGTGGAGTGGTTTTGAAACATAAAGATGAAGCCAAGTTATTCCTTCAGCACGTGTAAACATTGTTTACATATGTCCACCATTTCTGTACGTGCCACGCTTTAGATTTCTTTATTATTACTATTATTATTTTAAAAAAATGTATTAACTAAGTCTTGCGTTTGTATTTACTAGACGGAAAGTGGCACAAAGTTTAGTGACATGAAACATATACTGTGTAAAGAGAATGGCATACAAGAAAAGAGATGTCAAAAATAAAAAGGGAAAATGTTCTATTCTTTTATTCATGCGTGAACTCCTTGTCCCATGTGTTTTGTATCTTGATCCAATTCCCTTTATTAAAATTTGTACCGCAATTTTTTTTCCCATTCCAATTCCTTTTATCCTTAATTATCGGTAACCAACAAAACCAAACTAATGAGATAATAGTGTATAATAATGCACAACGATCCCAAAACAGTAATAAAACAGACCGGTTGATTAGTTATGTAAAGTGTCAAAAGGGACCACAGTTACCTCCAAAACACGTCAGAAAAATATATGCTTATTTTACAAATTAATAATTACAGTAATATTCTATAAAATAATTTAAGACTACGCGAACTGAAATAGAACCAAAATTTGAAAATAATATTTAATTACAATCTAATTTTGAATTATGATTGTTCTTAGCAATTGAATTACAAATCGTTTTAATAATTCGACTAACGACTAAACATTTTCTAAAGCAAACATTGTTATAACTAAATTTCACACTAAAAAATTATTTCAAAAATTTTAAAGTAACATTATCGCCTTAAAATTTCATTCAAAAATTATTTAAACCTTCCAAAAATTTATGTAAAATTCATATTAAATTCAAATTAAGTTTCATAAAATCTTGGATCGTTACAATAACTTTCAATTTACATTATGAAATCCAAAATTTTCACATCCTTAGAAAGATATAATTAAACAGATTCAAATATTTCTGGTTTTACTGAAATCCGATTTATTTTGAATTCTGTACATTCAACTGAAATTTAAAATCGAATTTCAAACTATCGCACCATTTCAAGCTCGTTTTATAACTAAATAAAATTTATATGTTCTAACTTCAATTTAAGTAAATTTTAAATCGTTATTACTTAAAATAAATTATTTTAAATATTCAAAATACATTAAAATAGCTAAATAAAATTTTTAAATTGGTTCTGAAAATTTGGGTTGTTACAATCTCCCCCCACTAAAAATCTTTTCGTCCTCTAAAAAGAATGGAGCTGAAAGTTGTTTAACTATCCAACTCAACTTTCATTCTAAAAACTTTTCAGTTTCTAAGAATTTTCTATTTTCTCAAAAAAATTGGCTAACACCCTAAATTTTCGAATTTTTTTGCCATAACCTCCTTTATACGGGCTGATACTGAAAACCACAACTTGCCTCACAAGGCCTCATTAATCCAAAAGAAAAAGAAAAAGAAAAAGCCAAGCGGCTAGCCAATCGACTCATAAAAAATACAGTAAACATGTACCTATTTTTTGGGCATACAATTTTATTCCTCTTCTTAGCTTCCATGCTATGATATGTTCATGGTATATACATGTATATGCATGCAATTTCAATCAATTTTAATTTATTTCAATATTTGATTAGATTTGGCTAAATTTACCTTTCATTCTCTTTATTATTCCAATATTTTAATTAGTTGAACTAATAATCACATATCACAACTAGCAATCAATTAGTTGATTAGTTGTTTCAAATACATATTTCTAATAAACTCAATAATCATATTTTCTAAGATCAGATTATATATATAATCACAAATACGTTAATTACAAACTTGTCACTCTCAACTCAATATAGGGCATTTCTAACCCGATCTCTAATAAGTTTCTCATTCTAGGATACTACTGATCCTATCTCTAATGAGTTTTCTTTCATAAGATATTACTAATGCAATCTCTGATGAGTCTTTTATTTTGTTCTAACAAGTTGCACCCCAAAGATTTGAGTTAACCAAAGCTCTAATACCAGCTGTAATGACCCTCCTTCTTGGTCGATCCAAATCGATCGTTAAATCGACTTAAATCGAACCAAAAAGGCGGATACGCTAACTTTGGGCGCACAACACATCAGAACAAACAACATAAGACTTTTATAAACATCATAATAATGTTACATCAGAGTACAGAATATCAGAGTATCGAAAATAATACGCAGCGAAAAATAAATTTATAATAAATGTAATACAATGCAGCAGAAACAAATAAACTAACAAAGCGGAAGACTATGAATGCTCTGGACACAACTTTAAGCTTCGATCCAGAATCCCGCTAAATGAAATAATCTGCAAAACCAAAACTACTGACTGCCCGTGTGGAAAATATGGGCACCCAGAGTTTAGGTACAAACAATAAACTCCGAGTCAGTCATGAGACTGGTGTGATAACTCAAAACAGTTATTATTAATTGAAATAAAATAAGGAATATCATGGGACCACGTCGTATGTCACGGAATGGGTTTACCCCCATGAATATCAGTGCCTAAACAATAACCGATAATAGAGATATGGATCTACAATGCATCAAACAATATGCAATTTTCAATCTACCCAATTAGGATTAATCCCCAAACTTAGATTTCAAAATCCAATTCACTTTACAAAAATTATTCCTTTGGACTTAATTTCCCAATTTCTTATTTCAAATCATTTGAAATACATATCTAGCGTTATATCGAAGTAGATTTCACTTCGGGATCTCAAACCAAAATCTTTGGAAATATGAATTCCAAAACATAACAATGCATATAAACAAGTATGCAACCAAATATCGCGCCCCCCGTCGACAAGGCAAAGGGTACATACCTTACCAACTCGATATATATATGCGCACCTCCCACGATGGAGCAGGCTACACCGACGATGCTCCATTCCACACTCTAGGGAACTACACCGCCATCTCACCCATACTTTTAGTCCCTGGGTCACCCGAATATCTAGCCACATACCAATTCATTTCATATCCCGAAGTAGGGAAAAATCATTTCACAACATAATAATCACAAGTACTTTCCAAAAAAATATAGTACTTTACATTAGCAATTCACACATATGATTAGTCACTATCAATCACATAACCTTCGAGCTCGGACGTCTCAAAAAAGGCGTTAAGAAAGAGAATAAATTCTCCGCCACCAAACAGATGCATCATCAATAACAACTAATCGGTTATGTGATGAATGACAATGTCAAACACATAATACATTTCTAAATCATTTCTCAACATCGGTTTAGCCCTCGAAATCCTTTCTGTTTTATAAAACATTTTTATAAAACATTCCTGTCCAAAATCGGGAAGAAATTTCTTCACTTAAGAAAATATCATTTCAAAATCATTCATTAAATTTGAAATGAACTCAACAACATTGCTAAACATCTCATAGTCAAATCGTGAAGTGTTTCACAAGATGTTAGCATACAAATATTTCTACCCGACCTAATGCTAAATGTAAAAGCATATTTTGCTCATAAATTGGTCGAGCACAATCCAAACAGTCAATCCATCAACATCAATATCAAAAATAAAATGTATTTGGTTTATATCACATCTCATATTTTGGTAAATTTAATCACCATTCATTCACTCATTCCAATCTAATTAAAGATTTATTGAAACTCTTCTTAGTTTTAATCTCTAAAATCATTACTGAATCATTATTCAACTTTCTGGAAATTAATCCTGCCTTTACTCGGATTAAAGAACAATGTTATTTAAAACACAATTCATGGTAAACCCAAAATCATCTTCCATCAAAATGGAATCTTCACGGAAATCATAACAGTATATAATCGATAAAAATTTCTGTATCAAACTGATACTATAAGTGGAATAGCAGTTAGGCCTTTTAAATTCCATAAATAGTAACGGTCTTACTTTACAGAAGCTCATCTCGATTATCACTAAATCGAATTCCACTCAATTCTAATTTAACATATTAAATTAGAAAACTTTACTTTGGAAAATTACCACTAAATCTTAATAAAAAGATTTATAAATTCCAAATCATATTTTCACTCTTATTTGGGCTAAAGAACTACTGTTATTTAAAGCCTTGTTCACCATAAACCCCAAATTCCAATTTGATATTAAATAAAAGGTTCTGAATAGAAATAATTTCGGCTTACATTCAACATCAAATTCTGAAAGTAATAAATATCGTATTAGGAATAATGACAGTTATATCTTCCAAATTCCCATAACCATGTCCGTATAATCATGGAATCCAATATCGAAATATTCTGAAGATTGTTTCCATTCAAATACATTCCAATTTATTTATTGGAAAATTCTGGTTATTTTAAAACCCCTCTTTCAACCTAATTTATTTATTTGAAAACATTGGATTATTCTTCTAGTTAATAACTAGTTCATTTCGATAAAAATATATTTTTATCTTTTCAAATATGGAATTTTTCACCTAAAATCTTTCCAAATGATTTATTATGATTTTACACAATTTTTAATAATTTTATTAAGGCCCTTACAGTCGGTTTCCAATATCGGCCACCGAACTGCATTCATAACGACCTTTTCTGAAATTGATTTGGACTTAATTTGAAACCCAACCATTTAAATTTGAATCTCATATATTCATTGGAAAGCTTTTCTCGATACGAACCCAACAGTTCCAATTTTAGGAGAATCCGACGGTCGGATCCCCCGTTACGTCCATTTGAAGTTAATGATCGAAATTCGTGAACGGTCGCTGCGTGGCGTGTTTTATTCAGACCATTATATGTATATATATATATATAATTTCATCGATTTCTATTTAAAATATGTTTATAAATTCGTTTTAAAACGATTTCAACTTCCTTTTCAATTTACGTCAAAATTTAATATTTCATTACATGACAATTTTACACCGTGCATATATATGTTAAAAATTATATTTTTAACAATCCAATAATTATTTAATTTCATGACCATTTTATATATCTCATATATAATTTAAACAACGCATATATATAATTTGTGCAACGCATATATATGATTTATACAACACATATATATTTTATACACCACACATATATTTTATTCATATCTCATATATATATATATATATATATATATATATATTATTCTCATCGCATATATATATATATATATATATTATATTCACATCGCATATATATATATATATATTATTCACATCGCATGTATATATATATATATACATATATATATATATTATTCACATCACAATCACAACACAATACAATCAATTAAATCATCCATGGTATGTGGACGAGGGAGGTGAGCAAATAGGCACCGTATATAATTTATAATGATTAAAACTGATAAAAATCAATACTGGCAGTTCTTTATATACGCAGTTATAAAATAAATTAAATAACTGTACAAAATTTTAGTGAGAGAATTCTTACATTGATCGGTTTTGAAATCATTTTAAACGATTACTCTAATTATATTAAACACGGCGTTTAATTTAATCAAAAATTGCCACTTGCTCCAAATCTATTCCAGTTTTTTCTAAAACATAGATCTTGAATTTACGGTCCCAGCATTTCCGAAATTATCGAATTTTGTTTTCGGATATAAAAGTTATGGTCGTTCGAATTTTAATTACATAAGTTAATCAAATAATTATAATTAACAATAACTTAATTACATTTTAAAGGGTATTAACCCTTCCTCTTCAAATCTTTACTCCAGGCCGATATCAAGAAGACCACCAAACCCATCGTTGCCATTTGAAAACTCCACCCACCAACCCAGAAACCTCCAATTCTTGATCGAACTCCTCCATCATGTCAGTAGTCACGATGCCTCCTCGTGGAACCAAGCTCGACCAGCTCGATGGTGCCTAGCTCCACAAATTCGGGGTCGAACAACAGCTCTTTGAGGCTTGATTTCTCTTACGTCGGTGCACTAGAAACGATCACAACCGGATCAATTCGTAGATCTTACCAGCCTCTAGAGTTTTCGTGTTTTAACTTTACCATAATAATGAATGGATTAACATGGATTTAGAAAAGAAGTTAGGAGCAAATTAGCCATCGTTTTTGTGAATTGTGGCTAGAAGATAGTTGACCCAGAAAATATAATTTGACCTAGGGTTTAGGATATGTATTTATATTATTATTTTATTCAATTAATTGTTTTATTAGGAAAAATTGTGTTCGAACTCCAAATCAAATCCAACAACCCTAGCCAAATACCCCCATTCCGGACACAATGGAATATTTTCGTAATCCAATTCGGCTGTTTTGATCATTTTTTCTTTAAATTAAAATA
Source organism: Allium sativum (assembly GCA_030737875.1). Lineage (NCBI taxonomy): Eukaryota > Viridiplantae > Streptophyta > Magnoliopsida > Asparagales > Amaryllidaceae > Allium > Allium sativum. The sequence goes on along the minus strand of CM060912.1, from coordinate 526,599,637 downwards.
TAAATTTATATAACGTTCAAAATTTAATTCAACGTACATTTTAATTTATCGAGGCCATGTACTGACTCAAAAAATTCCCAAAAAAAAATATAGCTATATTTTGACGATACGGTCCTAACAAAACTAATTTCCTCAAATTTGGAGACTGTTTGAAAAATGGTCAATTTCCAGTCTATTAAATTCAAACTGAAATTATCAAATACATTTAAATTCACCATGCTCAAATATTAATTCCAAAAATTATGAAAATTGGAATCTAACAATAATTTGAGGTTCCGGATCAAACAAAAGTGGTTTTGTCGAAAACGGTGGTCGTTTGCAAAATGGTATTTTTAAGGGTTATATATATATTTAAAATTAAATTAAATTCCATAGCGACTATTTCAAATTTTAAACTGGACATAACTTTCAATTTATATTATAAAATCTGAATTACGTTAGAAAGATATAATTAAACAGATTCAATTTTTTCTGGTTTTATTGAAATCCTATTTATTTTGAATTCTGTACATTCAATTGAAATTTAAAATCGAATTTTCAAACTACCACGCCATTTCAGGCTCGTTTTATAATTAAAATAAATTTATATGTTCTAACTTTGATTTAAGTAAATTTTAAATCGTTATTATTCAAAACAAATCATTTTAAATGTACAGAATACATTAAAATAGATAAAATAATTTTTTTAAATTGTTTCTGAAAATCTGGGTTGTTACAATCTCCCCCACTTAATATCTTTTCATCCTCGAAAAGGAACGGAGCTGAAAGTTGTTTAACTAACCAACTCAACTTTCATTCTGGCTTTCATTCTTCAACTTTTCAGTTTCTAAGAATTTTTTAATTTCTCAAAAATTTGGCTAACACCCTTAATTTTCAAAAAAATTCCCCATAACCTCCTTTGTATGGACTGATACTTAAAACCACAACTTGCCTCGCAGGGCCTCATCAATCCAAAAGAAAAAGCCAAGCGGCTAGCCATTTGGCTCATAAAATCATCAAAATCCAAGAAATACAGTAAACATGTACCTATTTGTGGGGCATACAATTTTATTCCTCTTCTTAGCTTCCATGCTATAACCTGCTCATGTATATTCATGTATATGCATGCAATTTCAATCAGTTTCAATTTAGTTCAATATTTGATTAGATTTGGCTAAATTTACCTTTCATTCTATTATTGGTTTTATTATTCCAATATTTTAATTAGTTGAACTAATAATCACACATCACAACCAGCAATCAATTTGTTGATCAGTTTTTTCAAATATATATCTCTAATATACTCAAAATATATTTTCTAAGTTCGGATTATATGTATAATCACAAATACGTTAATTACAAACTTGTCACTCTCAACTCATTCTAGGGCTTTTCTAATCCCATCTCTAATGAGTTTCTCATTCTAGGATACTACTGATCCTATGTGTAATGATTTTTCTTTCATAGGATATTACTAATCCATTCTCTGATGAGTCTATTATTCTGTACTAATGAGTTGCACCCAAAACCTTTGAGTTAACCAAAGCTCTGATACCAGCTGTAACGACCCTCCTTCTTGGTCAATCCAAATCGATCGTTAAACCGACTTAAATCGAACCAAAAAGGCGGATACGCTAACTTTGGGCGCACAACACATAGGAACGAACAACAGGAGATTTTTATAAACATCATAATAGTGTTACATCAGAGTACAGAGTATCAGATTATAGAAAATAATGTACAACGGAAAATAAATTTACAATAAATGTAATACAATGCAGCGGAAACAAATAAACTAACAAAATGGAAGACAATCAATGCTCTGGACACAGCTTTAAGCTTCGATCCAGAATCTTGCTAAATTAAATAATCTGCAAAACCAAAACTACTGACTGCCCGTGTGGAAAATATGGGAACCCAGAGTTTAGGTAGAAACAATAAACTCCGAGTCAGTCATCGGACTAGTGTGAGAACTCAAAACAGTTATTATTAACTTAAATAAAATAAGGAATATCGTGGGACCACACCGTATGTCACGGAACGGGTTTATCCCCATGAATACCAGTGCCTAAACAATAACCAATAATAGAGATATGGATCTATAATGCATCAACCAACATGCAATTTTCCAATCTACCCATTTAGGATTAATCCCCAAGCTTAGATTTCAAAATCCAGTTCACTTTACAGAAATTATTCCTCTGGACTTTATTTCCCGATTTCTTATTTTAAATCATTTGAAATACATATCTAGCTTTATATCAAAGTAGATTTCACTTTGGGATCTCAAACCAAAATATTTGGAAATATGAATTCCAATACATAACAATGCATATAAACAAGTATTCAACCAAATATCGTACTCCCCGTCGACAAGGCAAAGGGTACGTACCTCCCATGGTTGAGTAGACTGCACTGACGATGCTCCATTCCACACTTTGGGGAACTGCACCGCCATCTCACCCATTCTTTTAGTCCCTGGTTTACACTAATATTTAGCCACATACCAAATCATTTCATATCCCGAAGTAGGGAAAAATCATTTCACAACATAATAATCACAAGTGCTTTCCAAAATATAGTACTTTACATTAGCAAATCACACATATGATTAGTCACTATTAATCACATAACCTTCGAGCTCGTACATCTCAAAGAAGAGTGTTAAGCAAGAGAATAAATTCTCCGCCACATAACAGATACATCATCAATAGCAACTAATCAGTTATGTGATGAACGACAATGTCAAACACATAATACATTTGTAAATCATTTTTCAATATCGGGTTAGCCCTTGAAATCCTTTCTGTTTTATAAAACATTTTTATAAAACATTCCCTGTCCAAAATCGGGAATACAATTCTTTTCACTTAAGAAAAATATCATTTCAAAATCATTCATTAAATTTGAAATGAACTCAACAACATTGCTAAACATTTTTATAGTCAAATCGTGAAGTGTTTCACAAGATGTTAGCATACAAATATTTCTACCCAACCCAATGCTAAATGTGAAAGCTTGTTTTGCTCATAAACTGGTCGAGCATAATCCAAACAGTCAATCCATCAACATCAATATAAAAAACAAAGTGTATTTGGTTTATATCACATCTAATATTTTGGTAAGTTTAATCACCATTCATTCATTCCAATCTAATTAAAGACTTATTAAAACTCTTCTTAGTTTTAATCTCTAAAATCATTAATTAATTATTACTCAACTTTCGGGAAATTAATCCTGCCTTTACTCGGGTCAAAGAACAATGTTATTTAAAACATAATTCACGATAAACCCAAAATCAACTTCCATCAAAAAGGAATCTTCATGGAAAATATAACAGTATATAATTGATTTAAATTTCCATATCAAAGTAATACTATAAGTGGAATAGCGGCTAGGCCTTTTAAATTCCGTAAATAGTAACAGTCTTCCTTTGCAGAAGCTCATCTCCAGTATCACTAAATCGAATTCCACTCAATTCCAATTTAATATATTAAATTAAAAAATTACTTTGGAAAATTTCCATTAAATCTAAATAAAAAGATTATAAATTCCAAGTCATATCTTCACCCTTATTTAGGTTAGGGAACGACAGTTATTTAAAACATTGTTCACTATAAACCCCAAATTCCAATTTTATATTAAATATAAGGTTTTGAATAGAAATAATATCGGCTTATATTCAACATCAAATTCTGAAACCATCAAATATCGTATTGGGAATAACGATATCTATATCTTCCAAATTCCCGTAAGCATATCCGTATAATCACGGAATCCAATATCGAAATATTCTAAAGAATATTCCACTAAAATATGCTCCAATTTATTTATTGGAAAATTCTGGTTATTTTAAAACCTCTTTTTCAATCCAATTTATTTATTTAAAAACATTGGATTATTCTTCTAGTTAATAACTAGTTCATTTAGATAAAAACAAATTTTTATCTTATGGAGTTTTTCACCTAAAATCTTTCCAAATAATTTATTATGATTTTAAACAATTTTTCTATATTTTTAATAATTTTATTAAGGCCCTTACAGTCGGTTTCCAATATCGAGCACCGAACTGCATCCATAGCGACCTTTTCTGAAATTGATTTGGACATAATTTGAAATCCAACCATTCAAATTTAAATCTCATACATTCGTTGGAAAGCTCTTCTCGATACAAACCAAAGGTTCCGATTTTAGGAGAATCCGACGGTTGGATCTCCCGTTACGTCCATTTGAAGTTAACAGTCGAAATTCGCGAACGATAGCTGCATGGCGCATTTTATTCAAACCATTATATATATATAATATATAATATATTTCATCGATTTCTATTTAAATTGTATTGTAAAACGTTTATAAATTCGTTTTAAAATGATTTCAACTTCCTTTTCAATTTTACATCAAAATTGAATATTCCATTACATGACAATTTTATATAATGCATATATATGTTTAAAGTTATATTTTTAACAATCCAATAATTATTCTATTTCATGAACATTTTATATATCTCATATATAATTTAAACAATGCATTTATATAATTTATACAATGTATTTATATGATTTATACAACACATATATATTTTATACAACACATGTATATTTTATTCATATCTCATATATATATATATATATATATATATATATATATATTATTCTCATCTCGTATATATATTTATTCACATCTCATATATATATTTTATTCTCATTGCATATATATTTTATTCTAATCGCATTTATATATTTTATTCACATCGCATATACATATTTTATTCACATCGCATATATATATATATTATTCGCATCACATATATATATTTTATTCACATCGCATATATATATATATATTATATTCACATCGCGTATATATATTTTATTCACATCGCATATATATATATATATATATTATTCACATCGCATATATATATATATATATTTTATTCACATCACAATCACAACACAATACAGTCATTAAATCGTCCATGGTCTGTGGACAACGGAGGTGAGCTAACAGGGACCGTATACAATTTATAATTATTAAAATTGATAAAAATCAATACTAGCATTTCTATATATGCAGTTATAAAATAAATTAAATAACCGTACAAAATTTTAGTGAGAGAATTCTCACATTGATCGGTTTTGAAATCGTTTAAAATGGTTACTCTGATTAGATTAAACACGACATTTAATTTAACAAAAAACTGTCACTTACTCCAAATATGTTCCAGTCTGTTCTAAAATGTAAATTTTGAATTTATGATACCAAAGCTTCTGAAATTATCGAATTTTATTTCCGAATATAAAAGTTATGGTTATTCGAATTTTAATTACATAAGTTAATCAAATAATTATAATTAACTATAACTTAATTACATTTTAAAGGGCATTAACCCTTCCTCTTCAAATCTTTACTCCAGACCGATATCAATAAGACCACGGAACCCATCGTTGCCATTTGAAAACTCCATTACGCACCAACCCAGACACTGCCAGTTCTTGATCGAACTCCTCCATCATGTCGGCAGTCAGGACGCCTCCTCGTGGAACCAAGCTTGGCCAGCTCGATGGGGCCCTGCTCCACAAATTCGGGGTCGAACAACAGCCCTTTGAGGCTCGATTTCTCTCACGTCGGTGCACTAGATATGATCATAGCCGGATCAATTTGTAGATCTTACCAGCCTCTTGAGTTTTCGTGTTTTAATTTTACCATAATAATGAATAGATTAACATGGATTTGGAGAAGAAGTTAGGAGCGAATTGGCTGTCGGTTTTGTGAACTGCAGCTAGAAGATAGTTGACGCCGAAAATGTAATTTAACCTAGGGTTTAGATATGTAATTATGTAATTTATATTATTATTTTATTCAATTGATTATTTTATTAGGAAAATTTGTATTCGAACTCCGAATCAAACCCAACGACTGTCGTCTCTAGCCAAATATCCCCATTCCGAACACAATGGAATATGTTTCATAAGCCAATTCAACTGTTTTGATTAGTTTTTCTTTACGTTAAAATATAAATTAAAATAACGTTCAAAATTGAATTCAATGTACATTTTAATTTACCGGGGCGACGTATTGACTCCAAAAATTCCCAAAAAATAAATCTAACTATGTTTTGATGATATGGTCCTAACAAAACTAATTTCGTCGAATTTGGAGATGTTTTGAAAAATGGCCAATTTCCAGTCGATTAAATTCAAATTGAAACTAACAAACACATTTAAATTCACCACACTTACATATTAATTTCAAAAATTATAAAAATTGGAATCTAACAATAGTTTGACGTTCTGGATCCAACAAAAGTGATTTCATCGAAAACGGAGGTTGCTTGCAAATGGCTATTTTTAAGGGCTATATATATATTTAAAATTTAATTAAATTCCGTAGCGATTATTTCAAATTTTAAACTGGACCTAACTTTCAATTTATATCATGAAATCTGAATTTTTCCCATCCATTAGAAAGATATAATTAAACAGATTCAAATATTTCTGATTTTACTGAAATCCGATTTATTTTGAATTCTGTACATTCAATTGAAATTTAAAATCGAATTTTCAAACTACCACGCCATTTCAGGCTTATTTTATAATTAAAATAAATTTATACGTTCTAACTTTAATTTAAGTAAATTTTAAATTGTTATTATTTAAAATAATCATTTTAAATGTTCAAAATACATTAAAATAGCTATAATAAAAATTTTAAATTGGTTTTGAAAATCCGGGTTGTTACAACCTAGTTGAATCCATAGGTTATTGTATGAACATGAAACTGATTAGGGGTTAAGTAGACTTGTTGAAAATAGTGGGTAGGTTAAGTAAATTTGGGTTGGGTGGGTAATATTTATATATATGCCCACAAACTTAACCTATTGGGGTTGTGTAATCAAAGACACCGTTAGATAAGCATAACCTGTGGAATGAAGGGGTTATGTAATTAAAGACACCGTTAGGTAAGCATAACCTGTAGAAATCCTAATGGGGATACGAGACATGGGGGAGAGCATGTATCATCTTGTGTGGGGACCAGTTTCAGTCAGTAGCCCATAGAACGGTATCGAACGAGTACTCTGCCCTAGGTTGGAGTTGGGACACACTTACTGGACTGATTGTAAGAGATCAAAACGTAAAGGACAGTGTGGGCGGCGCAAACCGACCGGGGCCATGTCGGTGCATGGTCCGGGTGGAGGGGATAAAATGATCGTGACACTAGTAGATATGGTTGTGCACATCAACCAAGGTTTGCCACTTTAGGAAGTGATACCTCCTACTGTGGGGTCGACACAAGGAATCTACGGAGTAGGGAGCCAATCGATTAGGGTAGTAATTAGGGTACATCTAGACATACGCCTAAGTCTACCATATGGTAGTTATTGGGATCATCTGATTCTGGTTATACTAGTATTGATGCAAAGAATCAGAGTAATCTTTAGAGAAGCATATACACTCTATCATGTTTACCTTGTCTTACCTGTCTTTTTTAGTGTTACCTTTCTTATCCACTTTATATTCCTGTTATGATACTTTTGCTTATTTATTTGCTAAAAGTAACTGGACTCGCCATACTTTATGTCCGACCATTTTTGTTTCCTCTTCTTTCTTCCTTTCCCCCCTCAGGTTCTCAGAGTGGGAATACTCAAGCTTGATCAGGATTCTGCTATTAATTGCTGGAGTTGCTTAGCTGTATTTCTCAAACTCCTATCTTTGCTACTATGATTATGTTTTTATTTAGGCATTTTATTTCTTTTATTTTGTACTCTTATATTTTAAGTACAAGACAGAAGTTCTAATGATGTATTGGTTTTTATGTAATTCAGACAAATGATGTTTTGAACCACGATGCTTTATGATTAATAAAAGTTTTTAATTCCACTGCTATTTTATATCTGTCTGCTAATGTTCCTATTTTTGTTTACCTATAACGCTTCATGAAACTTAATGCATTCTCGTAATGAGTGACATTAACGGACTTGGGGTGTCACACTTGGTATCAGAGCTGAAGGTTACCAGATTAGATAAAAGTTTTCAAAATTATTTTTAAAAAGGTTTTCAAAGAAAGCATTTTCAAAGGAAAAGTCTATTTTAAAAAACATATTCCCCAAAGCCATATGTAATATCTCTCGATTCTCCGCTTGATTCCTTTTTCCTTTTTGATTGGGGAACCGATTCTTCCCGAAAGGTGTCCCCATTGCGGCATGGTTTTGTAAGCATGCTAAGACTACGGTACATGTCGAAGGGAAATGAAGTACCTCATCTCCATCTGTAGCAGTAGTTCCACTTGTGGCTAATTTTATCGAGTTTCTAAGGATTTCCGTGCGATGGAACCAGCTCTAGAGAGACTTGTTAGCTTGCTACACAAGGATGGTAAAAAGGAGAATAAGGGAGTTAGGGCTAAAGAGCACAACCCAAGGATGAGAAAAATAATGTCCCAGGAAGGGAACATAGACAAGGTTCAAATAAAGGCAAGAAGAAATGTCTTGAACACTTGGATCATTTGGTCAAGAGATGCAGAAGTAGGAAGAACGTCCTTTTTTCCGTTATGGAGAGATCAGACACTTTTCTATGGAAAGTTTTTCTAAGGAGTGCCCAAAGAAGCAAGAACAAGGTCAAAGGGCAGGAGCTTCTAGAGGGCAAGTGCATGCTCTCGCGACCAGTGCTCCAGATAGAGGTAGGAAAATTTCCGTGGAAGGTTTGATTTCTCTTTCCAGACATCCTAATAGAAATCTTTTTGATTCTGGCGCTTCACATTCATTTATATCTAGTTCCGTGGTTAAGTCTCTACACCTAAATACTAGTATGTTAGTAGATCCCGTAGTTGTCTCAAACCCCATTGGTGGTTCGGCTCATTTGTCCATGATTTGTCGGGGTTTGAGAATATCTGTCTTAGGCGTCAAATTTGAGTGCGACGCGTATGTTCTCAGTTTTATGGCTATGGTTTGATTCTAGGGATGGTTTGGCTAACAATGTATGGTGCCATTCTAAATTGTGAGAAGAGGGCCGTTAGACTTTTGACTTGCCATGGGAGGACCCTCAAGATTTCTTGTGACCCACAAGGGTTTGTTATGCTTAGTTTCCTAGATTCTCTTGATACATCTATCGATGCTCTGAAAGCTGTTCCAGTAGTCCGTGATTATTCTGATGTTTCTGATGAGGTACGGGGATTACCTACAAGGCGCAAGATTGATTTTCGTATATATTTGGTGGACAATGCAAAGCCAGTTGCATTACTTGTGCGCCATATGGCTCCAAGGGAAAGGAGGGAGCTTAATAAGCAAGTAGGGGAGCTACTTGAGAAAGGGTTTATTAGGTAAAGCATATCTGAATGTGGTGCTCCAGTGGTATTTGCAACTAAGGCAGATGGCTCGCTTCGCTTATATGTAGACTATAGGGAGTTGAATAAACTCACTAAGAAGAATAGGCACCCACTTCCGAGGATAGATGACTTGTTTGACCAGCTTGTTGGTGCCTCGATATTCTCTCAATTGGAATTGGCCATAGGGTTTCATCAGTTGAGGGTGGCCGAGGAAAGTATAGATAAGATTGCTTTTAGGACTCCAGATGGTTTCTTTGAATGGCCCGTTATGCCTTTTGGGTTGATGAATGCATCCGCCTATTTGGTTGATCTGATGAGTAGGGTGCTTCGGGAGTTTCTAGATAAATTTGTCGTGGTCTTTGTTGATGATATCTTGATCTTCTCAAAGAGCGAAGAAGAGCATTCCCAAACTTGAGAGAAGTCTTGAAAAATCTTCGTGTGCATCAACTTAAGGCAAAGTTCTCCAAATGCCATTTCTGGAGAAAAGAAGTGAGATTTCTTGGGCATGTGGTTTTTAAAGATGGGATAGCAGTAGATCCCGCAAAGGTAGTTCCATTTCAAGATTGACAAATTCCGAAGAACGCAACGGAGGTGAGAAGCTTTCTTGGATTGGCAGGTTATTATGGGAAGTTCATTAAGGACTTCGCAAAGATATCAACCCCACTCACTAGGCTAACAAAGAAGAATTTGGCATTTTCATGGGATATAGATTGTGATGTTGCTTTCCAACGATTGAAGAGGTCTCTGACAACAGCCCCAGTCTTGACCTTGCTCGATGGAAGCAAAGTGTTTACAGTATACACTAATGCATGTGGTACAGGGCTTGGTGCGGTTCTGATGCAAGAGGGAAAGGTAGTATGTTATGGGGGTAGATAGCTAAGGGTTCATGAGAAGAACTACCCTACCCATGATTTAGAGCTAGCTGCTATAGTATTCGTGCTTATGATGTGGCGTCATTATTTGCTTAAAGAGAAGTTCGAGTTGTACACTGATCATAAATCTCTCAAGTACTTGTTCTCATAGAAGGATCTTAATTTAAGGCAATAAAGGCAGATGGAGTTCCTAGCTTCTTATGATTTTGATATTGCTTATTCCCCTGGCAAGGGTAATGCGGTGGCAGACACACTGAGTAGGAAGAGGATGGCCTTAAGTCCTCTATTTGTGGAGAGGAAAAGATTGGAGTTCATATGAACTTTTGATTTTAGACCCTCCACCAATTTTTTGTCCGGTTTGTTTGCATCGCTAGAGATACGACCTACTCTTATAGGTCAGATAGGAGCTTCGCGGCGAGATGATCCAAAGATTTTAGACATCTTGGATAAGCTCAGTAAAAGGGAGACTTCTAGTCACCTCAATAGATATTCCATAGACGATAAAGGGTGGTTGCGACGATATGGAAGGCTTTGTGTTCCTTAAACTGGAAGTTTGTTAAAAACATTCCTAGAAGAAGCCCATCACTCCAAGATAACTATTCGTCCAGGAAGTGATAAGATGTATAGGGATATGAAGAGGGTTTTCTTTTGGGCTGGGATGAAGAAAGATGTGGCAGAGTTTGTTTCTCAATGTTTAGTTTATCAGCAAGTAAAAGTTGAGCAAAAGAAGCTCGGTGGTTTACTTCATCCTTTGGAGGTTCCACAGTGGAAGTGGGAGAGCATCTCTGTGGATTTCGTAGATGGTTTTCCTATATTAAAGAAAGGCAACACCAGTACTTGGGTATGGTGGACAGACTTACTAAGAGCGCTCATTTCATTCCAGTTATGAGCAAGAGGATGGCAGCATGGTTAGCAGCAGTTTACATTCATGAGATAGTCCATCTTCATGGTGTACCTTCCAACATCGTAGGCGATCATGACCTCCTCTTCACTAGTGAATTTTGGAGGAGCTTGCAAGAAGCATTAGGTACATAGTTATGTTTGAGCACTGCTTATCACCCACAGACTGATGGGCAGACGGAAAGGGTGAACAGAATTCTTGAGGATCTTTTAAGGCTATGTATCCTAGACTTTGGAGGGACTTGGGAAGAGCGTCTTCCTTTAGTAGAATTCGCTTACAACTACAGTTATCAATCTAGCATTGGCATGACACCCTTAGAAGCATTATACGGACGACCCTGTAGCTCACCAACTTGTTGGTGGGAATCTACAGAAAGGCTATTACTTGGACCAGATATGGTTAGAGAAACGTCTGAGAAGATTAACCTTACTAGACGACGAATGAAGACTGCTCAAGATAGGCATAAATCCTATGCAGACGAGAGAAGGACTGACATTGAATTTGAAGCAGGGGACATGGTTTTCATTAAGGTGTCACCTTTGAGGAATGTGGTTCGCTTCAGATCTGTAGGGAAGTTGGCACCAAGATTTGTAGGGACATTTCCCATAACAGAAAAGATTGGCCAAATTTCCTGTAGAGTAAAGCTACCAAAGAGACTGTCCGGCGTTCATGATGTTTTCCACGTTTCTCATCTGCAGAAGAGCTTACATGACACCACGGAAGCCGTTGAGCCGAGTATATTGGAGGAGTATAGGTGGAACGGGAGGCGACAGTCAGACGAGTTCCTACCTGTATTCTTGGAATAGAAGTTAAGAAGCTACAATAGAGAAGTCAAGTTGGTGAAGGTTCAATGGGGAGATAACCCAGAGAATGCGACTTGGGTGATCGAAGACAAGATTCATGCTTCGTACCCTTTTCTTTTCGAGGGTATGTTCTTAACTTCCTTTCCAAAAGCTTTTATTTATGCTTGTCTCTATCATTTAAATTATTTCCTATCGATTGAATCTTCGACCTTTAGGTAGGAATCCTATGAATGTAAACATGTGTTTGAGACATGTTATGTTCGATGCATGCAGGTGGATGCAAGTGTTTGCTAGTGGTTGCTCGTGGATGCATATATACACAAATTAGGCACTAGATTGGCTCAATCGCTCTCATACTGCATATGGATGTGTGTGCATTTTTCTTCTTTTAATGGATGAAATTAAATGTATCATCATATGGATGTTGCATTTGGATGGATGATTGTGCACCCATATAGAACTTACATGTTATAATAGGATTATTGCATACATGTTGGATTCATGGCACTTACATACATTGCATTAAGGAGGTCGACTGAATCAGTAGACCGCCTGATCTTCGCATTAGTATTGGGACATATACACAAACCTTTGCATATGTTCATATAAGCATTAGATGTCATTAAGGACAATGGATGCCTGTGACTGTGGATAAGTAAATGTGTATTGGATGGTAGGATATACATTCTTCTTAACTTGGAGATTTCGGGGACGAGATCCTTTGATTAGGGGAGAATGTAACACCATGTAATTTTAACAAAACGAAAGAGGAAAAATTGAAGAGTAATTAATTTAATATTCAGAATTAAGGGGAACGGACTGCGCCATTGCGTCCTTCCTGAAATTCTGGTCAACATAGACACTTGGTTTGCGTAAAACGAACACTGTATGAAGAAGTTATGAAGGTTTGAAGTTTGTATACGCGTAAGAGAATTATATATAAATATATATATAATTAAATCAGAAAATCCATTCAAAATCAAAAAACCTATGGCAGCAAATTTCCCGCCCTAGGTGTGTTGACCCCAGGGTCGATCCCTTAAGGGGGGTGTCGACCCATGGGTCGACCCCATAAGGGGGGTCGACCCCCCGCGTAGATATTGGTAGATTAGGGTTTGGGTTCGGCTATAAATATGGCTCTATTTCTCTTGTTTGTACACCGAAAAATAAAGGAGGACAAGATGCAGTGCTGCCCAGACTAAACCAAAACTTTTTCCTTCTTCCGCAATCAAGTTAATCAAGTTATTCAACTGTAGAATTCTGATTCAACCTCTGCTATTCTTCTTCTATCTTTCTAGATCTAAACACTGCGAGCTTAAGTTACTTTTAGATTTAAATATTTAAAAAGTAAAACATGATATGACTATAATTTGGATCTATGCCTGTGACTGCTTAAATCATATCAAATCAGTAATAACTTGTGAATCTATGATATTCTGACATAGTTATGACTTGGATCTTAACCTTTATCACGTCAGATCTACCTTTGATTATAGATCTAATTCACTATTTAGATCACCTTGTACCTATCATAATTGTGGTTAAATTGGATTTGTTATTAGTTGGATATCTAAATTATTGTTTAGATCTTATCATGCCTATTATGACATCCCAACTATGTTAGAATCATTTCTATTATTTCATGTTCACTAGATCTGTTCCTATATGCCCATCTTATCATTTTTTCCCTATGTGTTTATGTCAACCTTGTTAGTATAATCAATTCTATCATCTTCCCTTTACCTTTCCCTTTTATTTTATATAGCCAGACTACTTTCGAGCATAGGCATGTCGCTGAAATATGTGAACGCATTAAACAAAGAACAAGGGGGAAAACATCGAAATGGGCATAACATGTAAATGGGGAATTTGGCATAACTTGAATAATGATTATGAATATGAATTTAGGGCATATAATTCATTATGAACATAATTGGGAAAAAAGGGTATGAAAACCTAAAACGACATAGGTAAAAATTGGCTAATAATGAAATGCCTAGGATTACTGTAATTAGAAACTGTAACTGCGCCTAGACACGAGGTTAGATTACACTTGTGGTGGAAGTATGCCCGGAACCGCCCGACATATCCAGCGACCACAAGTGGTGAATCTAATGTGAGGTGTCTAGGTGCACAAATACGAGATGTTCTAAGACACGAGGTTAAGCCCGACTTATGGAAGAAGTCTGCCTGGAACCGACCGGCATATCCAACATCTATAAGTGGTAGGCTTAATGTGAGGGGTCTAGTACATTATAACCATAAATGGACATGGTAATGAATTGGAATACTTAACCTAGTTGAATCCACATAGATTGTATGAACATGAACCTGACTAGGGGTTAAGTAGACTTGTTGAAAACAGTAGGTGGGTTAAGTAAATCTAGGTTGGATGAGTAATATTTATATATAAGCCCACAAAGTTAACCTATTGGGGCTATGTAATTAAAGACACCACTAGGTAAGCATAACCTATGGAAATGATGGGGTTATGTAATTAAAGACACCGTTAGGTAAGCATAACCTGTGGAAATCCTAGTGGGGATACAAGACAAGGGGAGAGCTTGTATCATCTTGTGTGGGGGACCCGTTTCAGTTAGTAACCCATAGAACGGTATCGAATGAGTACTTACCCAAGGTCGGAGTTGGGATTTGCTTACACGGCTAATTGTAAGAGATCCAAACATGAAGGACGCTGTAGGCGGCGCAAACAGATTGGGGTCATGTGCATGCATGGTCCGGGAAGAGGGGGATAAGACTACCGTGACACCACTAGATATGGTTGTGCACATCAACGAAGGTTTGCCACTTGACGAAGTGATACCTCCTACTGTGGGGCCGACACAGGGTATCTTCGGAGTAGGGAGCCGATCGGTTAGGGTAGTAATTATGGGACATCTGGACATATGCCTAAGTCTACCATCTAGTAGTTGTTGGGATCATCTCATTCTGGTTATACTAGTATTGGTGCAAAGAATCAGAGTAACCTTTAGAGAAGCGTATACACTCTATCATGTTTATCTTGTCATACCTGCCTTTTTTGGTGTTACCTTTCTTATCCCCTTTATATGCCTTTCATGATACTTTTACTTATTTATTTGCTAAAAGTAATTGGACTCGCCAGGCTTTATGTCTGACCCGTTTTGTTTCCTCTTATTTCTTCCGTCCCTCCCCCCTCCCCCAAGGTTCTCAGGGTGAGAATACTCAAGCTTGATCAGGATTCTACTATCAATTGCTGGAGCTGCTTGGATGGATTGCTCGAGCTCCTATCTTTGCTACTATGGCTATGTTTTTATTTGGGGATTTTGCTTCTTTTATTTTGTACTCTGATGCTTTAAGTATAAAACAGAAGTTTTTATGATGTATTGGTTTTTATGTAATTCAGACATATGATGTTTTGAACCACGATGCTTTATGATTAATAAAAGTTTTAAATTCTGCTGTTATTTTATATCTGTCTTGTAATGTTTCTGTTCCTGTTTACCTATAACGCTTCACGAAACTTAATGCATTCTCTTAATGAGTGAGATTAACGGATGTGGGATGTAACAATATGTTGAAACGTTAATATGTTGAAATGTTAATAGGTTGAAATGTTAATATGTTAAAATGTAAACCCGTTGAAATGTATAAACCTGTTAGAATACGTGGAAATGATTATTGTTGTATACATACATGTTGTAATTACATGTTAATCTGTGGAATATTATGTACTTGAACCCTTAACTGTAAGAATTAGGATAATTACATGTTAATTTTTTAGAATGGAATAATTACATGATTCAATGATTATATGTTATTTTAAAATGATGTTAATTACATGTTAGGAAGAATATGCGACATGATAATCAGATAATGGACTTAATATGAT
The DNA here is from genome assembly GCA_030737875.1 of Allium sativum. Taxonomy (NCBI): domain Eukaryota; kingdom Viridiplantae; phylum Streptophyta; class Magnoliopsida; order Asparagales; family Amaryllidaceae; genus Allium; species Allium sativum. The sequence goes on along the minus strand of CM060912.1, from coordinate 526,583,887 downwards.
ATTATGTATGACATGTAAAAATAGATTACAGTAAAATTTACAAAAAAAATTACGCCTAAATTTACAGTAAGTAGAGAATTGTAACCGCACTTAGACACGAGGTTAAATTCAACTTGTGGTAGAAGTCAGCTTGGAAAATCCAGCATCCACAAGTTGTTAATTTAATGTGAAAGGTCTAGTGCGTAAATATACATGTAACGGTGCTAAGACACGAGATTAAGTCCAATTTATGGTACAAGTCTGCCCGGGACCGCCCGACAAATCCAGCGTCCACAAATTGTTAATTTAATGTGAGGGATCTAGTGCATAAATATACATGTAACAGTGCTAAGACACGAGGTTAAGTCCAACTTGTGGTAGAAGTCTGTTCGGAACCTGCAAATCCAACATCCATAAGTGGTCGGCTTAATGTGAGAGGTCTAGTGCATAAACATATATATAAATATATGTATATAAAAGGACAGAAATAAATGGTACTAATTGTGATTAATGGAAATGAAGGAAAGTTACAACAGTAAAAGAATTGGAATGAACGGGGAATGATAATAATCTAGTACAATTAATTACATTAACAAGAATGTTATATAATGGGTAGTCTTGTCCTTGGGACAAGTGGAAATTACAACATAAGTAATAATAAATAGAAATGAAACTTATTAGAAATCCTTAGTGAAGAGAACTACGTTAATAAGTAAACAATGACAAGTTGTAGGGATAATGTAAGATGGAATTATTGTTAAATAAGAAAGAACGAGGTGAAAATATGGGATGAAATAAGTTATATTTAATCATAAATAATAAGTGACATGTTAAACAAAAAACATGTGAATTGAGATGAAGCATACTTAATTACATATTAAGTAGATATGTTGTTGTAACAATGGAATCAAATAATGAATAACATAAAGAGATTGTAGATTACAGATCTTGAATTACAATCTAGAGAATAACATGTTTTGGGTTTATTAATAAACTTAAATAGATTAAGTTATTACTGAAATTAATAAGCAAGAGGAACTTGGTAACTTGAACAAGAAGTTAATGTGAATGGGAATAAGCAAGTTAACTGGAAATCTGACGAGGTAGAGCAAGAGCGTAATTAAATGTCACTAAGGGAAATCGGCAAGTATATAACAATCATCACATAACAACAATATCATCAAACCAAATATCATCAGTGCACCTACATGTCATATGAATATCGTGTCACATATGAAAGAGGTATACATATCATGTAAAATAATTTCTACTTGCATTCCTATAGATTTCATAACAGTTCATTTATGTTGATCTAACAACCATGAAACAATGTAGCTCAAGTGTGAGATAAACTCCCCTTGCGTAGCACAGAATGGAGACGGCAGACGACTGACATAGAATGAAACGACGACTTCCAAGCACGACTCAGAATGGATTCGACTCGATGATCACTCAACATTTTATTATTTTTATAAGAGAAGATCAAGGAATTTCTCAATGGATCTGTGACAGCCCGCCTCGCACCAGCCTGCATTTCCTCCAAGAGTGCGCTGTACACATGCCCGACTAGCCCAAGACGGTCGTCATAAGAAAGGAAAGAAGGGAATGAACTAATCAAGGAACCTGTAGAATGTCTCACAGCGCATGGAATAAAATATATTAATAACATACTTGACATAAAATAGGTGAGACAGTGCATAAGCTGATAACTAATAATAAATGTCAACATCAGAGCAGCGGAAATCCAAATACAGCTTATTACAACTTTTCAAAATCTACTGTCTCTAAACAAAAGAAAGCTAAAGTGGAAGATACACCACCAATGCCCAAGCAGTGATCTTCGACAACACAGGGAGAATACTATATATATATTACGTGGAAGCCTCCTGCTCGTCTCCGGATCATCTACCCGTGCATCACCAGCTAACCTGTCTCTAGTCTGCTCGTGTGAGCACCCAGAGTAATAAGAAGAGACATAAAACTCTGGGTCAGACAAAAAGTCTGGTATGAGCGATAAGCAACTAAACAGAACAATAACAGGTATACTAAACCATACCTAAACCTGGACCTGCAACCAAAGAGTTAGCACTACATACTGTACAATACTCTAAGGTGCCATCAACATATGGTGTAAAGAAATACGGGGGTGGGGGTGTGCATGTCATAGGGATAGCAAACAATTCAATCATGGCAACCATCCTCACATCTCTCACTCAGTGCATAAAGCATACGATGTATACCGCTTTCAACCACTAGACCCATCGAAGTAGTGACGGAGTTCGGCTTGTACAACTACTGCTACCACCAAGCTTACCCCATGGAGTCATGACTAAACCTTTACAAATGACCCCACTTCATTGGTCTATAGCTCTTTTAGTCGTACCTAGACCACTGTGGCCCTGAATCCGTTCACGTACCCCCTATACATAGTGATCCAAAGTTACAGACATCGACAGCCCCTTAGCACACGTCCCGCAGCAAAGCCCAATCATGAAGTTAACTCGTTGATTCCCATCTGAATCCTTGGTACAAACTTCCCATTTGGACTACCTTTGCATCTCGGGTTATGGTCTTCTTCGGTTCGGTTCGGGTCTCTTCCTCCTATTCGGTTCGGTTCGGGCATCCTCCTCCTATCCGGTTCGGTTCGGGTCTCCTCCTCTATTCGGTTCGGTTCAGATCTCCTCCTCCTATCCGGTTCGGTTCGGGTGTCTCCTCCTATCCGGTTCGGTTCGGATCTCCTCCTTCTATTCGGTTCGGATCGGATCTCCTCCTCCTATCCGGTTCGGTTCGGGTGTCTCCTCCTATCCGGTTCGGTTCGGGTGTCTCCTCCTATCCGGTTCGGTTCGGATCTCCTCCTTCTATTCGGTTCGGATCGGATCTACTCCTCCTATCCGGTTCGGATCGGATCTCCTCCTCCTATCCGGTTCGGATCGGATCTCCTCCTCCTATCCGGTTCGGATCGGGTGTTCTTCCTAACCGGTTCTGAAAATCTGCAACTTTTTCCAGCAAGCTATTTTCGCCGAACGACGGCGTTTTCAACCTTTCTAAACTTCCTATGACATTACAAAACATTCCAAACAGCAGTAACAACATATAGAATCAATCACAAACATTAAAACATCATTTACATGAAATACTTTAGATCAAACATACCCAGAAACCCATGTTTTCCCCTTAATCCTTCTTAACCGTGATTATGCATACAATTAGCAAAACTTATCCAAATTAGCCCAAATTTTTATCAGAGCCATAAAACATCATTATAGAATTTTAGGAATTTTTCCAGAATTTATTAATGTATAAATTCGCTAATCTTCACTAATTACCCATAATTAACAGTAATTAGTGTAAAAGCAAGCTAATCACTCACCTTTGCCACCACTAAAACCCCAAAACTGAAATATTCTCTGATTTGGCGCTGTTCCCAATCTTACACAGCAACTCTACCTCGGTTCTCGTGCTAATACTCCTTGATTTGATGTTTGCTAAGCCTAATCTTCAATTAGAAAGTGATTAAGATGTGTTTTGAAGAGATTTAGAGGGTGGAGGCCATCGCTAGGTTAAGAGGAATGAATAGTGACGGCTGAAAAATGAGAAAAAAGTATTCTCCAAACCCTAACAGCCCTTTTAAACTCCTAATCCCGAAATTCCCCTTTGGGCCTAGCTGTTAATCACCCGGTTAAGCCCAATTAAGCTGTTTTTCACCATCTGAAACTTGTTTCAGCCATATCTCCCAAACGGTAAGTCCGTTTGGCTAATGTGACCACTCTACGGAAAGAGAAACCATCATCCGGAGCCAATGGAAGTGGTTTCAGGTCAAAATTCCTTTCCAGTCAAAAGTTATGGCCAAAACAGTGATAACTAGGGGTAAAATGGTCATTTAAAAATCGGGAAAAATCATGAACATGGGAAATGACCCCAATAGTCGTCCCCCAAAGTTACATGACCATACGACTTCGTATGTGACAGAAATAAATATTCTACGATTCTATGATGCGTAGAATGCGGGTCGTTACACTCTCCCCCCCTTAAGAAATTTCGTCCCCGAAATTCCTTAACCCAAAACATACAAAGGATCCCGCATGCCTAACAGCCACGTACAACAATCAAACATGCAAAACAAGCAAACAAGCCTATCCTAGCATGCGGAAAACTAAATCGAAGTCAAAATCTTACCAGGCAAAGAGTTCTGGGTGTGACTTCTTAATGTTATCCTCTGTCTCCCAAGTACAATCATTCTCGTTCTCGCTCCACTGTACCTTGACTAGCTTCACCGCCTTCCTTCGAAGTTGCTTCATGTCGTGCTCGACAATACGGACCGGCTTGCGGTTCCCAACCGCCTCGGGTTCTACTTCGAGGTCCTCCAACTGATCAGGTGAAATAGTCATATCTGAGTCGTGAACGAACTTCCTTAGTTGGGAAACATGAAATACGTTATGAACTCCCGCCATCTTCTCCGGTAAGTCAATCCTATATGCCAAATTCCCGACTAGTTCAAGAACAGGGAATGGGCCAACGAATCTTGGTGCCAACTTGCCTCTCCTGCCAAATCGTATTACGCTCTTCAACGGAGAAATCTTGACAAACACCAAGTCGCCAACGGAGAATTTTAAGTCTCTTCTCCTCTTATCAGCATAACTCTTCTGCCTATCCTGGGCAGCCTTCATTCGTTGTTGAATGATCTTAATCTTATCTGAAGTTTCCCTCACCACATCTGGTCCAAGCATAAACTTCTCGCCAGTCTCTATCCAACATGATGGTGAGTTGCACGGTCTTCCGTACAAAGCTTCAAATGGAGCCATACCGATACTGGATTGGTAGCTATTATTATATGCAAACTCTACTAGATGCAAATGGTCATCCCATGATCCACCAAAATCCAATATACATGCTCTCAAGAGATCTTCCAAAATACGATTCACCCTCTCCGTCTGACCGTCGGTCTGAGGATGATATGCGGTACTGAGATGTAACTCTGACCCTAGAGCTTCTTGTAAGCTCTTCCAAAACCCACTAGTGAACAACGGGTCTCGGTCACTCACAATGCTTTTAGGTACTCCATGGAATCTCACTACCCACTTCATATACAATTCTGCTAACTTAGCTGCCGTTCTGGTCGATCTGACCGGTATAAATCTTGCACTTTTGGTTAATCGGTCCACAATCACCCAAATGCTATCATGTCCCGATCTAGTCCTTGGTAAACCATCAATGAAATCCATCGAGACTTGCTCCCATTTCCATTCGGGAATTTCTAATGGCTGTAACAACCCACTAGGCTTCTTTTGCTCGGCTTTAACTAGCTGGCAATTCATGCATTTGGATATAAACTCCCCAACGTCTCTTTTCATCCCTTCCCAGTAGTAAGTCTGTCTCATGTCTCGATACATCTTATTACCACCGGGGTGTATAGTCAGTTTTGAGTGATGACATTCTCTAAGCACTTCATCTCTCAATCCATTGACATTAGGTACAACGAGCTTTCCATTCTTTCTAAGCCATCCATCTTGATCAAGCCCATACTTGCTCATCTCCTCATCGATACCCATCTCTAACTTGGAGATGATTTCCAATAGGTTAGGATCGTCCCTCTGACTAGAGCCGATCCGCTCAATTAAAGTGGGTCTGATCGTCAAACTTGCTAACATTTCTGGGTCCAATTCGCACTTTGGTCTAAAATCAAACCCCGCGATATACTCCAGTTGCTTCCATTCAAGGAACATAGCCCCTAAACTGGCATGTCTTCGACTCAACGCATCGGCTACGGCATTGCCCTTTCCCGGTGTATATGCGATGTCGAAATCATATGAAGCTAAGAACTCTAACCACCTCTGCTGACGAAGATTCAAATCCTTTTGAGAGAAAAGATACTTCAGCGACTTATGATCAGTAAACAGCTCGAATCTTTCTCCCAAGAGATAATGTCTCCACATCTTCAATGCGAATACGATCGCTGCCAATTCCAAATCATGGATAGGATACCTCTTCTCATGCGGTTTCAGTTGCCTGCTTGCATAAGCTACAACCCTACCACCTTGCATCAACACAGCACCTAGTCCGGTACCACAAGCATCTGTATATACCGTCATCTCTTCACTCCCCTTGGGAATGACTAACACTGGTGCACTTGTCAACTTTTCTTTTAGACTCTTGAATGCATCCTCGCACCTTTCGTTCCAAACAAAAGCTTGATTCTTCTTTGTCAACTGAGTCAACGGTGCTGCTATCTTGGAGAAGCCTTGGATAAACTTACGATAATATCCCGCTAATCCCAAGAAACTTCTTACGTCTGTTGCATTCTTGGGCGTAGGCCAATCCTGTACCGTAGCCACCTTTGCCGGGTCTACGGCAATACCATTCTCTGATACAACGTGGCCCAAGAACCTCACTTCCCTCTTCCAGAAGTGACACTTAGAAAACTTTGCTTTCAATTGGTGTTTTCTCAACACCTCCATCACTATTCTTAAATGTCCCTTGTGTTCTTCCTCTGTCCTCGAGTAGACCAAAATATCATCAACGAACACAAGGACAAACTTATTCAACTGATCTCTGAATACCCTATTCATAAGATCCACAAAATATGCTGGGGCATTGGTCAGCCCGAATGGCATGACCAACCACTCATAAAACCCAGACGGCGTCCGAAATGCCGTTTTAGCTATACTCTCAGCTTCCACTCTAAGCTGATGAAAACCTGTCGCGAGATCCAACTGAGAAAATACTCTCGCATCACTCAACTGATCAAACAAATCATCTATCCGCGGTAGAGGATACTTGTTCTTCCTCGTCACTTTATTCAACTCGCGGTAGTCTACACACAAACGAAGGGAACCATCCGCCTTGGTAGCAAACACAACTGGTGCTCCCCATTCAGAAACACTCCTTCTGATAAATCCCTTCTTCAAAAGATCGCTGACTTGCACCTCGAGCTCTCGCTGCTCTCTTGGTGCCATACGACGAAGTGGCATTACTATAGGCCTGGCATCCTTTACCAAATCAACACGGAACTCAATCTCTCGGTGTGGTGGAAGTCCGGTCACTTCTTCGAAGACATCCGGATACTGGCCAACCACGGGCAAACCTGACAACTCACTATGCGGAATGTCGAGGGAGTTTAGAAAACTAGCCAATACCCCCACACTGGGTAGACCACCAAACACTATCCTCCGCCCATCATCCGCTCTAGCTGTCACCAAAAAGCCCTCACAGTCTACCACCACCCCGTATCTTCGGAGCCAATCTACTCCCAAAATAATGCCAAACCCAGTGAAGCCCAAAACAAAGCAATCACAAACAAACATGCATCCATGACTCGATAAGACCACATTACGACAAATCATGCTAAGGCTAGTAGAACCACCAATCGGGTTCGTCACTACTAAAGGTCTATCGACAATCTCGGGCTCCAATCCCAACCTATCTACCAGGTCACTAGATATGAAAGAACTGGAAGCTCCGGTATCAAACAAAACTCTAACAGGAACATCATAAACAGAAAGCATACCTTGAATGACGACATTCTTTCCCTTCTCTGCCGCTGTTGGGGCGTTCGACGAAGAAGGAATAGCATTAAGGGCGTATGCTTTCACCATTTGCTTTTCTTTAGGGGGTTGCGGACACTTGTCCTTGTGATGTCCCATTTGGCCACAGTTGAAGCACTTCCTATCCGCTGGCTTGGCCCGACAATTACTAGCATAATGGCCCTTCTTACCACAGCTGAAGCACTCAACATCTTGTTTATTCTTTTTCTTCTGGCCATCCTTAGTCTGACTCTGCTTTCTTTTATTCTGGGAACCACCCTTGCCTCCACCACTTGCTTGTGGCTTTGGCTCATCTGCGGATGCAACCTCAGTCTTCGGCTTAGGGTAGAGACTCTCTGATCTTAATGCTTTCCCCACAATCGACTCGAACGTCTCATCGATGTGGTTAATAAGCCTTTCCCCTAAGTACTGATCTAACCCAGTTATGAATTTCTCATTCTTCTTCTCGGCAGTATCAATAAGAGATAACCCATACTTTGACAAAGTGTCGAATTCAGCAATGTACTCCGAGACAGCTCTGCCATTCTGCTTGAGCTCCAAGAATTTCTTAAATAGCACTGACTTCTGAGCAGCTGGAATGAACTTCTCGCTAAAGCGAGCTTTAAACTGCTCCCAAGTAATCTGATCTTCGGGAGTAGCTGCCTTTATAGCATTCCACCAATTCATTGCCCGCCCTTGCAGCTGACGGGACGCTAGCTTTCTCTTCATCGCATCCTCGATACCCAAATCCTCGAAGATACGTTCGCAACTATCCAACCAATCCTGAACATCTGTGGCCGACTCCGTACCGTGGAATGGCTTCCCACCAAGGCTAGTATAATCCTTATTCAGCTTGGCGAAGTCAACTCTTGGCGCCTGCACTATTGGACCACCACCATTTCCACCATTGGGAGCTGCCCCCCGTACATCTCTAAGCATCTCTCTCATGAGGTCAGTAAACATCGTCCTCATGTCAGCAGCATTCCCATTATTGGCTCCCCTACCAGCACCTCTAGTATCTCGGCTCATCGTCAATCTGAAAAAGGAAACGATTAACGATTCCATAGTGGTGCTAGTGCAGTACGACTTCATTCTTATACTACTAATAGTATATATATAGCTTTTGAAAACCAAAATAACCACAAATACGCTCTCTCGTATACGTATATTATCTCTCCCTGATAACTTCCCTAGGTTAACTACGCAACCTAGAGCTCTGATACCAAGTGTGACAGCCCGCCTCGCACCAGCCTGCATTTCCTCCAAGAGTGCGCTGTACACATGCCCGACTAGCCCAAGACGGTCGTCATAAGAAAGGAAAGAAGGGAATGAACTAATCAAGGAACCTGTAGAATGTCTCACAGCGCATGGAATAAAATATATTAATAACATACTTGACATAAAATAGGTGAGACAGTGCATAAGCTGATAACTAATAATAAATGTCAACATCAGAGCAGCGGAAATCCAAATACAGCTTATTACAACTTTTCAAAATCTACTGTCTCTAAACAAAAGAAAGCTAAAGTGGAAGATACACCACCAATGCCCAAGCAGTGATCTTCGACAACACAGGGAGAATACTATATATATATATTACGTGGAAGCCTCCTGCTCGTCTCCGGATCATCTACCCGTGCATCACCAGCTAACCTGTCTCTAGTCTGCTCGTGTGAGCACCCAGAGTAATAAGAAGAGACATAAAACTCTGGGTCAGACAAAAAGTCTGGTATGAGCGATAAGCAACTAAACAGAACAATAACAGGTATACTAAACCATACCTAAACCTGGACCTGCAACCAAAGAGTTAGCACTACATACTGTACAATACTCTAAGGTGCCATCAACATATGGTGTAAAGAAATACGGGGGTGGGGGTGTGCATGTCATAGGGATAGCAAACAATTCAATCATGGCAACCATCCTCACATCTCTCACTCAGTGCATAAAGCATACGATGTATACCGCTTTCAACCACTAGACCCATCGAAGTAGTGACGGAGTTCGGCTTGTACAACTACTGCTACCACCAAGCTTACCCCATGGAGTCATGACTAAACCTTTACAAATGACCCCACTTCATTGGTCTATAGCTCTTTTAGTCGTACCTAGACCACTGTGGCCCTGAATCCGTTCACGTACCCCCTATACATAGTGATCCAAAGTTACAGACATCGACAGCCCCTTAGCACACGTCCCGCAGCAAAGCCCAATCATGAAGTTAACTCGTTGATTCCCATCTGAATCCTTGGTACAAACTTCCCATTTGGACTACCTTTGCATCTCGGGTTATGGTCTTCTTCGGTTCGGTTCGGGTCTCTTCCTCCTATTCGGTTCGGTTCGGGCATCCTCCTCCTATCCGGTTCGGTTCGGGTCTCCTCCTCTATTCGGTTCGGTTCAGATCTCCTCCTCCTATCCGGTTCGGTTCGGGTGTCTCCTCCTATCCGGTTCGGTTCGGATCTCCTCCTTCTATTCGGTTCGGATCGGATCTCCTCCTCCTATCCGGTTCGGTTCGGGTGTCTCCTCCTATCCGGTTCGGTTCGGGTGTCTCCTCCTATCCGGTTCGGTTCGGATCTCCTCCTTCTATTCGGTTCGGATCGGATCTACTCCTCCTATCCGGTTCGGATCGGATCTCCTCCTCCTATCCGGTTCGGATCGGATCTCCTCCTCCTATCCGGTTCGGATCGGGTGTTCTTCCTAACCGGTTCTGAAAATCTGCAACTTTTTCCAGCAAGCTATTTTCGCCGAACGACGGCGTTTTCAACCTTTCTAAACTTCCTATGACATTACAAAACATTCCAAACAGCAGTAACAACATATAGAATCAATCACAAACATTAAAACATCATTTACATGAAATACTTTAGATCAAACATACCCAGAAACCCATGTTTTCCCCTTAATCCTTCTTAACCGTGATTATGCATACAATTAGCAAAACTTATCCAAATTAGCCCAAATTTTTATCAGAGCCATAAAACATCATTATAGAATTTTAGGAATTTTTCCAGAATTTATTAATGTATAAATTCGCTAATCTTCACTAATTACCCATAATTAACAGTAATTAGTGTAAAAGCAAGCTAATCACTCACCTTTGCCACCACTAAAACCCCAAAACTGAAATATTCTATGATTTGGCGCTGTTCCCAATCTTACACAGCAACTCTACCTCGGTTCTCGTGCTAATACTCCTTGATTTGATGTTTGCTAAGCCTAATCTTCAATTAGAAAGTGATTAAGATGTGTTTTGAAGAGATTTAGAGGGTGGAGGCCATCGCTAGGTTAAGAGGAATGAATAGTGACGGCTGAAAAATGAGAAAAAAGTATTCTCCAAACCCTAACAGCCCTTTTAAACTCCTAATCCCGAAATTCCCCTTTGGGCCTAGCTGTTAATCACCCGGTTAAGCCCAATTAAGCTGTTTTTCACCATCTGAAACTTGTTTCAGCCATATCCCCCAAACGGTAAGTCCGTTTGGCTAATGTGACCACTCTACGGAAAGAGAAACCATCATCCGGAGCCAATGGAAGTGGTTTCAGGTCAAAATTCCTTTCCAGTCAAAAGTTATGGCCAAAACAGTGATAGCTAGGGGTAAAATGGTCATTTAAAAATCGGGAAAAATCATGAACATGGGAAATGACCCCAATAGTCGTCCCCCAAAGTTACATGACCATACGACTTCGTATGTGACAGAAATAAATATTCTACGATTCTATGATGCGTAGAATGCGGGTCGTTACAGGATCAGTACGGCTCTTGGGTTTTAGAGTGGTTTTCAGACTCAACACCAAACCCGACTCAAAATAAACAACATGTCCTTTTTTTAAAATATTATATGAACATTTCTATACACGTAAACACCTAGTAAAGCTATATATGTATATGTATAATTTTCGATGCACACCCAAACCAGTTCTATAAATAAAATAAATTATATATAAACACCCAATGCAACATACACGCATTAAAACCGTACAAGCATATACATAATTTATATTTAAAAACACACACACAATACTTCAAACCATATATATGTATTTTTTAAAGGGAGCAGCTATAGGGACACAAAATTAGACACGAAAGTGTGTACACAAAATCTGGACCACAAGAATTGTTTGTCTTTATGTGTGAGGTGTAATTCAGGGAGAGTTCTAATGGTTCAGATTTTGTGTGTTTAATTTTGTGTCAAAATTTTGTGTCCTTTTAGACTTTCCCTTTTTTAAAATATATAAAACACCCCACAATAATATATATATATATATATATATATATATATATATATACATACATAATTTTCAAAACAAATAAATCTAAAACTCACACAAAACGAACTCTCTCAGTAACTCACGCCACACAAACTCACGCAGACAATCAGAACACACGCACAAACAAGTTCCACACAACATCCACACAAACAAGTTCAACACAACACCCACACATAAACACGTATTTACACACACTATGCCACAAATTTATACTCACGCAAATGCACATAATACACATAAATAGATAAACTTATGCAAACAGAAAAGGCAAGTCCGGCAGAGGGAGCGGAGGTGCTGGCCAAAGGAGAGCTAGGAGATGCTCACAGAGGGTCTTGGAACTTCAGGCGGACGGCTGTTGGGCAAAGATGGCGACACAGAGGGAGCGGAGGTCGGGAAGACAGGGAGGAGGACAGCGGGGAGGGCGAGGCGCGGTGGAGACATGAGACTTGAGATAGGGCCTATGGAGAAGGCCATGGATTTTTTGAAGATGAAGGGAGCAACTGTTGTGCTTTTCATTTTTCTGGAGTATGGGATGCCATGTTTTCATGACCGGACCGGGCCGTCGGCCCAACCATTAAAACCGTGGGCCACAGCCCAGTCCGGCCCGGAAAGTACCAAAACCGTGCTTGGATGGCTTGGGCTGTAAAACCGTTAAAACCATGGTTTAACCGCAAAAAGCTCGGTTCTTCAATGAAATTTAACCAACCCATTCAAAATTTTAGTTATTATACAGGCTTGATAACTCAAGCCCATAGAAGCAGTTGTTGCCTGCTACCATAAACCCACAATAGCCCAGTATTTAATTTCAAACAGTTCTATTGAATGCAAGCTGCAAGCACGTGAAAGATAACAACAGCCGCCTTGCTCTTATTTTTGTCCAAGCTAAGGTATATTTATTTAGGAAAATTGATGAGCTGCCTTGTTTTTCTAGAATGTGGGACTTATACATTTTAAGTAAACTGAATTTTGCTGAGAATTGTTCATGTTTGCTGCATATTTTTATGGGTACGGCTTTTACTGTTCGACCGGTCCGACCTTCAAAACCTCCGACCTTGGACTCTCACGGTTCGACGTGCGGCACGGTCATGAAAACTATGATGGGATGCTTCCCACTTCTCTTTTATATATAATCTATATATACAGAAACGTTGCCTGGGAACCGATGTTTTGGGATAAAAAAAAGAAACAAATAGGGATGCGGCGGTTTCAAATTTTTGAGGCCTAAGAAGAAACAAACGAAAGTTGGATCGTGAAATGCATTTAAAACAAAAGGCAACGTGCATGGTTTTTGGAAATGGAAATGGCAAGTTTGGAAACACATGGGATTAAATGCATGGAATGAATATAATTGGAAAAGGGGATAAACGTTTGGTTTAAAGTGAGAATGCAAAAAGGTCTATGCGTATGCAAGTAAGGAATTGTAAATGAAAAGAATGAAAGTGCCCATTTGAAAACAAAATAAAATAAATGGATGATTTAGTAAAATAAAAGAATGAGCTTTATAGACAAAAATATTTAGAAAAATATGCAGGACCCAAACAGAGACACGTCGAATTCAAATGGCTATGTTTCAAAAATGAACTGTGCAAGTATTTTCATAATTTCAGCACGAACCAAACATTGTAACTCACAAATGAATATATTGTGGAAATCAGCGCGATGAGACAGACATAATAGTATATAGTTTGCAGTGTCAGGATGCTCCGATCAAAAAGGCATTACGGACCCCTTTTAAACGTAAAAATTCGAACAGGAAAACAATTAAACGGAGGTCAAAACGTCCGATTTTCATGAAATGAATTTTGCCATTGGATTCGTGACAACGAATAAAATAATTTTCATGTTTGTCCGAACTGGTTTCAAAGTGACTTTACCGTTGCTAAAATTTAAACTGTTATGCGCAGCTTTGCACTGAAAATTGCGCGATCGACAAACATTCAAATTTTATGATGAAACTTTCACAGCTACTACATCTCACTGTATGTATTTCAAATTCTAAATTCCCGATATGAAAAACCATAGAATATTTTGAAATTAAATCAAGGAAATAATTTTTTATTAATATCGAAAACAATTATATAATACGAGTTTAATATTCAAAATAAATTCAAATAAATAAACATGATTTAATTTTAATCAGTAAGTAAGATTGAAATTGCAAACATTGGTTTGTATTATTAAATTATATTTAATCGAAATCAAATTCATTTGTTATATATGAAATCCAAACAAATATAGTTTTAAATAAAAATCAAAATAGTTATCTTAATAAAATATAAGCAAATTGAGTTTCAAATAAAAATAAATAAAATAGAAGTCAAAATTTAAATAAAATAATTAATTAAAAATACACTTAAAATTCCAGTCATTACGTCTTCGCCAATGATTTATTCTTGGCCTCTATTGACAATAACACAGAAGTTAAATGCTACTTATACCGTAAGTATCACTAGAAAGCTTGGATGTTCAGTATTCTTGTTGCTTGAGGAGAATATAGAGGTAAAAATATAGTAAATTTGTAAATACTTGGTAGTATTTTTTTTCCATTGTGGTTGTGAAAATATAATGAATTTGTGTAGACACATAATATTGAGATGCATGCCAATGTATAATGAATCCATGTATGATGCTTGTAGGATGTATTTGGATTTGGTGTCGATGTTGATGTTATTTAATATTGTATGTAGTAGAAATCTTAATTGGTCCATGTTAACTGAACTACCGTGTTATTTGAATTTCTCTGTGATATACGTAAAAAATTATTTGTGTTATGTTAGTTGCTTTTAAAAAGCATTTATCTATTGTAACAAGATCATTGTGAAAATTAGTGGAAATGTACATTTCGTTAAGATAACGTAAAACAGTTATTTTATTAACTTTTAGACAACATATAATACTCATCACAACTATCTATAAAACAAGAACACCACATCAGACAACACATGACTATGTTTTTATATGTTACTCTAGTTCAAATCAGACAACGGGTTATATTTGTGGTCTGATGTAGAATGAGACGACACAGGATTCAACGACAGAGAAATAAGCAATCAGACAATAGTGGAGTGGTTTTTTATATAAAAAGTTATAATCCTTGAGCTTTGAAAGTGAAAATGTGAATTAATAAATTAAAATATAAAAAATAAGTTGTAAAATCTTTATAAAGTGAAATTTTGACGAAATATGCGTATAATTTATTACAATACATTATAGTTAAATGTTGAGCTTTGATGTAAAACAATTTTTTTTGAAAAATATTGAGTTAAACATAGTGTAAAATATCTATTTTGTTTATAAAGTATAATATATGTGTTGAAAAAAAAAATCTATATGTTCGAAAATTTGTTGTGGAAAAATAAGGTAGTTTGAATGATTTTAGTTCTTAAACTGTAAAATTTACGCAAACTAAAATGTAAGAGGTACGTTTTTGTAAAATTTGTAATTTTAGTTGTAAAAATTCTAATACAAGGATAAAAAAAATTAAAAAATGTTTTAAATTTGTTTCTTGTATTTTTATCAATGTTTAATGTTGTTAAATATTGCAAATTTTAAAGGGAAATAGTGTGTATTATTGTTAACAAGGTGAAACATGGTTTAAACTTTAAAACTAAGTTAATGGGCCATTTATTTTACCCAAGGCATAATTGCTCACTAGTGATGTTAATTAGGCTAATTAGGGCCATTTATTTTTTGTTTGAGCAAGCAAACTTGGATACAAAACCTGGGCCGTGTTCCTTTTCCATCAGTCTCCATACAATTTCGGCATTTCCTTCCTAACCCCCCTTTAACTACGTCCATCAATATACCACCACGCACTTCCAGAAGATCACTGCCAGAAACCCTACCGAACATTTCCAGTCCGCCTTCAACTCCTTGTCGTTTCGCAGTGAGAATGCAACGTCGGTCTTGTCTAGTCCGTACGCCTTTGAAGCGAAAGTCATAGTTCCACAATAGATGAGCATGAATGTGGTGGCTGTTAGAGTTGCTCAGGCTCAGCCCTGGCCCTAGGCCCACTAGGTGGTGGCCTAGGGCTTCCAACACTTAAGGGGCCTTACAATAATATAGTTAGCGTATATATAATACTATTAGCTAAATGTTACACAGAATGAAAAGTGGCTTATTGGTTTGGTCTTAGAGAAATTTTTGGGAGTCCCATGTTCGAGTCCCAGTAGCTGAAGTTTGATTTTTATTCTCCTGTATTCTTCTTTAGGCTGTAAATAAATTTTTTTCCGCTTTGGGCCTCCAACTACTCGGGGCTGGGCCTGGAGTTGCTCCAATTACATTGTTTTCGATCATCAAGATTGCTAGTAAATTCTTCTCTTTGCCCTGGCGTATTCGTGCAAATGTAGGCTTGGTGTGGATAGTATTTCATTATATATACCAGAGGTAGATGTGGTATAGAAGGTGAAGAAGAACATAAATTGGTACTGATGTCTAATTTATGAACAATTTTATCCTCCAATGTTCCATTTTTGCTTCCATTTGCTGTTGTTAAATAGAAATTTAAAACTAAGCCTGATATTAAATTACCCGAGTTGCTTGCTTCTGCAATAAAGAAACAGTTTGAAAATGACTCATTCCTTCTTTGTTTTTTCATGTTATGTGTCTTTGTTTATCAGTTTATGTTATGTAAACGTCTTATCTGGCGGCTACAAATCACAGTAGCTTCATTTTTGTGTAAATCTCTAGATTTCCAATATTCAAAGATGATTTCTTCTTGATTTGTCATTAAACCTTTGTATTTATTTGAATCTTGTATTTCTGACATAGAATGCATCTAGTCCTAAGGAAGCATTAAGTGGGAAGGAATAAAAATAATCCCACATCACCAGATGGGAAAATATAAATTGGTTTAAGTAGTATCAAGTATTATTTCGGGCCGCTGATCTTGGTATGATGGCTTGTAACCCAAATAGGAAACATGAAGTGCTTCGTTATACACTTTTTACTTTTTTCATCTTCTTTAGCCTATTATGAAATTTGCAAACCAGCCATCCCTGTTATAGAGAATATAGTAGCCCATTTTAAAGCATATGAAGGATTGGAGAAGTTACATGTGAACTTGACTTTTGCTTTTTCCACATGCACACATTGTTGTGTTGTTTAAAACATTAGGCGTATATGATAGTACCACTGCATACGCCCGGCTGCTTTTTCCTCAAACATATAGTTTGCTATTTATATATCCATCTTCAGATATATATCTTCAATTTTTTGTTTTTTTTTTAAATTCTAATTTTTTCACACTGCTTTTATGCATAGAAATTTTGTAAATTAAACTTCAACTCTTAAAGTTTGAGAGAGAATCACTGCTGAATCGGAAGAAAATGAAAACATTGATCAGTTCTAAAAAAGAAGTTATTTCAGCATATGAATTTGAACATCGCCATTACACTAAAGTCCATCCCACTGCCCTTACAAACGCAATTAGATGAATCTTTATCAGAGCTTGAATCTGGTTGTTGCTTTATATTCCCAGTGTTCAAAGCTCACCTTCTTTAAAGCAGAAATTCCAGTTAAATATTTATGGACCTCTAGGTTTTTTCTGGCAGTAGACATGGAAACAATGAGAATGAGAAGCGTTTCAATCATAAACATATAATTTTTAATCTCAACTGTTAACATGTATGTAAATTGATAGCCGCAAAGAATCTGATTTATCCAGTCATTATGTTATATTCCAAGTGCAAAAAAAATACATGTATTTAATAACAATAAAAGTCCCACAACCCCGAATGGAAAAATATAAATTGGTTTAAATAGTACAATTTACAGTGGTATACCGCCGAGCTGGGTAATGCTAGTTTGTGACCTAAATGGGGTTGTGAAGTATTTGGTTTGGTTGAAGGGCACTGATTGAAGAGTGTGATGGATTGCATCTTCGTGCAATTACTACTTAAAAACCTAGTTGAACAGCCTCGGCATATCCCTTCCCTCATGATCTAGCCTTCACCCTCACAAACACTTTTATTTTAAGTGATATATTGACTGCTTTATTTGCAGGATTTTTGAAACTTATAGTATTCTGCCTCATGATGGTCTAATTAGTTGTTCTTATACTGAACACATCCATGATAAATAAGTTTGATATCTATGCAATGACCAGTATAAAAAACATTTAAACATTTACATATGCTTTTCACTGTCTTCCTGAGAGATGAAACTTTTTAAGGACATTTGGTGATACAAGTCCTAAAATAGAAGAAAATGAAATGAGTCCAATGAAATAGAGCAATTTGGACATGTTACTAATGTTGAAACACTGGTCACTCCAAAGCCAATTTTTTCCATGCAATATGATTCTTGACTTTATTTGAATATGTATATATTTTTTCCTAAAACATGAAAATATACGTAGCTTAAGTTCATCCATTGTTTGATTAAATTCCTAGATATTGGAAAGCCATGATCATTTCTCAATCTTCCCTTGTTACCTTAAATTTGCAATGATACAATGGCACCATGTATTAGACGCTGATGTTTTCTACCTTTTGTCATTGTTTCAACAAAGAATTAAAAATAATGTTTAACTGGATTTGAGTGCATCAAGTAACTACCATATCATATGAATTATCATTGGATACCCTCAAATGACTAAATCATGTATAATTTATGTGTTTTCTCTTAATTTTCAATTTGAATATATATATTGATACAGGTATATGTATATTCTAATAAAGTTGACTGGCATGTGTTTTGCAAATTGATCATAGGAAGATCTGCTTATTTTGGGAAGGTGTTTACTCTATTGGATTCGAAATCGAATTTAACTATTACATGATGTTTCCCTGCTTGAGCTCAAAGAATTCATGAAATTCTTTGTAATGTGGTTCTGCTGTCGGTTTCTTGAGATTATACGGTAATATGACATGCTTGAGAAAATGGTGGTACAATTATGGAACCAGTTGACGTAGTTATGTCCTTCATGCATATTCTCCTATTCTTAAATGGAATAAACGTTAAGAAAGAAAGACGTGGATTTGCCATTAATTGAATAAGCGTAAATGTTCCATCTGTTGTAATATATATATATATATAAATGTTGTGAATATGCTTTTATTAGTTCTCTGTTTAGTCCACATCATGGGAAAAAGTTAAACATCAGCTCCAAAGCTTATATATAAAGGAGCCAATGTAATAAAAAGAAACACGCATCTGAATGAATAGAAATGTCCTCTCTCCCTTATTTCTTCTGTTCCGTGTTCGTTTTATAATACGTTATCAGCACAAAATTCTATTATAGTTATTTGTTGAAATCTTCTAGATCTACATCTATGAATTTGTCATGTAAGTAATTTTTATTTGAGAATATCAATTCGTGGATTTTTATATTTGTTCTACAATTATTTTCTATTTGAGAATATTTGATTTATGGATCTATATAATTTTTGTAGATCTAGATTATGTTCCAATGGATCTAACTTTTTAGATATAATTATTTTTAACTTAGTGGTTTTTAGATATCCACCTATTCGTATTTGATCTAGTATTATGGTATACCAAATATTTTTTTTTAGGAAGATCCATTCATTTTCTTTTTATAATATTGTATATGGATCTTTTACCCCATACGCCATACATAAAACTTCTTCATTTGCTTTATCTCTTCAATAATAGAGAAGCCATTGCTAATAGGTATGCATATATGTAAATAGCAAGCTGCTTGTTAGCCAACATATGTATAACCGTGGCCATTATTTTTGTTATGTAACATGGTGTATGGCTCCTTGACGGTTTGTATTATTTCATTATTGTAAGAAGTTCATTGTAAATGCATAGAAAAAGACTTGCAGATTTGGATTTTTTTTATGATTTCGTGTCGTAATATATTCAATTTATTTCATGCATGTCTACGGTCCTATTCTATTTTACAAGATCTGCAATTTTTTTTTTATGATATAACAGTACTACAGTTTCATCATTTTGTCTGTTCGTTAATTTGTTAATTCATTTTGATAATTATAGAACATGTATACTGATATGTGAATTTTGTTTAATTAAGAATCTGCAATTATTATTTTTTTGTAGTTCACAAAAATGTCGAACACTGAAATCCATTTACAATCTCAATATTTAGAGAATACCATTAAAAATGGTAATAATATGTCCCAGCTAGACAAAACAAAGGCTCTGATATTTTTAAGATGTCATATTCACGATGATCTAAAATCAGAATATTTAACTAAAATAAAGATCTTCTCCACTTATGGAACTCCCTGAAGGAGCATTATGACCACAAAAAGATGGTCATACTTACAAACACAAAGCAAGAGTCGTTGAACCTGAAGTTCACATGCAAATGACATGAAACTCATATGATTTAAAGTTCATATACAAATTCTTTCAAATAAGGAACCTGAAGTTCAAATACAAACAAGGAACCCGAAGTTCATATTCAAACGAGAAACATGAAATAAAGCATAAAAGCATATAATTGCATTTAATATTTGCATATAGCAAATGACTTGTAAATGGAAAGGATTTGAAAAATCAATGAAAGCAAAAATTCCAACAAAAGGAAAATGCCTTATACTCCATTTTTATGCTACACATAATTTCTTAAAGAAACTTATTATTGGAAGAGATCATTACATTTATAATAAATACTATTTTCATAAAGAAAAATAATAAAATGACTCTCATATGTAACTTTCTAGAAAATTTGCTCCAATTTAAAATATGCAATAATAATAAAACCTGAAGTTTTATTACAGTAATTTTAGAGCATATCATATTTCCAGAAGAAATGTTTTTATTGTTCCTTAGGGAAAACTTTTATAAAGAAAATATGCATCCTGAAGATCATATTAAGTTAAGATCTAAATATTGATCTTAATTCTGCACACTGGAAGTGAATGCAAAAATAATTTTTGTCATTACATGGAAAATTTAGAACCTGCAGTTTCTAAAAAGGCAAGAAGCAATTTTGATATAAAAAGAAAGATCTAAAAGATCTTTATATGAGTTGTATAATTTGAATAAAAAAACATGTAATTTTTATGTATGTGAATTTTATGTAAAAATTTACAAGTTTTTCAAATCATTCATATTGAAGAATGAGAAGAAAAAAAATTGAATATGAGACATGTAGTTTATTTTTATTTATAGTTGTGAATTTTATGTACAGATCTGTAAATTTTTGAACCATTCATATTAGAGAATGTAAAATATTGATTATGTGATTGATAAATATATTACCTTATTGTCATAAATGCATTGAATGCTAGAGAATGCATTGTTATGATAATATATTAAATTACCTTATTGTCGTAAATACACTGAATACATTAGTTATTGTTAATTAATTGATGTATGTTTGTATTTGGAATAAGAATAAACATATTTCTTATTATTCAATGTATTTAGCTAGTAATTACTAATGTTATGGAAGAAAGGATAGAACCACAACCTGAAGTTGTGCAAAGAAAATATTTATACTGGAAGTTGTATAACTCAAAGTCTTGGACCTAAAGTCTTGAATTATATATATATATATATGTATATATGTATGTATATATATATATATATTATATAAACATTTTTGATAAAGTATACAAGTTTGAAATCTTGTCAATGAGCAAGAATGTAAAAGCTTCCAAAATAAAAGTATGTTAAAAGATTGAGAACCAGAAGTTCATCATAAATTTATAAAATTGATATGCATATGTATGTGTATATATATGCATAGGAACTCAAAGTTCCTCAATCAATGAATTTGAAATACTTGATAATTTAAAATCCTGAAGCTTTATTGAAACTATGTGAAATAATAATAACAATATTAATAAAATTGATATCTAAAGATTTCACAATTTTCAAAATGAGTTGTATCTTGCATATATATATATATATATATATATTTACATATTGTATTGAAGAATAAATTTTAACAACTCGAAGTTGTTATATATTTTATTTGAACCAAAATTTCAACACAGTGGAACTACAAGTTCATTACAGTTGAATCAGAAGCTCAATACAGTTTAACAAACTTGAAATTGTTTATATGTTATTTGAACCAGAAGTTCAATATAGATTAACAACTTGAAGTTGTTCATATATTTCATTTGAACGGGAAGTTCAATACAGTTCCAAATCAGATATTTTGGATATTATGATATGATCTTAAAGATTCGCATTGACATTGCTTGATAAGTAAAAATTAGTGATTGGAAGCTTATGAACAATTTGTTCTAAAATAGGTAACTCAAATGAGAAAGAATATGAAAATCAATTACATACGTAATACGTGGACTCACGTATATACACATATGCGAAAATTTTATTAACAACCTGAAGTTGTCATGAGCTCATATTAAAAATTATGCATATACTATTTAATATTTTAGAAAGTAGATTGACATCAATATTGAATGACCTGAAGTCATGTGCATATTCAAATGATAGAAAATTCCTCCAAGTCATTAGATCATTGAAAGGGAATAAGCAATACAATGCATCTTATCAAGTAATAAGAGCATTATCCTCCTGCAATTGAAATACATCTAATGTATTTGCTAGCTATGATGCTATAATGGATCAGAAATGAATCCAAAGTAGGTTTATTATTTAAAGTGACAATGTTTGTCAACATTGAGGGGGAGGATAAAGGAATCATCGATTTTAAATGTTTGCTAACATATAGAATTATGCAAAGTATTAAGCAACTTGCATAAATTATCAATTATGTCCCTAATAGGCTTTCTCCAATATACATTTGAATCCCCGAAGGATCAAAAGGTGTAAATCACAGCTGAAAATGTGGTATAAAAGTCAATTCAAAATATTTTTGGAGTAAGTCACAAAGATGCAAAATAAACAAGGTGAGTATTCCTGAAGAAACACAAAAGGTGCTTTGAAAGAAACCCATGACATGATTGTCAAAATAACCACAGAAGTGGTTTAGGTACCTAAAGCATGATAAGTTTTTAGATCTCAATAAATTATGTATAGAAATGACAAGAAATAATCATCGATGATAAATTAATAAATAATAAAGCGCTTATATTTATAAATTGATTAAAAATATTATATTAGAGAGAAACATGATTGACCATCATGAAATTCTCCTAAATAAGATATATGGATCTGTAGTCCATAAGATATGAACCTGTAGTTCATAAGATAAAAATAGAAATATATATAATGACAAAAACACACGGAAGTTACTGAAGCATCATAGAGCGTCAACAACATGGTAAGTGCCATGAGCATTGTATTTTCAGAGATAATTGAATTGATTAAAGTGGTGAAAGTGTTTTAAACACTTACAATACCCTGAAGGTATAAATGATGAAAATATATAAATTCCAGAAGAACTTAAATAACCTTGGTAGTGATAAAGAGCAAGAAATGTAGATTACAAAATTCTTTTAAGTATTGTTGTGATGAAAATCTTGAAATAATTCATGATGAGTAGATCACTTCTTGCTTTCAAGAATTGTTATAATAAAACTCTTAATATCCATTGAAGTGGTAGTTGTGATATTCAAAACTTATTATAATATATGTGTAACACCCCACTCCCGCTATGATCACTCACTAAGGGAATGCCATAGCATCGGTGGAGTATTTTAGTGAATATAGAACAGAAAAATTACAACAAGATAGATATAAATAGTACTTGAAATTTTAAAACATCATCTCATAACAGCGGAAGTAAAACATGTCTGGTTACATCATAAAACCACAATAAAGGTCAAGTACAATATCCATCAAAATAAAGAAGTACATAATCCCACTCTCATACAATAGCCAAACAAAAGAAAAGATAACTGGATAACTGGAGCTTTACATCTATCCAAGCTCCTAAAGACTGGAACAGCAATCCGATCAAGCTCCACTACTGCTAGGATCCACCGTAGGACCTGAGGGTTGGGAAAAAGATAAAAACAACAGGGTCAGACATAAGTCTGAGCGAGTCCTATAACTTTAACAATACAATCGTTAAAGTAACCAGAGAAGACATAACTTGATATACGGTAACATATAGGGATGAATGGCTACCCTAAGCAGTCAACTAAACGAAGATAAAGGATAAAGACGCATCTACCCTCCCTAAGGTAAATTACTAAACTGCACCACACCAGTCGTTCCTAACTTAAAGGTTGATCCCACCCAAGGACTTATAAAATTTACTAATTAGTACCTGCGTACCCCTAGGTGACCAAGTAGGCGCCACGGGGCCCTACAATCCACTAGGTGTACACACTACTTCCCATTCGATCGGCTCCCTAACGTAGATACCCGTGCTGGCCCCACCGTGGGATGTACCATTCCCCAATGTGGCAACCTGATGAAACTAAAGGTGCACGGCTTATATCTACTCGATGCAACAACGGCTTACCTACCAGCCCGGGCCCACTCACGCATATGAAGCCCGTTGGACTTGCGTTGCCACCGCTAACCCGTTTGCCTCTTACAGTCAAGCCCAGTATGCGTGTCCCGTCCTCGACATGGGTCGAGCCCACAAAGATACGTATGGGTTACTGGTTGAAATGGGCCTCCACAAGCTACCCACCTAAGCTTGTCCCTTTTTCTAGTATATCCCACTTAACCCTTTAATCATGTTTTAATTACATGTTCTATTTTGGTTAAGTATTCTAATCGTATTTTCTATTGCCACCCAAGGCAACCACTAGATTTTCTCATGCCACCCGAGGCACCCACTTAACCCCTCATGTCCCTCTACATGCTAATGTGGTTAAGTGTTTCTTAATTAATTAATTAAGAACGTAACCTTTGTAAAGACCTCTCACATTAGACTGTCTTTTATGACCGCTGGTTAAGCCGGTTGGGTCCGGGCAGCCTTATGTCATAACAGAGTCTAACCTCGTGTCTTTACATTAATTACGTATTTAGTTTGTGCCTAAGACCTCTCACATTGGGCTAACATTTGTAGCAACTGGTTAAGCCGGTTGGGTCCGGGCAGTTTTACGCTACAACTGAGTCCAACCTCGTGTCTTAGTCAATTAATTACACCTAATTAATCACCCTCATAATTTTATATTAATTATCCCTAATTAATCAAGTTTTCTTAACATGGGTAGACCTAACTTAATAGGTAAATTCCCATGGGGTAGACCTAACTCAATAGGTAAATTCCCAACACATAGTATGGGTACACCTAACCAAATAGGCAAATTCCCATACTATGTTTATTTATTTTGTGTTATGCATAATTATATTAATTTCACACAATCTTATTAACTTATGCATTTAATTACCCCATCGTTCCCACGTAATTTCGTTCATGATATAACACATATAAAAAGGTGTCAACTTGCATATGAATGAACATGTTTCAAAGGTGCCATCTTGCATATTAACAAACACATAACTTGCATATGAACTTGCATAACATGTCACATAACTTGCATATAATATGTCACATAACTTACATATTCATTTTGCATAACAAACTTGCATATTAGCTTATAGACTTGCATAATGTGTCATCATGAACTTGCATATTAATAAACATGTAACTTGCATATTTACATACATGTAACTCGCATATTAACAAACATGTAACTTGCATATAAAGAAACATGTAACTTGCATATTTACATACATGTAACTTGCATATTAACAAACATGTAACTTGCATATTAACAAACATGTAACTTGCATATTTACATACATGTAACTTGCATATTAACAAACATGTAACTTGCATATTTACATACATGTAACTTGCATATTTACATACATGTAACTTGCATATTAACAAACATGTAACTTGCATAGCATATTACCATGAACTTGCATAACATGCATATGATTACATAGCCCACAACTTGCATATTTAGCATCATGCAAACATAACATACATCATATTAAACTTGCATAAGCTTACATACTCAACATGCATAAACATAAGATTAATGCTAACATCATATCATATGATTCAAAGCTCATTAACCCACATACAAAACCATAAATCTCATCACATCTCATCTAATTAGTTTACCAAAAGATCATCAAAGTGATAGAAACTCACAACTAGCAACTTTGAACACCAAATGAAGAAGATTAAGATGCTAAGAAGGGATTAGAAGTTGATTAGAGAGTGATTAGTATGCAACCCTCTTCATAAAATTAGTGGAGGCCATGAGAGCTAGCATTTTGCCATAGTTTAGTCACTAGGTTTAATTATGAATGAATTAGGGTAGGTTAGGGTCTTATTTATAGATTAGGCAAGTGTTTTAGGCCATAGGATTAACCCTAGATTCAATCCAAGCCATCAAAGCATGTCTTGGGGAAGAAGTCAAGTGTAGGAACCATCTAGGGCCTTTAGATTAAAGATGGACCATGAGAACCATTCAAATGCAAAATCTGCACTTGAGCGAATCGGCCCACGGGTTGACAGCCAAACACCCTGGATTAACCCCTAGTCGACCCAGCGGGCTCGGGTCGACTTCAAAAATCGGCCGGTTCGGTTATTCCCCTCTCCCAATTCGCTGTTTTGAGCATTTTTGCATATTTATTTATTAAATTTTCAATTATATATATATATATATCAATATATATATATATATATCTACACAACCCATTTCACTTAATTAAGTATACTTTAATTTGGGAATTTTCGTGAAACTTCGCGAGGCCATATCTTGGTCATACGGACTCCGATTTTCGAAAACTCGGACTCTATTTCGCGTATTTTTCCGAGACGAACGCAATGGCATAGCCCGTTTCCCTTGATTCCCATTTTAGAATTAAATTCTGCCTCGATTTATGTTATTACAGGTTATTGAAAATACGGGTTGTTACATTCTCCCCTCCTTAAAGGATTTCGTCCCCGAAATCTTCAAGTTAGGAAGAACGTATCCTACCATCCAATCATCCATCTACTCAAAGCATCATCCACGAGCAATCATTGTCCTTACAAGATTCTAAATGCTGGATGGATATATGCAAAAGTGTGTGTATATGTACTTACCTAATGCGAAAATCAGGCGGTTACTGATACAGTAAACCTCCTTAATGCAAACCATGATAGTGCCATGCATCCAATATGTATGCGAAACCCTATTGACACATACAAATTTCTACATGCGTGCACAACCATACACAAAAATGCATCATCCATATGATAACACAGCCATGATACATCCATCAATCTAACTACCACATCCATTTATGCAATATGCAACATGAAGTGACTGAGCCGATCTAGTGCCTAATGTGTGTGTATATGCATCCACGAGCAACCACTAGCAAACAATTGCATCCATATGCATCCATCAACCATAACATGTTTCAAACACATGTTTCAACCATAGGTTTTACCCTATCTAAAGGTCATAGGTATTAGCGAGAGGATATACTAAAGATAAGATAAGTACTAGACAAGCAATAAAGGAGAAGTTAAAAGACATACTCTCAAAAAGAAATGGATACAAAGAACGCATCTTTGCTTCCGTCTCCCAAGTAGCATTGCTTTCGTCATCTCCCCATTGCACTTTAACTAGCTGGACTTCTCTGTTCCTCAACTTCCTAGTTTCTGACCCAAGGATGCGAGTAGGAGCTCGTCGAATCGTCGCATCACGCTCTACCTCTACATCTCTAAGCAAGCTCGGCTCTACCACCTCCGCGGTCTCATGTAAGCACTTCCTCAAATGTGATACATGGAATACATCATGAACACCACTAAGTCTGTCGGGCAACTCCACCCTATATGCCATCCGTCCAATCCTTTCCTAAATAGGAAACGGCCCAACAAATCTCGGTGCTAACTTCCCTACGGACCCAAAGCGAACAACATTTCTCAATGGAGATACTTTGACAAAAACCATGTCCCCAACCTCAAACTCAAGATCCGTCCTTCTCCGATCCGCATAAGATTTCTGTCTATCTTGCGCTGCTTTCATCCTTTTTCGAATTAAATCAATCTTCTCTGAAGTCTCTCTAACCATATCCGGCCCAAGCAAGATCCTATCCGTAGATTCCCACCAACATGTAGGAGATCGACAAGGCCTTCCATAAAGAGCTTCGAAAGGAGCCATACCAATACTGGACTGAAAGCTGTTATTATATGCGAACTCCACCAAAGGAAGATGTTCTTCCCATGTACCTCCAAAATCCAAGATACAAAGCCTCAAAAGATCTTCTAAGATACGGTTCACCCTCTCGGTCTGACCGTCCGTCTGAGGATGATATGCGGTGCTCAAACACAACTGAGTCCCTACCGCCTCTTGCAAACTTCTCCAAAACTCACTAGTGAAAATAGGATCTCGATCGCTCACAATGCTGGATGGTACGCCATGCAATCTAACAATCTCTCTAACATAGACTGAAGCAAGCCATGGAGCGGTCCTCTTACTCTTTACGGGTATAAAATGGGCACTCTTTGTAAGTCTGTCTACCACAACCCAAATTCCCGTATTGCCCTTCCTCGATCTCGGTAACCCATCGATGAAATCCATCGAGACACTATCCCACTTCCACTGTGGAACTTCCAATGGGTGTAGCAACCCACCGGGTTTCCTTTGCTCCACTTTAACTTGTTGGCACACTAAGCATCTAGCCATATACTCGGCCACATCTTTCTTCATACCGGCCCAAAAGAAAACTCTCTTCATGTCTTGGTACATTTTGTCTCCACCGGGATGAATAGTCATTCTTGAACGATGTGCATCATCCAAAATAGCCTTCTTCAAACCCTCATCTTGCGGTACACAAAGTCTACCGTCTCTATGCAACCATCCCTTATCATCTATGGTGTATCTACCCAAATGGCTGGACGACTCCCCTCTTATAAGCTTCTCTACCAACACAACCAACTGTGGGTCGTCTCGCTGAGCCTCGCCAATCCGTCTCAAAAGAGTAGGTCTAACCTCCAAGGATGCCAACAAACCAGGTACAAAATCAACAGAAGGTCTGAAGTCAAACAAAGAAAGAAACTCCAAGCTTCGTCGTTCCACGAACAATGGACTCAAAGATAGCCTTTTTCTACTTAAGGCGTCTGCCACCACGTTACCCTTACCAGGGGTATACGCTATCTCGAAATCATAGGATGCTAAGAACTCCATCCACCTTTGCTGTCTTAAGTTTAAATCCTTCTGAGAGAATAAGTACTTCAATGATTTATGGTCGGTGAACAACTCGAATCTCTCACCAAGAAGATAATGGCGCCAAGACTTAAGTGCGAAAACAATCGCGGCCAACTCTAGATCATGGGTAGGGTAATTCTTCTCATGCACTCTCAATTGTCTCCCTCCATAGGCTATTACCCTTCCCTCCTGCATCAAGACTGCGCCTAATCCTGTTCCACAAGCATCGGTATAAACAACAAACGGCTTACTCCCATCTGGAAGCACTAAAACTGGAGCGGTGGTCAAAGCTCTCTTTAACCGTCGGAAAGCATCATCACAATCTACATCCCATGAGAAAACCAGATTCTTCTTCGTCAAGCGGGTTAATGGGGCTGATATCTTCGCGAAGTCTTTGATGAACTTCCTATAATATCCTGCCAACCCCAAGAAACTTCTTACCTCGGTAGCATTTCTAGGAACTTTCCAATCCTGGATAGATACTATCTTTGCGGGATCCACAGCTATCCCTTCCTTAGAGACCACATGCCCTAAGAATCGCACTTCTCTTCTCCAAAAATGGCATTTAGAGAATTTAGCTTTAAGACTATGCGCTCGAAGAGTCTCCAACACTTCCTTGAGATGTAAGGCATGCTCTTCTTCATTCTTGGAAAAGACCAAGATGTCATCCACAAAAACTACTACAAACTTATTCAGATACTCTCTGAACACTCTACTCATGAGATCAACAAAGTATGCGGGGGCGTTTGTCAACCCAAATGGCATCACTAGCCACTCATAAAAACCATCCGGAGTCCGGAAAGCAGTCTTCTCTATACTGTCCTCCGCCACTCTTAACTGATGAAACCCTGTAGCTAAGTCCATCTGCGAAAATACTGACGCGCCAACCAACTGATCAAAGAGATCATCTATCCTCGGTAATGGGTGTCTATTCTTCTTCGTGAGCTTATTAAGTTCCCTATAATCCACACAAAGTCTGAGGGACCCATCCGCCTTCGTGGCAAACACTACTGGAGCTCCCCACTCCGATATACTTCGCCTTATGAACCCCTTCTCAAGCAACTCCCCTACTTGCTTATGAAGTTCTCTTCTCTCACGAGGAGCCATGTGGCGTACTGGCAAAGACACTGGTTTGGCATTATCCACCAAATAAATTCGGAAATCTATCTCCCGCTTCGGAGGCAAACCCTTTACTTCTTCAAACACATCCGGATATTCCCGGACTACTCTGACAGAACACAAACTTTCGACCGAAGCATCGAGCGATTCAAGATAACTTAGCAAAACAGATTCCATGGGATTGCAAGAGATCTCGAGAGTGTTACCCAAGCGGGTCATGAGCCTGACAACTCTCCTTTCGCAATCAAGAACGGCACCATTACTGGATAACCAGTCCATGCCCAAGATCAACCCATAGCCCGTGAAGCCCAATACAAAAGCATCACATCTAAACTCAACGCTAAGTATAGAAATCTTCAAACCCAAACATATCATAGACAGATATATGGAGCCCCCAATTGGGTTTGAGACAACCAAGGGATCATCAACTAGACTGGTGTCTAAGTGCAGTGACTCAACTAACGATGATGAGATAAAAGAATGCGATGCGCCAGAGTCAAACAAAGTACGAACTGGATGATCAAACAGAAAAACCAGACTTTCAACGGAAATAGTTCTACCTCTCTGCTGAATCGGTGGAACTGAGAGAACCTGAACTTGCCCCCCTGACTGAGGTGGTGCTATAAGAGCTTGCACCTGGCCTCCTGAGGTAGACCCCGTCTTCTGCCCCTTCTTTGGGCAGTTTTTCACAAGATGCCCCGCTTCACCACAATGAAAGCAACCGGTCTTCTTCTTTTTGCGACAATCCTTACTGAGGTGCCCTGGTGTCCCACAATTAAAGCACTTCTTCTTTGTCTTCTTCTTGTCACCATTGCCTTTTCCACCCTTGCCTTGTTGTTGTTGCGGTTTCTTCTGATCCCCCTTTTTCTCTGGTGCCTTAGAATTCTTATCATCCTCATGCATAAGTGCCATGTAGACAAGCTTCTCAAAAGTGGCCCCCATAGGAATGTGAGTCATAGCTATTCCTTGCAATGGTTCGTTCAAGCCTCTAACGAACCTCAAAGCCTTCTTCTCCGGTGTATTCACCAACTCTATGCCAAACCTTGCTAATTGATTGAATTTGTTGACATATTCTTTCACCGTGAGATTCCCTTGCTTCAAATTCAAGAACTTCTCCATAAACAGATTCTCTTCCGCCCTTGAGAGAAACTTAGCCCCAAACCTTTGCTTAAAATCTGCCCAAGAGTCAACAGGGCGTTCTCCATTAGTGACCTCCCACCAGAATGAGGCCTCTCCCTTCATTAACCAAGCCGCCAACTTGACTTTCTTTCCCTCTTCCACTTCAAAGATATCTAGCAACTCTTCCACTTCCTTAAGCCAATCTCTAGCCTCTACGAAAGTCTCTGAACCAAGAAAAGGTTTTCCTCCTATAGCCTTGAACTCCTTGCAAACCTTAGCAAAATTATCCACTCTAGGCTGAGGAGGAGGAGCGGTTGTCTCTGGTGTAGTAGCATTGGCCGGACCCGCAGCCGCGGCCCTAGCCTCTTGCAACCTCCTATACCATAGTGGTATAACTAAACCCTCCGGGATGTTAAGATCTTCAGCCATGCTGAAACGAAAGAGGAAAGATTCAAAAAGGAGATTCCGAAAGATAAAGATATGGCTATTGGGGATTATGCTTTTCTTTTTCAAAAACTTTTTCTCTTAGAAGACATGCTTTTAAAAAATACTTTCTTCGAAAATACTCTTAGAAAGTAGTTTTTCTCAAAAATTTTATCTGTTCTGGTAACCTTAAGCTCTGATACCACGTGTAACACCCCACTCCCGCTATGATCACTCACTAAGGGAATGCCATAGCATCGGTGGAGTATTTTAGTGAATATAGAACAGAAAAATTACAACAAGATAGATATAAATAGTACTTGAAATTTTAAAACATCATCTCATAACAGCGGAAGTAAAACATGTCTGGTTACATCATAAAACCACAATAAAGGTCAAGTACAATATCCATCAAAATAAAGAAGTACATAATCCCACTCTCATACAATAGCCAAACAAAAGAAAAGATAACTGGATAACTGGAGCTTTACATCTATCCAAGCTCCTAAAGACTGGAACAGCAATCCGATCAAGCTCCACTACTGCTAGGATCCACCGTAGGACCTGAGGGTTGGGAAAAAGATAAAAACAACAGGGTCAGACATAAGTCTGAGCGAGTCCTATAACTTTAACAATACAATCGTTAAAGTAACCAGAGAAGACATAACTTGATATACGGTAACATATAGGGATGAATGGCTACCCTAAGCAGTCAACTAAACGAAGATAAAGGATAAAGACGCATCTACCCTCCCTAAGGTAAATTACTAAACTGCACCACACCAGTCGTTCCTAACTTAAAGGTTGATCCCACCCAAGGACTTATAAAATTTACTAATTAGTACCTGCGTACCCCTAGGTGACCAAGTAGGCGCCACGGGGCCCTACAATCCACTAGGTGTACACACTACTTCCCATTCGATCGGCTCCCTAACGTAGATACCCGTGCTGGCCCCACCGTGGGATGTACCATTCCCCAATGTGGCAACCTGATGAAACTAAAGGTGCACGGCTTATATCTACTCGATGCAACAACGGCTTACCTACCAGCCCGGGCCCACTCACGCATATGAAGCCCGTTGGACTTGCGTTGCCACCGCTAACCCGTTTGCCTCTTACAGTCAAGCCCAGTATGCGTGTCCCGTCCTCGACATGGGTCGAGCCCACAAAGATACATATGGGTTACTGGTTGAAATGGGCCTCCACAAGCTACCCACCTAAGCTTGTCCCTTTTTCTAGTATATCCCACTTAACCCTTTAATCATGTTTTAATTACATGTTCTATTTTGGTTAAGTATTCTAATCGTATTTTCTATTGCCACCCAAGGCAACCACTAGATTTTCTCATGCCACCCGAGGCACCCACTTAACCCCTCATGTCCCTCTACATGCTAATGTGGTTAAGTGTTTCTTAATTAATTAATTAAGAACGTAACCTTTGTAAAGACCTCTCACATTAGACTGTCTTTTATGACCGCTGGTTAAGCCGGTTGGGTCCGGGCAGCCTTATGTCATAACAGAGTCTAACCTCGTGTCTTTACATTAATTACGTATTTAGTTTGTGCCTAAGACCTCTCACATTGGGCTAACATTTGTAGCAACTGGTTAAGCCGGTTGGGTCCGGGCAGTTTTACGCTACAACTGAGTCCAACCTCGTGTCTTAGTCAATTAATTACACCTAATTAATCACCCTCATAATTTTATATTAATTATCCCTAATTAATCAAGTTTTCTTAACATGGGTAGACCTAACTTAATAGGTAAA
Organism: Allium sativum; assembly: GCA_030737875.1. Lineage (NCBI taxonomy): Eukaryota > Viridiplantae > Streptophyta > Magnoliopsida > Asparagales > Amaryllidaceae > Allium > Allium sativum. The sequence goes on along the minus strand of CM060912.1, from coordinate 526,550,639 downwards.
TTCCCATGGGGTAGACCTAACTCAATAGGTAAATTCCCAACACATAGTATGGGTACACCTAACCAAATAGGCAAATTCCCATACTATGTTTATTTATTTTGTGTTATGCATAATTATATTAATTTCACACAATCTTATTAACTTATGCATTTAATTACCCCATCGTTCCCACGTAATTTCGTTCATGATATAACACATATAAAAAGGTGTCAACTTGCATATGAATGAACATGTTTCAAAGGTGCCATCTTGCATATTAACAAACACATAACTTGCATATGAACTTGCATAACATGTCACATAACTTGCATATAATATGTCACATAACTTACATATTCATTTTGCATAACAAACTTGCATATTAGCTTATAGACTTGCATAATGTGTCATCATGAACTTGCATATTAATAAACATGTAACTTGCATATTTACATACATGTAACTCGCATATTAACAAACATGTAACTTGCATATAAAGAAACATGTAACTTGCATATTTACATACATGTAACTTGCATATTAACAAACATGTAACTTGCATATTAACAAACATGTAACTTGCATATTTACATACATGTAACTTGCATATTAACAAACATGTAACTTGCATATTTACATACATGTAACTTGCATATTTACATACATGTAACTTGCATATTAACAAACATGTAACTTGCATAGCATATTACCATGAACTTGCATAACATGCATATGATTACATAGCCCACAACTTGCATATTTAGCATCATGCAAACATAACATACATCATATTAAACTTGCATAAGCTTACATACTCAACATGCATAAACATAAGATTAATGCTAACATCATATCATATGATTCAAAGCTCATTAACCCACATACAAAACCATAAATCTCATCACATCTCATCTAATTAGTTTACCAAAAGATCATCAAAGTGATAGAAACTCACAACTAGCAACTTTGAACACCAAATGAAGAAGATTAAGATGCTAAGAAGGGATTAGAAGTTGATTAGAGAGTGATTAGTATGCAACCCTCTTCATAAAATTAGTGGAGGCCATGAGAGCTAGCATTTTGCCATAGTTTAGTCACTAGGTTTAATTATGAATGAATTAGGGTAGGTTAGGGTCTTATTTATAGATTAGGCAAGTGTTTTAGGCCATAGGATTAACCCTAGATTCAATCCAAGCCATCAAAGCATGTCTTGGGGAAGAAGTCAAGTGTAGGAACCATCTAGGGCCTTTAGATTAAAGATGGACCATGAGAACCATTCAAATGCAAAATCTGCACTTGAGCGAATCGGCCCACGGGTTGACAGCCAAACACCCTGGATTAACCCCTAGTCGACCCAGCGGGCTCGGGTCGACTTCAAAAATCGGCCGGTTCGGTTATTCCCCTCTCCCAATTCGCTGTTTTGAGCATTTTTGCATATTTATTTATTAAATTTTCAATTATATATATATATATCAATATATATATATATATATCTACACAACCCATTTCACTTAATTAAGTATACTTTAATTTGGGAATTTTCGTGAAACTTCGCGAGGCCATATCTTGGTCATACGGACTCCGATTTTCGAAAACTCGGACTCTATTTCGCGTATTTTTCCGAGACGAACGCAATGGCATAGCCCGTTTCCCTTGATTCCCATTTTAGAATTAAATTCTGCCTCGATTTATGTTATTACAGGTTATTGAAAATACGGGTTGTTACAATATGAGTTCCTGAAGAACATAAATAACATCTGTTATTATAAAGAATACCAAGAACATGGATGATGGATTGCAACATTCTTCTAAGTATTGTTGTAATGAAAATCTTGATATATTTCAAGATGAGTAGATTACTTCCTGCTTAGTAATGAGAATTGTCTCATTCACCAAATGTGTATTGCAATATTCAAGCCCGATTGAAACTTGAAATTATAAGCAGCTAAAGTGTATTCATAAATGTATATTAGTATCATACAAATCACAAAAGGGAGGCGTTTTAAATAAGAAAGCATGCCTGAAGCATGGAAATACACACGAAGTTTTAAAAGAAAAACTTCATTAAGAAGTATTTGTAAGCAATTTGAGTTATAGAAGAAGAATACAAATTCAGAGGAAATTATTAAATCAGGGGGAGCATCCATAAGTATGATATAATGCACTCTTTTCCTTAACTAAGTTTTTCCCTACTGGGTTTTCTTAGTAAGGTTTTAATGAGGCATGGGTCATGATCCATAAGTATCAACCCAAAAGTAACATATAAAAATAAGTTATAATGTACTCTTTTTCCTTATTTAAGATTTTTCCCATTGGGTTTTTCTTAATAAGGTTTTAATGAGGCATAACATTGATCCAGAAGTATCATACTACTTTTGATGTAGTAAATATAACATTGCATGTTGTACTCTTTTTCCTTCACTAAGATTTTTCCCATCGGGTTTTTCTTAGTAAGGTTTTGACGAGGCAACGTTTTGATCCAGAATTATCAAATATATTTTGATGCAGTAAACTATTATTTGTGAAGAAGACAAGGCAGTTTGCATGGCTCAGATTCAAGTGAATTATATCAAGTATGAAAGGATGGAGCACATTTCTTCTAAATTTCTCTTCACATATGCATGAAAGGATAACAAGAAAGAGGAGAAACAAATTCAGTTTCAAGAAAAGAGGGTAGATCTGTTCTCAAAGGCAATTTCCAAACCAACATTCCAGAAGATGATATACAAAATTGGCATGCGTCGACTACATCAATAGACTAATTGAATAATGAGTTATAAATAAGGGGAGCATAAAAAATTATGCTATAATGTACTCTTTTCCTTCACTAGTATTTTTCCCACTGGGTTTTTGTTAGTAAGGTTTTTAATGAGGCGTTATCTTGATCCTAAAGTATCAACCCTTACGGTAACATTGTAAAATATGTTACCTAAAATGGAAATAAATTTGCACTCTTTTCCTTTTTTATAAATTTTCCCACAGGATCTTTCATAAAAAGGTTTTAGTGAGGCATTGTTTTGATCCTGAAGAATCAAACTCTTTTAAGGAATAACATTTTCATATGATATTCATAATGTTAGACGTTGTACTCTTTTTCTCGTTCAAGGTTTTTCCCATTGGGTTTTCTTGATAGAGTTTTGAAGGCAACAAACAATAATTGTATTGACTGAACGGATATATGCAAGCAAGATAATAATAAGGGGGAGCAATCATCATATATGTTTTAAAAGGGACGACTTCAAGTTAGCAGAGCATTCAAGTTTTTGAAGACGCATATTCAAGGAGGAGTGTTGTAATATACATATAAATGTTGTGAATATGCTTTTACTAGTTCTCTGTTTAGTCCCACATCATGGGAAAAAGTTAAACATCAGCTCCAAAGCCTACATATAAAGGAGCTAATGTAATAGAAAGAAACACACATCTGAATGAACAGAAATGTGCTCTCTCCCTTATTTCTTCTGTTCTGTATTCGTTTTATAACACCATCTTTATTTTTGTTTATTTTATAAACTTTGTCTATTTTTTTGTGCAGCTGTTGCAGACTATGTTGCCAAACTTGTTTGTTTTTTAAACTTTTGGGGAGGAGGATTTAAATTTACTAAATTCATCAGACACAACCATATCAACAAAGATAACCATCAATCATGTTTGCAACCATATAAACACATTATATTCATAGTCGACAAAACTAATTGTGGTAATCTTAATAATACACATCATTTTTTCACTTAATTTGCAACACTTTAAAGTTTCTCACTTAACTTGGACACATCAATTCTCTCTTAATAATATACTTACAAATCTTAATAATGTACTTAGCTTGGACACATCAATTCTCACTTGACTTAAAATGGTTGAAAGTTTCTCACTTGTCTAACAATACACGTCATTTTTTCACCCAACTTACAATACTCAAACTTTTATCACTAACTAATGAGGGTGAACTATGTTATGAACTTGGAAGATGAGAAAGGTTTGAACTTTGAGAGAGTTTTAATTTCAGGTAAACGAAAATTTGATGGTTAGAGCAAACAAATAAAGTAGAAGTTAAACGAAGATAGTTCATGTTTATGGTTAAATTGGCAAAAATTATAAATGACATTTAACCAGTTTGAAATTTTTGTAAGCATTGTATTTTGAATTATGTCATACATTGGTTTTTTTATTCTGTACGTTTTATCTACTTATTAATCCATTTTTCCTTGCATGACAAGTCTCTGTGTGTGTGTGAACAAATCAAATTACACTCTACGTGGTTTAAACTTAACCAGGTTATCACTAGCTTATACATAATTTACCTTAGAAAGTACAATACAAGTGGAAGTACAGATTTTGTTAAGTAGCGATCAACTGGCCAAAACACGATTATGCCTTATGATTGACACATATTCAGAATTGTGTAGGCTAATTATAAGTAGAAAATTTTCATGAATGTATGACTAATCATTGAACCTCATTATAATAGGTACATAAATAGTTATTACATTTACCATGGAAGTTTTTTGAAAAGTTACTATGGTTTTGTCATGACGAAATCAATGATTATACAAGGTAATGTACGCTTCATCCATCTTCTCCATTATTTTATTGATGCAGGCAAAGCTGGCATTTTTGACAAAATTTTGGACACGATTTGTATATTTATATCTTTCATGTATATAACCAATGAAACTTGCAGAAACGATTGACTGCCATTTGGCCATGACTTCTATAGATACCAAGAATTTGATCAGTCATTTGATATTCTAGGGGGTACGAACTGATTTTTTGCAATATTCAATGTTAAATATGTAAATTGCCAGCGCAGCTACAACACAAGTTCATCTTCTTTCCGGTATGCATTACAAGTAATACATTAATGGATTTTTTATTTTATTTTAGGAATTAGACATGGAAACAACGAGAACTAAAAGCATTTCGATCATAAACATATAATTGGAATTCTCTACCGCCGATGTCCATGTAAAATTTCCAATCAGTATGTTATATCCCAAGTGCAATAGAATTACTTGTATTTGATAACAAAAATAGTCCCACAATGAATGGAAAAGTATAAACTGGTTTAAATAGTACAATTTAGTGGTATACCGCTGAGCTAGGTAATGCTAGCTTGTGACCCAAATGTGGGCGAGGGCAATACTTGGAGTGTGATAGGTGGTTGATACGTGCATCTTCATGCAGTTATTACTCAAAAACCATGGTACTATAGCCTGGGCATATGTTTGCCCATAAATCCTGCTTAAATTAGGGTTCTTCTCTACTCTTGATCTAGCCTTCAGCCTCACACTTTTTATTTTCTGTGCATCATGCAATTCACACATGTTCTTCTGCTCCACCACCATTTTGCTTCAATTATAAAGCAAATAATGTTGTCGAACCCTCTGACCTTTTCATTGATTGCACTGTTATGTACATAAAAAAACTGCAAGGGAATATTCGATCGCCTCCATTTACTCAGGTTGAGAAACCCTTGTCTGTAATTAATGTCCTACAAAGCTAGGTAATGTAGAATGTAGCTAGACATGAAACTCTAATATAGCATTTAGGTTTGAGTCTAGTGGTATGTGTTCTTCGCAATCCTGAACCAACACCAGGTTGACATATTTTAGGTGATATATTGGCTGCTTTATTTGCAGGATTTCTAAAACTTAAGTGTTCTACCTCATGACGGTTTAATTTGTTGTTGCTATGTTGGACACATACATGATATGTGCACCTTCATGTGATTATTACTTAAAAACTTTGGTACTACAGCCTAGGCATATGCTTGCCCATAGATCATACTTAAACTAGGGTTCTTCTCCACTCTTGATCTTGCCTTCAACGTCACACACTTTTTATTTTTTTGCGCGTTTAATAATTCACACATGCTCTTCTACTTCACTACCATTTTGCTTCAACTATAAAGCAAATAATGCTGCCAAAGCTCTGATCTCTTCATTGATTGTATTTCTATGTACATAAAAAGAATGCAAGGGAATATTCGATTGCCTCCATTAACTCAGGTTGATCAACACTTGTCTGTAATTAATGCCATGCAAAGCTAGGTAATTAGACTGTAGCTAGACATGAAACTCTAATATAACATTTAGGTTTGAGTCTAGTGGTTCCTAAACCAACACCGAGTTGACATATTTTGATGTAGGTACGAGACAATATTTTAAAGGAGGAAGAATAACTATTTTTATTTCTTACTTCCAATACATCAAATGATCCCATATATATATATATATATATATATATATATATATATATATATATAGGATTACATAGACAACTTTTCATCAAACAGACATGTCACTTCATCTAATGGACATGACAATTCATAAATAGACATGACACTTAATTTAACAAACATGACCTTTTATTTAATAAACATTAGAGTAATTAATGATTTTGGTTTACTCCAACATTGCCTCCCCTAAACCAAAATTCCTTTGAATGTCTAATGCAACAATATTTTTTGAGAAAATAGTCCCTCCAAGCGGCTTTGTGAAGATATCAGCAATTTGTTCTTCACTTTGACAATACTCAAGACTTACTTCTCCTTCACGAACGAGTTCTCGTAGGAAATGGAAACGCAGACGAATATGCTTTGTTCTTCCATGCAAAATAGGATCCTTGGAGACAGAGATATTAGAACTATTGTCGTAATAAAGGATCGTAGGATCTTCTTGCTTGAAGCTCAGATTTTCAAGAATTCCTCTTAGCTACAAAGTTTGACATCCTGCTAGAGATGATGTGATGTATTCAGCTTCAGTTGTAGAAAGAGCCATAACTGGTTGTTTATTCGAACATCAAGAAATAATTCCACTTCCAAGGTTAAATGCATAACCCGAAGTACTCCTTGAATCATCGATACTTCAACCTAGATCGCTGTCCATATATCCAACAAGCTTCACGGGCACACGAGCTTCATAGAAAATGCCATAGTTGATAGTTCCTTTAACATATCGCAAAATTCTTTTTTGCAGCTTCCCAATGGTTTGAGTAAGGCTTCTCCATAAATCTGCTAATCAAATTTGTACATGATATTGGGTCTTGTAGCAGTGAGATACATCAAATTTCCAACTAGGCTTCGAAACAAAGTTGGATCTACGCACTTTCCTTCACCACTTTTGCCCAATTTTAAACCTATAACACAAGGAGTTGAAACTGGATTTGCATTCATCATGTTGAACTTCTCCAACACTTGAGAAACATATTTTTCTTGTAAGATAAAAATCCCACATTTTGATTGCTGAACACCTATCCCTAGAAAATGATGCATTTCTCCCAAATCCGTCATCTTGAACCCTTTCATCATTGAAATTTTGAATTAAGATAACATCTCCATATCATCTATAGTAAAAATTAGATCGTCCACATATAGACTCACGATCATGGAACTTCCTTTTGAATTCTTCTTCATGTAAAGAGTATGCTCAAAAGGACACCATTCAAAGTTATTTCTAAGGAAAAAATTATTGATCCGATCATACCATGCACGAGGGGATTGCTTCAGCCCATACAATGCTTTATGCAGCTTATACACCATTTCCTCATCTCCTTTTGTAACGACCCATATTTTACGGTATTGTAAATGATTTATTTAATTATTTAAAATAATGGTTTGGTAATTTAAAATGACCAGAATTAAATAATAAGGAATATTTAATTAATATAATAATTAAATAATATATTTAAATTCTAGAATAGTCGGAAATAGTAGAATTTACAATACGATGTGAATTGGATTATGTATAAGCTATAATCCAGTTTGGAATTGAATTAGAATAACAAACATATTGTTTAAACGAAGTTTGAACGTATAATTATAATATAATTAAAATTGAGCTCGGAATGGCGCTGCAGTTCGTAATTTGGCTATTCGAACTTCAATTAAACATACAAAATCCATTTTAAATCGGATTTCTGTGAAACAAGAAACGTTCGGAGCTGATGAAGATATTTTTCTAGTGGAAGAGAAAAATTGGGATTTCATTGTGTAGATTTTGATTTATGTCCAAATCAAATTTTAGAAAAGTCGCTATGGAATTCCTTTGAAATTTATAATTATATATTTATAAAGTGATTTAAATATAAATCGAATATCGATATAACTGAGAACTTTGAAATATCGAGTTATAATTCCCATTGGAGCTGTATGATATTCTATTGTAAATATATACGATAATATTTATTTATAAATATTTAATTTAATTATTTTTAAATATTTTATATATTTAAATGGGTTATTTAGAGCTTTGAAAATAGCCAGTTTTGCAAACGACCTCCGTTTTCGACGAAACTAATTTTATTGGATCCGTAATATCAAATTATTGTTATATTTTAATTTTCGTGATTTTTGGAGTTAGTATGTGGCTGTACGGAATTTAAATGTGAAAAACAGTCAATTATTTGACTTTAAAAATACGCTTTGTGAGCAAACGAAGTCGGAATTCGACGAAACCAGTTTCGTTGGGTCCGTAATGTCAAACTCTTGTCCATTTTCATGATTTTTGGACATTGTATGTGACCGTATGAATTTTTAGAAGACACATACAAACAACGACTGCTTAAAATAAAATAAAATAATCAATATAAAAATATTTAAAAATTTCCTATATATATCCCTTACATCCCTTAACCCTAAATATATTTTCCTCTGGTCAACACAACTCAAAACGCGGCCGTCATATATCTTTCCCCAAACCAGTAAATTTATGAGATTGGAAAATCAAAATCAAATGAGATAAATACCTATAAATCACCAAACCAGTATAGTTGGATTCATCTTGAGATTCTCTTTAAGATGATGTGAATTTTGGGATGTTCGAGCAAAATATTTTTCGCTGGAAAAATGTTAGAGGGAAGCACGCCCTCTAGGGTTCAAGGATTCGGGGATCTATATGCTTTTATTCACGAAATAAGGTTGGTATTTGGGTTTAGCAAAACGTTTAGCTCCTCGTGGCAACTTTTGGTTAGAATCCGATCTGTTTGATGTCAGCATCATCGTGTACAGTAGGTTGAAGACCTCGATGTCACGCTGAAATTGATGAAGTCGCGAGTTATAAAAATGGTACGAGTTTTACGATTTTGAGTGGAGAAGACGGAGAGTTGGAAGACAAGGATGTAGGTGGCATTATTTTGTGGTATCGTGAAGTGATAAGGGAGAAGGGTTGAAGTAGAGGTGCGGAAATGGAAGAACAGGAAGTGGAATTTGTTGCGTGGAGGTAGAAAGATTAAGGCAGTGATTAATTTCTAAATGAGGTGCTTAAGGGTAAATTATAGTTAATCTATATAGTTAATAACTTGGTATTGTTACAATCTGGTAATATTCACGGTTTGTGGCAGAAGGAACAACGTTTTAATTCTTGAAGAAGACGGGTGGAAGGATGGATTAAGCGACTGGTTTAGGCTAATATGGAATTAAAGAAACTAAGGGGAAAGATTTGTGTATAAGCCTTTCTATTGTAGAACAAGGAAAGTGAAGAGAAAAAGATTCGAAAGGAAAGTCCGCAAATGGTTTGGAAGAGGACGGGTTCCTGTTGCGTGTGTAGAAGAAGAAGTGATGAGCATGTCTTTTTAACATGATTAAGAAAGGGTTAAGGCTTCTTCCAAATTAAATGGACTAGAAAGGGGAAACATAATCGATTTTGAATGATGCTCGAATTTATTTTTTGAATGGCCAGTTAAATTTTCTAGAGTTGGATGCTAACGAGGAAGAAGGATTTGGCAACGGCATTAAAGTACAAACGTGATTAGGGTATTAATCTACTTATTTATTTATCGTTAACTATATTGTTATGTACACGAACTTATAATATTGATAACTTGGCCATACAATATCAGAACACGACAAAACAAGAGGCGATGTGATCGTATCGAAGAATACAACGAGCCCGTGAAGTTTGGAGCAATTCAGAATTTCTTTGGAATTTAATGCAAAATAGAACGCCTGAATCAAATCATTGACCAATTATCGTTATTTAACGATAACCGTCCAATGTGAGTAAATCTCACTAACTCTGCTCAATTTATATTTTATAAAATATTTTTAGAATTTATAAATAAATGGTTGTTTGCTATGTGTTGGCTATTTGGTTGAACTGCTAGTTAATTGGTTGAAAATATAGATAACGATATAGATATAAATCATTAATCGAATATTGATTCTGTTTATCAGAATATTTCATATTCGTGTTATTTATGTTGATTAACATCTATGGATGCAGGGAAACAGGTCGGAGGGACCCAACAGGGTTCCTCAACATTTATTTTACTGTTTTTCATATATTGTGATATATGATGTGATTTATAATCTGTTGTTGATTATGTGTGGTTGATCATTGTTATTTGGTACTTTTAAATTCCAAAGGAAATACTGGAGTGTGAAAAGGGAAATTTCAAACTATAATTTGAAATAAAATATTTATATAAAATCAAAGGATTTTATATAAAAAGGAAATTTTCAAAGTGTATATTGAAATAAAAATATTCGTATAAAATCAAAGTATTTATAAAAAGAAATGTATGAAGTGAATATGGGATTTTGAAATTTTATAAAATCAATTGGACTTATTAAAAGGAGATATTTGAAATTTAAATAGAAGACTTCTGTATGAAGTTAACAACAGTTATATGGATGTTTGAAAGACCGATTTGGTTAAAATACTAAATGATGGTAATAAGAAGTAAATAAAGAGCTTTATGGAGTAAATATAATATTTAGGAAAACAAATAGAATTGAAAGGAAATATTTTGAAAATCAAATTGAATTATAAAAGAAATTATTTGGGGAAATAAATAGAATTATAAAAGAGAATTGAGAAGATATAAAAGAACAACGAGGAGATGGTTACAAAGTAGATTTTAAATAGAAATTTGTTTTAACAGATAAATTGAGCGAATAAATTTATAAACGATGTTTATAAACCAAAAGGAATATTTATCTTTTGATAAATGGAATATATAAGTCTGAACTTCTATAGAGAAGTAGAAATCAGTTTTAACACCGATATTTCTAATAGAATGTGAACTCAGCATTTATAAAGGGAAGTGTAAATGAGATTTAAGTGTCAGAAATAAAAAAAAGAGATTCCTTATGAATAACTCTATAAATAAAAGTATAAATAGAAGTTGGAAAATTTGGCATTGTTTTGAAATACAAAATCAAACTGAATAGATTATGTAAAAGAAATATTTTTCACATTTGGTGTGAATGATGGACTTAAGCAAATATTTTGCAAATAAACACATTTATAAAGGAAAGTCGATTTTGAAATAGAATTTAAACAGAAATGGAATTTCAAATGGTTAGAAATAGATAACATGTTGAAAAATGAAAACAAGTGTTGTGATTTATAAACAATGTTTATAAATGAACTATAATATAATTATCAGTGGATAATTGGGATTGCAAATTCAATAGTGAATTTGGAAAATGGGAAAATCGGAGTTGTTTTAAAAAGGGAACGATGAAATCCATTTCGATATTCGAAATGTAAAAAGGATTAAATAAGATCCGTAAAGATTTGTAATCAGAATTCAACTAAGACAAATGTTTTAAAATAATTTATTTGAAAAGATTATATACTGAATAAATCAGGATTTAACAAGAAAATTAGTTGTCGGTTGGAAACCGATATTTGATAATCGAATGTGAGTTATTCAAAGAAGAGAGTAATCGAATATATGTTATTCGAAAGAGTTATAAATCGAATATAAATTATTCAAAAGAGTGATAATCGAATATAGTTATTCGAAAGGGAATTAACGAATAGGGATTATTCGAGAGAGGAATTGTAAGTTGAAATTTGATTATATCGAATGTAGGAAATTACTATGTACTTTCCGTTTTTAAATCAAGACTTATTTAATTATTAATAAATTAGTTATTTGTTTAATTATCCAAATTAATAAATAAAAGTTATATTTAAGTTAATACATTTCAAAAGCATAGGATTATAACATTATTATTATAATCAAATGATTTGTGTAAAAGAAGTAAATTCGTAAATAAAATCTGAAAGTTACGTAAGGAAGTTTGTTAAAGATTTGAAGGGTGAACTTTGTCAATTTCGAGGTTAGAAATGTTGTTCAGTTAAGGTCTGAGAGGTAATTATACCCCAACTTGATTGGCTTCAGTTTTAACTAAGAAATGGGTAAGGTTCGACAGTGAAGGTTGGTTAAGTGAATTTAGTTAATGAGTATAATGGTTTGGATTGGCTTAGTGATGTTTTATTTAAACATTTGTTTAAATCAAATGAAGGAGTTTTGGAAATGTTTTCCCAACAGGAATCGGCAATGTTTTCTAACATAGAAAACAAGAAATGGGAGTAAATATGGAAATGTTTTCCAATGATTAATAATGTATATTTTCTAATTTTAGAAAATATGAATTTACAAATATATAGAAACGTGTAAATGGATAAATTAATGATAATTTAGTATAAAGAGATAAATGTTGATTGATGATTGATCGATCAAATTTCTATCTGGAAATAAGATCATTGGTTGCACACCTATTTTTCTTTGATAGTTAAATCATCGACTATCGAAGCTTTTGACCATTTTTCCATCGTCAATACAGAGAGACTGAGATAAGATTCATTATCTGAAAACCACTCTGTATGGATGTTAGCATTGCGATCAAATATGATGAAAATAATTGAAGAAGGAGTTATGCAAGGGCTATCCTGTTTACAGAATAGTGCCTTCGGTTTGTCCAGTCCCAGGACAACGAGAATGGACGAATGTCTGACAGAGTATATCTAACGGATCGCATAAGTTGATCTCTTCAAATGTACTTACGTTTGGTGGCAGGGGAATTCGTTTCTCTTAGCTTTATACCCGTGGTATTTTTGGAGAAATCAATTTGTGATTTGGCGGGTATGACGATGTGACATTCAAAGTGAATGGTGGTCAGGTGTATCAAAGATACGTTATGACCTCAAGCCTCATCAACCGGGAAATGACAGAAATCGGGCAAGCAGCATAGCTAGGTGGGTCGCTCCCATTAGGGTGTATATCACCTATCCAGAGAAAATCCATTTCATTCTTTTATCTATTTTCGATGTTGTCCCTATTCGTGAAACGGTGGGTAGCTCCCAACCGTTGGTGATATACATTCGATACATTCAAGCGAAATGAGTGGTCGGTCATGTGTGGGCCGAGTTGCAAGACGTTCTTGTTGAACCCAGTGTATTCGCCTCTAGAGATACACTATCGGCAGGTGGTCCCATACCTTGTTGTAGTTGGAATCCAATCTCCAATAAGTGTCGGTGGTTTTGTTTGTATACTATATATGTGGAACGTGAAGTGCAAGCGTTCTGCTAGATTGTTATTTACTTGTGATTAGACAATATTATAATATCAGAAAAATATTGATTTCCAAAAATGTTTTGGGTTATCGTAAGGTAAAAACCATCCGTATTTATATGTGGATTGGTCTTACGATTATCATTCTTTTGAAAAGGATTTTGGAAAGTTAAACCGAATGATTTGAGTTTACTCACACCAGTCCCATGACTGACCCATAGTTAATTTTGTTTTTTTTCCCTAAACTCTTGGGTGCCAAAATTTGTACGGGCAGTCAAGTAGTCGGGATTTACAGATATAATAGGAGAAGCTTGGAGCAGGAGGCTTCAGCAGCATTATATAGCTATTGTTTAATTCCGCTATGATGTAAGTGTTGTACTCTAATATACAAATACAGATTTATGTTACAAAGTTATGTTGTATATTATATTTTATTCGTTCCACTATGAGATTCGTGTTACTATGATGTGTTGTGTGTTCTTCTTCATCTATTCTAATTTTCTATCTTATCCGTTTTCACCCTCTAACTTCTTTCTATTAATGATCAGGTATTTTCGATGTTTGAATAGTCAACATGGTAGTTTTGTGTTGATTTTCAAAGTCGAAAATCCCCGTTCGTTACACCCTTCTTCACAAAACCAGGAGGTTGTTGAACGTAAATATCACCTTGAAGAAATCCATTCAATAAAGCCGATTTCACATCCATTTGCAATAGATTCCAACTATTTTGAGCTGCAAGAGAAATTTGTAATCAAACAGTACCAAGTCGAGAGATAAGAGCGAATACCTCATTGAAATCTTCGCCTTCCTTTTGCTTGTACCCCATTGCAACCAGTCGTGCTTTGTACTTGTTGATGGAACCATCAAGATTTGTTTCGGTTTTGAACATCTATTTCACATCAATGGCTTATTTGTGTGAAGGCAGCGTAGTAATCTCCCACGTACCATTTTTCTCAATAGACTTGATTTCTTCCTTCATTGCATCCACCCATTTTTTTTCTTTTGATGCTTCTTCGTAAGTGACTGGATCTTCCCCTGCAAAGAATGCAAAATATACATGATCAGTAGTGTCAACTTCTTCGGTTGCATCATAGATTTCTCTCAAGGATCGCGTCCTTCTTTCCGCCGTTGATGGTAAATTTTGCTCCTTCTCAGCTTCATTATTTTCATGTCGTGGTTCTTCAATACCAACGTCAACACCTTGTTCCAAAGAAGTTTCATCTTCAAGATTTAGAGTTTGCCATCCTGGTAATTCTGCAATATCTGAAAAATTATAACAGTCATTTTCATCAAAGCGAACATCTCTGCTGATAACCATCTTCTTCGTCCTTGGATTATAAAGCTTATAAGCTTTAGTCTTTTGGCTATAACCGATGAAAATGCATTTTTCAGATTTGTCATCGATCTTTGATCTCAAAGCATCGGGAATATGAGAGTATGCAAGACAACCAAAAGTTTTTAGGTGAACAACATTTGGTTTCTTGCCATACCATACTTCATTTGGAGTAGAATGCTTCAAGCTCTACGTTGGCAATTGGTTGATTAAGTAAATGGCACAAGAGACCGCTTCAGCCCAAAAATACGCAGGCAAGTTCTTCTTCTTCAGCATGTATCTGACCATATTCATGATAGTCCAGTTCTTGCATTCTGCAACTCCGTTTTGTTGAGGCGTGTACTTTGCTGTAAATTCATGGCGAATGCCATTGTTTCGACAGAATTCTTCAAATAAAGAAGACATATATTCTCTACCACGGTCACTCCTCGGATTTTTTTTATTTGAAGACCAGAATTTTTCTCAACTTGTGTTTTAAAATCTTTAAAACATGGGAAAACTTCTGATTTCTCTTTCACACAATAAACCCATATTTTTCTTGTGTAATCATCAACAAACAACAAGAAATACCTGCTACCTCCAAGCGGTGGCACTTGCATTGGTCCACAAAGGTCGGTGTGAACAAGCTCCAAAGGTGATTTAGAAATCCAATTTGATTTGGATGGGAAAGATTCACGATGTTGTTTTCCCAATTGGCATTCCTCGCATATTTCATTTATCGCCATAATTTTGGGGAGTCCTTGGACTATTTCTTTGGTAGACATCTCTTTTAATCTCCGAAAGTTTAGATGCCCGAACCTTTCATGCCATAACTTGGAAACTTCATTATTAGAATCAACAAGCATGCACTTATTGCTCACGATGTCTAGTTTGATCGGAAATAATTTGTTGGATCCCATCACAATATTCGCCACTTGTTGGTCGTTCTTCTTCATGTTGCATTGATCTCCAATGAATTGAAAATCAAATCCCTTTTTCAGCAAATGACCGACACTAAGAAGGTTGCTGCATATGCCTGGTAGGTAATGAACCTCCGACATTTTTTCTACTTTTCCAGCCTTGATTTTAAAAGAGATTTCACCAACACCTCCAATTTTGTATGATTTAGCATCTCCGATAGTAACCTGACCATCGTTAGCTTCTACAAGACTCGAAAACAAATTTTTATTTCCAGTCATATGCCTACTTGCACCACTATCCAAGTACCATATATTTTCAATATTTACATCCAAAGCAATCAACAAAGATTCAGAATTTTCTGCTTCATTATGCTTAAAGCTAGCAACTAGCTTCTTTTCAGAATATTTCTCCAAATAATCATTTTCTTTATGACCAGGCTTGTGGAAAAAATTGCATTCAAAATAAGGTTTTTTACCTTTATATTTGCCTCGCGCTTTGTTATTTTTGGATGATGGTTTCTCCGCCTCCGATTCCTCACGTTTTCCACCATTCCAGCTATAATTTTTGCCATGAGATGGACCTTGACCTTTTGTAGATGTGAATTGAGATTTTAAGGCTTGATCTTGAGAAAAATTTGTTTGTTTACTTCTCTTCAAGATCCTAGCCTCATGAGCTTCCAGCCTCCCTTGCAAGCCTTCAAGAGAAAGTGAAGTAATGTCACTTGATTCCTCAATTGCAACGACAATATGATCAAATTTCATTGGGAGGCTCCGTAGAATTTTTTCGATAGCTCTTTGGGTCTCCACCACTTTCCCGTTTGAAGCCATCTGATTGATGATGGAAGTGAGAAGAATAAAATATTCTGAGATTTTCTCATCATCCTTCATTTCGAGCTTTTCAAATTCAGCTCACAGTGACTGCAGGCGAACCTTTTTTACTTGATCTTGGCCAGAATACGTTGTATTCAATATTCTCCAAGCCTCATGAGCATTTGAAACTTTTCTAATTCTATCATAAACTTGAGTTTCAAGTGTCTGATAGATTTGGTAGAGAGCCTTCCGATATTTTAGCTTTCTGCTTTTCAGAAGTTCCCTTTGGGCGGGTGTGAGTTGCGTCTCATCTTCTGGCGCTCCTACACCTTCTTCGACCACACTCCACAGATCTTGAGATTCAAGACACAACTTCATTAGATCGCACCAATAGTCAAATCTCTCATCATTGAAACGAGGAACTTGAGCAGTGGGATTATTTGTTAGGTTAACATATCTCCAACATAATATACATAGAATTTCATTTATTTTAGGTTAGAATAAATCAATATCTTAATATACTCACTCCTTTTCAACTCCATGTGTTGTCCTCATAGTTATCTCACTTGTTTTGAATTTCTTTTCTTTTTGCACATATGTTTATGATTTATTCTTTTAATACTGGTTATTTTATGATTGTAAACTAGATTCATTTGTTATATGTCAGTGTCACTTGATACCTCACCATCTTCTCAACGCATGAGGAGTTCAATAAAAATTATATGTTGAACTTAGTAAAATGTTTTATATGAAATGGTCCGGCTTGTAGTGAGCAAGGAAACTAGAAAGGTGAATTTAAGAGTACAACTGATGCTTAGAAGTTTTGAGAATGTATAATGGATCCCATAAAAGTCCTTATGAGTCTAACACTCACTTTTTGGCTGATGCTGGTCAATTTGTAGTATAATTTTGAACATGGATTCTGTTAAACTATTGAAAACAACCCATGAAAACCGAGGCTATTGGTATGTTAATTTTCTTAGGCCAAGGTAGAAATTCTTGAAGATTGAGAGAACCGTATATAATATTTTAAATTCTATTGTAGTACCATGATTTCCTACAAAACACAACAGTACATTTAAATGATGTTACTAGACCCATCTGCATTTTTATTTTGAAGTTAATGCCATAAAATTTGTTTCCTAAAAAATCTAATGTTTTCAATTATCACCCTTGCCCTAGAAAATCAAAAGTGGGTAAAGTATAAGCTGATAATAATAAAAAATAAGGGTTGAGGAAACAAACACTCCTTCACTCACTCACTATTTCACTTAAAAGTAATCATATATGTTAGTAACTTTATAACCATTGAATTTACATTACATTTATACACTTCTTGAATTTTGGATAGCTTAAAGTAAGAGGATTCTACCAATGATGACGAAGATGATGGTATTATATTGGATGAGCAAACAACCATGCATTTTATGATGTACCTGGCAAATTTGATACAGATGAAGTGTCATAAGAAAGTTTTGATGAACAATCGGCATCGACCCTGAATCTAAAATGGTAATGAGCTCTAAACTCTTTTTAGAGCATGTTTCATTGTTAAACTTCAAATCTAGAATTCTGTACCACTTTTGCAGATGGAATTATATATATTAACTTGTTCAATAAATTCATATAAACAAAACGAAAAAAAATTTGGTGAAAAATGCATTCCTAGCATAACAATCATGTTGCTTTTGTGGGTGAATTGTTGGAAATGAATGAGCGAAGAAAGAGGAAAGTGGGAAGAAGAAGAGATAGCAACATTTAAAGTCCCACATCATAGAAATATTAGCACAATCTCTCCTAATATATTAGAAGCTAAATAGGTTTATGTAAAATAGAAAGGAGAGGGATGATATGAGGATGTGGGCTTGGCCATGACATAATAATACATTAAAATGTCAAAGATAAGGGCCTTGGGGCTCCTGGCGTCTCTTGATTAGATATGACTGACGATTGCTAATTGGGCTAGTGCACTAACATGAGAATATTTTTTCTCAGAATTTTAAAGGTGTGTCTGTTCAATCCAGAATTCGAAAGGAATGTCCGTTAGCTGAATGAGTATAACCATTTGAATTCTCAACGTACAGATATTAATAACTGGGTGGTTAAAGGGTTGCAACCTTTCCTATTATGACGGTTACTAATGCATGCGAACAGGCACTCCTCCTTGCCTATATATAAACTGCCCAAAACAAGACAGAATTCGTTTTTTTTCTACTTATATTACTTCTTCTTCTTCAAAGTAATCCTCTGATCTAGTTTCTGTAATCAACTTCAGTTCGTCGGAGCTTCGTTTGCTAGCACTACGCAACGGAGTTGGTCTGTTTTATCCTGGGAAAAAAATTGCAACTACGTCGATTGGTGCATACGACGACAATATTGTTTCAAGGAAACAGAAAATTTATGGACTCAGACATTACTGAAATAGAATACTTTCTGTTTATCTTCAATATTGTACACAAACCGGCTACGATTTCTGTGATTATTGTAAACACAGTTTGACGTGAAAATTGTGGCATATTTGATTAACGTTGATTGTTGTTGCTGTCTGTTTGTAATACAATTGTGTAATTACAAAAGTTCTAACAATCTTGAAACAATATTTGTTGCAGATGATGAAAAACAGCAGCACTGATTCTGCACCGATTCAGACGGTGACAACTGCTCAGCCAACACCTGTGCTTCCAACAATGGCTCTGTCTCATGGCGAAAGGCCAGAGAAGTTCAATGGAATCAATTTCAAGGGCTGGCAACAGAAAATGTTGTTTTATTTAACAACATTAAGCCTTGCCAAGTTTCTGACTGAAGAGGCTCCTGTGGTAGACGAACTCAAACCTGATGCTACTAGAGTAGAGGCACTTAATATCTGGACTAAACTCAGATTTCATGTGCAAAAACTATATTTTGAATGGTCTGGATGATAGCCTCTACAACATCTATTGTACTTTTGCAATGTCCAAACAACTCTGGTTGGCTCTGGAAAAGAAATACAAAACTGAAGATGCAGTCATGAAGAAATTCATTGTTGGAAAATTTGTAGACTTCAAAATGGTTGACTAAAAGACGGTGATAATTCAAGCTCAAGAACTGCAATTTATCATCCGTCAATTAGAAGATGAAAAGATGACTCTTAGCGAAACTTTTCAAGTTGCTGCAACTATTGAGGAACTGCCTCCTTCTTGGAAGGACTTCAAAAATCACCTTAAGCACAAGCGTAAGGAAATGACAATGGAAGATCTCATAGTTCGGCTACGCATTGAGAAAGATAACAGAAACTCTGAGAAAAAGATTTCTCAGAATATTGTTGCTAAAGCAAATGTTGTTGAGTCAGACAAGACTAACAAAAAAGGAGAATGCTCCTAAGAAGTCAAAGAAATTTCTGGGTTCTTGCCACAACTGTGGAAAGAATGGGCACAAAGCAACCGAATGTCGTGCACCTAAAAAGAAGAAGTTAGAAGCAAATACAGCTGATGTTTCGAAAGGCATTTCTGTACTTGATTTATGTGCAGTAATATCATAATGCAACTTTGTTGGTAACTGAAAGGAATGGTTTGTAGACACTGGAGCCACTCGACACATATGTGCTAACAAGTGGATTTTACAACCTATAAAACTGCAATTGATGCTGAACAACTTTTTATGGGCAATTATTCCACTTCAAAGGTAGAAGGCAAAGGAAATGTTGTGTTGAAACTGACTTCTGGAAAGGAACTGACTTTAAATGATGTTCTCCATGTTCCAGAAATTCGCAAGAACCTGATTTCAGGATCGTTGTTGAGCAAGCATGGCTTCAAATTGATCTTTGAAGCTAATAAATTTGTTCTTTCCAAGAATGGAGTGTATGTTGGAAGAGGATATGTGTGTGATGGTTTATTTAAAGCAAATGTAACCACTATTATACCACACACTGATATGAATAAAAGTGAATCTTATGCTTACATTGTTGAATCTTCTGACATATGGCATTCTAGATTAGGGCATGTAAACTTTGATACATTGCAAAAATTAATTAATCTAGAATTTATACCAAAATGCAATATAGATTCCAACTATAAATGTCAAGTTTGTGCAGAAGCAAAATTGACAAGAACCTCGTTTCATCATCTTGAACGAGAGACAGAACCTCTAGACTTAATACATACTGATGTATGCGATTTGAAAATGTGTCAAACTAGAGGTGGAAAAAGGTACTTTATTACATTCATTGATGATTGTACCAGAAACTGTCATGTATATCTCCTTAGAAGTAAGGACGAAGAATTCAAAATGTTTAAACATTATAAGGCAGAAGTTAAGAATCAACTCAACAAGAAAATAAAATCTTTAAGAAGTGATAGAGGAGGAGAATACGAGTCTCCATTTGAGGAATTTTGTGCTGAGCAAGGAATTATACATCAAATTATAACCCCATATTCACCTCAATCCAACAGTATAGCCGAACGGAAAAATAGAGCTCTTTAAGAAATGATGAATGCCTTACTAATTAGCTCTGGCTTACCAGATAACTTTTAGGGAGAAACTATTCTTTCAGCAAATCATATTTTAAATAAAATACCCCGACAGAAAATATCTAAATCTCCTCATGAACTTTGGAAAAACAGATCACCATCCTACAAATACCTAAAAGTGTGGGGGTGTCTTGCCAAAGTAGAGGTACCAAAACCAAAGAAGGTCAAATTTGGACCAAAAACAATTGATTGTGTATTCATTGGATATGCACAAAACAGTGCCGCATATCGATTTTTGGTACACAAATCTGAAATTGATGATATCCATGAAAATACCATCATTGAGTCGAGAAATGCTAGATTTTTTGAACATGTATTTCACTTGAAACATGGTACTGAAAATCATGCACCTACGAGACCAAGGGAAAATGAAGTTCCTTACTCTATTGAGGATGTTGAACAAAATAACACTCAGAAAAATAGTGTTGAGTAGCAAGTTGAGAACCAAGAAAAAGTAAAAGCTCAAGGACTTTAAAAACCTTTGGACAGGAGTTCTATACATTTATGTTAGAAGATGATCCATTTACATACAAACAAGCTATGTCTTCCAGCAATGCCCCTTATTGGAAGGAGGCAATTAACAATGAGATTGAATCCATTATATCTAATCATACATGGGAATTGGTTGATTTACCTCAAGGATGTAAGGCCTTAGGTAATAAATGGATATTTAAAAGGAAACTGAAACCCGATGGTTCAATAGACAAGTACAAAGCTCGTATGGTAGTCCAAGGATTTAGACAAAAGGAAGACCTAGACTATTTCGATACATATTCACTTGTAACGGGGATAACGTCAACTAGAATGCTCATTGCAATTGCATCCATACATGACTTGGAAATACATCAAATGGATGTTAAAATTGCATTCTTGAATGGTGAATTAGAGGAGGAAATCTATATGAAACAACCTGAAGGATTTCTAAGCTCAGAAAATGAGAATAAAGTTTGCAAACTAGTAAAATGACTTTATGGCCTTAAGCAAGCTCCAAAACAGTGGCATGAGAAGTTTGATAATACTATGTTATCAAATGGAATCACGATAAATGAATCAGATAAATGTGTGTACATAAAACATACACATATTGGATATGTCATTGTTTGTCTTTATGTTGATGACCTATTGATCCTAAGCAATAACAAGGCCATAATAACATCTACAAAGGATATGTTATCCTCTAGATTCGATATGAAATACCTTGGACTAGCTGATGTGATATTAGGTGTAAAAATTCTGAGAACACCATAGGGATATGCATTATCCCAATCACATTACATCACCAAAATACTTGAGAAATTCAAGCAATATAATGTAACTATTGCGAAATCACCAGTAGATATGAACCAAATTTGGGTAAAGAACACTGATGATGGTATTTACCCATTGGAATACTCTCATATACTAGGAAGTATCATGTATGTTATGAACTATACTAGGCCTGATATCGCATATGATGTAAGCAAACTAAGTAGATTTACCAGCAATCCTGGTAAGCATCATTGGAAAGCGATAATCAGAGTTCTAGGGTATCTAAAGTATACACAGAGTTATGGTCTATACTATACAAACTATCCTGCAATAGTGGAAGGATACAGTGATGCAAATTGGATCATTGGATCAAATGATACAATGTCTACAAGTGGGTACGTGTTCAATTAGGAAATGGAGAAATTTCATGGAAATTGTAACACCCCACCTCCGCTAGGGTCACTCATAAGGGGAATGCACTAGCTTTGGTGGAGCATTATCTAGGTAAACATACACAGAAATATTACAAGACAGAACATATATAAAACAGCGGAAGAAAAACCAAATTTCATTTCTTTAAAATCTAGTAAGGTCTAAAGCCTTTTACATCAAAATGCCATTAAATTCATTACATCGAAATCTGTCTTGCAATAGTAAAAACCATAGTCATAAATCATTCCCCAAGTAAAACAGTAAAGCAGTCATAGCCAAGAAAGGTCCAAGCCATATATGATGATCTTGAAGCAGAAAGAAGCAAAAACTAAGTACTAGTGCTTCCTCCCTAAGTACCTTGGGGGGGGGGGAGGGACGGAAGAAAAAGAGGCGAAACAAAACAGGTCAGTCATACAGACTGGTAAGTCCTAGTGACTTTCAGCATAGAAACAAGTAAAGGTAACATGACATGTATAAACTGAAAGTAAACATAAGGATGATGACAAGATAGGCCAGTTGAACTAAGATAACAAGATAAACTTGGGTAACAAGATAAACTAAGGTAACAAGATAAGCTACGTATAGCATCGCATGTTTAACATTCTCTGCACCAACTGTACTAGTACCCCAACCCATATCATCATTTCCATGTATATGTACAGTCCCTTGCCGTATATCATACGTGTTTCATCACGTAATTCTATACTACTTCAACGTAGTGCCACCATTCTTGAAATCATTTGGACTGCCACCCTTGTTCTGGCTAGGTTTCCTTATCATGAACTATCGCGTGTTCAACTAGGATTTATGCCACCTAGGACCACTAGGGATTATGCTTCCTATTGAACGTTTTCTAGATTCGATTAGGGTTTATGCCACCTAGGACCACTAGGGATTATGCTACCTAACGAACAACACCCTTTTTCGGCTCCCTACAAGTCCTAGCTCGTTCATGTGTCTGTGTCATACGGCCCAATCACGAAATGTTGTCACCTGTGCTAGGTCCACCATAGGGTGTATCAAGCCCTAGGGTGCCAACAACCGACACGAATCAAGCATGCACAGTGTAAACCTACCGGTTCCCAATGCCTGCTTTTTCAACTCCGGACTACGTGCATGACCATAGTCCGCCTGAACCTACAATGGCGCACCAACTCTACCGTCGTTCTGGTCGCTTACAATCAGCCCAGTAATCGTGCCCCACCCTGCCTAGTTCCAGGGTACCGTGATACATCTAGTGTGTTACTGCTGAAAAGGACCGCGTAACTAGGGTTTCCGTCCAATAGGTTAAGTATTGCCATTTAAATTCGAGACTTAACCCCATCAGTCTAGCATGTCAAGTTGGTTAAGTGTTGTCATTCAAGTTCGTGACTTAACCCGCCTACGTATCATGTCAAATTGGCTAAGTGTTGTCATTCAAGTTCATGACTTAGCCCTACGAATCATGTGTCAAGTTGGTTAAGTATATTCAAGCAGTTCATGACTTAACCCTATCAAATCATCGTGTCAAATTGGTTAAGTATATTCAAGCGGTTCATGACTTAACCCTATCAAATCATCGTGTCAAATTGGTTAAGTATATTCAAGCGGTTCATGACTTAACCCTATCAAATCATCGTGTCAAATTGGTTAAGTATATTCAAGTGGTTCATGACTTAACCCTATCATGTGGCATTAATTCATTAATGCACCCTAACCTCTCACATCAGACCTGTTGTTGTGGTCATTGGATATGCCAGGCGGTTCCGGGCAGAATTACACCACAACTCAGTCTGACCTCAGGTTTTCAAGTACGATATGACCAACTACCCACATTGGATCCTATTGTTTGCAGTAACTGGATTCGCCGGGCGGTTCCGGGCAGAATTACACTGCAAGCTCAACCCAACCTCAAGTTGGCCATTTTCAAGTTCATTCTAAGTGTCATGCCCATGTTCAAGTTTTATGTCAAGTTCGTGTCAAGTTTCATGGCGAGTTTCATGTCCATATCCAGTTTCAGGCTATAACAGCGTTCATGTTTCAAGTTTTGCCTTTTATCAAGTTCATAATTCATGTTCATAACCAATTCATGTTTTGCCTATTCTACCCAAATCGTGTTCCCATCGCATGTAAACGTGATCAATCCATACTACAAATAAATCAAAAATCTCAGAATAACATCAAAACTATGATAGGCAAGAGGGACGAGCATAAAGCGATAAAAGGGGTTACAAGACTAGCATGACATAAATTGGTTACAACATCACTGGCATATAGGATTCCAAATATAGCAAGATAAGGCGATAGTCATGGTAAACGCTGACATAAAAGAATAGGCATGCAAAATCAAGCCAAATACAAGCATAATGGATCCAATGGTTTTGGTGTACATAATAGCGAATAATCTATGCAAGTCACACCCTAGGTATACGATCCAACAAAATACCAATTCGGTGCACAACATGGTTTTCAACTATAGTGTTATGGACATGAACAATCAACTATAATAGTCTTAGGCAATTAACCCCAATAGTCATAGGTAGAAATCTCATAGTTATGAATCATAAGCGACTCATCACAATAATCATGGATAATTATCAAAAATAGTTCTAGGCAAATAGTCATAGGCAATTAACAGTAATAGTTTCAAAGTCATGGTCATAGATAATGGCCTTATGTTCATAATCATAGGTAATAATTCCCATAGTCAAGAGTCATAGGTGATTAGCCACAATTGTCCTCGTCATAGGCATAGGCATAGTCTTATGTTCACAGTCATAGGCATAGTCTTATGTTCTTAGTCATAGGCATAGTCTTATGTTCATCGTCATAGTCATAGGCGTATTAAGGTTATAGACATGAAAGAATTTGATTTACAACATGAATAGGCCCCAAATAGAAATATTCCCACAAGTCAAGATCCAAGAATTTATGTTACAATCCAGCGTTTGAATAATAAACTAGGTCCAACAACATGAAGGGCATGATTCAGTCGATAAGAAATAATCCCAAAACCATAGATTCAAGAAGAGACAAGAACAGATCCAAATAGATAATCAAGCTTAGGTCCAATTTCATTTTATTTCATGTCCATATCAAATTTAACAAGTTTCAATCTCAAAGTAACTAGAACTTACTGAGCGCGGATTGAGAATTAGAGTGCAGAGATTTGATTCTAGAAACGGTTGTTGCAGTTGTTGAATCTCTATTTGTTTAGTCTTGTTCTAGTAGAAAAACCCCCAATTTGCAATTCCTAGATATTGTCTTGACGAAGAAGAAGTAGACATTCTCTCTTTAATTTAATTATTTCAGAAGCAGCATAAGGACAGAATGAAATGGTTTGGAGAGAATGAGGCTAGGGGTGAGTTTATATAGGATTAGAGTCACGAATCTGGTCATGAAACAAGTCTAAATACATCAGAAGGCATCTGGTTCAGGAAATAGGTTCGGGAGGCAGGTCGACCCCCAGGTCGACTCCCCAGTCGACCTGGTCATGGGGAGGTCGACACCCCAGTCGACTCCCCAGTCGACCTGGTTGGGGGGATGTTGACTCCCCAGTCGACCTGGGTATATGGGTGGGAATTTTCCCGCTAGCCTTCTCTGGGTTTGAATTTCGAATTTTCTAGCTTTATTTTCGAGCTGTTTTATTTTATTCAAATTCCTGAAACTTCTGAAGGTCATAACTTGGTCATACGAACTCCGATTTTTGAAAACTCAGACTCGATTTCATGCAAAATTTCGAGACGAACGCAATGGCGCAACCCATTTCCCTTGGTTCTTATTTTAAAATTTAATTCTGCCTTGATTTATGATTATAACATGTTATTAAAATACGGGTTGTTACATTCTCCCCTCCTTAAAGGATTTCGTCCCCGAAATCTCTAAGTTAGGAAGGATGTATCCTACCATCCATCCATCATCCATCTACTCAAAACATCATCCACAAGCAATCATTGTCCTTAAAAGATTCCTAATGCTGTATGTATATATGCGGAAAGTGTGTGTATATGTACTTATGTAATGCAAAAGATCAGGCGGTTACTGATTCAGTAAACCTCCTTAATGCAAAGTATGCTAGTGCGATGAGTCCAACATGTATGCAAATTCCTATTACATTTCACAATTTCTACATGAGTGCTCAAACATTCATTCATATGCAACATCCAAACGATAGCATATCAAGTTTCCATCCATGTACAAGTATAAACATTCATGCATATGCAATATGAAAATGTGACTGAGCCGATCTAGTGCCTAATGTGTGTTATGCAACCACGAGCAACCACTTGCAACCATTTGCAAACATCAACCATAACATGTCTCAAACACATGTTTACCCAATTGTTCCTACCTAAAGATATAGTCAAACGATAGGAGCAAGTAAAATTTTTGTGCCCATTAGGCAATGTCAAAACTGGAAATCTATGTCACATATATACTGATTAGGAGAAGAACTCACTAGGCACCAGCCCGAAGACCGAAATCAACATCAAGCTGACACCCAAAGAATTACTCAACCCAGCGGACACCCTCAAGCCCCAATTACTAACAGATGATCCCTATGGGGTTTTGCAACAGAAATAGGATTGAGAATAGGACCGAGAGGTTATACTTAAAAGATAGCATGCAAATAAGCTCTACAGGAAAAGAGGGATCAAGGATATACTCTTAAAAAGAGATATGATGCGCGTGTCTAGTCTTCAATCTTCTAAGTCGCGTTTCCTTGAGCTTAACTCCATTGTGCTTTGATCGTATTTAACTTCACATTTCATAGCTTCTTAATTCCTATTTCCAAAATATGAGTTGGAACTCATTTCACTGTCGCCTCTCGTTCCACTTTCACTTTTTGTTTCTAGTACACTCAGCTTAAACATAACTACGTACTCATGGTTTCGTGCAAGCTCTCCAAAATTCACTAGTGAATCTTGGATCTCATTCACTTACTAGAAGGTATTCCAAAATGAATTATCTCTTGAAAATAAACAAATGCCAACCATGTTACCGAATGTACTTACTAAGGTAATTTTCTATAACTCATGCATAAGCGAAATGAACCATCCGCCTTAGTGGCGAACACTACTCGAGCGGATCAACAAATGTATCAAGAGATTCTAGGTAACTAAGCATGACAAAACCCTAAGGGTTACACTAGACTTCGAGGGCATTACCAAGGCAAGTCAAGAGTCTAACTACCATGGAAATAGTACAAACAAGTCATGAATATACACTTAGCATAGACATTCTAAAATCCAAACAAGTCATGAATAAATGAGCCGATTCCCCAACAGGATTTGAGACACAAAAATGGGATCCTTTACTTCGCTAGTACTAAGGTGCAGAGACTCAACTATCGAAGCGGAATTAAAATGCGATGAACAAAAACAAAGTTCTAACGGGATGAAACTAAACCTTCAACAGAAACATTACCACCTCCCTTAGGTATGCTAGTAATGAGAGCATACAATTTCCCTCTCGATGATCTTGTTCTTTGCCCTTGTCCTGGTCCTATAACACTTAACTACATGTCCCTTTTTACCATACTAACGATACTCTTTCTTGTCATGGGTTTTATTATTCTTTCACTTTGGCCTCTTCCTTTTCACTTTTTCCTCCTTCGTGGATTAAGCCATATCAACAAGTTTCTTATCCTTAGGCTTGTGTTCTTTTATCCTCGTTCTTACTATCCTTGTATAGCTTGTTGACAATTTTCTCGAAATCTACCTCCATCGCACGGCAACCCTACAAAGCTTGAAATAATATTAGGCGTAGATGGAACTACTGCGGCTACTGATGGAGGTTGGGCACCCCTTTTCCCTTCGACAAGTGTCGTATGCCTACAAACTATGATGAAAAAGAAAGAGAGAAGAGACTCAAGGAGAGAATCAAAAGATAGTGCATATGGCTTTGGGGAATATGCCTTTAGAATAAACAAAACTTTTCTTAAAAAAAATGCTTCTTTATAAACGTTTTGAAAATAATTTCAGAAGGTTTTTAAAAGCTTTTGCCCAGTCTGCTAACCTTCTGCTCTGATACCAAATGTAACACCCCACCTCCGCTAGGGTCACTCACAAGGGGAATGCACTAGCTTTGGTGGAGCATTATCTAGGTAAACATACACAGAAATATTACAAGACAGAACATATATAAAATAGCGGAAGAAAAACCAAATTTCATTTCTTTAAAATCTAGTAAGGTCTAAAGCTTTTTACCTCAAAATGCCATTAAATCCATTACATCGAAATTTGTCTTGCAATAGTAAAGAAGCATAAAACCATAGTCATAAATCATTCCCCAAGTAAAACAGTAAAGCAGCCATAGC
Organism: Allium sativum; assembly: GCA_030737875.1. Classification (NCBI taxonomy): domain Eukaryota; kingdom Viridiplantae; phylum Streptophyta; class Magnoliopsida; order Asparagales; family Amaryllidaceae; genus Allium; species Allium sativum. The sequence goes on along the minus strand of CM060912.1, from coordinate 526,521,830 downwards.
CAAGAAAGGTCCAACCCATATATAATGATCTTGAAGCAGAAAGAAGTACAAACTAAGTAGTAGCGCTTCCTCCTAGAGAACCTGAGGGGGGGGGGAACGGAAGAAAAAGAGGCGAAACAAAACGGGTCAGTCATACAGACTGGTAAGTCCTAGTGACTTTCAGCATAGAAACAAGTAAAGGCAACATGACATGTATAAACTGAAAGTAAACATAAGGATGATGATAAGATAGGCCAGTTGAACTAAGATAACAAGATAAACTACGGTAACAAGATAAATTAAGGTAACAAGATAAGCTACATATAGCATCGTATGTTTAACATTCGCTGCACCAACTGTACTAGTACCCCAACCCGTATCATCCTTTCCATGTATATGCACAGTCCCTTGCCGTATATCATACGGGTTTCATCACGTAATTCTATACTACTTCAATGTAGTGCCACCATTCTTGAAATCGTTTGGACTGCCACCCTTATTCTGGCTAGGTTTCCTTATCATGAACTATCGCGTGTTCAACTAGGATTTATGCCACCTAGGACCACTAGGGATTATGCTACCTATTGAACAATTTCTAGATTCGATTAGGGTTTATGCCACTTAGGACCACTAGGGATTATGCTACCTAACGAACAACACCCTTTTTCCACGTACGATCTATTAATCGATCGGCTCCCTACAAGTCCTAGCTCGTTCATGTGTCTGTGTCATACGGCCCAATCACGAAATGTAGTCACCTGTGCTAGGTCCACCATAGGGTGTATCAAGCCCTAGGGTGCCAACCACCGACACGAATCAAGCACGCACAGTGTAAACCTACCGGTGCCCAATGCATGCTTTTTCAACTCCGGACTACATGCACGACCATAGTCCGCCTGAACCTACAATGGCGCACCAACTCAGCCGTCGTTCTTGTCGCTTACAATCAGCCCAGTAATCGTGCCCCACCCTGCCTAGTTCCAGGGTACCGTGATACATCTAGTGGGTTACTGCTGAAAAGGACCGCGTAACTAGGATTTCCGTCCAGAAGGTTAAGTGTTTTCATTTAAATTCGAGACTTAACCCCATCAGTCTAGCATGTCAAGTTGGTTAAGTGTTGTCATTCAAGTTTGTGACTTAACCCGCCTACGTGTCATGTCAAATTGGCTAAGTGTTATCGTTCAAGTTCATGACTTAGCCCTACGAATCATGTGTCAAGTTGGTTTAGTATATTCAAGCAGTTCATGACTTAACCCTATCAAATCATCGTGTCAAATTGGTTAAGTATATTCAAGCAGTTCATGACTTAACCCTATCAAATCATCGTGTCAAATTGGTTAAGTATATTCAAATGGTTCATGACTTAACCCTATCAAATCATCGTGTCAAATTGGTTAAGTTTATTCAAGCGGTTCATGACTTAACCCTATCATGTGGCATTAATTCATTAATGCACCCCAACCTCTCACATCAGACCTGTTGTTGTGGTCACTGGATATGCCGGGCGGTTCCGGGAAGAATTACACCACAACTCAGTCTGACCTCGGGTTTTCAAGTGCGATATGACCAACTACCCACATTGGATCCTATTGTTTGCAGTAACTGGATTTGTCGGGCGGTTCCGGGCAGAATTACACTGCAAACTCAACCCAACCTTGAGTTGGCCATTTTCAAGTTCATTCTAAGTGTCATGTCCATGCTCAAGTTTCATGTCAAGTTCGTGTCAAGTTTCATGGCGAATTTCATGTCCATATCCAGGCTCAGGCTATAACAGCGTTCATGTTTCAAGTTTTGCCTTTTATCAAGTTCATAATTCATGTTCATAACCAATTCATGTTTTTCCTATTCTACCCAAATCGTGTTCCCATCGCATGTAAACGTGATCAATCCATACTACAAATAAATCCAAATCTCGGAATAACATCAAAACTATGACAAGCAAGAGGGACGAGCATAAAGCGATAAAAGGGGTTACAAGACTAGCTTGACATAAATTGGTTACAACATCACTGGCATATAGGATTCCAAATCTAGCAAGATAAGGCGATAGTCATGGTAAATGCTGACATAAAAGAATAGGCATGTAAAAGCAAGCCAAATACAAGGATAATGGATCCAATGGTTTTGGTGTACATAATAGCGAATAAACTAAGCAAGTCACACCCCAGGTATATGATCCAACAAAATACTAATTCGGTGCACAACATGGTTTTTAACTATAGTGTTATGGGCATGAACAATCAACTATAATAGTCTTAGGCAATTAACCCCAATAGTCATAGGTATAAATCTCATAGTTATGAATCATAAGCGACTCATCACAATTATCATGGATAATTATCAAAAATAGTTCTAGGCAATTAACAGTAATAGTTTCAAAGTCATGGTCATAGATAATGGCCTTATGTTCATGATCATAGGTAATAATTCCCATAGTCACGAGTCATAGGTGATTAGCCACAATTGTCCTCGTCATAGTCATAGGCATGGTCTTATGTTCACAGTCATAGGCATAGTCTTATGTTCTTAGTCATAGGCATAGGCATAGTCTTATGTTCATCGTCATAGTCATAGGCATATTAAGGTTATAGACATGAAAGACTTTGATTTACAACATGAATAGGCACCAAATAGAAATATTCCCACAAGTCAAGATCCAAGAATTTATGTTACAATCTAGCGTTTGAATAATAAACTAGGTCCAACAACATGAATGGGCCTGATTCAGTCGATAAGAAATAATCCCAAAACCATAGATTCAAGAAGAGTCAAGAACAGATCCAAATAGATAATCAAGCTTAGGTCCAATTTCATTTTATTCCATGTCCATATCAAATTTAACAAGTTTCAATCTCAAAGTAACTAAAAATTACTGAGCACGGATCGAGAATTAGAGTGCAGAGATTTGATTCCAGAAACGGTTGTTGCAGTTGTTGAATCTCTATTTGTTTAGTCTTGTTCTAGTTGAAAAACCCCAATTTGCAATTCCTAGATATTGTCTTGATGAAGAAGAAGTAGCCATTCTCTCTTTAATTTAATTATTTCAGAAGCAACATAAGGACATAATGAAATAGTGTGGAGAGAATGAGGCTAGGGGTGAGTTTATATAGGATTAGAGTCACGAATCTGGTCATGAAACAAGTCTAAATACATCAGAATGCATCTGGTTCAGGAAATAGGTTCGGGAGGCAGGTCGAACCCCAGGTCGACTCCCCAGTCGAGCTGGTTAGGGGGAGGTCGACTCCCCAGTCGACCTGGGTATATGGGCGGGAATTTTCCCGCCAGCCTTCTCTGGGTTTGAATTTCGAATTTTCTAGCATTATTTTCAAGCTGTTTTATTTTATTCAAATTCCTGAAACTTCTGAAGGTCATAACTTGGTCATACGAACTCCGATTTTTGAAAACTTGGACTCAATTTCATGCAGAATTTCGAGATGAACGCAATAGCGCAACCCGTTTCCTTTGGTTCTTATTTTAAAATTTAATTCTGCCTTGATTTATGGTTATAACATGTTATTAAAATACGGGTTGTTACAGAAATCATCCAAACAGACCTGTATCACTAGATATACGATGGAATCAGAGTTTATTGCACTTGATAAGTATGTAGAAGAAGCAGAATTGATTCGAAGCTTCTTGGAAGACATTCCTAATTGAAGCAAACCTATGCCTCCAATATGTACACATTATGATAGTCAATCAGCTATTGGAAGAGCTTTTAGTACACTATACAATGGTAAATCTAGGCATATTCGTCGTAGACATAAAACGATAAGACAACTTCTCTCTAATGGGGTTATCATAATAGATTACATTTGATCTAAAGATAACTTAGCAGATCCACTTACAAAAGGCTTGCCAAGAGAGAAAGTTCAAACCTTATCGAAGGGAATGGGGCTAAGGCCTATAGACTAAAAGTTTTTCTAAAATGGAAACCCCACCTAGTTGACTAGAGATCCCAAGATCTAGGTTCAAAGAGACAACAAAGTTTAAGAGAAACTTGATGGCACTATTGTAACACCCCACGTCCGTTAGTGTCACTCAAAAAGGGGATGCACTAAGTTCTGTGGAGCATTTTGGGTAAAAGATGCAGATAAATTACAAGACAGACAGAAATTAAACAGCGGAAAATAAAACTTTGCTTTATTGATAAAATAGTTTGTACAACGGTTTCTTTACAATATCAGAGTATCATCTATCTTACAGAATAAAGAAGCATAAAACAACATTTATATTCCCCGATTTTAGTAAGAGCCAGCCATAGCATCATGAAAAGAGAATCCAAGCAAAACTTCGACAATTCTTCAAGCTGGGAAAGAGTGGCAGTCCAACTTAACCTGAGCTAAACTATTCCCTCCTTTACTACCTTGGGGGGGGAACGGAAGAAAAGAAGACGAAAGAAAAACAGAGTCAGACATAAAGCCTGAGTAAGTTCAGTAACTTCTAGCATGTGAACATGGAAAAACAAAACGACATGAATTAACTGAATACAAGATTACACCATGTCGATAGGGTCAACAAGATTAGACAAGGTAGTCACAAGATATGCTAAGATAAAATAAACTGGATACGCTCTAATACTTTCGCCGCTTAAAACCTTCACTTGAATTCTAGCTTGACTTGAACCTCTTCTTGAGCAGCATTTCCTCGTCTTGATTTATTTTATATATTACTTATTCTATTATTTAATTAAGAGGAGGAGAAGAAGCCATGTTTGCCAATAATCTTTGCAGCATAAGGGCAGAAAAGAATTGTGAATAGAGAAGAAGACTAGGGCTATTTATATAGTGCTAGGTGGACGAACCTGGTCAGAAAACGCGACCAAATACCTCAGAACGAACAAGGTGCAGAAAGCTGGAAAAACAGGGGGGGTCGACCCCCAGGTCGACTATGTAGTCGACCTGGGTGCCCCAGGTCGACTACCCAGTCGACCTGGGTAGCCCAGGTCGACTACCCAGTCGACCTGGGTGTCTTGGGCGGGAAAATTCCCGCCCTGGCCAATCCGGCCCGATTTTGAAATTTGAATTTGTTTTCTGTCTATTCGAATTTTAATTCTGAAACTTACGGAGGCCATATCTCCCTCATACAGACTCCGATTTACGCAAACTCAGACTCGCTTTTATGCAGAATTCCGAGACGAACGCAATGGCGCAGCCTGTTTCCCTTGATTTTGATTTTAACTTTTAATTCTACCTTGATTTGTGAATCTTAGCGTTACAGAATCACGGGGTGTTACATTCTCCCCCACTTAAAAGGATTTCGTCCCCGAAATCTTCAAGTTAGGAAGAATCAGTCCTACCATCCAATCACCCATCTACTCAACCATCCAATCACAGGCATCCATTCTCCTTAAAAGATTTCTAATGATTTCATGTTCATATGCATAGTGTGTGTACATGTCTTTATCTAATGCAAAATCAGGCGGTCTACTGATTCAGTTGACCTCCTAAATGCGAATCATGTCAGTGCCATGCGTCCAATCATGTATGCAAGCATCCATAGTTATGTAAATACTACATGCGTCCACAGCCATTCATCCATATGCAACATCCATATGATACCATATCAAGCTCAACTTACAAACAAATACATATCTGTAAATGCAAGATGAAAGCGTCCGAACTTGATCTAGTGCCTAATATGTATGCATATGCATTCACGAGCAACCATTAGCAACCACTTGCAACCATCAACCATAACATGTCTCAAATACATGTTTTCATCCATTGGCTTCTACCTAAGGATCGAAGATACGACCTAGGTGATATACTTTGGAAAGAGAGAAACAATTATGCGTAAAGCTCCTAAAACAAAGAAATCAAGGATGCACCCTCAAGGAAAAGGGTATGATGCTAGTATCTAGCCTTCTTGAGCTTTACTCCACTGTATCTTAACTAATTTAACTTCACGATTGTGAAGTTCCGGATCTCCATTTCCAAAATAAACAGATTTCAATCACGGTACCAGGCATACGTACTAAGATGATTAGAGGTTTCCCTCTTATCCGCCATGCCATAACTATAAGAGTCGGAAGGTCACTACGTATTCTTTGGAGTGCCTGCCACAACTATTCATCTCTCACGCAAACCATCCAAACCGAACTCGACATTCCTCAAGTACAAGCCCCAAAGGCCTAAACCAATATCAGACAAGCACCCAAGGAATATCTCCCCCGAATTTAGACGATCTACGTGAGATGATATAAGCAAACTCGATAGCTATTCTCAAATCCCTACTAACCAAAAATAAACTGGTCGGACCACCAATTGGATTTGAGACTCTAGTGGGATCTTTCTACTATACAAGTACTATGGTGCAGAGACCCAACTATGGAAGTGGATATGAACAAATGAGAAGCGCTAGAACCTAAGGAAATAGCATGAACAGAAAACTAGACTCTTCCAACCGGACTACCTTTCTCCTAGGTATGCTTGGTGGCGAAAGCATGTACTTGTCCTTCTGAAAATCTCGCCCTCGTTCTCGCCCTTGTCCTTTTAATTATATGCCCTATCCTACCCTAGTAAAAATACTTCCTCTTGTCTTAGGTTTTAAAATTTCTTCCTCCTTCGTGAGCTAAATCTACATCCATGAATTCCTCATCCCAGGGTTGTGCTCCTTAGCCAAACTCCTTATCCCCTTCCGTGTGTAGTCATGTTGACAAATCTCTCGAAAATTACCTCCATTGTCCTTAAAACCCTATAAGCTTTGAAAGAAAACTGCCCGTAGATGAAACAACTACGGCTATGGATGGAAGCCGGGCACTACTTTACGCTTCGATGAGGTTACCTCCCAGAAAGCCAGGAGCCCCAGAGACTCAAGAAGGAAGGAGACAAGAATTCAAACAGAGGAAGAGAAGATAGTGCGTATGGCTTTGGGGAATATGCCTTTAAAACAAATCTTTTCTCTTGAAAATGCTTCTTTTAAAAACCGTTTTGAAAATAATTTTTCAAATCCTTTATCTGATCTGGTAACCTTTAGCTCTGATACCACGTGTAACACCCCACGTCCATTAGTGTCACTCACAAAGGGGATGCACTAAGTTCTGTGGAGCATTTTGGGTAAAAGATGCAGATAAATTACAAGACAGACAGAAATTAAACAGCGGAAAATAAAACTTTGCTTTATTGATAAAATAGTTTGTACAATGGTTTCTTTACAATATCAGAGTATCATCTGTCTTACAGAATAAAGAAGCATAAAAACAACATTTATATTCCCCGATTTTAGTAAGATCCAGCCATAGCATCATGAAAAGAGAATCCAAGCAAAACTTCGACGATTCCTCAAGCTGGGAAAGAGTGGCAGTCCAACTTAACCTGAGCTAAACTATTCCCTCCTTTACTACCTGAGGAGGGGGGGGGAACGGAAGAAAAGAAGACGAAAGAAAAACAAAGTTAGACATAAAGCCTGAGTAAGTTCAGTAACTTCTAGTATGTGAACATGGAAAAACAAAACGACATGAATTAACTGAATACAAGATTACACCATGTCGATAGGGTCAACAAGATTAGACAAGGTAGTCACAAGATATGCTAAGATAAAATAAACTGGATACGCTCTAATACTTTCGCCGCTTTGCTATTTCCTTATTATACCGGTTTCTATATCTCTGCACCGCCTATCTAGTGTCCCAACTAATAACGATAACGTGATCCCAATCCCTGTATTTTCCATTGCCTTCCGGCATACATTCATTATTTATTACCTAGATCAAATCCAGGGTTTTTTATCAATTGCTTTCTAGATTTAACTAGAGTTTACGCTATCTGCTGAACGCTTCTCGGATTCAGGATTTATACCACCTAGTCCAACTAGGGATTATGCTACCTGTCGAACGATGCCCCCAAGTCTAGGACACACTACCTAGAGTGGTATATGTTCCTATACTTCCCCATGCCTGTATCGCGAATCGTTATCGCTTGTCTAGATGCACATGTCCTGTAATGTGCGACCCGAGTCCTGTGTCAGGGCAAATCAAGGAATACAGAACTCGATCGGGAGCTTTCAGATATTTGCCGATGCAGATGCTAAGGTCTGTTTTTATTCCAGTGGCTATGGTCCCACTTGACCCCTCCCTCAACTAATGAAAGGCACACCTTGTAAAATGAGAACTATACGCCGACCCCCGGTGCCCCACTATCCTACGGCCATCCTCACCCATAACTAGATAGCAAGTATATGGTCTTTTGGAGTTCTCCGCCTTTCCGCTTCACGTATCTCGGTTGACTCAAGATGGATGGTAGACGACGAGTCGCTATCACAGGGCTACCGTTTGCTCGCCGAATCACGCCGGTCCATCCTAGTCTTTAGGTTGCCATGTATTGCAACCAAGGCATACCCCTGGTTCTTCTACGCAGACCTTAACCTCTGTGGGCCCAGGCGGATCATCTGCAGCCCCACAGAGGGATACCAAGAGTACCCTCACGTCCCCTCGAAGCCTCGGGCTTCGTAACCCAATTCGTTGGAGCCTTCTTTCTACTCAGACGGACATTCGCTCCTTCCCGTGTTATACTAAGAATTACTATTTAGTTTTACTAACTAAGATTTACCACTTAGTTTCCAGAATCGTTGTTTTCTTAACTAAGGTTTACTACTTAGTTCCCTTCCCCGTCAATTTGGATTGGTTTAGTGTCATTAGTCAATTCAAGCCAACTTAACCCTCTTCATTCATCCCGTTATACTGGTTAAGTGTTATCAGTAATTCATGATGACTTAACCCTACCACAAACCAAGTTATATTGGTTAAGTATTTCTTATTACTTAACCCTACCCATTCACCCTGTATTGGTTAAGTGTTCCTTTTTAACTTTACCCCGCCCGTCTGTTTTAACTAACATGTTATTAATGGTTAAGTATTATCCCTTCATGTTTTAAACTTAACCCCATTCCTTTATCACAACCTGATGGTTAAGGTTTCCGGTTTACTTAACCCTATAGTCGAGCCCAGCTAACATATCAAAATTGGCTAAGTGTATTGGATTTTACTTAACCCCAACCTCTAGTCTAGTTAACATATTTATTTGGCTAAGTGTATTAACTTTACTTAACCCCTACAAGTCTCGTTTTGCTACCTTGAGTTTGGTTAAGTGTCTCTATGGACTTAGCCCTCCCATTCTAGCTTAACTGTGTTAAGTTGGTTAAGTGTTCCTATGGACTTAACCCTCCCATTCTAGCTTAACTGTGTTAAGTTGGTTAAGTGTTCCTATGGACTTAACCCTCCCATTCTAGCTTAACTGTGTTAAGTGTCAGTTTGAACCTAACCCCACCCATCAGTCTAGTTATCATATTGAACTGGTTAAGTGTCTTAGTTAACTTAACCCTACCATTCTTGTTCTAGCTTTAACTAAATAAATTAAATCCGCTACCACTCACATTAGACAGATATTGTTGCGACTACTGGATGTGCCGGTTGGTTCCGGGCAGGTTTACATCGCAACTCAGTCTAACCTCGGGTTAGGCATATTCGTGTTTTCTAAGTTCAAAAGGGGTTTTGATTAGTTTTCAAATCAGGTTTTGAAAGTAACCATCCCGTACGTCGGATCAGTTAGGGATAGCCAGGGAGAGCAGGAAACTTTTATTTTCCAAACTCAAGCCTAGACATTATCCTCTCTGTCACCCTAGAACTTTCTGGCTTATTATTAAAAGAGATGTCGTTAATAACCCTTTAATTTGTCTAAATTTACATTTACTCATTTAGGCCAAATTCTATAAGTAAATTATTCCTAATTTACTTATTTCCCAATTACTCTTTTAATGTAAATTTTCTACATTCATACTTATGGCCCATTTCCCCTTCTAAATCGTATTTATGCTTTTTGGTATGTAAACTATACCAAATTTAGTGTCACTAACCATGATTTTGCTAAATCTGCCAATTACTCCCAATTATGGCCAATTTCAAATTTATGTTAATATACTTATCGTGCCAAATTAGCTAATCCAATTCCGATTCAATAATTCTAATTCATGTCAAACTAGACTTATTACTCTAGTTCACTATTCATGTAAATGCTAGATTTACACGTCGATACTAGATTCAGGTTACACAATCTATAATTCATATCAAATTTACCCAATTTGCATTCCTATGAACATGCCATAATACATGTTCCCAATTTATGCCAATTTCCTAGTTTATAACTATGTTTTAGTAAATTTCATATTTTGCCCAAATCGTATTCCCACCGTTCGTATAATCGTAATTCAATCTAGATTATAGATAAATATAGATTCGTAGAAAATAGGGAATGAACCAAAGATGCTATACAAAAGATAGACATACTAACTGGCATAAAAAGGGTTGAATAACGACGTCGGTTCAAGAACATGGGTAGACCTAACTTAATAGGTAAATTCCCAAGGTCTAAAACCAAGAATAGACATAATAAAGGCGTAGGTTCAAGAACATGGGTAGACCTAACTCAATAGGTAAATTCCCAAGTTCTAAAACCAAAGAAAACAAAGAACAAACAGGATAGATAATCGGGTTCACAGTCACAAAACTTAAACACTTTCCTAGTCATGAACCATAGGTGCTTAATCATAGATGTCCTTGTTATGTCATAGGCAATAGTTTATATTTCCTAATCAAAGGCATAGGCTTAGTCAAGGAAATAACCCTCATAGTCACAGTCACAGTCATAGGCAATGTTCATAGTCATAGGCAATGTCCATGGTCATAGGCAATGTTCATAGTCATAGGCATATGGTTTTAAGGTCCATAGTTTCATAGTCACAGTCTTATTTGTCCTCGAATCATAACAGTTCTTAATTTGGTCCAAAGAAATAGGCACTGATTCAATAGAAAGAATTGGCATATTCTTTTATTCCTTTAATTTCATGTCAAGAAAAAGAGAAACGTTCAAATCTAGAAATAACTGACTTACAGAGATTAGATTAGAATAGAAAGATGGCGTTGCTATGATTCGTAGAAAAACAGTCGTTGCAGTCGTTCGAATCTTCACTTGAATTCTAGCATGACTTGAACCTCTTCTTGAGCAGCATTTCCTCGTCTTGATTTATTTTATATATTACTTATTCTATTATTTAATTAAGAGGAGGAGAAGAAGCCATGTTTGCCAATAATCTTTGCAGCATAAGGGTAGAAAAGAATTGTGAATAGAGAAGAAGACTAGGGCTGTTTATATAGTGCTAGGTGGACGAACCTGGTCAAAAAACGCGACCAAATACATCAGAACGAACAAGGTGCAGAAAGCTGGAAAAACAGGGGGGGTCGACCCCCAGGTCGACTATGTAGTCGACCTGGGTGCCCAAGGTCGACTACCCAGTCGACCTGGGTAGCCCAAGTCGACTACCCAGTCGACCTGGGTGTCTTGGGCGGGAAAATTCCCGCCCTGGCCAATCCGGCCCGATTTTGAAATTTGAATTTGTTTTCTGTCTATTAGAATTTTAATTCTGAAACTTCCGGAGGCCATATCTCCCTCATACGGACTCCGATTTACGCAAACTCGGACTTGTTTTTACGCAGAATTCCGAGACGAACGCAATGGCGCAGCCCGTTTCCCTTGATTTTAACTTTTAATTCTGCCTTGATTTGTGAATCTTAGCGTTACAGAATCACGGGGTGTTACATTCTCCCCCACTTAAAAGGATTTCGTCCCCGAAATCTTCAAGTTAGGAAGAATGTGTCCTACCATCCAATCACCCATCTACTCAACCATCCAATCACAGGCATCCATTGTCCTTAAAAGATTTCTAATGATTTCATGTTCATATGCATAGTGTGTGTACATGTCTTTATCTAATGCAAAATCAGGCGGTCTACTGATTCAGTTGACCTCTTAAATGCGAATCATGTCAGTGTCATGCGTCCAATCATGTATGCAAGCATCCATAGTTATGTAAATACTACATGCGTCCACAGCCATTCATCCATATGCAACATCCATATGATACCATATCAAGCTCAACTTACAAACAAATACATATCTGTAAATGCAAGATGAAAGCGTCCGAACTTGATCTAGTGCCTAATACGTATGCATATGCATTCACGAGCAACCATTAGCAACCACTTGCAACCATCAACCATAAAATGTTTCAAATACATGTTTTCATCCATTGGCTTCTACCTAAGGATCGAAGATACGACCTAGGTGATATACTTTGGAAAGAGAGAAACAATTATGCGTAAAGCTCCTAAAACAAAGAAATCAAGGATGCACCCTCAAGGAAAAGGGTATGATGCTAGTATCTAGCCTTCTTGAGCTTTACTCCACTGTATCTTAACTAATTTAACTTCACGATTGTGAAGTTCCGGATCTCCATTTCCAAAATAAACAGATTTCAATCACGGTACTAGGCATACGTACTAAGATGATTAGAGGTTTCCCTCTTATCCGCCATGCCATAACTATAAGAGTCGAAAGGTCACTACGTGCTCTTTGGAGTGCCTGCCACAACTATTCATCTCTCACGCAAACCATCCAAACCGAACTCGACATTCCTCAAGTACAAGCCCCAAAGGCCTAAACCAATATCAGACAAGCACCCAAGGAATATCTACCCCGAATTTAGACGATCTACATGAGATGATATAAGCAAACTCGATAGCTATTCTCAAATCCCTACTAACCAAAAATAAACTGGTCGGACCACCAATTGGATTTGAGACTCTAGTGGGATCTTTCTACTATACAAGTACTATGGTGCAGAGACCCAACTATGGAAGTGGATATGAACAAATGAGAAGCGCTAGAACCTAAGGAAATAGCATGAACAGAAAACTAGACTCTTCCAACCGGACTACCTTTCTCCTAGGTATGCTTGGTGGCGAAAGCATGTACTTGTCCTTCTGAAAATCTCGCCCTCGTTCTCGCCCTTGTCCTTTTAATTATATGCCCTATCCTACCCTAGTAAAAATACTTCCTCTTGTCTTAGGTTTTAAAATTTCTTCCTCCTTCGTGAGCTAAATCTACATCCATGAATTCCTCATCCCAGGGTTGTGCTCCTTAGCCAAACTCCTTATCCCCTTCTGTGTGTAGTCATGTTGACAAATATCTCGAAAATTGCCTCCATTGTCCAGAAAACCCTATAAGCTTTGAAAGAAAACTGCACGTAGATGAAACAACTACGGCTATGGATGGAAGCCGGGCACTACTTTGCCCTTCGATGAGGTTATCTCCCAGAAAGTCAGGAACCCCAGAGACTCAAGAAGGAAGGAGACAAGAATTCAAACAGAGGAAGAGAAGATAGTGCGTATGGCTTTGGGGAATATGCCTTTAAAACAAATCTTTTCTCTTGAAAATGCTTCTTTTAAAAACAGTTTTGAAAATAATTTTTCAAATCCTTTATCTGATCTGGTAACCTTCAGCTCTGATACCACGTGTAACATCCCACGTCCATTAGTGTCACTCACAAAGGGGATGCACTAAGTTCTGTGGAGCATTTTGGGTAAAAGATGCAGATAAATTACAAGACAGACAGAAATTAAACAGCGGAAAATAAAACTTTGCTTTATTGATAAAATAGTTTGTACAATGGTTTCTTTACAATATCAGAGTATCATCTATCTTACAGAATAAAGAAGCATAAAAAAACTTTTATATTCCCCGATTTTAGTAAGAGCCAGACATAGCATCATGAAAAGGGAATCCAAGCAAAACTTCGACAATTCTTCAAGCTGGGAAAGAGTGGAAGTCCAACTTAACCTGAGCTAAACTATTCCCTCCTTTACTACCTAGGGGGGCGGGAAACGGAAGAAAAGAAGACGAAAGAAAAACAGAGTCAGACATAAAGACCGAGTAAGTTCAGTAACTTCTAGCATGTGAACATGGAAAAACAAAACGACATGAATTAACTGAATACAAGATTACACCATGTCGATAGGGTCAACAAGATTAGACAAGGTAGTCACAAGATATGCTAAGATAAAATAAACTGGATACGCTCTAATACTTTCGCCACTTTGTTATTTCCTTATTATACTGGTTTCTATATCTCTGCACCGCCTATCTAGTGTCCCAACTAGTAACGATAACGTGATCCCAATCCCTGTATTTTCCATTGCCTTCCGGCATACATTCATTATTTATTACCTAGATCAAATCCAGGGTTTTCTATCAATTGCTTTCTAGATTTAACTAGAGTTTACGCTATCTGCTGAACGCTTCTCGGATTCAGGATTTATACCACCTAGTCCAACTAGGGATTATGCTACCTGTCAAACGATGCCCCCAAGTCTAGGACACACTACCTAGAGTGGTATATGTTCCTATACTTCCCCACGCCTGTATCGCGAATCGTTATCGCTTGTCTAGATGCACATGTCCTGTAATGTGCGACCCGAGTCCTGTGTCAGGGAAAATCAAGGAATACAGAACTCGGTCGGGAGCTTTCAGATATCTGCCGATGCAGATGCTAAGGTCTGTTTTTATTCCAGTGGCTATGGTCCTACTTGACCCCTCCCTCAACTAATGAAAGGCACACCTTGTAAAATGAGAACCATACGCCGGCCCCCGGTGCCCCCACTATCCTATGGCCATCCTCACCCATAACTAGATAGCAAGTATATGGTCTTTTAGAGTTCTCCGCCTTTCCGCTTCACGTATCTCGGTTGACTCAAGATGGATGGTAGACGACGAGTCGCTATCACAGGGCTACCGTTTGCTCGCCGAATCACGCCGGTCCATCCTAGTCTTTAGGTTGCCATGTATTGCAACCAAGGCATACCCCTGGTTCTTCTACGCAGACCTTAACCTCTGTGGGCCCAGGCGGATCATCTGTAGCCCCACAGAGGGATACCAAGAGTACCCTCACGTCCCCTCGAAGCCTCGGGCTTCGTAACCCAATTCGTTGGAGCCTTCTTTCTACTCAGACGGACATTCGCTCCTTCCCGTGTTATACTAAGAATTACTACTTAGTTTTACTAACTAAGATTTACCACTTAGTTTCCAGAATCGTTGTTTTCTTAACTAAGGTTTACTACTTAGTTCCCTTCCCCGTCAATTTGGATTGGTTAAGTGTCATTAGTCAATTCAAGCCAACTTAACCCTCTTCATTCATCCTGTTATACTGGTTAAGTGTTATCAGTAATTCATGATGACTTAACCCTACCACAAACCAAGTTATATTGGTTAAGTATTTCTTATTACTTAACCCTACCCATTCACCCTGTATTGGTTAAGTGTTCCTTTTTAACTTAACCCCGCCCGTCTGTTTTAACTAACATGTTATTAATGGTTAAGTATTATCCCTTCATGTTTTAGACTTAACCCCATTCCTTTATCACAACCTGATGGTTAAGGTTTCAGGTTTACTTAACCCTACAGTCGAGCCCAGCTAACATATCAAAATTGGCTAAGTGTATTGGATTTTACTTAACCCCAACCTCTAGTCTGCTTAACATATTTATTTGGCTAAGTGTATTAACTTTACTTAACCCCTACAAGTCTCGTTTTGCTACCTTGAGTTTGGTTAAGTGTCTCTATGGACTTAGCCCTCCCATTCTAGCTTAACTGTGTTAAGTTGGTTAAGTATTCCTATGGACTTAACCCTCCCATTCTAGCTTAACTGTGTTAAGTTGGTTAAGTGTTCCTATGGACTTAACCCTCCCATTCTAGCTTAACTGTGTTAAGTTGGTTAAGTGTTCCTATGGACTTAACCCTCCCATTCTAGCTTAACTGTGTTAAGTGTCAGTCTGAACCTAACCCCACCCATCAGTCTAGTTATCATATTGAACTGGTTAAGTGTCTTAGTTAACTTAACCCTACCATTCTTGTTCTAGCTTTAAATAAATAAATTAAAGCCGCTACCACTCACATTAGACAGATATTGTTGCGACTACTGGATGTGCCGGTTGGTTCCGGGCAGGCTTACATCGCAACTCAGTCTAACCTCGGGTTAGGCATATTCGTGTTTTCTAAGTTCAAAAGGGGTTTTGATTAGTTTTCAAATCAGGTTTTGAAAGTAACCATCCCGTCCATCAGATCAGTTAGGGATAGCCAGGGAGAGCAGGAAACTTGTATTTTCCAAACTCAAGCCTAGACACTATCCTCTCTGTCACCCTAGAACTTTTTGGCTTATTATTAAAAGAGATGTCGTTAATACCCCTTTAATTTGTCTAAATTTACATTTCCTCATTTAGGCCAAATTCTATAAGTAAATTATTCCTAATTTACTTATTTCCCAATTACTCTTTTAATGTAAATTTTCTACATTCATACTTATGGCCCATTTCCCCTTCTAAATCGTATTTATGCTTTTTGGTATGTAAACTATACAAAATTTAGTGTCACTAACCATGATTTTGCTAAACTTACCAATTACTCCCAATTATGGCCAATTTCAAATTTATGCTAATATACTTACCGTGCCAAATTAGCTAATCCAATTCCGATTCAACAATTCTAATTCATGTCAAACTAGACTTATTACTCTAGTTCACTATTCATGTAAATGCTAGATTTACACGTCGATACTAGATTCAGGTTACACAATCTATAATTCATATCAAATTTACCCAATTTGCATTCCTATGAACATGCCATAATACATGTTCCCAATTTATGCCAATTTCCTAGTTTATAACTATGTTTTAGTAAATTTCATATTTTTCCCAAATCGTATTCCCACCGTTCGTATAATCGTAATTCAATCTAGATTATAGATAAATCTAGATTCGTAGAAAATAGGGAATGAACCAAAGATGCTATACAAAAGATAGACATACTAACTGGCATAAAAAGGGTTGAATAACGACGTCGGTTCAAGAACATGGGTAGACCTAACTTAATAGGTAAATTCCCAAGGTCTAAAACCAAGAATAGACAGAATAAAGGCGTAGGTTCAAGAACATGGGTAGACCTAACTCAATAGGTAAATTCCCAAGGTCTAAAACCAAAGAAAACAAAGAACAAATTGGATAGATAATCGGGTTCACAGTCACAAAACTTAAACACTTTCCTAGTCATGAACCATAGGTGCTTAATCACAGATGTCCTTGTTATGTCATAGGCAATAGTTTATATTTCCTAATCAAAGGCATAGGCTTAGTCAAGGAAATAATCCTCATAGTCACAGTCATAGTCATATGCAATGTTCATAGTCATAGGCAATGTCCATGGTCATAGGCAATGTTCATAGTCATAGGCATATGGTTTTAAGGTCCATAGTTTCATAGTCACAGTCTTATTTGTCCTCAAATCATAACAGTTCTTAATTTGGTCCAAAGAAATAGGCACTGATTCAATAGAAAGAATTGGCATATTCTTTTATTCCTTTAATTTCATGTCACGAAAAAGAGAAACGTTCAAATCTAGAAATAACTGACTTACAGAGATTAGATTAGAATAGAAAGATGGCGTTGCTATGATTCGTAGAAAAACAGTCGTTGCAGTCGTTCGAATCTTCACTTGAATTCTAGCTTGACTTGAACCTCTTCTTGAGCAGCATTTCCTCGTCTTGATTTATTTTATATATTACTTATTCTATTATTTAATTAAGAGGAGGAGAAGAAGACATGTTTGCCAATAATCTTTGCAGCATAAGGGTAGAAAAGAATTGTGAATAAAGAAGAAGACTAGGGCTGTTTATATAGTGCTAGATGGACGAACCTGGTCAGAAAACGCGACCAAATACATCAGAACGAACAAGGTGCAGAAAGCTGGAAAAACAGGGGGGTCGACCCCCAGGTCGACTATGTAGTCGACCTGGGTGCCCCAGGTCGACTACCCAGTCGACCTGGGTAGCCCAGGTCGACTACCCAGTCGACCTAGGTGTCTTGGGCGGGAAAATTCCCGCCCTGGCCAATCCGGCCCGATTTTGAAATTTGAATTTGTTTTCTGTCTGTTCGAATTTTAATTCTGAAACTTCCGGAGGCTATATCTCCCTCATACGGACTCCGATTTACGCAAACTCGGACTCGTTTTTATGCAGAATTCCGAGACGAACGCAATGGCGTAGGCCGTTTCCCTTGATTTTGATTTTAACTTTTAATTCTGCCTTGATTTGTGAATCTTAGCGTTATAGAATCACGGGTTGTTACAACTATTATACACAAACCATTCCTATGATAAGTCAGTGCATTATATGTTGAATAAGGATAAGTATTAGTACTTTTAATGATGTCTGTATTTGAGGAATTAGAGAATACCCTTTGCAGAATCACCTACGTAAGTGCGAAAGTGTCGGCTTCAAAGAGAATTATGAGGCCAAATTCTATAAGAACTTATGAGACCAGGCATGTGTTCAAGGCAAAAACGAACACATACAGAGAACGAAGGGTTATAAGAAACATTTATCGTGTGTTATCTACTTTGGAATTACACAAAAGGCTTATAGTTCTAGGACAGTCTATGTCTACTGATTCGCCTGTGATTCAAATAGGTAATCTCTAGGAAAGTTCAAGGCCAATGTGCTACTTTAACCGATGCGATAAATGGTTCGTGAAACTAAGATCAATTGCTCATTCATGTGGGGGATTGTTGGAAATGAATGAGCGAAGAAAGAGGAAAGTGGGAAGAAGAAGAGATAGGGAAGAAGAAGAGATAACAACATTTAATGTCCCATATCATAGAAATATTAGCACAATCTCTCATAATATATTAGAAGCCGAATAGGCTTATGTAAAATAGAAAGGAGAGGGATGATATGAGGATGTGGGATTGGCCATGACATAATAATACATTAAAATGTTAAAGATAAGGGCCTTGGGCCTTGGGGCTCTTGGCATCTCTTGATTGGTTATGGCCGACAGTTGCTGATTGGGCTAGTGCACTGACATGAGAATATTTTTTCTCAGAATTTTAAAGGTGTGTCCGTTCAGTCCAGAATTCGAAAGGAATGTCTGTTAGCTAAATGAGTACAACCATTTGAATTCTCAACGTACGGATATTAATAACTGGGTGGTTAAAGGGTCGCAACCTTTCTTATTCTGACGGTTACTAATGCATGCGAACAAGCACTCCTCCTTACCTATATATACACTGCCCGAAACAAGACAGAATTCATTTTTTTTCTCCTTACATTACTTCTTCTTCTTCTTCAAAGTAATCCTCTGATCTAGTTTCTGTAATCAGCTTCAGTTCGCCAGAGCTCCGTTTGCTAGCACTACGCAACGGAGTTGGTCCGTTTTATCCTGGGAAACAAATGCAACTACGTCGATTGGTGCATACGACGACAATATTGTTTCAAGGAAACAGAAAATTTCTAGACTCGGACATTACTGAAACAAAATACTTTCTGTTTATCTTCAATCTTGTACACAGATCGGTTACGCTTTCTGTGATTATTGTAAACACAGTTTGACGTGACAATTGTGGCATAATTGATTTACGTTGATTGTTGTTGCTATCTGTTTGTAACACAATTGTGTAATTACAAAAGTTCTAACATGAATGACATTAAAAACAAACTACATTCCATATATTAATATCCCATATATAAAATGTACATTTCCTTACAGTTCTTATTAGTCGCCCAATATCCATAGGCTTTTCTTGTGTATTTGGGATGAAAAGACCATTTAATATTGATTTAATGCATTTTAAGCTTCTCGTTGGTATATGCACAGGTGTTATAATTTGTTTATTTTTTGATGTTTCTCATCCCACCAAAATTCCATTGCGTGGTAGAAGATCTTATTGTCTATTTACTTGCCTGACCGATGGTCAGCTGCCTACCAGAAGTAACCTATGAGAATTGCTAATAAACATTAAAAATTGTTGTAGTGATATTTATGCGAAAGTTCCAATTCCAATTTTCGACCGTTAGGTTGATATTTTTAGAACTTCTAAATAAAAATTAGAAGCTCAATTTTCCTATTTTAGTTTTTTTTGGGTTCTAAAGTGAAACTTGAACGTTAGGTTCTTTTTTGTTTTGAACTGAGCACTTAAACATATTGATATTTTCATTTTTGCATGAATTTGATGACTTTTGTCATTTGCAATGTGGATAGATTTTTTAGCTGGAATTTGGGAAGGACACAATTTTTTTTTGAATTTGTTTAGGAGGGAAATCGACCGAAGTCGTAAAACCCTCCCTAGTGTACCTAGCCTGGTCCGCGAGCACCACATAAGTAGCTGATCTTAGCAGTAGCTGATCTTAGCGTATGCACATGGAAAGCTCTTATCACGCCATTTCGGATTTCGAACTCAAACAACTGTTACCATGGCGGAAAGTCCTTAACCAATGCCTAAGATATTTAACTTTTGTAACAATTGCTTCCAACAAATGCCATTTAGCAATAAAGGGATTGGCTGTTATGATCTTAAGCATTGATGAATCATCAAACAGAGAACATGCGTGTGCTGAAGTGCCTACAGACAAACCAAAAGATGGTTTTGTCATGTTGAAGTGGCGGAAAGCTTCTATGGGTCCCATAAAAGGGAAAGGGGTGGGGGTAAAAATGGAACTACTCAAGGCCAGGTCAGTTTCCTATACATAGTGTATGTAGAAATACTGAAGTTGCATTTGTTAATAGTAACATTTTAATATATAACAGAACCTGCAAGAAATCGATATTTCTGGATTTGAGGAGGCTATGGACTTTGATTCCAAATTTTCTTCGGTGAAGTTCAGATGATGATTCATCTTGATTCACAGAAGTATTGTGAAAGTGGCCTTACTAGCTTACATTCTGATTTCACATTTGATTCAGCGGACACATGATACCAAGTATCAAGGAAACATTTCTGCAATGTTGGGTAGTGTTTGGTTAAAAATATATTTTGAGTTTTGAGTTTTCAATATCGATAGCAAAACATAAGAAAGGTTAAAAGATGACGAACGGAGTGAAATGGTGATGGTGGGGACCACGTAAAGGAGAGAGAGGGACAACGAAATGATATATCATCTTTCCTTCTTGTGTAAATTCTCAAAATAAGAAAAACAAATAAAAATTGTTTTTTGTTTTGTGTGTTAATTTTGTTTTCTAAAACGAATGTTTTTGGCGTTATACATGCAACGTTCGCATTTTAGTATGGGAAAAAACTAAAAACTGAAAAGCGTAAACCAAACACCCCCTTAGTTTTTGTACCACTGACAAAAGAATTCAAATTCAGTGTTATTATTACAATATAAATTTCCGGTTAGCATGCAGGTTTCTTGGTGCTTTTTAGTTTGAATGATATTGTAAATGCATTGACATGGTATTGATGTTGCCCTATTGGATGGTAGAAAACTTTTTGCATGAGACATTTTGCATTACAATAATGCTATTGGTAAAGGTTTGTTTGGGTCAACTAGAATAATTGGATGGAAAATTTTGGCTTACATCTTGACCAACATTAAAAAAATGGGATTAGGTCATTTGAAATTATTTTTCATAAATTATATCCCTTTTATTTTAAAAATTGGAGTTCATAGTGGTATTCAGATAATATGCTAATATTACCATATGTTTTTATAATATATGTTTTTCTTTATTAATAGTTGGTTTGAAAGTGTATGCTTTTGGTCTTGATCTTGGAATTTTCAAATTACCCTCCATATATGATTCTATAAAAAAACGATTCTTAAAAATAATATTTAAATAAAAAAGCATAATTTTTTCAACAAAAGTTAGCATCACTTAAAATTAGGATTTAACATGTTTTTCCTCTTAAAAATTCAAAATGCTCTTTCACACATATTACCAAACTTAATATGTATTTTCACAATTTATTAACTAATAACAAAAACAAAATTTGACACTAATAAATAAATAGTTGCAATTTAGAAATAAAAATTTATATCAAGTACACATGATATAATGGAAGAACATTGGTAGATATTTATGATTTTTTTTATATATTTTAAACACATAATTTTTTAGAAAAAAAATCAAATTATCTACAAAGCGTATGTCAATAGCGTGCACTAAGCACATGACATAATGCTTTTAATTCATAACCGTTATAATTTATGTCGTAATGGTTGTTTTTCAATTTGGAAATAGAAGAATCATATTCTTTTAAAAAAAAGAAAAAGAAATCAGGGATCTAGAAAAGTGGAAAATAGACGAAATGGCCAACTTTGAAAAAAGATTAGTCTAAAAACGCTGAGTTTTACTTTTCAGAAAAATACCCTGAAGGACAAAATGAACAAAAAATCATTTCATAAGGACAAGATGCTAAAATTTAATTCTTAAGGACAAATTTTAGTGTAAAGGAAGGAATTATAGTGAGTCTCTGAATTCCTCCATTTACACTAAAATTTGTCCTTATGGATAAAATTTTACTCCATTATCATTATGGAACAATTTTTTATTCATTTTGTCCTTGAGGCTAAAAACCCCTTTACTTTTAGACTGACGGACAAACTTGAAAAAAAATTAAGCGAAAGGTAAAACTGAACATAATGTTAGTTATAACAAGCATTTTTATATAGTGTAAAAACTTAATATACTTCTAGTTATATTTAGTATTTTCCTTTAGTTTAATTTTTGTTCAAAGTTTGTCTTTCAGTCTAAAAGCGAAACCCGATGCCCTTCAATATTTTTTCTTTTCGAAATTTGTTCTTCTATCTAATTACCTCCGTATAAAATATGTTTTAAAAAGGATGTAAAACAAATAAGTTTATAAGTTTAGAAAAGAGGACACGATCTTAATATTTGTTAATTGAATTATATTTCAAATTTTGCTGGTGCTTTCTAGATGTTTGCAGTATGGCCCGATTGTAATACCTAAGATTAGGATCTCCTGCTATAGCTGTGTCGGTATAGTTTTCCTTCTTCTTTTCGGGATATAAGTTTATATACTATTTAGACATAAAGTCTAAGGAGTAGTTTTTCCACATAATTAAATCGACCGTTAGAGAGGTTTGTTCACTATCATTATCTAGGAGTGGGTATAAACCGCACTGCAATGCGGAAACCACCCAGACCAGACCGCAAATATGGTGCGGAAAACTGAACCGAATTTTCTCTCTAAACCAAATACCTCAAACCGAACCGACTCGCATTATACGGTTCGGTTGCGGTTTGAACTGTTGACCCAACCGCAATAAACCGGACCAAACCGCACACCTACGTTGGTAGTGTTATGATGAAAATTTAACTAATTCCTATCTAATTTTTTTATTTTTACAAAATTTATTCTATTTCAGCGTATGTTGTTGTTATATTAGTAATAATCATTATAGCAAAGGAAAAGATTATAGTTTCAATATATTAGTTTCCATTTCATTTTTTTGGATAACACCCGTGTTTTAAACTTTAAGTGGCACAATATCATACAATCATAAATTTATTATTGATAGACGTAATTTTCTTATTTCATATTTAATACGGGTTCAAACCGGACCGAACCAAAACCGAACCATATTACACCAAAATCGAACCGAAACCGAACCGTTTGAACAGTTAATGTAGTGGTTTGTATTTTTGATCAACCTTTTGATGCGGTGCGGAAGCAGTTTGGACTCCGAACCGCACCAGACCGAGTCGTGCCCACCCCTATCATTATACAAAGTTAATTTTTATGAAGTCCAAATAATAATTTTTTTTCTTTCTAAAAATTGTTTTCTGCAATATTTTTAACAGCTCAAATTATGATATCTAACATTTCTTAAAAAATCAATTTAATTTAAAATCTACTTTAGATCTATAGTTAGTATGTTATTTCTACTGCAATAACCTTTGAAAGATTCAAATAGATTACCTTCAAAATGCAACAAAACTGTAAATCAATCATTTTATTGTCGATTAATTTAAAACGAAACAAAACTTTTTCTTTTAAATTATATAATAAAACGGTCGGTCTTCCCACCGTTGTACGATTGTGCTAGTTAATTTAAAATATAACCTTTTTAAAAAATTATATAATCAAATGGCCGCTTTTCTCAACATTGTGCAACTGGTCGGTTTTACCATTGTTGTACAGTCGTGTATATAATCAAAAGGCCGGTTTTCTCAACGTTATGCAACTGGTCAGTTTTACCATTGTTGTACAGTTGAAGATCGGTCGGATTTTGATGGGATTCTATAGCATTTTGGGCCGAAAGTTCTTGTGTAGTCCTCGTATCGTCAGGATGTTGGAGATCGGAAAGTGATGATCGTCGATGAAGTTAGATGTTGATTTCGTTGAAGATCAAACCTTGCAAAGGGAGGTAGAAGCAATGAAAATTAGGTCGGTAGCAGGTGTTTTGCGTGAGGAAGAAAAGGTTGGCGGGTGCGGGTTTGATTTGTTATGGGCTAGGCTGTTAGTAGCTGGGTTTGATATGTATAATGGTGTAAGACTAAAGGGTATGGCTATTGCCACCCCTGCATATACTCTTCACACACCACCGATTTGAAAAGGAACTACACTCCCCACTTTTTTCCCTTCTCACCACATTTATTTCCAAATCTGCCCTTCCACTTATTTTTTTTGCTTCTTTCAATCTACATTTTATTTATGCTGCCCATGTCTTAAAAAAAACCGAAATGCTATTATGTAATATTTTCGGTTGAAAGCTTTGTTATGTAAATACTGATGTATTTTCATTGTACTAACTTTATCCAAAGCATAGTTTCAGAACAAGCTTAAATTTACAAATTTCTATGTTTAATTCTGCCATTGTTTTTATTTTTCTATTATTGATTGTGAGTTGTTTGAACTATTTTATGGGACTTAGGATTTGTTTATATAAAATATTTAACACCATGCTTTGACTACTAGGTTATTTGAATTGTATATTTAATTAATTTCTAAAGGGTAAAATTGGAATTATTATTTTAAAATTTTAGTCGGGGGGTGTAGAGCAAAGAATGAGGTGGAAATAGCCGGACCCAAGCCTAAATCAGTAATTTGAATTAATCTGATGGCTTATGTACGTGTAACTTGTCCGTACAAGGTTCGATCAAAACGGCGTCAGTCGCATGGTAATCTTATTGAGATCCTCTTCGTGATGTAGCTAAATTGATTGTCTTTTGGGATATCTGGAAGTTTAAGCTAGCATCGAAGGCAATTCAATTTTTGATGGAATCCGAACGCGGAAGCGATAACTGGAGCGATGGTGAGTAAAAACTCACCTTTTTGATTTACCAGTAGAACTTGTAATAGATTGAATTTTATGTTATATACTTGATTGTTGAAATGGCCGGTTGTCGGGTTTGGATAAATTATCATATGATCAAATTGGCTATTGAAAAGATTTAATTGATTAATTGGTTGAAATAAATCTAGGATTACGAGATAACATCTTGAAATGCTATTAGCTTATTTGAACCTGATTTAAGATCATGATGTAGCATCTCGAATTGCAATTATACATTTTTGAGTTTACTATATATTCAAATTTTATTGTAAGTATTTCATTTTGTGAATGATTGGACAAAATTGATTTGATTCGTTATTTAATAATACCGTAATTAATTTAGATCATATGCTTGATGTTATCTTTTTGGCCAAATAAACATCATTTAAAATTCATTAAACTTAATTTTATTGACATCATGTTAACATAATAAGTCCCTATTCTATTATTCATATTAATTTGGACATTCTATTTATGCCAACTAATTTATATCAAACAAGTGTTATATAAGCCGATGACTGCTAATTGTTAACTATCTATACAAGTCTGTTTATATAAATAACATGTTGGCTGAAAGATAAATTGCATATATGGTTGCCTATTTAAGTACCATTGTGATTACAAAGCCTTAGTGAATACATGTTTTAAATTGTTGAACTTGGACTACAGTTGCTTATGGTATCTCTGAGATAGAGACGTAACCATCGCGTAATTGTAGCCACTAAGTTTATTAGAAACAAATGTTTCAAAATCAGTATTGATTTAATTTCATAATGTTTAAAAAAAGAATAGTTATTTAATAGTGTTTTAAAATAAAGTCAATTTATTTGTTAATCATGTTTTAAAGTTAGCATTTATTTATTAAAAAGTATTTTCAATTATTTTATAATAATGGTTAAAGTTAAGTAAATTTTTATTTAAATAAATATTTAATAGTTAATAATTATTTTTTTGGTACTTATTTGTTAATAAGATTTGAAGTTAAATAATTATCTTATTAACAATGTTTTAAATATAATATTTGTCTGTGAATAGCGATTATTAAATTAGCAATTTATATTGTTAAAATAAATCAATTACCATGTACCTGATAATGGTTTAATGAATTAGTATCATTATTTAAAGTAATGCATGTTTATTTAATTAGTTTAAATGTAATAATCATTTACTTAAAATATTTTGAAGATTTTCAATCAACCATTAATGATGTCTTAAAAATAAAGTTCTTTATTTATCAATATTACTTTAAAGTGGGAATTCATTTGTTTATAAGGTTTAAAAAGAAATTTTATTATGTAATGATAACAGTTACACTTTTGACATTATTTTTAAGTAAACATTTCTTACTTATAAATATTGAGAGCGATAAATCATTTAAGTAAAGTATTTTTTTACAAATTGTTTTTATAAAAAATATATTTATAAATGGCTTTGTAACAACCTAAATATTTTGTCATTTAAGCCAATAAAAATCCACACAAGTCGACTTAAACGATTACAAAATACAGATAGTTATTGGGATTAATATAAGAAAAAAGAAGAAAGAAGAAAAACAATCACAGAATCTCGCAGCGGAAGGACAAAATACAATAAATAAATAACAGTTCATAAAGTTGTTAAAACCTACATTTGATTATACTTTACAACAATTATCAGAGTTAACTATTATACAAAATACCAATATATACAACGAAATTATACTAATAAATTCGCCCATCGAGCTCCATCTTCATCTTCATAACGGTGTCTTCAATAACTGAAAACTCAGGCTGACCCGAGCACAAATGAAAAGACAAATATACTCGGATCAGAACTAAAATATTTTCATATCAGTCAAATCAAAACCATGAAATAATATGAGTGTCATGGCGTCAGAGATGCTTACAGTAATTCTCATCTCATATCCATTGTGTTCGTAAGTGCAATAACTTAAGAGATGTTATAGGAATTTCCATCTCCTAAGGATCTGCTAAACCAGATACAATATAATACAATCCGTTATTATAATAGTATCTATGGTTAAATATAAATTAAAATAACATAAGTGGGATTACATTTTTAGCCTTATGTCATTTATAAACGTCGTAGTCTATACAGTACTGCAGACCCACCGTAAACTGGTGGCATCAGGGAGCACTCCATATGTTCAATGTCAAATCAAATCGTAGGGGCACAATCAGGATAATATGACAAGATACACGAGGAATGCTCAGAGTAAGAATCTACTAATTGCATGCCCGGATTGGTGGTAATGCATATCCATGACTACCGGCCACCTCAGAACCACACTCCTAAATCAAGGATGCATATCAAATCAAATCAAACCGAGAGACTATAGTAATAGAGGAAGAAGTGTTGCCGATAGGGGCAGCTAACCCACTTAGTCACGATATTGCCTTGTTTAGTCATTTTAATTATGATCCGAAGGTCAAGGATATCCATCATCATTGTTTTACTTCATTCCATTAGCGTTCATCAACCGTCTTATTTCATTATGGATTCTCCATCACGTACACAGTTGTTAAAGTGGTTTCTGGTATAGGTAGAGAGTACAATAATATTTGATCCCCATCTCTTTAACAACCAAACGCTTGCATTTTTCACACAGGTCGGGATTTTTACATTTCAAACGGCTCATAATTCATATCAAAATATCAGATTTTGCTTTAAAACCATTTCACATTCAAAATAGAATATATTTTCATAATATAATCTCAATTTAAACCAAACTTAGAGTTTTGAAGCAATTCCAAATTTTAAAACAATTCGAATAGTTAAAATAGTTGAGTTTGTTTATGTA
Source organism: Allium sativum (assembly GCA_030737875.1). Lineage (NCBI taxonomy): Eukaryota > Viridiplantae > Streptophyta > Magnoliopsida > Asparagales > Amaryllidaceae > Allium > Allium sativum. The sequence goes on along the minus strand of CM060912.1, from coordinate 526,494,097 downwards.
TTAAATAGTTTAAATATATTTGAAATAGTTTGAAAATAAATAGTTAGCATATAAAAGGTTTATATATATGTATATATAGTTTAAATTAAAAAAAGGATTTACCAAAATAGTAGATTTAAAAAGTAGTTTAATAAAATAGATAATATATACAAGTTAAAATAATTAGTTTGAATTTAAAATAGGATTTAACAAAAATAGTTGATTTCTAAAGTAGTTTTATAAATAAATAGTTGTTTGCTAAGATAGTTTATAAAATATAATGTGTATATATGAGCTAAAACAGTTTGTAAAGTAAAATAGTTAATTATTAAAGTAGTTTATTAAAATAGTTACAATATATTGTGAGTTGGAAATAGAATAGATTTTAAAGTTAAATAGTTATTTAGTGAAATAATTTATATAATGATTTAAAATACCATAATTGAATTAGAATTGTTTCTTTCAACATTTCAAATAAACCTGAAGTCATGTTTCAATTTCAAATCAACTCAACTTCGATTTTTTTTGTAAGGTGACTCAACTTCGATATTTCAATTCAAATTGACTCCCATTTCAAATTCAATTCATTTCAATTAGCTCAATTTAAATATTTAGAGTATCCAATTATAATTCTCATTTTCAATTATTTCAATTTAAAGCAAAACTCGAGTTCACCATTTAAATATCACTTTAAATCAAGATAATTTAAAGTAAAATTTAGGGCTGGATAATTATTTTAAATTTTCAAACACTTAATTTCAATAGATTCAACTCATGTTAAATTTCAAACCTTTAGCTTATGTTTACACATTAAATAATTTCATTTAACCTTTATATTCCAAAATTCAAAGTTCAATTCCAGTGGTAATCAATTTATAAACATCATTTATATTGCCTTTAACAATATTATAAAAATCAAGGTTAAACAAATTCTATTTAACCAACCGGTGTCCATATATAATTTTATACCTTATGACCAAGTAATACTTAAAATTTAATTTAAAATGGATATATATCATTTCAATCCAAATTAGGGTCATAGTATTTATCATTTCAACCTACGTTCTTAATTCATTTCAATGATTAATCTCGAGTTTATTTGATGCCCGTAACGTCTAGGGTAAATGGTTGGGATTAATCACGCAAACACAATCATATATAATAAAGGTAAATAATAGGTAAATTCACATAATTAAACATCGGTATGCCAAACTTATCAATCTAAGGCATCCACCTAAATCGGTCCATCCAAAAAGTTCAATATAACATCAGTTTACTTGTCATCGGGTATTAGGTTTAAACTAGTAATTAAATTTCAATTTCAACCAAACAGTTAAATTTTAAATTAACAGTCAAACTAAATTTTACCATTTATGCCATCAACATAAATATACAATTTTAACTATTAAACAACAACCAATACAATCATATAATAACATGATTTTAATTTAACCAACAATTAAATATTTTAGTTAAGCGTGAGTGGGTTTAATCACTCCCCTTTGATTCTGAACTCGATTGAAATCCAATATAGTCCCCAAAATTTAACTAACTCCAAATCCAATCAAACCAGTTCTATGTCATTTGGAATTCCAATTCGATCCTAAAGAAATAAATCGTAAGTCAATATGAGTTCGTATGTAAAAGTTATTCACGTTTAAAGATTCGAATTCAAATTAAAAATAAAATAAACTATAACAATTACCTCTACTACTATCCCACATTTGCCTCACAGTCATCTTCCCCACAAAATGATCGCTTCCAGTAAACCCATCACTCAGAAAAACACACACGTCCCTTCATCCTACGCCTCCCTCGGGCAACCTACCCCATGAAGCTGTTACGGTGGGTGCGCCTCCCTCACGCTGTCCTCCTGGTATCGCCGTCGAAGTTCACAACGCCACCCACGCCTAGATCCGCTCCAAAATTTGAACCAAAAATAGCCCGAAATGCACTCCCATAGTGCCACCATCATAACCCCAATCATGATCATTATTGTTGGACGCAAAGAGATCGAGAAGCTCTACGATTCTCCAGTTGACAGTGTCTGCAATAAAGTTATAGATCTAGGAAGAAAAACAAAGAGATTCCGGCCATTGAAATTCTTATAGGTGGCTATGGAAAGAGATAGGGTTTTGTGAATATTTTATTATTTAATTGTCTTGGTATTTATGCTTTAAAGCAAAAAACGGGATGGTGTCCAAATTAGACCAGCTAACAGCCTATCCATAGGTTTAAAGGCCTTCTGAATGCAATGGACTAGTGGTAAGGCCCAATTCGAAAGTCTATAGCTGTTGTACTTAAAAACTCGATTATTATTATTAAATTACGCACATAAATTTCCTACACGTTTTAAATTCGCATGATCAAACGATAAGTCGGATGGCTATGAAATTTGAAACCTTATAATGATTCAATATTCTGGATTCGATGAAACTTGTTTTCTCGATGTAACACCCCATATTTTCTGTAAACATTAAACTAACAAATTAAAGAATAATTAATTACAAAGGTGAGAATTAAGGGAAACGGGTTATGCCATAGCGTTCGTCTTGGAATTCGCTTGAGACAGAGTCCGAGTTTGCGTAAATTGGACTCCGTATGAAGGAGTTATGACCTTTAGAAGATTCAAGAATTTAAATAATAAAACCATCCCGAAATTAAAATTCAAGTTTCGAAATTCAAAAACCCCGGAGTAGGCTGGGCGGGAAATTTCCAGCCCAAAAATCAGGTCGACCAGGAGGTCGACCTGGGGGTCGACTTGGGTCACATAGGTCGACCAGGGGGTCGACCTAGGGGTCGACCTCCCCCTCGGGCTAGATCTAAAACCTGACGTGTTTCTTTGTGTGATGATTTCTGAGTCATAAGGGCTTGTATGGCAAATTCTGGTTGGTTCTCTTAGGATTGAATGACTTTGATTGGCCCTAAGTTGATCTAACGGCTCATATTAAATCAAACTCCTATATAAGCAACCAAAATCTAAACCCTAAGCCACACAAAAATATTCCTAGAGCTGTCATGCTGTCAATACTCAACCTAGAGTAGCCGCCATTCTCCTTCAACTAGAAAGGAAGTTAGAAATTACAAATCAAATCTAACTCAACTAAGAGAATTCAATGTCTACAACAATGGAGAGCTATTCAGTTTCAAAATATAGATCCCATAACACAAGACTAGTCTCCTTTTGTTAAGTCCAGTTATCATTTAGACCTAAATGATATTAGAATCATGACTAAATAACTGGATGTAGAACAACGCCTAATGTAAATTTATGCCTATCCTTTTCTGTTAAAACTGAATTGATTAAGACTATGACTCTTATCATGTTAAGTTTGTGATCATGTTGTATGTAATTTGATGATAAAATTACTATGTTAAATGCTTGGCAAATAACCTATATGTTGTATAATTTAGCGATGACATATCATGTTGTATAATTTGGCGATGACATATCATGATTGTATAATTTGGCAATGGCATATCATGTTGTATGATTTAGCAATGACATATCATGTTGTATAATTTGGTGATGACACCTATATGTTGTATATCAATTTGGGAATTTTTCTATGTTTATGCAAGTTCAACCATGTTCACATATATGACTAGAACTACATACTAATTTGCAAGTTCATAACCGCATGCCTAATTAAGTTTATGTAGTTCTATGTAAAACCCCTATTTTACGATTCATGTTGAGTAGATCTAAATTTGCAAGTTCATGTATATTGTTCTATGTCGAATTCATATGACACATGTGTAGTTAGATCCATATTTTTATGATGTTGGAATATTACATGTTCCTCTTTTCCCCTTTTGTGTATGAGTTAGGCTATGTAGCAAGCCTAACATTTTATGTGATTTATGCGAACATTTAACGGGGGTAACATTGGGGGAAAACATGAAATTACATATAATTGGCATATTTGGCTCATAAACATGTAAAAGTTTTATGGCATAGAGTGGTATAAATTTTTATACCTAAAATTATGAACTTGATTTAAAGGGAAAGTGGGGATTGACTTGAATGATAATAATTTACATATAAATATAAAGAGGTAAATATGTAAATTTTGACAAGACGAATAAGCCTAACCCGAGGTTAGATTGAGTTATGGTGTAAGACTGCCCGGAACCGCCTGGCACATCCAGCAACCGTAACAGTATATATCTAATGTGAGAGGTTAGTTCATTGAGCCCAAAAGAACCCGAGGTTAGACTGAGTTGCGGTGTAAAACTACCCGGACCCAACCGGCACATCCAATGACTGCAACAGTACCTGTCTAGTGTGAGTGGTTGGTGCTTTAATGAATGAATTAAAGCTAAGTCAGAACGGTAGGGTTAAGTTAATTAAGGCAACACTTAACCAATACAACATGTTAACTAAACTGATGGGTCGGGTTAGGTTAACTTGGACACTTAACCAATTTAACATGTTGATTAGGAAAACCCTAGTAACGGGGGCCTATTTCAGCAGTAACCTACATAGATGTATCATGGTACCCTAAACTAGGCAGGGTGGGGCACAATTACTGGGCTGATTATGAGCGGTCAAAACAACGGCGGTTGGTGCGTCAGTGTAGGTTCCAACGGAGTACGGGCGTGCACGTACTTCGGAGGGAAAAAAGCAGGCACTGGGCATCAGTAGTTATACACTGTGCATCTTGAATCGTGTCGGGTTGCCACCATAGGATTTGATAGACCCCATGGTGGGACCAGCACAGGTATCTACAATCGAGCGGGGCCATATGACACAAGTAGAAAATGCGTGCGAGTAGGAGCCGATTGACAAAAAGGGATCACTGGGTTTGAACTCATGATGATGGTCGAAATATCTAGTATGTGCAGAGAATATGGATATGAGTGCGATAGTAAGATTAGTTTATCTTGCCTTGTTTATCTTGCCTTATCCTATATTACCTTATTTCTTTGTTATTGTCCTGCGTCCAGTTTATTCATGTCATGGTTCTCTTACCAGTTTACATGCTGAATAATCACTGGATTTACCAGACAATGTCTAACCTAGTTTTCTTTCGCTTTCTTTTCTTCCATTTCTCCCTCCCCTCAGGTAGCCAGAGAGGGAATAGCTCAGCTTAATTTGGACCGTTCATCTTTCCAAGCTTGAAGACTCTGTGATGTATAGCTTGGAACCTCTTATCTTTGGCTATGGCTTTGGACACACTACTACTTGGGGATTTATGCAGTTTTATTGTGTTTTATGCTTCTTTATCAAGACAAAGATTTTGATGTAATGATTTGGAAGTTATTTTGAGACAGTTTGTTGTAATGTTTTTGTTATGAACCACATATGAAATAAATTTAGTTTTTTTTCCGCTGCTTTTATATGTTTTTCTTGCAAATTATCTGTGTCTTTTACCTATAATGCTCCACCAAAGTTAAGGCATTCCTTTTATGAGTGACCTTAACAGAGGTGGGGTGTTTCACTTGGTATCAGAGCAAAGTTTACCAGATCAGATAAAAATTTTGAAAACTGTTTTTCAAAAAGAAGTTTAAAGAAGCAATCTTCAAGAAAAAGTGTTGTTTTATTTTAAAAATGCATAATCCCCCAAAGCCATATGCACTATCTTTCTATCCTTTGTTTTGAATCTTTCCTTTTTCGTTTCAGCATGTCTGGGGATCTTAACCTTCCAGAGGGCGTGCCGATACCTGGCTAGTTCAGAAGGTACCTAGAGGCTAGGGCTAATGTCGTAGGCCCAGCAGACGTTCCTCCTCCCTCGGCTGCAGCGGTTCCTCCTCCTCCTCGTGCAAATGCTTTCTCAAAAATATGTAGGGACTTTCGAGCCATAGGTGTAAAGAAATTCAGTGGAAATGAGTCCTTCGTGGAAGCAAGAATCTGGCTCAAAGAAACTGAGGATTTGTTTGTTATCTTCGAAGTGGACGACAGTTAGAAGATACAGTTGGCCATATGGTTGCTTAAAGACAAAGCCTTCTATTGGTGGGAAGTTACTAATGATGAAAGACCAGTTGAAACTTGGATGGATTTCAGAATGAGGTTTGAAATGAAATTCCTCTCACAAGCTGAACGAAGCCTACAAATAGAGAAGTTCTTAGCTCTCAAACAGGGGAGTATGTCGGTCAAGGAATACGTTAACCAATTCAACCAGCTGTCTAGGTTCGGATTGGAGTTAGTGAACACTCCACATAAGAAGGCTCTCCATTTTGTTAAAGGATTGAATGAGCCACTGCACAGCGTAGCTATGTCCCATATATCTATGGGTGCGACTTATGAGAGACTGGTGGACATGGCACTGTTACAAGAAGAAGATAAGGTTGGCAAGAAAGAGACAAAGGTGGAAGTACCTCAAGATAAGAAAGTGGAGGGATCAAAGAGCAAGAAGACATATTCCAAGAAGGGCGGGAAGAACAACAAACCCCATGACAAGAGGAAGTGTAATTTTATGGCATTCCTGGACATCTGGTTAAGGACTGCAGAAAGAAGAAAAGGAAGATGGGTGGTTGTTCCCATTGCGGCGATATGGGACACATGGCTAAGTACTGCCCAAGAAAGCTAGGGCAAAGGCAGAGAGCAGGATCTACTTCAAGAGGGCAGTTTCACACTCTCATGGCACCTCCGCAAGAATGAGGTAGAAATGTTTATGTTGAGAGTTTAGTTTATCATTTTGATCATCCTGTTCGTACACTCTTTGATTCTGGCGCATCGCACTCTTTTATATCTACTGCTTTAGTTGAATCTCTGCACCTAGACACCAGTTTAGTAGAGGATCCCTTAATTGTTTAAAATCCAATTGGGGGCACAACTTATTTGTCAATGATATGTTTGGATTTGGAAATTTCTATACTAAGTGTTGGGTTTAGATGTAATGCCTATGTTTTGGGCTTCATGGGCTATGGGTTGATTCTCGGCATGGATTGGCTATCCAGTAATGGTGCTACGCTCGATTGTGAAAAGAGAGCGGTTAGACTCATGACACGCCTCGGTAACACTCTCGAAATTTCTTGTAATTCCATGAACTCTGTTATGCTTAGCTATCTAGAATCTCTTGATGCATCTGTTGAGAATTTGCAGTCTGTTAGAGTAGTCCGTGAATACTCGGATGTCTTTGAAGAGGTGAAGGGGTTACCTCCGAAGCGGGAGATAGACTTTCGCATATACCTCGTTGATAATGCAAAACCCGTTGCTTTACCCGTTAGACACATGGCTCCAAGGGAGAGGAAAGAACTCAGCAAGCAAGTTAAAGAGTTGCTTGAGAAGGGGTTTATAAGGCGGAGTATTTCTAAATGTGGTGCTCCAGTAGTATTCGCAACCAAAGCGGATGGTTCACTTCGCCTATGCGTTGACTATTGGGAACTAAACAAGTTGACCAAGAAGAATAGTCACCCACTTCCAAGAATAGATGACCTGTTCGATCAGCTTGTAGGTGCATCGGTTTTCTCCCTACTAGATCTAGCTACCAGGTTTCATCAGCTAAGAGTGGCTGAAGACAGTATTGGTAAGACCGCGTTCAGAACCCCAGATGGTTTCTTCAAGTGGATTGTCATGTCTTTCCGCTTGATAAACGTACCCGCTTATTTCGTTGACTCAATGAGCAGGGTGTTCAGAGAGTTCCTTAATAAGTTTGTGGTGGTCTTCGTAGATGACATTTTGATTTTTCTCGAAGAGTGAGGAAGAGCATTCTCGGCATTTAAAAGAAGTCTTGGATACTCTTCGAGCACATCAGCTGAAAGCCAAATTCTCCAAATGTCATTTTTGGAGAGAAGAAGTGAGATTTCTTGGACATGTGGTATCCAAAGAAGGGATAGCTGTGGACCCCGCAAAAGTAGTTGCGGTACAAGATTGGAAGGTTCCACGGAATGCGACTGAAGTCCGAAGCTTACTCGGGCTAGCGGGCTTTTACCGAAAGTTCATCAAAGATTTTGCGAAAATGTCTGCTCCGCTTACAAGATTGACGAAGAAGAACCAAACTTTCAATTGGGAATTGGATTGCGATGTTGCTTTCCAACAATTGAAAAGGGCTCTAACAACAGCCTTAGTTCTGGCATTGCCGAATGGGAGCAAGATGTTTACCGTATACACGGATGCATGTGGTACGGGACTAGGTGCTATCTTGATGCAAGAAGGGAAGGTAGTAGCTTATGGAGGCAGACAATTGAAAGTACATGAGAAAAACTACCCAACCCATGATCTAGAGTTGGCTGTCATCATCTTTGCGCTTAAGTCTTGGCGCCATTATCTCCTAGGTGAGAAGTTTGAATTGTATACTGACCATAAATCGTTGAGGTACCTTTTCTTGTAGAAAGATCTTAACTTAAGGCAACAAAGGTGGATGGAGCTCTTGGCATCCTACGATTTCGAGATTTCCTATACCCCTGACAAGGGCAATTTAGTAGCAGACGCCTTGAGTAAAAAGAAGCTAACCTTAATCCCTCTCTTTGTAGAAAGGCAGAGCTTGGAATACATACCCAACTTTAACTTTAGACCCTCCATCGATCATGTGACTGGTTTGTTAGCATCGCTAAAAGTGTGGTCTATTCTTTTGGACTCAATAGGAACCGCGCAACGTGAAGACCCTCAGCTAGTTGATGTGATGTATAAGCTAATTAGGGGTGAGACTTCTAGTCACCTCAATAGATACTCCATCGATGATAAGGGTTGGTTGAGGCAGGATGAAAGGCTATGCATCCCACAAGCAAGGGATTTGGTGAAGAAGGTTCTCGAAGAGGCACACCATTCCAAGTTGACCATACACCCGTGTGGAGACAAGATGTATAAAGACTTAAAAAGGGTTTTCTTTTGGAATGGCATGAAGAGGGATGTATCTGAATTCGTCTCTAAGTGCTTAATATGCTAGCAAGTCAAGGCGGAGAAAAAGAAGCCTGGTGGTTTGCTTCATTCTCTAGAGGTCCCATAATGGAAATGGGATAGCATTTCAATGGACTTTATTGATGGGCTGCCTAGGTCAAGAAGGGGCAATACCAGTATTTGGGTAATAGTGGACAGGCTCACAAAAAGCGCTCACTTTATACCCGTTAAAAGTAGAAGGATTGCCTCATATTTAGCATCCATTTATCTTAAAGAGATAGTTCGATTCCATAGGATACCCTCCAGCATTGTGAGTGACCGAAATACTATCTTTTACGAGCGAGTTTTGGAAGAGCTTGCAAGAGGCGGTAGGCACACAGCTATGCTTAAGCACGGCCTATCACCCCCAAACCGATGGTCAGACGGAAAGGGTGAACATAGTATTAGAGGACCTCTTGGGATTATGCATTCTTGACTTTGGAGGAACATGGGAGGATCATCTTCCTTTGGCGGAGTCTGCCTACAACAATAGCTACCAAGCCACCATAGGCATGGCACCCTTCAAAGCTTTATATGGAAGACCATGCCGATCACCAACTTGTTGGTGGGAGCTATAGACAAGCTCACACTTGGACCAGATATGATTAGAGAAACTTCAGAGAAAGTGGACTTGATACGAAGAAGAATGAAGACTGCCTAAGATAGACAGAAGTCTTACGTAGATAAAAGAAGGACCAACCTTGAGTTTGAGGTTGGAGACAGGGTTTTCCTTAAAATATCTCCTTTGAGGAACGTCGTTCGCTTTGGATCCGCAGGAAAGTTGGCACCAAGATTTGGTGGGCCATTTCCTATCATTGAAAGGATTGGAAAGATGGCTTATAGAGTAGAGCTGCCCGAAAGATTGGCTGGAGTTCATAATGTCTTTCACGTTTCTCACCTACGGAAGTGCTTACATGAGTCTGCGGAAGTGGTAGAACCAAGCACATTAGAGGAAGTAGAAGTAGAATGAGAGGCGACTGTGAGAAGAGTTCCAACTCATATCTTGGGTACATAAGTCAAAAAGCTATGCAACCGCAAAGTCAAACTTGTTAAATTTCAATGGAGTGACGCTGAGGAAGACGCGACTTGGGAGATTGAGGCCAAGATACGCGCAGCCTACCCTTTTCTTTTTGAGGGTACATCTTTTTCCTTAAGTTTATTTATGCTCGTATCTATCTTTTTAAGTATTTCCTCAGTGCTATTCTCGATCCATAGGTAAAAACCAATGGATGTAAACATGTATTTGAAACATGTTATGATTGATGGTTGCAAGTGGTTGCAAGTGATTGCTAGTGGTTGCTCGTGGATGCATACACACACACATTAGGTGTTAGATTGGCTCAGGCACTTTCATATTGCATATATGTACTTGTATATGATTGAAACTTGATGTGTTATCATGTGGATGTTGCATTTGTATGAATGATTGTGCACTCATGTAGAAAGTATGATTAGGGATGATTGCATACATAATAGACTCATGGCACCGACATGACTTGCATTAAGGAGGTCAACTGAATCAGTAGACCGCCTGATTTGCATTAGATAAGGACATGTACACACACTATGCATATTATCATGAAGCATTAGAAGTCTTTTTAAGGACAATGGACGCCTGTGTTTGATGGATGAGTAGATGGACGATTAGATGGTAGGATATACGTTCTTCTTGACTCGAAGATTTCGGGGACGAAATCCTTTAAGGAGGGGAGAATGTAACATCATGTATTTTCTGTAAACATTAAGTAACGAATTAAAGAATAATTAATTACAAATGTGAGAATTAAGGGAGACGGGTTACGCCATTGCGTTCGTCTCGGAATTCTGCTTGAGATAGAGTCTGATTTTGCGTAAATCGGACTCCGTATGATGGAGTTATGACCTTCAGAAGATTCAAGAATTTAAATAATAAAACCAGCTCGAAATTAAAATTCAAGTTTCGAAATTCAAAAACCCCGGAGCAGGCTGGGCGGGAAATTTCCCGCAAAGAAATCAGGTTGACCAGGAGGTCGACCTGGGGGTCGACCTGGGTCACATAGGTCGACCAGGGGGTTGACCTAGGGTTCGACCTGGGGGTCGACCTAGGGGTCGACCTCCCCCTCGGGCCAGATCTGAAACCTGACATGTTTCTTTTTGTGACGATTTCTGAGTCATAAGGGCTTGTGTTGCAAATTATGGTTGGTTCTCTTAGGATTGAATGGCTTTGATTGGCCCTAAGTGGATCTAACGACTCCTATTAAATCAAACTTCTATATAAGCAACCTAAATTTAAACCCTAAGCCACACAAAAATATTCCTAGAGATGTCATGCTGTCAATACTCAACCTAGAGTAGCCGCCATTCTCCTTCAACTAGAAAGGAAGTTATAAATTACAAATCAAATCTAATTCAACTAAGATAATTCAATGTCTACAACAAAGGAGAGCTATTCAGTTTCAGAATACATATCCCAAAACACAAGACTAGTCTCCTTTTTGTAAGTCCAGTTATCATTTAGACCTAAATGATATTAGAATCTTGACTAAATAGCTGGATGTAGAACAACGCCTAATGTAAATTTATGCCTATCCTTTTCTGTTAAAACTGAATTGATTAAGACTATGACTCTTATCATGTTAAGTTTGTGATCATGTTGTATGTAATTTGATGATGAAACTACCATGTTAAATGCTTGGCAATGAACCTATATGTTGTATAATTTAGCGATGACATATCATGTTGTATAATTTGATGATGACATATCATGATTGTATAATTTGGCAATGGCATATCATGTTGTATAATTTGGCAATGGCATATCATGTTGTATGATTTAGCGATGACATATCATGTTGTATAATTGGTGATGACACTTACATGTTGTATATCAATTTGGGAATTTTGCTATGTTTATGCAAGTTCAACCATGTTCACATATATGACTAGAACTACATACTAATTTGCAAGTTCACAACCGCATGCCTAATTTAAGTTTATGTAGTTCTATGTAAAACCCCTATTTTACGATTCATGTTGAGTAGATCTAAGTTTGCAAGTTCATGTATATTGTTCTATGCCGAATTCATATGACACATGTGTAGTTAGATCCATATTTTTATGATGTTGGAATATTACATGTTCCTCTTTTCCCCCTTTTGTGTATGAGTTAGGCTATGTAGCGAGCCTAACATTTTATGTGATTTATGCGAACGTTTAACGGGGGTAAAATTGGGGAAAAACATGAAATTACATATAATTGGCATATTTGGCTCATAAACATGTAAATGTTTTATGGCATAAAGTGGTATAAATTTTTATACCTAAAATTGTGAACTTGATTTAAAGGGAAAGTGGGGCTTGAATTGAATGACAATAATTTACATTCAAATATAAAGAGGTAAATATGTAAATTTAGAAAAGACGAATATGCCTAACCCGAGGTTAGATTGAGTTACGATGTAAGACTGCCCGGAACCGCCCGGCACATCCAACAACCGTAACAATATATATCTAATGTGAGAGGTTAGTTCATTGAGCCCAAAAGAACCCGAGGTTAGACTGAGTTGCGGTGTAAAACTGCCCGGACCCGACCGACACATCTAGTGACCGCAACAATACCTGTCTAATGTGAGTGGTTGGTGCTTTAATGAATGAATTAAAGCTAAGTCAGGAATGGTAGGGTTAAGTTAATTAAGGCACCACTTAACCAATACAACATGTTAACTAAACTGATGGGTGGGGTTAGGTTAACTTGGACACTTAACCAATTTAACATGTTGATTAGGAAAACCCTAGTAACGGGGACCCATTTCAGCAGTAACCCACATAGATGTATCATGGTACCCAGAACTAGGCAGGGTGGGGCACGATTACTAGGTTGATTATAAGCGGTCAAACAATGACGGTTGGTGCGTTAGTGTAGGTTCCGATGGAATACAGGTGTGCACGTTCTCCGGAGTGGAAAAAGCAGGCACCGGGCATCAATAGTTATACACTGTGCATCTTGAATCGTGTCGGGTTGCCACCATAGGATTGGATACACCCCGTGGTGGGACCAACACAGGTATCTACAATCGAGCGGGGCCATATGACACAAGTAGTAAATGCGTGCGAGTAGGAGCCGATCGATAAAAAGGGATCACCGGGTTTGAAATCATGATGATGGTTGAAATATCTAGTAGGTGCAGAGAATATGGATATGAGTGCGATAGTAAGATTAGTTTATGTTGCCTTGTATATCTTGCCTTATCCTATGTTACCTTATTTCTTTGTTATTGTCCTGCGTCAAGTTTATTCATGTCATGGTTCTCTTACTAGTTTACATGCTGAATAATCACTGGATTTACCAGACTTATGTCTGACCCATTTTTCTTTCGCTCTCTTTTCTTCCGTCCCCCCCTCCTCAGGTAGCCAGGGAGGGAATAACTCAGCTTAATTTGGACCGTTCATCTTTCCAAGCTTGAAGACTCTGTGATGTATAGCTTGGAACCTCTTATCTTTGGCTATGGCTTTGGACACACTACTACTTGGGCATTTATGCAGTTTTATTATGTTTTATGCTTCTTTATCAAGACAAAGATTTTGATGTAATGATTCGGAAGTTATTTTGAGACACTTTGCTGTAATGTTTTTGTTATGAACCACGTATGAAATAAATTTAGTTTTTTTTCGGCTGCTTTTTTATGTTTGTCTTGTAAATTATCTGTGTCTTTTACCTATAATACTCCACCAAAGTTAAGGAATTCCCTTTATGAGTGACCTTAACAGAGGTGGGGTGTTTCACTTGGTATCAAAGCAAAGTTTACCAGATCAGATAAAAATTTTGAAAACTGTTTTTCAAAAAGAAGTTTAAAGAAGCAATCTTCAAGAAAAAGTGTTGTTTCATTTTAAAAAGGCATAATCCCCCAAAGCCATATGCACTATCTTTCTATCCTTTGTTTTGAATCTTTCCTTTTTCGTTTCAGCATGTCTGGGGATCTTAACCTTCCAGAGGGCGTGCCGATACCTGGCTGGTTCAGAAGGTACCTAGAGGCTAGGGCTAATGTCGTAGGCCCAGCAGACGTTCCTCCTCCCCCGACTGCAGCGGTTCCTCCTCCTACTCCTCCTCGTGCAAATGCTTACTCAAAAATATGTAGGGACTTTCGAGCCATGGCTGGAAAGAACTTCAATGGAAATGAATCCTTCGTGGAAGTAAGAAACTGGCTCAAAGAAACTGAGGATTTGTTTGTTATCTTCGAAGTGGACGATAGGCAGAAATTTTAATTTTTTTTCTGCTGCTTTTATATGTCTGTCTTGTAAATTATCTGTGTCTTTTACCAATAATGCTCCACCAAAGTAAAGGCATTCACTTTGTGAGTGACCTAAATGGAGGTGGGGTGTTTCAGTCGAAATCGAGATCGTTTGAAAAATAGCTATTTTAAATCTCAAATTGTTAATCAATAAGCGTTTATATTGCACACGACCACATAACAACTCCGATTGATTCGAAATTCGAAATCCTACAGTAAGTTAAAATTTCAGATCCAATGAAACTGATTTCATCGAATTTCGAGATCGTTTGCAAATTGACTATTTCAAAAGGTTTCACTATTATATACTGTATTCATTTTTTCATTTGTTCACTTCAAATTAAATTCAAAAATTTGTTAACTTTATTTCAAATCAAAATAGAATTCAAATTAACTTTATATACCAAATTTCATGTATTTAAATTCCAATTTTAGTTATCAATCAAATTCAATTAGGTTTTCAATTATAAATTATTCAAATCCAATTCATTTAAATATTTTAATATTTAAATTTCAACTTTCAATGTTTATTAATATAAACTAAATCATAATTTTATTTGCAATCAATAAAAGTTACTATTTTCAAAATAAGTTGAATTTCATTTCATAAACAATTAAATTAAGTTTTCATCATTGAATTACAAAGTTAAATCATTAAATTTTATTTATAACCATAAAATATTCAGTAGTAATATTAAATTTAATAATTTAAATATTTGAAAAATACGGGTTGTTATAGGCTTTAGAAATTTGAATATCTTTTAATAGGATATTTTATAAAAAGGATTTGTTGGAGAAATTTATAAAAGGAATTGAGATTTGATTCTCTCAAATTTGATCTTCTTAAATATTGAATTATAAACATTTGTTGCACACTAAACGCTAGAGGAATCATTTTTGGGTTTATTCTTATATCCGTTTCCTTTTAAAATACTTGTTTGATCTTTTTAATATGATTTGGGATAACAAAATTCTTTTTGATTATACTTATTTATAATATAAGTTATGAATATATTTTCTATGTATTGAAAATATAATGTTGCAAATACAATTAGGCCGTTGAGAGAGGTATAAGAATATCTTAAATAAATATTCTAAAATGAGACTTTTATAAATGAAAGATTCATTTTAAAAAGGCTTGCTGATTATTATGGGAAATCAAATCCGTATATGATTTTTGTATATATATTTGATAATTAAATAACCGATTATCAAATTTGGGTGCAAAGTTCAATTTGTCATTTCAAAGTGACTGGATTCGGACCTAATTGTCTGATACCACTTCAATTCGGCTGAAGCATTTCGAATTTGAAAAAAAAATCTTAGACATGATTAAAGATAAAGTTATTTGGTTTCGTTCAGCTGCAGAAAGAACTTGTATGGAATATGGATGAATGCTAACATTATATATCTCTTTGGAAGAAAATGTTAGCATCCCAATTCTACTTTTTATAAGGTAACACATAGCCTTTAGCCTCATCAATCGTTA
Source organism: Allium sativum (assembly GCA_030737875.1). Taxonomy (NCBI): domain Eukaryota; kingdom Viridiplantae; phylum Streptophyta; class Magnoliopsida; order Asparagales; family Amaryllidaceae; genus Allium; species Allium sativum. The sequence goes on along the minus strand of CM060912.1, from coordinate 526,478,541 downwards.
AATGAATAAACAGGGAAAAGCCACCGTACTATGTGGGTTGCTTCCATTAGGATATAATCATTCCATATCTTGAGTCGATTTCCCTTTGTATGCTTCGGGACCCCTATATGGTTGTTTATTAATCGAAGTGATCATATTTAGCATCATCAAATTTTTAAGGATTGTTCCAGCACTAGTTTGTTGAGGTACAAATTAATGAAGCCTCCTGTACGTTTTATCTAGAGATGTACATATTCAGTGTGTAGACCTTTACCCTTTCATAGTTGGAATCCATTCCTCAGTAGTAGCGTTCAGACTTGATTGTATACCTATTATGTTGGAATGTGAGATGCAAGTATTTCAGATTTATTTGTGAATTCTAGATATTATTATAATATCACTGGATTTATAATAAAAGCATTTTGGTTATCTAAGGTGAAAACCCTTTTTTGTTTATGTAAAATGTGGTCTTATGAGAAACCTTTGATTTCTAAAGTTTATAAGTTAAAGATATAAATTACCAATGATTTGGATTTTTCTCACGCTGGTTTACCAGACTGATCTTTGGTGTTATTTCATTGTAATACTCGGGTCAGACCGAGTATACTTTCAGGTTAGATTAGATTCGATTTTCTTTGAAGCTTCAGGAGAGGAGTTGAAGGGCCAAGATGCATTCTCGTATATTACTTTATTTTCCCACTGTGTCTGTTATTGTATTCTTCGTTATTGTAAGGACAAGTAGTTATAACTGTCCATAATGATTGATAGAAAATTGTCTGATGTATATACTAAATTTATGGTCTTTATTTGTGTAAAGATTATTGTTGTATTAAAGATTTTCGTTCCATCTTGAGATTCTGTTCTCTATCTTCTTTCTTTTTCCCTAATGGACCTGTCTTTCGGACGACTAAATGACCGACACAAGAATACCGACGATGTACTAAGTGTCATCTTTAGTGGTAAGAAAGGCAGTTCTTTACAAATTATGTTCTTATTATATTTTGTCCTTCCATTTTGAGAATCTGTTCTCTATTCCTTTCTCTTCTCTTTTATTTCTAAAATTAAATCACCATTAACAATTGTCCATTTTGAACGGTTTGGGTCTGACATGTATGGTTTATTGTTGATCTATAATCGTTTAAAATGAGGTTTGTTACAATTTTCTTGTGACAAAATTGACCTTTTACTTTAATGAAATGTTTGACACTTCTATCACTTTTTCATGTTTCTTCTCTAAATGAAGAGACAATTTAATATTTGTTGTGATAAATTTGTACGATGTTATAGTAATATATATTTAAGGTGCGATATTTCATGCTAGATCAATATTCAAACCTATATATTTTAAGGCATTTGTTGTAGAAATATTTTGCATGCAATAATATTATGGGAACCCTGATTAATTAATTTATTTCAATAATTTTATTTTCTGACATAATTGGAAATTGATTTTATAATAATAGAATTATATCTATCATATACCAAACAAAAATATTTATATTGACTACTTTCATTGTTTGACTATAGTTGATGCGAAATTCTTTTAGATAACTTACTTGCAATATTTTATAAATAACTAAACTATGAAAATAAATAATGCGTTTCAAGTAGCTTATACATGATGCTGGTGGAAAATTTTCTTATTTACATAAAATTTCTTATATAAAATAATTTTGTTTCCATTTAAATTAGAATCAAGGTTGCATGAAATCATTAGATTACCATTAGCTTTAAGAATATTAAATTTATGTAAATCAAGTTTTGAGAACATGCTTCAGGTTTTTGAAATGTTACACGAGCGTTTCAATATTAAGCTTGTAACATCAAACATATCACATGGGCATTTCAATATTAAGCTTGCAACATCGAAATGAATTGCATTTGTCTATCATATTAATTTTACTAAAAATTTTGCTAGCCAAACTGGCTAGTCGATAAGTTATATTTTTCCAAAAAATGTACATATGATAAAGTATTGTTTGAGTTTGAGGAAAGAGACCAACCAAGAACTGATGTGGCCAACCACTTCATTCTTCTTCAAAGATGTCCACTCCATCAAAGTGTAATTTGTGTTTCTCATTTCCCATCTCTCCTTTTTCAACTAAAATACAATAATATACATGGTCTCATTAGATTTCAATTTTTCCAATAACGAATAATACTTTTCAGGTTAAATGGATGATTTTATTCAAAGGTTGCCGAAGTTTGGTATTTTTGAAATTCCGTTTTTTTCTTTGCCTTCGACTTTAGCTCATGGGCAACCAGTGCATTCTTCACCATCTACAATGGACTGTGCGTTGTCCTCAGTTATACATTCAATGCAAGGTAAGGTGCATACTTTTTGTAATAAACTTGTATATGCTTTAAGTAATTGCATTGCTTCAATTGAACTTATAAAGCATCAAGTCTTTCTATTTCAATCTATTTCAGAAACTATGCATATGGGGTTGATTTTTTTTAATTATAAAAATGTAGACCACTTAAATTCATATTAACAAACTATTACAAGGAAGTGGTATATATTAAATTATATATAAAACACAATATGGTCCTATTTTTTTCCTCTCACCTCATTGATTCTCATCTCAAATACTTCACTCTCAGCTATTGAGGTATTTTTTACCTTTTAGCCATCATATAAAATTTGATGTTCACGAATTAGAATCTTCTTAATAAATTAACATAAATATGCCAATTTAGAAATATAACGTTAATTCTCTTTACATTATTCATGAACTTACCTTTTAAATTACTATTTTCCTGTTATTTTACAATTTCCATCTTCTTCCTCTCTTCACACTTAATTCCCTATTAAGCAACATTTCCCAATTTCATAATCTCCAAACCTAATTCCAAATCATATTACGCTTTTCTCTCATTCCATGTTAAAACCTTAATATTTTAATTTGTTGTTCCTATCTATTCAATATTATATATAAAGCACAATATGGTCCTACTTTTACCTCTTACCTCATTGATTCTCAGCTCAAATACTTTACTCTTAGCTGTTTGAGGCACTTTTTATCTTTTAGCCATCAAATAAAGTTCCACATTTGCAAAGTTGAACTTTGATAATAAATTAACATAAATATGCCCATCTTCTTCTTTTTTTCAGTATAATTAAACATGTATTCAAAAAATGGAGAAAAAACACCTTCCTCTGGTGACTCACAAAAATAGACCAAGTGTACAATGTGTACTCTTTGAAGCAAAACTAAGCACTTAAAAAATGAGAAAAACAGCAAAAACAAAACAAAACATGGGGATCCCTGTGCCACACCCAATAAGAAACTAATAGAGAAAAGGCAACAAGGTAAAAAAGGACATCGAATCAGATCATGCGCCCCCAAATAGCAAAAGGACCGCCTAGGGTGAAAGCTAAACCAGGAAAAAAACGACTCAAGACCAACCAAAATAGAAATATGCCTGCACCTGCTTCAAAAAACCAGAAATCTCGATCCTCGGATCTAGCTAAAAGAGGAAAAACTGCTCCTGCTCCAAAAACATGGGAAAAGATGATCGAGTAAACCAGCTCCAAGGCCAAGTGTACCAAGATAAGCACCAGTAAAAACCATCCATCCCTAGTTATCAAGCACTTGTAGGAAAAACTATCACTCCACCCCAGACCTAGGTCGAGGGACCAAAGTGATTCCCAGTCGCTGAGCTAGACGGAGAGACAAAGCATTAAGGTAGCTCGTAAAGGGTCTCCCTCTAAATGCAAAATGGATATTAGAAGAAACCTTCCTGATGATGACCCTAGAGAGCATAGGAAATCATCGAAAATCGCTTTGTTCCTAACACACCAGATGTGCAGCCGTTGAGGCAAGTAATTTGATGAGAAAGGATGGAGAGGAGGTCCTTCTAGGAACCTTGGGCACACCAGGAACGATGCAAGCTTAAGAAGAAGTCAGAATGGACCAGACCAACAACTAAGGCTCCAAAATGCAATTAGGTTGTCACTATCGACTCACTATCCTAGAGAAATGGGGTAAAGTTTCAACCTTGCCAGAGCGACATCAACGAAAGCTAAAGGCAAGGGGGAAGCCAATCCACATAAGGTTGCTATCCAAGGGAAGGGGATCGTAGAGAACCTTCCACATGAGAATAGAGACCTTCGGAGGGATGCATTTGTTCCAAATGAGAAGAAAATCAGGATTACAAACGGACAGACTACGTTTGGAGTTCCATGCACTCTTAAGGAGGAAGGGACTACCATTCCAGGTAAAACCCTGACCATGACTGTCGGAAATGGTCTTGACGAATTGCATTCTCTTCCATGTCTCACTTGCGTAAGACGGAGACCCGGGAAATCAACAGGAAAGAGCCTCCTGTACCTGGCACACAGGAAAGAAGCCAACAAATAATAGTTAGCACTGAAGTGAGCCCATAAATTGCAAGCATAGGCTTTGCACACATCCTTTGGCACACGAAGTCCCAGCCTTCCCACATGTCTAGGGAGACAGACGGTGCCCAGGCGACACAATGGGGCTTCCAGATGTCTTCTTTGCCACCCTAGAAAAAAGACGAAGCAAGAGATCCGCAGGACCTAAAGAAGGTCGTAGTGGGTGCCATAGCAGCAAAAATGTGAGAACCAAGAGATCCAAGTACATGTTTGATCAGGACCAATCTACCCGCATGGGAAAGAAGAACAGAGTTCCACTTTGCAATTTCCCCCCTCGCTTTGGCAATTAGGGGGTCAAAAAGGGTGTTAAGCTTCCAAAACCACATATTCGATTATATTTTATAAGTAAGCCAATATAGAGTTGTATTTTTTCTTACATATGATTTGTTCTCAAGTCAGATACCTTATTCTCATGCTTTTGAAATACATTTAGCGATTTTACAAACCCAGAAACCACATACTAAACAAGAACCAGTCACGACTCTTCAGTTTCTTTATTTTCATCTTAAATACTTCATTCTCACAAATTTGAAATACATTTAGTACTGTTTCCTCATTCAACATTTTCATTTTTCAAATCTAGTAAACACAGAGTAAAAAATATCTAGTTACACCTTCTTAATGGTAGTAGTTGTAATGGACGATGTTTATCATTTTCAACATTTATCCTCCATCTTCCTATATTCCTCGGCATCTCCACATATTCATTTTTTTTTCTTCCTAGCATCTCCATCGATATTAAGTAACATTTGTTTTATTTTATTTTCAATCCTACAACATGTGTTGATTTCGATTTAACAAGCCTTTTATCATTTGTTGTTTTTTAGGTAATAATTTTAATTTTTTTCCCATTCTACATCAGGTGTTGATTTCGATTTAACAAGCCCTTCTTTCATTAATTGTTTTTCATTAGTAACAATTTGGATACTACCTCCACCATTCATATGTATTGTGTTTAGGTACGCATTAACCTATATTTCTTATTTTTGATGATTTCATTTCTGTCTCTTCTACTTCCGTTAAGGATATTCTTTTTAACTATTTTTTTTGTTTTGTGCTTGTTACGTGCGGTCATTGTTCATATATTTTGGTCTTTTGATTATAAATTATCAAATGAACATGATACCATTTTGTCTCTTTGACTAACAAAATACCATGTTTAATTCAACTGTATATATATAGTCAAGATAAACTTAGTCTTCTTCTTTATTTTGATTGCAAGTAAACTCAAGGTATGTCCCTTATATTTTCAATTTGCGATTCAACGAGATATGAAATAAATTAAAATGAGCAGGCTATGAGTATGTGCTGAAATATGTAAATTATGTTTAAAAGGGGACATATGACACCATCGCTAATAATAATACATTATAAACATAAATTTATTTGTTTGTTTCACATTGTATTTTTTGTTTCTTCCTAACCCAATCATTGTTCTAGCATCATATGACTATTATGTGTTCTCACCTTGAAGTAAATTACCATTTGTAACATTTATGATGGTAATTATAGAGAAAAGTCATATATAGGTTTGAACATTATGGCAATAAGTATGAAACAATATATGTGACAACAACATTAGAACATCAAATAGTGCAAAATATTATTGATGATTTTAGGTATAAATGCGTACAAATTATAACACCTAGTTTATTTAAAGAGTATCATTTAGTCAAATAATCCACTGTTCAATTATAAATTTTATGTAATGTTTCTTTAGATTACAAGGTAAAGCACAAAAGAGGCAAGTGTTTTATAATATACATAATTAATTAATTGAGAATTCAAATTTATTTCGATTGTAGATAGTGATAGAGAAATAAAATAGCCTTTACCAAAGGTAAAATTCTAACACATCAAATGAGTTGGGATATGAGACAAAGCTATGTCGTTTCACAAGTCTATGACGATTCTTGTTAATGCTACAAGCATAACATGCATGTATGGCTTAGAAATTTCGATGCATTCTTTTCAAATTTCTTTTAGTAAAATAAATTAATTTGGAAATACGAAGTCATGGGAATGAAACCAATGTATCATAAAATGTTATACTAAGAAATTTTAAATAGAAAAAAATGAGATATTTAATATGCTAAAATATTAAAAACATTTAAAAGAAGTTCAACAATCCTTAAAATTTTAGTAAAAAATGTAGTATCAACTATGTTTCAAGATTTTATTAAAAAAACATAAAATTTCAAAATCTCAGGGGGGCTTACAAAAACTAAAGCCATCTCAGAACATCGAAAGGAAATGCAAAATTAAAACACTTTCACAAAATTGTGTGTATACATATATAAAAAACATATAACATTCAAAATGTTATTTCAGAAATGTAAAATCAAACGACATCTAAAAGTCTCCTTTTAAAATTAAAAAAATTTAATTATTTTAAAAATGTTCTAAAGGTTGTTAATATAAGATGAATAAGTAAAATTTCAGTCTGGATATAATAAAAAATGCGATAAAAGAAAATATATTTTTCAAGAAATATAAAGCTTCAACAAACATTCATAGAACTAAAAAGTAAATAATTTTAGATATATAAATGGATGGTGATATGAGACAAAGCTACGCCGTTTGTGCCATATAAATCTATGACTATTCTTGTTAATAATATAAGCATAACATGCATTTAAAGCTTAGAAATTTTCGATGCATTCCTTTCGAATTTTTTTAGCCTATGTGAACTGAATTAAATTGGAAATACGAAGTCATGGGAATGGAAATGCTATATCTTCAAATGTTTTACTAAGAAATTTTAAATTGGAAAAAAGAAATATTTAATATGGTGACAATATTTTAAACATAAAAAAGCTACCAATCCGTAAAAATTTAGTAAAACATAGTATCAACTATGTTTCAAGATTTTTTAAAAGAAATAAAGAATTCAAAAATCTTAGAGGACTCACAAAAACTAAAGCCATCTCAAAACATCAAATGAAAACGCAAAATCAAAACATTTCCACCATATCTTTTTTTATTGAATTTGTTCAGGATGGAAACCGACCGGAGTCGTAAAACACTCCCTAGTGCACCTAGCCTGCTCCGCGAGCACCACATTTCCACAAGATCATTTAAATGCATACATATAAAATTGATAACATTCAAAAAGTTATTCTGAAAAGGTATAATTAACTGATTTCTAAAATTTTCATTTTAAAATTAAAAAATTTATTATTTTAGAAATGTTGGAAAGGTTGTCAACGTAAGACGAATGGGAAAAATTACAATTTTGAATATTTAAAAATAATATGACAATATGAAAATTTTAGTTATCTAGAAATATGAAGCTTAAACAAACTTTTATAGAATTAAAAAGCATATAATTTAAAATATATTGATGCAATTAATTCAATATTTTGGTTTCGACTTTAGCTTCATACAAACAAAATTTGCACGCTGTTTAAGTTGACAATATTTGCATATTGTTTATGTTAACAATGTCTGTTGTTATTGTAAATCATACATGTCATTTAACTTGACAATGTGAATATAACTATGAGTCTTTAATGAGATGCCCATGTATCAAGTGACTTTCTTATTCCTCAACTATAATTAGTTTTCTAAGATGTGATGTTTCCGTTAACAAGTTTTCTATTAATGGTAGATGATACCTTTATGTTTATTTGTATTTTAATGACTTGCATTTTCCAATGTTAACATACAGTGCAAGCACAAAATTTATCTACAAACATTGTTTTTTATCCATCATAATTTCTATAATATATAGGCATAATTTATATCCTCATGATCATATGTAATGTGTTGCTTTTATTAAGCCGAATTTTGAGTTTTGTGTTTAGCAAAATGCAACTAATTCCCAAATAACATAATGGTTTTAAATCTTTAAAATGAATAGTTCTAACTTTTAACTATTAAATTTCTCAACTATCTTGGTGATTGTAGACTAACTTGCACTTAAAATCTTGTATGACATGTAAAATCTTTTATGTTCTAAATTTGCTGTTTTTACAAAATATTTTTGAAACGCTTCTTTATCTACTATTATATTTTTTTATGGATGGATTTTTTTGAAGGTATTGTTATTTATGTTTTGTGTTTAATAATAAGTGATATTAGTATTTTGTTTGATAAAATATGTCATTATAATATAAATATCCTACTATGATATATGTAGTGTAATAAAAAGTAGTGGATTTAAGAAATAACTTAGGAAAAGGAAGAAGGTGTACCGTAATAGAAAGCGCAAAGCATGGTAAAAAGAGAATGGGAAAATTAAATTTTATGTATCAAGTGCAAACTTTTTGGTACAATTAGACTAGTCTGACCTATTAAAAACCTGTTGAAGTGCTCTTCTTCTTCCTAGTTGTTCCATCAAAGTCCATTATAACATTGCATACTGTTTTATGCTCTTACGAGTTAAATATGCATAAAACAGTGTATGTTTTTATAACATCACAGGCATCCCTGATGCATGTTGTGTAAGCCCTTGTACACATTATTATGATAGATATATCTTTAAAAAACTTGCTAAAAGGACCAATTGAAACCTAGACGAAGAAATCATGTAAAATATTTTCAAACATGCTCCCATGATTAGATATGATGATTTTTCATCCACCCTTCTAATGTGAACATCATATGTTGATTTCATGGAAGTGGAACTCAGCGGAGCTTTAGTGAATACGACAATACGATTATCATATGAGCATATCTGCTACATACTTTAAATAAACGGATCTGATTGTATATGCTTCATAAGTTTTTCAACAGTCATCAAAGTTGATTGTACATAAAGTTCCAAACTGGACTACATTCTTACACATGGCCCCCATTACATTACTTAGAACTAATATCAAACACTGCTGCATAGATCAAATTGGAAACTTGATACAGAATTTACCAAAGATAGATATTTCTAAAATAACAACTTTCCCTTGATTTCAGGTCTAGCTCGGCCAATTTCCTTTTGACCACCATCTTTAGTTGTACATTCACCTTTTGTGCTCTTATCTACAGGCAATGGTAAAACAAAGTCTCTAGAAAACTTAATGTCTCAAGGGATGATTCTTCATTACACAATAATAACTACACACCAGCTAAAATTTTAAGTTTAAAAATAATGAATCATTAATATGTTGTTGGGTAAGCTAACTTTTCCTTCTTCCACAGCTTATCACGACAGACCTGTGATTAACATCATAATTGCTTCAAGTGTGTGTTTTCATGCTCCTGCTCATCTTGTCGATATTTATAAATGTAAACGAAACATTTCTTTGCATGCTATATATTACTGGATTATTGGAACTAAAAATTAAACCAGCTTTTCCGGTATCATTAGAGAGTTTACCATGTTTAAAGAAAAATAAGCATGCTATATTTATTTTGTGTCATAATGTTTATGTTGACTTTTTTATGGGGTATTGTTGTGTGGTGTATTGCACTTTCTATTGTGATTTTACAAGTGCATAGGGGATTGGTAGACATAATTGATTTATTGGGTTTCAAGTAGGCTATAACATGTTTTATTTTCTCTCTTCTACTCCTAATACATATATCGAGGTGGGTTTCACTAAGTGCAACAAAGCCTTTTAATTTGAAATTCAATCATTTGAATTATATAAATTAGGGACTAGTCAAATTTGTGTATGATCTTTTCTAATATTGTTGTTTAGAGTAAATTTTGGTTCCTTAGAAAAATAAATTGATTTGGAGAAAATGGATATATTTTCAGGTTTATAGGAACTTGAAAGAGTAAAGAAATTATTCATAGAATGATCCGGTTTTGAGAATGGATTGAACCACAATTATGAGAAAGATAAAGGTGGAAAATTTAAAGGAATGGATTGATATCTTAAGGAATTGGAATAAAGGCATTAAGACCTCAACACCATTTAAACCACGTAATTGTAGGATAAAGCTTCCAAAAAGAATATTTTTAGGATGTAATCGCTAATGGTCCACCGAATTGATTGGATAAGGGTATAAAGTGATATAAGTCATGAATCCCTATTTATGCCTGTGATGTTGGGATTTGAAACTTTATTAATTTTAAGATAAATGAGTAAGAGAGAATATAATGGGGATATTTAGCTTAGTGATCCACCATTTTGGGATTCAGAAGTTAATAATGAAATTATATTTGTAGCCTACAAAGAGGAAGTAAGCAGTCTAGTGATTTATTTTGAAATATTTAGCGAAGAAGAAGTTTAGCCTCAGGAAATGTCATCCTCAAGAATAAGAACTTAAAGCATGAGAATTAGAAATAAGCTTAAACATTGGATTTGTATTAGTCATTCTAGTTTGTATATGACCATATTTTGGTTTTCTTAAAGGTATTTGTTTAATTTTCATAAATTTGGCCCTTTTGTCGTTTCACAAAAGGACCATATTTGAAATTATAAGGAATATACTTGAAATGTAAAGGATGTGATTTGTAATTTTGCGTATTTATGCGTATATTATATTATCGATTCAAAATAAGACAATACACATTCCTTATAATTTGAAGTATGTCAAAATATTATTTATGAAAATTTATGAAAATTATAACAATAACTTCATTGGGATTTAAATTCCGGTAAATTGGCGCTTAGGAAAATATTCTAGCTACCGGTATAGACTAGAACATTAATTAACTAGATTTAGAAAATTTTGGTTTAAGATTTTTTTTTCAAAGTTTTTGTGTTACATCTCATTCGAAGACTGAAGGACAAACGAAAGACAACCGGAGCTTTGGAAATAAGAAAACGATATGCATCTTGGATCTCTTAGACAATATAAATAATATACTTTTAGGAGTAGCGTAATTATCTTTTTTGTAATCAGTGGGCGCTCTTGAAGAATTACAAGGACACCATCTAAAATACCAAAGTGTTGATGGAATAACCATTAACAAATTTCTACTCGAACCAGATTTTTGGTTAGACTTCGGAAAAAAGTCTAATTTGATTAGGATTCTTGTGAAGGATAGAGAATCAGTATTGTATTTTCGGTTTTCCAAAATTTAGGGAGATATATGATATTATGGATGATAAGAGCCCATAATAGTTTTATGTTTTAAAAGATACCTTCATAGTACAATAATTTTTGGTAGGGCCTAATCAAGAAACATGGAAAAAGACAGAACCTTGGAAATCTTGTGCCACTATAGATATTTTGAAGCATAACAGTTCAAATTAGATTGATTTGAGAACAGTAAGGAAAAAATTCGAGAATAAGCATAAAAATTTAAAAGTTTTGAATCTTGAAATTTAGTATTATATGGTTACATTTTGGTTGCTAGATTAGATAGTGGGAGATGTTTGCAACACAAATGCACTGAGCACTCATGTAGAAAATTATATGCATGTCACGTTGTTTTGCATATATTCAACATCACTTAATACACATAAACGCTAGGACTGAGCTCACTATAACAAGTCTGCAATGCAAAATCACGTTGAGTCATGGATGTTTATTGTATGTTAAATAAATAACTTGGGTGTATAACATGTTTGTTAGAGTGAGTCGTGTTTTTGCTCCCTTGAAAAGATTTCGGGACAAAATCTCTTTTAAGGGAAAGAATGTAAAACCTCATAAAATATACCTTAAATAGACATATATGACTAAATTAAATATAAACCATAATAATTAATAAAATATTAATGGGCTGAAAATAATAATTTTTAATAAGTTGGAATTGAGACACGAAAGTCTTATAGTTGTGTTCGTGGCGAGATTCTAATCCGTTTTCGTAACGACCTGCATTTTACATATCGGAGGATTGTAAAATATTTATGTTTAATTCTCCAAGGGTCGGATCATTCTCATATTTTGATATGTTGTTCATGGGGATGTGGGACATGTCCATGATTTTTATCAATTTTGTTTGTGACCATTTTCCGCCTATTGTTTTTGTTTAGGGCATAACTTTTGAATGAGATTGAATCAGGAGCTGGAATCAATTTCATTGGATCGAAAATGGTGTTTCTTATTCCGTAGAGTGGTCACATTAAAGATTTGGCTAAGCAGTTTGGAAAGAATCATTGTTTTAGTGTTGCTAGTTTTCTGGACAGAATAATTAGTCATCAGTAAGCTGATTAGTGAGGCCCATTAAGGCTAGGGGTCATGGCTATAAATAGGAGGGTATGGGTAAAGATAATTGTTTAATCTCTTCATTTCTCATTTGGTTGGGTGATTGTGATTCTCCGGCTCAACCAAATACACCTCCACTTCATTTATTTTCATAGATTTGGGATCTAGGATTGAAGATCAACGTCATGGAAGGGTATATCGCATCAATTGAGTTGATCCGGAGGCCGTTCTTTGATGTTCTTCGCTGTTTAAATTGGAAATTTGTTGATTTGAAGCTATTTTGTGGATTTGGTGAGTGATAAGCATCTCTCACATGGATTCAATCAAGTATATGAGTTTATTTGATCTTAGATTCACTCATATAAGTTATTTTCATCTAGATCTAATAAATGTAAGTGTATTTTGAATTTAGACCACGCCATAGGATCTAATCTAGCAAGTTATAACGGTTAATTCTTGTGTTAATATCTAAATCATATGTTTATGCAAGTTTAGATCCAATTATTGATACGTTATTGCTTTATCATGATTTGATGAATTTAGTACGACTGCATGGTGATTAATTGTTGTGCTAATGTTGTTGATGATCGTTTGTTGTGTTATTGATCGTTTGATTGAAATTGGTCGATTTGGATGAGATGGATGCATAGATGTTCGTCGTTAAAGCATAGATTGTATGGATCGGTTCAAAAAAGTGCTAGATTGGCTCGACAAAGCGTGGACCATTGGCCACGATCCATGATGGATCGAGTCGCACGTGTGAATTTGGAAAAAGTGGGTCTTGGTGATGGATCGTGGGTTGATGGATCGGTGGACCATGGATCGGTCGAATATTGGATCGCATGAAGTGGATCGGGTTGTTTAGGGAAGCTCGGGTCGGTTGGAAAATCATGCAAGGCAAGGGAAAGCAAGGGACCAATCTATGATGATGGATCGCGTGGAAGACTAGGTCGGTTCGAAAGCAAAGCATGGATCGTAGAGTGTTTGGGCCATTTGGATTGAGCAAAGCAAATGGATCACTCGAAGCATGCTTTGATGGACCGTGTGTGTTGCAGAGATGGATTATGGATCGACTTATAAAGGGTCGAGTATGGATCGGGTCATTTACTCAAGACGACGCTTGAGCTTATGGAAGTAGTCGTCGATCATGATGACTAGAATTGAAGTGCCAAGGGGATCGTCATTAGTCGAAGGTTCTAGTGGACTCAAAAGCAAGGGTATAATGGGGACACCTAAAAGACTAGATGATTACTCGAGTACCCTGGGAAGTCACGATGGGCCTAGATATGAGTCACGATGGCATATGGAGTTTAGCTAGAACCGGGGTTACCATTAGCATTTGACGGATGGCACGATGGGCCAGTCACACGGTTAACGATGGATTCAAGGCAGGGCAGATGGTGATAGCCAAAGTCATGGATGTTATTGCTTGCTTGTATCATCTTGTATGGATTTCTTGATGTCAAGGGTGATATTTCTTAGGTGCTTGTTTGATGTTGGTTTAGGCCTTCAAGGCTTGTGCTTGGGAGGTGTTGAACTTGATTAGGGTGTTCCATGCCTGATAATTGGTTGCTATGAATGAACAGTTTGTTTCTTCTCTAAATGTTTGGGAAGGCTATCACCGTAGGTTGTGGAGGAGATGGGATTGGGTTTCTTCTATGTTAATGTATTGGCAGATCAGATGATTGAACTATCTATTTCTCGTATACTTATTGATGATAATGTTGATAGTTGTTTTATCGCTCATTAAGACTATTGTCTGACTCAAGGTTTTATGTTTCCCTCTTATTACCTTGGGTTGTTCATTCACGTTGTGGATGGGCGGACTAGGTGACAGGTAGTAGATCTTGATGAGGACGATGCTGCTGAGCGACGATGAACTAGAGGCTGATGTATTACAATCTACTATATATATATATCTGTTGTTTCCGCTGATGCATGATACTTAGAGTGAACTTGTAGTGAGGCTTCTTGTACGGATTTTGATGATGTAATCTAGTGTTGTATGGGTATTTTAAGGGTGATACGAAAAGTTTACGATTCTGTTCATTTGTGAGTTATACGACAGGTTTTCGCGTGTAATATTCTACCCTGATAATCGTCCCGTATTGGCCTTGCACGTCATACAACGCACTTCTTCTTAGTACAAAAGCAGGAGGTACGGGTCGTCATAGTTTTCATATTTTATTTACTGCAAACTGAGTCCGTATGCAAAAATTATTAATAACAAGTTGTGCATAAATATTAACACACAAGATTTGAATTTCAAATAAATAAATATACAAATCTGGAATATATTAATTGAGATTAGCATGAAAAGAATAATCCTATTGAATTCAAATTTGTGTGCATATATATATATATACACACAAGAGGGGATAAGGGTAATCAACTTAAGGAAGGTAATCAATCAATTAAATTAATATTTAATAAAATTGGAAAATAGGCAGGAAATAAGCTCCTAGGAAAAATCGATTCAAAGTGATCAACCGTTTCCCTTAAGGGGTGTCAACAATTGGTGCCGACCGCCCTTCTAGGAGGGTGTCGATTGCTCTTGAGTAAAATCGGTGGAGGAGGCATGTTTTCGTAGGATTTTTAATATAGTTTGCAAATACGGACTATCTAGGTTTAATCTAATAGATCCTACGGTCTTTATTAACAATTGCAACTATATAAGCAACCTCCTATCCTCTCCTAACCCCTATTCCTCATTTCATTCTTACTCCTTCACTTTGCTTCTCCATTTCTTAATTCCATACCTCAGGTTAGATTCTTCTTCTAAATCCTATCTTTCTAGATCTAAACTTCAACCTCCCTAGATCTAAATTCTTATGTGTAGACTCTAGAATTAAATTACATATATATATATATATATATATACGAGATTCTTAACTTTGATTCTCCTATATATATATATACACACTTTAGGATAAGTTGGAGTTCGTTTCATCGAAGGCTGATAATCCAGATTTTCGAGATATTCTATACTAGTTTTCCGCTAATATCTTCTACAAAACTCTGTGAGTGGAAATGACATAAATTTGCTACTTTCACTATCTTGTAGTGTGAATCTGGATCTATATACCTAATGGAATTTGGATATAAACGAAAATATAATATTAAACATCCTCCAAATTTCCTATATTTCAATTTTTACAAAGAAGTGATCAATCTGTTTGTATATGTGGTTTTGGATTATTGAAATAATAAAAGAGTAGCATGTTGATGTTGTATAATTCTCTATATTGGTCAAATATATCTTATTTTATTATGTGTAAATTCATATGTGTGTTTTTGTGGCAAAAGGTTAAGTTTTGGAGAAATCTAAATTTAAATGGTTTAAATCTCTATTTTCTAAATAGAGTATTTGGATGTATTGTTTACAAGATGTCCAAGTGTTAAGGTTTTACATCTAAACGTATATAAAAAGCGAATCTATCCAAAAATAGAATATATATATATATATATGTGTGTGTGTGTGTGTGTGTGTGCATGTGTTGGATATATGACACTTTGTTTACCTTTTATTATTGAGATAATCAAATCAAACCTAGGTTACAAGTTTTATATTGATATTTTTGTTTCCCCATTTTGATTGTTATAAGCTAATATGTATATTTATGCCATGGTTGAAGTGGATATAGGGAATAACTTGTGTAGATTTAATTTCAATAAGGATTGACATTTCAAACGAATTTGAACGATTATTTTCGCACACATGATTTACGCCCTATTTGATACTATACAAGTATAGCGAATCTAACGTAATACAAATGCATAATAAATACGTTTAGATTATGAAATAGAATTTGAATGTCCACATACGAATTTGTATGTATATGTGAGTTAATGGATTAAATTAGAAATGGTGACACATAAACACGAGGTTAACCATTATGTAATGAACATACCAATTCCCGATCCTGATTATCGACAAAAATACCATGACAACTAAGAAAACACCAGAAATTACAGGATTATTGATAGAAAGAAGATAGCAAGTGAGAATATAATGAAAGTTAGAATAGAAGAAGAAGAAGAACATAAATACGACAACACCAAAGTAAACACGCACTCACAATAGAACAAATAAAATATATTATATAACATAACTTTTGAATTATAAATTGTAACTGTATATACATACCATTATCAGAGTACAACACTTACAATACAACGGAAATAAATAATATTTATAAAATGATAAAGCCTTCTGCACTAAGATCTTCCAAGTGTATCGATAAAATCTCGACTACTTGACTGTCTGTACAAATTTGGGAACCCAAGAGTCTTAGGTAAAACAAAACAAAATAAACTCTGGGTCTATCACGTGAATGGTGTGAGTAAACTCCAACCACTTGATTTAACTTTTAAAAATCCTTTTAAAAGAAAGGATAATCGTAAGACCGATCCACACATAAACATGGATGGTTTTTACTTTACGATAACCTAAAATATTCTTTATATCAACACTATTCTAATATTATAATATTTTCTAATCAATGAATAACAATCTAGCGGATCACTTGCATCTTACGCTTTACATACGTAGTATACAATCAAAACCGCGGATGCTTATTGGGTACTGGATTTCCAACTATGACAAGGTATGAAACCACCTTTCGATAGTATATCTCTAGATAGGAATGCACATGTTTCAACTAGAACATCTTGTAACCAATCCACACATGACTGAACACTCATTTCCTTAGAGTGTACCGAATGTATTATCACCAACGGTTGGGATCAGACCCCGTTCCGAAGTTTACAACAACAATAGAATAAAGACGAAAATAGATTTTTCTCTACACCAGATGACAATACACCTTAATGGGAGCGACCCACTTAGCCATGGTGTCTGCCCGATTTTTGTCATTTTTCGGTTGTGAGGTTTGAGGCTATATTTACCTTTTGGACACCATAACATCATTCACTTTGAATGCTACATCGTCAAACCCTCCAAAATCATTTATTGATTTCCCCAAAAATATCATGGGCATAAAGTTAAGAGAAACGAATTTCTCCATCACCAAATGTAAATACTTTTAAATATTTTAATATAGATGATCTATTAGGCATACCCAGTCATGCATTCGTCCATACAAGTTGTCCTAGGACTGGACAAACCGAAGGCACTATCCCATCAATCCATCTTAGGCAATTTCTACCTAGGATTAACAGAACAACCCTTGCACATTACTCTATCTTCAATTACCTTCTGCATATTTTATTCGGAATGCTTACGCCCATACGGAGTGGTTTTCAGATAATAAACCCGGTCTTGGTCTTTTTGTATTGACAATGGAAATATAAAATGGTCCAAAAAATTTGAAGCCGGTTATTTACTATCAAAGGAAATATCCATACAACCAACGATCCTATTTCCAAATGGAAATTCTATTTATCAAGCATCAAGCAACGCTGAGCTCCTTTTAAGTTAATTTCTTATTAATTTACCATTACCTAACTTCTTGTTTCCCGTTCCCTCTTTCCATATTTATCCCCATATATTTCTTAAAACTCATTTGTCCTCTCATGATCCTTGGAAAACATTTCCATATGCCATATAAATAATTTATTTTCCAATATTCTAGAAAATATCTCTTATTAAAATGGGAAAAACATTTCCATATATATTCACATTTTTCTTATTTCTATATTTAGAAAATATACGTTATTAACATTGGAAAACATTTCCATTTCTTATTCACGCATCAATATTCTTCCACATTCATTCGTCCCTAACCGTAAAACTAGTAAGAGAAAAACTCCCTAAGTATCAACCTCGAAGGCCGAAACCAACATCAAATCGACATTCAGGAAGCCATTCAACTCGAATAATGTCCAGTCAATTTCTAGTTTCCTTAACTCCATTTTTTAACTTCTTATCAAGAAAATCATTTCATTTACTATGCTTAAAAAACATCTCTGATTATATTTGGAAAACGTTACCCAAAATCCATTTATATGGATTTAAACAAATGTTGTATAAAACTTCGTTACTACATCTCAACACATTAAATATTCATTAACTACTGTATCTCTAACCAATCTTCATCATCGAAACTTAACTATTCCTTAGTCAATTATGAAGTCAACCAAGTTGGGGTATAATTACCTCTCAAACCATAACTGAATAACATTCTTAACTTCAAAATTGGTAAAGTTCATAACTTCTATACCAACAAAACATCGCTCACACAACATTCAGATTCAATTTATAAATCCACTTCTTTAACGAAAATCATTGATTATAACATAGTGTTATAATCCATGCTCTGAGATATTAAATCTTAAAATATAGCTTTTATTTATTAATTTGAATAAACAAGTAGTTAATTAATTAAATCTTGATTTAAAATGGGAAGTACGTAGTACTTTCCTAAATTCGATATAGTCTAATTTCAATGTATAACTCTGTTCTGAAAAATCTCTATTCGATTACTCTCTTTCAAAAAATCTATATTCAATTAACATTTTGAACTTCGGAATAGTTTCATGGTTTTAGGTTAACTCTGTAACGTCCCGTATTTTGATCGCTTCAGTTTTGAATATTTAATTTAGTTTAAATATTGATATCATAATTTAAATGGATTTTTATATTTATTAAACGAGTTTGAAAACGAATGAATATATATATAATTAAAACGAGCTCGTAAATGACGCGGCAGTTCGTAAATTCAGTTTTTAACTTCAGTTGACTGTACATGATTCGTTATAAGTCGGAATTCGCTGAAACAAGAAATATTCGAATCTGTTGAATTATAATTTTCCAATGAAAGAGAGAAATCAGAATTTCGTAATTTATATTGTCAGTTATGGCCAAATCAAAATTTAAAATGGTCGCTGTGAAATCCTTTGTAAACGATAATGATTTATTTAATAAAATAAATCGATTTTAAATCAAATGAATACTGGTTTAACTGGATAAGGTAATATCGTGTTTTAAATTTATATTAGTTTATCCTGGAAATTTTATATAATCCAGTTTGTGTATATTTATCTGATAATAATAATTTATTTGAATCAGTTTATATTTAATTGAATTTAATTTTAATTGTCAGATTAAAATTTAATTTAATATCTTCTGTATATGGTTGAATTGGACCGTGGAAATTGTTCTAGTGTGTTCAGAATAAGAGTAGAACCCTAAAAACGTCTTTTGTTGCGTTCAAATAGGCGTTCGGAACCGTAATACCTTTTAATTTGAATCACACTGCGTTAAATAATATACAATCAAAATTTAATTAAATCAATTTATAGGGGACGACCTATTTTTACTAGCACAGGGTACTCCATCGTCTGTGGCTTTCAATGTGCTTTTCAATTTCAAATTGAAATATTTCTTCTCTTCCTCCCAAAAAGCTTCGGCACATGCTACTCTGAAAATTCATCGTCTTCTCTTTTCACTTTCACTTTCACATCCGAATTCATTTCCTTCTTCCCCAAGGTCTCAGCGATGGTACACTGCATCCCTATTCTACCTATAACCTATTGAAACCGACATCGTTTCTATCCTCTCCTCATTTCTCTATAAATTGAGACATCACGCCCCTATTTTTCCATACCTCAAACCAGAATCCAAATCCTAAAACAATTCCTTTCTTTTTCCAGTTCATCGCACCATGTCTAATAAAAACGAAATGGAATTCAAAACCCAATTCATAGCCTTTCCTCTTTAATTCTTTTTCCAAGCAATTCGTATACCCTTCCGTCAAATAAAACAAAATCGAAAAGGGGGGTATTCGAATTCGCGATGAAGACCGCAGGTACCCTGAAGCTCGACAACTTGACTGGAACGCTCGCGTGGGTATTACAGAGGTGCCGTGATTTCAGGTCGACACCGGTTGATGATGCGTTGTCTGATGTGGAGTTTGAACAGGAATAAAATGGTGTGCGATGGCTTAGGGAAATTTAAATTCGATCTGTGGTTTGAGAAAGTGGATTATCTGGAGTACGACAGCAAATATAAGGGAACTTGGGTTTGTAATTTTAAGAAGGACGGAGCTGCAATGAAAATGATCTGGAATGGTGCGAATTTATCTGTGGTTGTATGGGGGATTTGGGGTCTGAACGTGATGTTCTAGGATGGAGTTGGTGAAAAATTATAGTGCAGTGAATACTGGGGTGTTCGAACTGTGTGAGTATGGGGAGTTGTGGGGGGATCGACAGTAAGGTTGAGTTGAATTGGTGGGGCACAACAGTGGTGTGGGATGGTACGGAATGGAGATTGCAAATGTGATGTTCGACGAAGTGCCATATTGGAGAAGCTTGGGCTGTTTTTCAATATAGGAGGTTAGTGATTATTGAGTCGGTTTCGTAGTGTTCGCGAAATAAGGTATACGTTTTTTTAGATTTAAATTACTTAGAATAAACCATTTATTTAGTTTATATAAGTAAATCACAGTTTAATCGATTTATAAAAATAAATAATCGTAGGAATAAATTAATTCAAGCCAATTCGAGACAAGCTGAGATGATGTGAAAATTTTAAACAAGATATTCAGCCCGACAAATTGAGGTGAGTTAAACTCACTCAGTTAATTATTTGAACTGTTTTAATAGTTCAAAATTTTGTTTTATTGCTTGGTTGCTAAATTGCTTGATATAAAGTGATAATATAGTATCTATACTAATAATACAAATACCTCCCCATGGTGAAGCATTTTTAAACTTCCCGATTTACCCATTCACGTATGAACAAAGGATTAATTCGTACAAAAGAAAGGAGGCTATATATGTCATTTCTTTTATCCGCGTTCTAATCCCATTACCGCACTTCTCACGGTTTCTTCCCATTTTCCTTTTTCTTCCCACTGTCCTTCCCGTTTCTCATTCCACTGCTATTTCAACCTTTTCCCCCACTTTTCGAAAACAACGCTGCGTCAATAATGGTAGAAAGACACGCATGCTCTGGATCTGAGATGAATCAACGAAATCGGAAAATCTGGCACCAGTTGATGCCCCCGACCCGTCCTACAAGATCTGCATCAAAATCGGTACGTACGCCATCCAATCATGCCGATTTCACCTCTCTTAGTTTCAGATCCTTTCACTTCATCCGGATGTCCATAGGTTTGATTGTTCATAGGTATTTGTAATTAATTTGAATTGCTTTGTGCTTTTGTTTGTTTAAGTTTTGTTCGTTTCTTTTCCTATGGCAGACAATGTTCAAAAAGGAAATATCTTAGCAGGCCAGCGTTCACCAGTTGCCTATGCATAGGGTTTGTATATCCTATTTTCTTTTGCGTTTTGCATTGATAAGTTTGTAATCGGTTTCGGTCTACATCGGTCTTCTGTGTTTTTTATTTTATTTTGCTTTTTCTGTTGTCAATTGCCGACCATGTCGATTTCACCTCTCTTAATTTCAGATCCATTCAGTTCATCCTCCAGTCCGTCGGCACGATTGTCTACAGGTATTTGTAATTGATTTGATAAGTTTTTACTTCCTATTTTGCTGTAATTCCGTATATTGTTGCAATATATATGGGGTAGCAACTCTTGCTTAAATTGTTTGGCAGTAAAATACCAAAGATGCATAAAAATAAAACATATATATTTACTGACTTGATAAGTTTCTTACCTGCTAATTTGTTCTAACTAACTTTAAACGCACCATACTGTTTTCAAAATGTATATAACCATTAATGCTCAATTCAATAAGTATTTAGCTTCATTCAAAATTATGATTTGTGTTAACATCCCCAAAATTTATTTGTTCAGTCATTGTGCATCATACAAGTCAGAATTTATTTGTAAAACCCATAGTGTCTGGACAACAAATTTGGTCAAGTTGTGTTTTGGACGCATATGACATGTCCAAATCTCAACCAGGCAATTTGCCTATGTTCCTTGATGGAGCAAAAAGCCAACCTTGGTTTTTTTTCGTTTTCTTTAAATTAGTTTAACCTCTAATTTTTTTTTTATTTTCCTTCTTAACTATCACATTTACTCAATTAACTACTCCGTTTGATGCCACAATTTTGCAGTGGAAGTAACGGCTCAACCTCCTATGCTGGCTGGACTATGTTTTCTTCTTCTTCTTCCAACCCGATGTTGATATGCATGGGGTTCGCGACGAAGATTTGCGAGGTTTCCACCCGTTGTTACTTGGGTAAACAACTTGCTTTTGTTATATGTCTGAGTTTGCTTTGTTTTTTGTTCAATTAGCATTGATTTATTCTTTAATTGCTTTAAAAATGACAGTTTCAACTCTTTTATTTGCAGAAAATTCCATGACATCGCTTATGCCTTCAGGTCGACCTTCAGTAATCAATTGATGAATAAGAAGCGGATTGGAAAATGAGTGGACTTGGACTACAACGAATTTGGAAACGTAGGGGGCTTCATCCTGATCACTGAGTAGTAAAGGAAGAGAAGGTATTGTTTGATCATAGAATATTTATTTGTTAGTACATTGTTCATTCTAAAATTATTTGTTCGTAGATTGTAGATTTCATTGACTGCTTCTATTAACTATGATTTATGATCTTCATCATGAAGTTAACCTGATTATGCAGATTTGGTAGGCGCATAATTTTTAACTGCTGCTATATGCTTAGGAGCATGCCAAAAATTTCTTTAGGCTATAACAGTTGCATGATATATTTATTTACATATATCAACTCTATTTACGACCAATAAATTATTTCAATTATTAACAATATAAGTTGCATCAAACTATTGTCTCTGTTTTCCTTTTCTTCTTTTTATCTTTTTTTACATTCTGTTTGTAATGTTTCATTTGTAGACAATGGATAATTACATGATGACCGTTATATTCTTATACACATGATATATGTGTTTTCTTCTTATTTCGAAAGTGTCTCTACCTACTAATCCATGAAAATTTATTAAGCACGAAAGAGGTTTACTACTATTTTCTTTGAACCACATTCAAAACTGCTCATTTTTTCTTTGGCAAATTAGCTATGCGCGTTTCTCATTTGTTCTTCATTGTGCTGTATAGAAACCATACTTTCCTATTTGAATATGTTTTTTTCATAGCCTACGGAGTGGTGTGTGCTTTTGTAAGAGTCCATGTAAGTAATAAAAATAGTTAAATCTTGACCACAGTTCTAATATTTACGCAACACAGTAACAGCGAATGACTACTATGCTTTGGGTGGTATTAATATATTTGTATATAATATTGCATTTGTCCTATTCATATGTAGATATGCGTTTCTACACTGTACAGTTATTAAGTTAAAAATATGACCTGTTTGAACAACCACCATGACCCCTTTGCTCTATTATGTAATTATGTTAATATATTATTGACACCATTCCTGTCTTGAGAATTTTGCTTCCGTATGCATTGAATCTGAATTAGTATTACATTGTTTTTTGATTCTCACTTTGCTAGAACGTTTTACTAATGTGTTTGAATTTAGCACAGAATGCTAAATCTATAATGTGATTTCTTTTCTGTTTTTTTTTGTGCAGCTAAATCTACCCATGCATGATCTATTTGGGTTTTCAACCATTATGTCTGCAAGACGTAGTTGCCACACATATTTTGGTCGGATAATTATTTCTCACTCAATAGTTCTATTTTATTGTGTGTTTGCATGCCATGTCTACTTACATTTTCTTTAGCTCATCACCGTGTGTTGAATATTGTTTACTTGCAACGTGTTCTGCAAAGTGTCGGAAAAGGAAAATGTGACCGGGAAAGACATGTTTGAACAACAGGTGATGAATGTGGTTATGAAGCTTCAGCTAGAAGTTTCATAGAATATGGCCATAAGTGAGGTGAAGAGTATATCGAAAGATGACGTGGAGGAGAATGAGATGCTTGCGACTGCCAGATATATTCTACCGATCTTCGGATGGACGATTATGATGATTCCAAATTGACAGTTGACACTTTGTATGCTCGAATTTGTCAGCTGGGATTGATTTGTGAGTTTTTTTATCACTTAAATTTAACTTTATTGCTTTTTAAGATCTGAAACAGTGAATCACGTCTGCACACCATTGGTTGTATCATACATGAACTTAATTAGCATGTTTTTAAACTAAATGATCGAAGATGGCACTAAAATTTGCATAAGAATAACAGGAATTTAACACAGAATGCTAAATCTATAATGTGGTTTCTTTTCTGTCTTTTTGTGTAGCTAAATCTACTCATGCGTGATCTATTTGGGTTTTCAAACATTAAGTCTACAAGACGTAGTACACGTATTTTGACCGTTTTTTTTTACAGTTGTTTAAACATACCATAAATATTATTGATGCTTTTGATAATTATTTTTCTCCTGCTTCTCTGTATAAGGTAGTGTACTCATTGGGGGTTGAATCCGTTAATAGTTTTTTGACTCACCATTTTTTCCCCATTTACGTCTTTGCCCATTTACGTCTTTGCAAAATCTCACTTTTTAGTTACTTTTATATGTAAACAAAATTCTGGACTGCTTTTCTTTGAAAAAAAAATCAGTTGCTGTTATTTGATTTAAGAGAGTATAATAACCGTTATAAAGCCCATCAGCCATTTTTTTCGCAAATTTTGCTTTAACAGCTATTTTTTTATGCTTCCTGCTAGCCGTTATTCTAAATCTATGATCCTAAATTATTGGTGTTTACCCACTCATCCATATTTACTTTTCTGCCCCTCTATATACTCCCTCCGGTTCACAATGTAAGAAGTTTTAGAGGTTTGCACAAGAATTAAGAAAAAATTCATATGACACTTTAACCCTTACTTATTATTTTTGTCTTACACATTAATTTCTCTTTTCATGTGTTATCAATTACATTTTCTATTCATATCAACCACTTCTCACTTTTTCACACAAAAAATGGCTTTTAGGTTTGTGTCATTTATGATTGATCAGGGATAAAGTTGGAATTACAAGCTTAAACATCTTATATTTTGAAACAAAACAAATTTCTTAAAACTTCTTATATTATGAACCGGAGGGAGTATATGACTACACAATTCATTCATTGCTCACCTCGGTATTCATGCACTCACTCCGCTACTAATAACTGCATACTACTCTCCTTTGCTACTAAAATCTTTTATTTTCGTACCCTCTCATCTTCCCGACAGTATGAACCAACAACAAAAGGAAAGACGTCGATGTACTCAACAGACTAGGCATTCAAACCGTAGACAAGCTGCCATAGCACATACCCGGACCCAACTGTCAGAACATGATGCTAAGCATGTTGTACCAGGTAATTTTACTGTTTTATCCCATTTGCTTCTTTCTGCAGTTCAATAGATTAGCAACAACATATATAAACTTTCAGTTATATACAATTACGCTTAAATATACACGTGACGTGTTTAAACTGATAACCACTTATTGACATCATGATGCCATACCAGAGCCTACATGTTCCTATCTGAATATTACAAACCCCTTAATTACTGCCAAAAATATGGTGTTGAAACCGTAGAAAATTGACTGTACACTACTCCAGAGCCTACATGTTCATCATATTTTTCTTTTATGTCCATCATATTTCTCCTTTATCTCTCAGATTGAAGAAATTAACAGGATTTTTACTGATTTAGAGGCAAAATGTCACTGCTGAAACTACTGCTGCTGCTGATAGCACCTTCCAATCTTACTGTCGTGCTTTATTTCTTTACTGTCAAAATAATTTTTTTCTGCAGCTGTAATGTTTTACTTTGAATAATAATTTTTGTACCTTTCATCGTTTGTTTCAAACTGATAACTACTGTCATTTATGCTCCTACGTTTATTCCAGCTATACTTAATTTACCATCTATGTATATTGTGAACGTGGCTAACATCGCTTCTAGATAAAGTACTTTCCGCATTTTTTTTCTTATTAGACTCTTCCGCCTTTAATTTATACTGCACGTCTCAGCATCGCATACACTACTCCTGCTTCATGTTTTTTTTTTTTGGAACTGCACTACCATAAAATTATAGACAAGCAATTTTCCATTTTAAACACCAATTCCAGCAATGGTCAAATATATTTATGCACATGCCCATCGGGCGTGCATGTGTACTGGTAATAATAATGTATATAAATAATATTGGTGGTTGGTGATTGGATATACCCGCAGTATCATTAGCGGATGCCCGCAGTACTATTAGCGGATGATTTCCATATGCGCCCCACAATATATATAGTGGATGACCTTTATACCACGGTATCCTACCTCGAAGCAGGATGGGTATTATTATTGTTGACTAACATCTGTGGATGCAGGAAAAACAGGTTGGAGGGATCCAACTGGATCCCTCAACATTTATTTATTTGTTTTTCATATACATGCTCATATATGATGTGTTTTATAACCTGTGACAGTTATAGTATACTTGGATGTGTTAGTAACACTGATGATTGATCTTGGATAATTTAAATATCCTGAATAACGATATATAGATTCAAAAATAGAAATTGAAATGAAATAAGGAATTTAAAAAAAAAAGAAACATTTATTTCAAACAGACATAGTTATTCAGAATCTAAAATAAAAAGAATTTAAAAGTAAATATTTGTTTAAAACAAATATTTTGAAAGGTCGATTTTATAAGGGCCGTTGATAAAAAGAGTTTCAAGAAAATATCTACTTTTAAATAGAAACATTCATTTAAAATCCAAATTATAAAATAATTTAAAAGTAAAGGTTTGTTTAAACAAATGTGTTAATGAGGTGATTTTATAAACAATGTTTATAAAGAAATAAAACAATTACCATTTGGGAATTTGTAAAAGTATGGATTTCAAAATAGTGGCTGAAATATAAAGAGAGATGAAAAGAAATAATTATTTTCATATAGAAATGGTTATTTGTAAATCCAATTAAATAGAATTTATAAATAAAATATTTGTTTAAACAAATGAGATGGAAAGGCAACTTTATAAGTGAAATTATTATTAATGGGATTTGAGGAAATGTAAAGTAGGTGTGACTTTGGGAAAGAAATGGAAATAGTAAAGTAAACCGTTATTTTAAAATAAATCAAAATTTTCCCATTTGCAAAGGGAATATAAAGAAGATTTATAGAAGTTAAATAGATATGAAATTTTAAGTTGCAAGTATGAAATCATATCGACCAAATGAGTCAAGTATGAATTAAGGAATATTACTCACTGTTGAGATGAATAAGGGGTAAGGCAAATAGTTTGCAAATGGAAATCGTTAGAAGGAAGAGTTTTCTTAAGATTTTAAATTTTAATTGAACTCAAATTGAACTAGTAAGGATAATATCATTTTTAATAAAGAGGTTATATAAGATTTTATATAATAAATATTCATAATAAAGGATTCACAAAGGATATTTATATATGTATGTTTAGATATAGAATGTGATTTGTCGAAACAAATGTTGAGATGAATAAACCTCTAAAGATGTGTATGAAGATGATTTATATAAAACTTGGTTTTTACAAAGATTAAACCAAAATTGATTTGGTTAATGGGAATGATATCGTTTTAAATAAAACTTTCTTTCAATTTAGAAATATAAAGACATATAACAAATATTTGAAAAGCGTATCTTCGATAATGGTGATAGTTAATGGATTGCAATAAGTACAATATTTTAAATGATTAGTAGTTGAGATAAATATCTCGTTTGAAGTGAAAGTGAATAACTAGAACTTCTAGTTGTTAAAAGTTACGAAATAGAGATAAGGAAATTAAAATTCCATTTATCGGAAAAATAGAGAAGTTTTGATTAACGAATGGTAAATCAAAAAGAGGCTAAAATGAGAATGAATATTAAATCAGCAAAGTTCATTTTCTTTTATGGATGAATGGTTGTTTTATTTCATAGTTAAATAACCGACTATCAAATATGGCCTATACGATGGTTAGTACGGAAAGACCGGGATCGAATTTATTCGAAAACCATTCCGAACTAACTAATACGTAAACGTAGAATATACAGATTGAAGATGGAGCACTAAAGACTGTAGATTTTCATAAGCGAAAGGACTACGCCGAATTCTCTGGAGTCGCGCCCGGAGATATTCTAAAAGTGATCTTGTCATGGTTGAAATCGACGGATGGCAAGGACTACTCGCTACTGATCCATAGGGTGATTCCTTGGATGCGGTAGGAGAGTGCCTTCGGTTTGTCCTATCCCAGGACAACTTGTATGGACGAATGTCTAACAGAGTATTTCCAAAGGATCACGTACATTGATTTCTTCAAACGTACCATAGTTGATGGCGGAGAAAAGGTTTTCTTTAGCTTGATAACTAGAGTATTTTTGTGGACGTTAATTAGTGATATCCGACGGATTTGACGATGTGGCATTCAAAGTAATGGTGGCCAGATGATCTAGAAATACGATTATAACCTCAAGCCTCACAACCGGGAAATGACAAAAATCGGGCAGGCAGCATGGCTAAGTGGGTCGCGCCCATTAGGGTGTATTGTCACCATCTAGAGAATATTCATATTTGTTACTTCCTTTCGCTTCTGTATCTCCCGGGAATGGTTATGTTGCTAGCAACCGTAGGTGACAATATATTCGATACACTCAAGAGAAATGAGTGGTCGGTCATGTGTGGGCCGGGTTGCAAGACGTTCTTGTTGAACCCAGTGTATTCGTCTCTAGACATACACTTTCGGCAGGTTTTCCTATACCTTGTCATAGTTGGAAATCCAATCTCCAATAAGCGCCCACAGTTTTGATTGTATAATATATATGTAGAACGTGAGATGCAAGCTTTTGCTAGATTGATATTTATTTGTATTTAGACACTATTATAATATCAGAAAAGATATTGATTTCAAAAATGGTTTGGGTTATCGTAAGGTAAAAACCGTCCGTGTTTATGTGTGGATTGGTCTTACGATTATCCTTTTCTTTCGAAATGAGTTTTAACTTTAAAATCAAGATGGATGATATCAATAATTTAGTGGGTTTTTCTTACGCTCGTTCACCAGACTGACCTGCGGCGTTTGTAATGCTCGGGTCAGACCAACTTGGGTCTGACCGAGTTTACAGGTTCAGGATAAAGATGATACACATTCCAGTAGATGAGCTGGAGGAAATCATACGTATTATATATTTAAGTATTATTCCGCTGTGTGTATAAAATGGGGACAAACTGTTATAACTGTCCAGATGAATTGAATATCCGCTGTACTCTGATGAATTGTAAGTATTATTCCAAGTTTTCAATAAAGTGTTATTTCTTTATTATATTTTATTCCACTGCGGTGTGAGTTGTTCTTCTTCTTTTTCTTCTATTCTAATCTTTCTTTCTTATCTTTTTCTCGCCCTCTAACTTCTTTCTTAAACGTTCTGGATTTTTGGCACTCGAGTTTGGGCACGGGATGTATTTGTGTCGGAAATTCGAGCGTTGAATTTTCCGGTTCGTTACAGTGGTATCAGAGGAATGGTTTAGGAATAACCTTGGCTCTGTGGCGTAACCCGATAGAGTTGGGATCAGTAATACCCTAGATTGAGTTGAGTGTATATATATATATATGAGAGCTTATTTGTAGATTTCATATACAAATGTTTTGTATTGGTTGATCAGTTCAAGTGTTGAAAAGCATTGAACTGAAAATTGATGCAGTATTATTTTGGAAAGGGGTAAATGAAATAATTTTTCCTAAATTATGTTTTTATATAGAAAATAAATAATTCTATCAAATCAGTATTGATATTTGATTGCTTGATTGTTTGAATATAATTCAAATGGAATTCGGTTGGTATTATGGAATCAAACTGGTTTGATATAACCAGAGGAAGATGAAATGAATAATTATGAAATACAAATCAGAATTTGATATATAAGTTATAGTTAAGGAAACAAATTCCAACGTAAATGAATGGATTGAAACTCGACTGAAAAATAAGTTAAGCAGATTTGGATTGAAATTAAAACTATGTTAAACTAAAATGAACAACAAATCAATATGGAATGAAATTGCTTGGATTCAAGTTGAAATATAAATACATTGAATGTTGGTAACCTAAATAAACTCGATGCATACAGTTTAAAGGTATCAAGTGAAATAAGAAGTGAACCAGAATAAAATCCAATTCAAGTAATAATTCAATATGACTTGAAATTGAGTCTTGAAATAGAAGTAAATGTGTATCTTTTGAATAGTGAATATAAACTCAGATTATATAAACTTGAGTTGAAATGAAATCGAATGAAAAATAATTCGAATTAAGTTTGATTGAGATTGAGATTTGAACTCAAAATTTCATATGGACTCGCAAATTAAAAATAAAACTTGGAAAATTTAATGAACTTGTAAAGAGAATTAAATGGAACTTAAGTTATAAATGAAGCTTGACTTGTTTGTAAGCAAGAATCGAATTAAGTTTAACTGAACTTGAAATTCAAGTGAAAATGTAAATGAACTTGTGAATTGAAATCAAAACCTAGAACTTGAGTTAAAAATGAAACTCGACTTATTGTAACCGAGAAAATATA
This sequence comes from Allium sativum, assembly GCA_030737875.1. NCBI lineage: Eukaryota > Viridiplantae > Streptophyta > Magnoliopsida > Asparagales > Amaryllidaceae > Allium > Allium sativum. The sequence goes on along the minus strand of CM060912.1, from coordinate 526,447,712 downwards.
TATGTTTGAACATGATTGTTTCAAACTATCACAAGTAAAGCAAGGAAAACCAATTATTGAATGAATGGATAAATTTAAGGTAAGAAGTTCAAATGACTGGGACCGAATAGGAATGGATATGCATGTGATTATACAGGTTTATTGGACAGAGAAAGTGTGAAGAATAAATATGAGATGCCATACAAAAAGGTACATGTTTAATTCAATATGAGGTTTTATGCGCCGAATCGGCAAGCCACTTGGCTTTTTGATTTTCTTTTTGAATGAGAAGGGCCTAGAGAGGCGAGTTGAGGTTTGAACTATTGACCCGTACAAGGGAGGTGCTGGCGAAATTTTTCAAAAATTTAGGGAGTTAGAAAAAATTTCAACAGTTTGGAAAATTTTTGTTAACAAAAAGTTAATCGAAGTTAAGTTTTTTTGAGTGGAATTGGAAACAAGCAAGTGGTTGAGTAGTGACGTTGTTAAGGTTAGTGTTGAGTTGCATGAGTGAGTTGTGGGAAGTGAATACGGTATAGCTACATTTCCTACTTAGTAATTTCGGGGACGAAATTCTTTTAAGGGGGAAGGAATGTAACGTCCCGTATTTTGATCGCTTCAGTTTTGAATATTTAATTTAGTTTAGATATTGAAATCATAATTTAAATGGATTTTTATATTTATTAAACGAGTTTGAAAACGAATGAATATATATATAATTAAAACGAACTCGTAAATGGCGCAGCAGTTCGTAAATTCAGTTTTTAATTACAGTTGACTGTACAGGATTTGTTATAAGTCAGAATTCGCTGAAACAAGAAATATTCGAATCTGTTGAATTATAATTTTCTAATGAAAGAGAAAAATCAGAATTTCGTAATTTATATTGTCAGTTATGGCCAAATCAAAATTTCAAATGGTCGATGTGAAATCCTTTGTAAACGATAATGATTTATTTAATAAAATAAATCAATTTTAAATCAAATGAATACTGGTTTAACTGGATAAGGTAATATCGTGTTTTAAATTTATATTAGTTTATCCTGGAAATTTTATATAATCCAGTTTGTGTATATTTATCTGATAATAATAATTTATTTGAATCAGTTTATATTTAATTGAATTTAATTTTAATTGTCAGTTTAAAATTTAATTTAATACCTTCTGTATATGGTTGAATTGGACCGTGGAAACTGTTCCAGTGTGTTCAGAATAAGAGTAGAACCCTAAAAATGTCTTTTGTTGCGTTCAAATAGGCGTTCGGAACCGTAATACCTTTTAATTTGAATCACACCACGTTAAATAACATACAATCAAAATTTAATTAAATCAATTTATAGGGGACGACCTATTTTTACTAGGACACGGTACTCCATCGTCTGTGCTTTTCAATGTGCTTTTCAATTTCAAATTGAAATATTTCTTCTCTTCCTCCCAAAAAGCTTCGGCACATGCTACTCTGAAAATTCATCGTCTTCTCTTTTCACTTTCACTTTCACTTCCACATCCGAATTCATTTCCTTCTTCCCCAAGGTTCTCAGCGATGGTACACTGCATCCCTATTCTACCTATAACCTATTGAAACCGACATCGTTTCTATCCTCTTCTCATTTCTCTATAAATTGAGACATCACTCCCCTATTTTTCCATACCTCAAACCAGAATCCAAATCCTAAAACATTTCCTTTCTTTTTCCAGTTCATCGCACCATGTCTAATAAAAACGAAATGGAATTCAAAACACAATTCACATCCTTTCCTCTTCAATTCTTTTTCCAAGCAATTCGTATACCCTTCCGTCAAATAAAACAAAATTGAAAAGAGGGGAATTCGAATTCGTGATGAAGACCGCAGGTACCCTGAAGCTCGGCAACTTGATTGGAACGCTCGCGTGGTTATTATAGAGGCGCCGTGATTTCAGTTCGACACCGGTTGACGATGCGTTGTCTGATGTGGAGTTCGAACAGGAATAAAATGGTGTGCGATGGCTTAGGGAAATTTAAGTTCGATCTATGGTTTGAGAAAGTGGATTATCTGGAGTACTACAGCAAATATAAGGGAACTTGGGTTTGTAATTTTAAGAAGGACGGAGCTGCAATGAAAATGATCTGGAATGGTGCGAATTTATCTATAGTTGTATAGGGGATTTGGGGTCTGAACGTGATTTTCTACGATGGAGTTGGTGAAAAATTATAGTGCTGTGAATACTGGGGCGTTCGAACTGTGTGAGTATGGGGAGTTGTGGGGGGATCGACAGTAAGGTTGAGTTGAATTGGGGGGCACAATAGTGGTGTGGGATGGTAAGGAATGGAGATTGCAAATGTGATGTTCGATGAAGTGCCATATTGGAGAAGCTTGGGCTGTTTTTCAATATAGGAGGTTCAGTGATTATTGAGTCAGTTTCGTAGTGTTCGCAAAATAAGGTATACGTTTTTTTTAGATTTAAATTACTTAGAATACACCATTTATTTAGTTTATATAAGTAAATCACAGTTTAATCGATTTATAAAAATAAATAATCATAGGAATAAATTAATTCAAGCCAATTCGAGACAAGCTGAGATGATATGGAAATTTTAAACAAGATATTTAGCACGACAAATCGAGGTGAGTTAAACTCACTGAGTTAATTATTTGAACTGTTTTTAATAGTTCAAAATTTTGTTTTATTGCTTGGTTGCTAAATTGCTTGATATAAAGTGATAATATATAATAATATATAAAAATAATATTGTTGGTTGGTGATTGGACATACCTGCAGTATCATTAGCGGATGCCCGCAGTACCATTAGCGGATGATTTCCCTATGCGCCCGACAATATATATAGTGGATGACCTTTATACCGCGATATCCTGCCTCGAAGCGGGATGGGTATTATTATTGTTGACTAACATCTGTGGATGCAGGAAAAACAGGTTGGAGGGATCCAACTGGATCCCTCAACATTTATTTATTTGTTTTTCATATACATGCTCATATATGATGTGTTTTATAACCTGTGATAGTTATAGTATACTTGGATGTGTTAGTAACACTGATGATTGATCTTGGATAATTTAAATATCCTGAATAACGATATATAGATTTAAAAATAGAAATTGAAATGAAATAAGGATTTTTTTTAAAAGAAACATTTATTTCCAAACAGATATGGTTATTCAGAATCTAAAATAAAAAGAATTTAAAAGTAAATATTTGTTTAAAACAAATATTTTGAAAGGTCGATTTTATAAGGGCCATTGATAAAAAGAGTTTCAAGGAAATATCTACTTTTAAATAGAAACAATCAATTCAAATCCAAATTATAAAATAATTTAAAAGTAAAGGTTTGTTTAAACAAATGTGTTAATGAGGCGATTTTATAAACAATGTTTATAAAGAAATAAAACAATTACCATTTGGGAATTTGTAAAAGTATGGATTTCAAAATAGTGGCTGAAATATAAAGAGAGATGAAAAGAAATAATTATTTTCATATAGGAATGGTTATTTGGAAAGCCAATTAAATAGAATTTATAAATAAAATATTTGTTTAAACAAATGAGATGGAAAGGCAATTTTATAAGTGAAATTATTATTAATGGGATTTGAGGAAATGTAAAGTAGGTGTGACTTTGGGAAAGAAATGGAAATAATAAAGTAAACCGTTATTTTAAAATAAATCGAAATTTTCCCGTTTGCAAAGGGAATATAAAGAAGATTTATAAAAGTTAAATATATATGAAATTTGAAGTTGCAAGTATGAAATCATATCGACCAAATGAGTCAAGTATGAATTAAGGAATATTACTCACTATTGAGATGAATAAAGGGTAAGGCAAATAGTTTCCAAATGGAAATCGTTAGAAGGAAGATTTTTCTTAAGATTTTAAATTTTAATTGAACTCAAATTGAACTAGTAGGGATAATATCGTTTTTAATAAAGAGGTTATATAAGATTTTATATAATAAATATTCATAATAATGGATTCGCAAAGGATACTTATATACGTACGTTTAGATATAAAATGCGATTTGTCGAAACAAATGTTGAGATGAATAAACCTCTAAAGATGTGTATGAAGATGATTTATATAAAACTTGGTTTTTACAAAGATTAAACCAAAATTGATTTGGTTAATGGGAATGATATCGTTTTAAATAAAACTTTCTTTCAATTTAGAAATATAAAGTCATGTAGCAAATATTTGAAAAGCGTATCTTCAATAATGGTGATAGTAAATGGATTGCAATAAGTACAATATTTTAAATGATTAGTAGTTGAGATAAATATCTCGTTTGAAGTGAAAGTGAATAACTAGAACTTCTAGTTGTTAAAAGTTACAAAATAAAGATAAGGAAATTAAAATTCCATTTATTGGAAAAATAGAGAAGTTTTGAATAACGAATGGTAAATCAAAAAGAGGCTAAAATGAGAATGAATATTAAATCAGCAAAGTTCATTTTCTTTTATGGATGAATGGTTGTTTTATTTCATAGTTAAATAACCGACTATCAAATCTGGCCTATACGATGGTTAGTACGGGAAAACCGAGATCGAATTTATTCGAAAACCATTCCGAACTAACTAATACGTAAACGTAGAATATACAGATTGAAGATGGAGCACTGAAGACCGTAGATTTTCATAAGCGAAAGGACTACGCCGAATTCTCTGGAGTCGCGCCTGGAGATATTCTAATAGTGATCCTGTCGTGGTTGAAATCGACGGATGGCAAGGACTACTCGCTACTGATCCATAGGGTGATTCCTAGGATGCGGTAGGAGAGCGCCTTCGGTTTGTCCAATCCCAGGACAACTTGTATGGACGAATGTCTAACAGAGTATTTCCAAAGGATCACGTACATTGATTTCTTCAAACGTACCATAGTTGATGGCGGAGAAAAGGTTTTCTTTAGCCTGATAACTAGTGTATTTTTGTGGACGTCAATTAGTGATATCCGACGGATTTGACGATGTGGCATTCAAAGTAATGGTGGCTAGATGATCTAGAAATACGATTATAACCTCAAGGCTCACAACCGGGAAATGACAAAAATCGGGCAGGCAGCATGGCTAAGTGGGTCGCGCCCATTAGGATGTATTGTCACCATCTAGAGAATATTCATATTTGTTACTTCCTTTCGCTTCTGTGTCTCCCGGGAATGGTTATGTTGCTAGCAACCGTAGGTGACAATATATTCGATACACTCAAGAGAAATGAGTGGCCGGTCATGTGTAGGCCGGGTTGCAAGACGTTCTTGTTGAACCCAGTGTATTCGTCTCTAGAGATACACTATTAGCAGGTGGTCCTATACCTTGTCATAGTTGGAAATCCAATCTCCAATAAGCGCCCGCGGTTTTGATTGTATAATATATATGTAGAACGTGAGATGCAAGCGTTCTGCTAGATTGATATTTATTTGTATTTAGACACTATTATCATATCAGAAAAGATATTTATTTCAAAAATGTTTTGGGTTATCGTAAGGTAAAAACCGTCTGTGTTTATGTGTGGATTGGTCTTACGATTATCCTTTTCTTTCGAAATGATTTTTAACTTTAAAATCAAGATGGATGATATCAATAATTTAGTGGGTTTTTCTTACGCTCGTTCACCAGACGGACCTGTGGCGTTTGTAATGCTCGGGTCAGACCAACTTGGGTCTGACCGAGTTTACAGGTTCAGGATAAAGATGATACAGATTCCAGGAGATGAGCTGGAGGAAATCAGATGTATTATATATTTAAGTATTATTCCGCTGTGTGTTGAAAATGGAGACAGACTGTTATAACTGTCCAGATGAATTGAATATCCGATGTACTCTGATGAATTGTAAGTATTATTTCAAGTTTTCAATAAAGTGTTATTTCTGTATTGTATTTTATTCCACTGCGGTGTGAGTTGTTCTTCTTCTTTTTCTTCTATTCTAATCTTTCTTTCTTATCTTTTTCTCACCCTCTAACTTTTTTCTTAAACGTTCTGGATTTTTGGCACTCGAGTTTGGGCACGGGATGTATTTGTGTCGGAAATTCGAGCGTTGAATTTTCCGTTTCGTTACAAACTCGGTTTCCATTCAATCTAAATTCACTTTCAAATTTATCACTTTCAAATCTTTAACAGTTTCTCTTATAATCATTCCAATCTGCAAAACGTTTGCTTTTAAACCATTAATCACTTTAAAATGTGAATATTATTTCTTTATAAAAATCTGGACTCATTTATCAAATCAATTTTTATTTACATTTATAAATATTATTATAGGTTAAAATTTTCATCGATCGAATCATTTTATAACTTCTCAATCACATTCCATTTTATTTATCAAATCTCGTTTATACATCATGTAACACCCCACCTCCGCCAGGGTGTCTCTTGCAAGCACTCTGACTTTGGAGGGGCGTTTGAATCAGGTAAACATGCATAATGATATATCAAGGCAGAACAAGAACATATGTATATATGTAAACAGAGTAAATAAGATAAGTAAAACAGCGGAAGATTTCAATCTATTTCAAAACAAGTCTGATACAACATAATGTCAACTTTCCAAATACACAAGTCTAGATAAAAACAACAATACTGAAAAACTGAAATACATAAGTACTATCCCCAAAATAAGTGATAGCCATAGCTAGCTTCATGTCAAGACCGTACATGAGCTAAAATCCTACAAGCAAGCGATCAAAAATCCAAGCTAAGCTCCAATATTCCCACCCTGAGAACCTGGGGGGGGGGGGAACGGAAGAAAAGAGGCGAAAGGAAAACAGGTCAGTCAAAAAGACTGAGTAAGCCCTACTACAATCAATGTAAACTGATAAAGTAAACTGGCATGAGAAGCAGGTATGATCATAAGGATAACAACATACTAGCATGATGATTAACCAACAAGGTAGATAAAGGTGTCATCGCATAATCATGTTTAAGGTTTTGCACCACAGGTGTACTAGCAAACTAACATGACTTGAATAAACAAGTATTGATCCCTTGGCCCAAGCTTTGGCCCAATAACATGAAGTGACCCCAATACGAGGTCCAATAACATGAAGTGACCCTAATACGCGGTCCAACCAAACGGTCTAGTCGATCGGCTCCCTATAAGCCTAACTCGTCACGTGTTGGTGTCCATACGGCCCAAACATAATTGTAGTCAGACTGTGCCGGGTCTCCTGTCGGGTGTATCAAGCCCTAGGGTGGCAACCCCTGGACACCATAAACATGCGTGCACAGTCTCGATCTACTGGTACCCGTGCATGTTTTCCCCGGCTTCGGACTATGTGCATGACCATAAGTCCGCCCGGAACTACACCGGCGTACCACTCTGCCGTCGTTTTTGGTCACTTACCTCCAGTTCAGTAATCGTGCCCCACACCCTAGCCTAGTCCCTAGGGCCATAATGATACAAACTTGGGATTACTGCTGGAGTGGACCCCCATTGCTAGGATTTTTCTAGTGGGTTAAGTACGGTTTAACCCTCTTGCTAATCATGGATTAACTTGGTTAAGTGTAACGATGAGTTCACAACTTAACCCTGATTAATCTACCAAGCCCAAACTGGTTAAGTATTAAGTGGACCATGACTTAACCCTAATCACGAGGCATTAATTAATTTAATGCGCCTTAACCTCTCACATTAGACCTTGTTGTGGTTACTAGTTAAGTCGGGCGGGTCCGGGTAGCTTTACACCACAACTTGGTCTAACCTCGGGTTCAAGGTACAACATGGCCAACTTCTCACATTGGGTCCTATTGTTTGTAGCAACTAGTTAAGTCGGTCTGTTCCGGGTAGGTTTACACTACAAACTCAACCCAACCTCGAGTTGGTCACACTTATCTTTTCTAAGTGTCATGTCCATCATGTTTCCAAAACATGTTACAACTTTTCAAGCAATTGGGTAGACCAAACTTAATAGGTAAATTCCCAATGGGTAGACCTAACTTAATAGGTAAATTCCCAATCTTATGTTTTTATGTCTTTTAAGTTTACCCAACCCCAAACGCAATCCCATCGCTTACATATCGCAATAGCGCATAAAGGATAGAAAGAGGGAACTTGGCATAATCATGACATAAAGGTGTTGAAGCCACAAGTTCAACATGGTGGCATATGAAATGTACATATGTTCATATACTTGCATATTACATTTTAGGCCTCAAAAGCATGCATAAAACCAAACTTAGCATATTGGTGATACATGGTGATAAATGACATGTAGAAATGGCCATAAGTTCGCATTTGGCCTGACATGCAAGTTATCATAAGGGATATGATAACTTACATGTTGCCAAAATGCAACCTTTAGCATAAAGCTTGAAGCCTTATGTTCATATACTCAAGATAAGCTTGCATAGCATGATAACATGAACAAAATGATCACCCCAAACTTGCATAACATACTTGCATATCATATAACGAACTTGCATAACATAACATGATAAACTTGCATATCATAACATGGCAAACTTGCATAGCATAACATGGTAAACTTGCCTAGCATAACATGGTAAACTTGCATATCATAACATGGCAAGCTTGCATATCATAACATGATAAACTTGCATATCATAACATGGCAAACTTGCATAGCATAACATGGGAAACTTGCATATCATAACATCTCAAACTTGCATAACATGACATAGTAAACTTGCATATCATGGCAAACTTGCATATCATACATTTAACTCTAGAGTTTAAGTATGAAAGTAGAATAAGGCTTACAATGCTTATGAAGGCACAAAAAATATGACAAAGCCCTTATGAAATCAAATAGACCCAAAATGCAAGCTTCAATAGAAAAACCCTTAAGCCAAAATGATCAAAACCCTTGCTTTATGATGCAAATATAGAAAACTTGACCTGAATGCAAGCTAATGATGCTCATACAAGCTTGAAAACACTTGTATGCATGGAAAATCTCATAGAAATTTATTTAGGAATTTTATGAAGAGAGTGGAGGCCATGAGAGGATTGATTTTGCCATAGTTTAGTTACTAGAATGAATAATGATGATTTAGGGTTAGGTTAGGGGCTTATTTATAGAGATTAGGATTAGTTCTAGCCTTAGGATTAAACCCTAGTTCCAATCTCAGCCCTTAAAACCGAATCTGGGCCCCAAACTCAACACAAACCAAAAATGGTGCACCAGGCAAAACTGCCCGGCTGGACCAAGTCGACAGCCAAGTCGACAGGGCTGTCGACTTGGGTCCAACCAAGTCGACTCCCAAGTCGACAGGGCTGTCGACTTGGGTGCTCTGGCGGGAATTTTCCCGCCTGGCCCAAACTGGCCCAAATTTCCAAATTCAAACTTGAATTTGAAATCTGTTTTTTACTTTGAAATTTTCTGAAAACTTCGTTGGGCCTTAATCGGGTCATACGGACTCCGATTTTCGAAAACTCGGACTCTATTTCACGTATTTTTCCGAGACGAACGCAATGGCATAGCCCGTTTCCCTTGATTCAGATTTATAAATTAAATTCTGCCTCGATTTATGTTATAACATGTCATTGAAAATACGGGTTGTTACATTCTCCCCTCCTTAAAGGATTTCGTCCCCGAAATCTTCAAGTTAGGAAGAACGTATCCTACCATCCAACATCCATCTACTCAAAACATCATCCACGAGCAATCATTGTCCTTACAAGATTCTAAATGTTGTATGAACATATGCAAAGGTGTGTGTATATGTACTTATCTAATTCAAATATCATCAATGCAAATTATGTTAGTGAAATGAATCCATATGTATGCAATTCCTAACATAATGTATAACATCTATATGTGTGCACATAACATACATCCATATGCAACATCCATGTGATAACACAAAAATTTCCATCCATGAATAAGCGTAAACACTCATGCATATGCAATATGAGGAGTGTGTGAGCCGATCTAGTGCCTAATGTGTATAATGCATCCACGAGTAACCACTTGCAAACACTTGCAACCACTTGCAACCATCAAGCATAACATGTTTCAAACACATGTTTCATCCAAAGGGTTTCTACCTAAGGTTCTCATGACAAGATTAACACGATAAACTAGATAATCAAGACAAACATGGATAGCAAAAGATATGCTACAAAGAGATCGGGAAGATAAGCAGGATATACTCCTCTTTCGGATTACAAGAAATCCCTTCCTAACCCAACCCATATTCTATAAAAGCCCAAAAGGTTTAGTCAACCTAACAGACCCCCTTCAAACCCTGACATGTATTACTAGCCAATAAGTCATACCTCTTGACAGAAATAGGACCGAGAACGGGACCGAGAGGATATACGTAAAAAGATAACATACGAGTAAGTTCCACAGGAAAACAAGGATCAAGGATATGCTCTTAAAAAGAGATATGATGCGCGTATCTAGCCTTCAGTCTTCTAAGTCATGTTTCCTTGAGCTTAACTCCACTGTGCTTTGACCGTCTTTTACCTCATGATTTCTTAGCTTCTTAATTCTTATTTCCAAATATGAGTTGGAACCCATTTCATTGTCGTCTCTCGTCTTCCTTTTTCACTTACTCTTCTAACATTCTTGGCTTAAACATAACTATGACCTCATGGTTTCATGCAAGCTCTCCAAAATTCCCTAGTGAATCCTGGATCTCGTTTACTTACCATAAAGTATTCCACGCAGCAGAACTTTTCTCGAAAATACCAATCCACGTTGCCAATGAACCATCCGCCTGCGAATGATAGGCCGTGCTTAGATTCAGTTGCTTGCCCATGACTTCTCGTAGACTATCCCAAAACTGGCTAGTGAAGATTAAGTCATGGTTACTAACTATACTTTAGGGAACCTCGTGCAACTGCTTTATTTCTTGAAAGTAAACTGTCGCTAGCTATGATGCAGTCCTTTCGCTCTTTACCGGAGTAGCACTCTTCGTGAGTCTACCTACTATGACCCACATGCTCTTATTCCTTTTCTTGATCTAGGCAGTCCATCCACGAAATCCTTCGTGACGCTTTTCTACTTCCATTGCGGGGACCTCCAATGGATATAATAGCCCACCGGGCTTCTATGACTCGGCCTTAATCTGTTGGCACAACATGCACCTTGGGACAAACTCGGTCACCTCCTCAGGTGATGTGCATCTTCAAGAACCTTCTTTCTCTCATCGCGTCTTAGCCATCCCTTGTCATCTATAGCGAGGTGACTTATCATCTCGCCTATACTATCCTCAGCTATTCTGAGCTGATGGAACAGATGTTCCTACAAGCTGATCAAACAAATCATCGATCCTTGGCAATGGTTGTCTTTTCTCTTTGTTTAACTCACGATAATCAACACAAAGTCGAAGAGAACCATCCGCCTTGGTAGTAAATACTACAGGCGCTCCCCATTCAGATATACTTCATCTAATGAAGTTCTTCTCAAGCAACTCCTTGACTTGCTTTCTTAACTCTCATCTTGCGGGGCCATGTGCCTAACCGGCCACAAAACTATCTTGGCATTATCAACCAGATAAATGCGGAAATCTATCTCTCGTTTAGGGGTAACCCCCTTCACTTCACCCAAGATATCAGGATATTCTCGGACCACCCTCACCGATTGCAAACTATCGATAGACGAGTCGAGGGGTTCAAGACAACACAACATGACGGGACTCATAGGGTTACTAGAAATTTTTAGGGTATTACCGAGGCGAGTCATGAGCCTCTCAACCCTATGCTCAAAAATCAAGAATGGCTCCAAAACTGGACAACCAATCCATGCCCAAAATCAACCCATACCCCATGAAACCGAGAATATAAGCATCACGCGAGAACTCTATACTCAAGATAGAGATTTTCAAATCCACGTAGATAATAGACAAATGGGCGGAACCCCTAATTGGATTTGAAACACACACAGGATCATTAACTAGACTAGTACTTAGGTGCAAACTTTCAACTAGATCAGACGAGATAAACTATGCGATGCACCACAATCAAACAAGGTACGAACTGAAAAATCAAAAATATATACAAGGCTTCTCAACAGAGATACTACCTCGATCGGGAACTGGAGCGACATTGAGAGCATGAACTTTCCCTCCTGAAGGTCCAGCACGTTGAGTCTGACCCTGGCCTTGCCCTTGCTTCTTCGGGCAATCCTTACTGAAATGTCCAGTCTCACCGCAGAAAAAGCATTCACCATTCTCCCTTTTCCTCTTCTTACAATCCTTAATAAGATGCCCAACTGAACCGCAATAATGGTACTTCCTCTTTTTGTTATTGCCCTTGTTGTTGTTCCCCTTGTTTCAGTGATAGGAACCTCAGTCCAAACTTTCCCCGAAAGTCATCCCAAGTCTCAATTGGCCTAGTAGCGGTGGTGACCACCCACCAACGTGCAGCTTCTTCCTTTAGCAACCATACTGCCAATAAAACCTTCCTACGGTCATCTATATCAAAGAAGGCAAAAAGATCTTCGGTTTCTTTCAACCAATTCCTTGCCTCTACAAAAGTCTCGGTGCCTTGAAAGTTCTTGCCACCCATTGCTTTGAAATCTTGGCAAGTCTTTGCGAAGTCAGCTTGAGGATGCTAAGGGGGAGGAGGAAGAGGAACCTCAGCGACAGGAGGAGGAGGAACATTAACTACCGGAGGAGGAGTAACATTTGCGGGGCCGGCTTCGGTCGCCCTAGCCTCCAAAAGTCTCCTATACCAAACAGGTACGTGTACTCCCTCCGGAATGGCAAAGTTATTGGCCATACTGAAAACGAAGAAAAAGATAGATTCAGAATGGAGAAAAACGAGGGAATTTTGCTAATGGCTTTTTGGGGAATAGCCTTTAAAATAAACTAGGATTTTCTTTGGAAAATACTTTATACTTGGGTTTGAAAATAGTTTTTCAAAAGTTTTCTAAAAACCTTTTTGTTCCTTCTCGTAAACCATATGCTCTGATACCAAATGTAACACCCCACCTCCGCCAGGGTGTCTCTTGCAAGCACTCTGACTTTGGAGGGGCGTTTGAATCAGGTAAACATGCATAATGATATATCAAGGCAGAACAAGAACATATGTATATATGTAAACAGAGTAAATAAGATAAGTAAAACAGCGGAAGATTTCAATCTATTTCAAAACAAGTCTGATACAACATAATGTCAACTTTCCAAATACACAAGTCTAGATAAAAACAACAATACTGAAAAACTGAAATACATAAGTACTATCCCCAAAATAAGTGATAACCATAGCTAGCTTCATGTCAAGACCGTACATGAGCTAAAATCCCACAAGCAAGCGATCAGAAATCCAAGCTAAGCTCCAATATTCCCACCCTGAGAACCTGGGGGGGGGGGGTAACGGAAGAAAAGAGGCGAAAGGAAAACAGGTCAGTCAAAAAGACTGAGTAAGCCCTACTACATTCAATGTAAACTGATAAAGTTAACTGGCATGAGAAGCAGGTATGATCATAAGGATAACAACATACTAGCATGATGATTAACCAACAAGGTAGATAATGGTGTCATCGCATAATCATGTTTAAGGTTTTGCACCACAGGTGTACTAGCAAACTAACATGACTTGAATAAACAAGTATTGATCCCTTGGCCCAAGCTTTGGCCCAATAACATGAAGTGACCCCAATACGAGGTCCAATAACATGAAGTGACCCTAATACGCGGTCCAACCAAATGGTCTAGTCGATCGGCTCCCTATAAGCCTAACTCGTCACGTGTTGGTGTCCATACGGCCCAAACATAATTGTAGTCAGACTGTGCCGGGTCTCCTGTCGGGTGTATCAAGCCCTAGGGTGGCAACCCCTGGACACCATAAACATGCGTGCACAGTCTCGATCTACTGGTACCCGTGCATGTTTTCCCCGGCTTCGGACTATGTGCACGACCATAAGTCCGCCCGGAACTACACCGGCGTACCACTCTGCCGTCGTTTTTGGTCACTTACCTCCAGTTCAGTAATCGTGCCCCACACCCTAGCCTAGTCCCTAGGGCCATAATGATACAAACTTGGGATTACTGCTGGAGTGGACCCCCATTGCTAGGATTTTTCTAGTGGGTTAAGTACGGTTTAACCCTCTTTCTAATCATGGATTAACTTGGTTAAGTGTAACAATAAGTTCACGACTTAACCCTGATTAATCTACCAAGCCCAAATTGGTTAAGTATTAAGTGGACCATGAGTTAACCCTAATCACGAGGCATTAATTAATTTAATGCGCCTTAACCTCTCACATTAGACCTTGTTGTGGTTACTAGTTAAGCCGGGCGGGTCCGGGTAGCTTTACACCACAACTTGGTCTAACCTCGGGTTCAAGGTACAACATGGCCAACTTCTCACATTGGGTCCTATTGTTTGTAGCAACTAGTTAAGCCGGTCAGTTCCGGGTAGGTTTACGCTACAAACTCAACCCAACCTCGAGTTGGTCACACTTATCTTTTCTAAGTGTCATGTCCATCATGTTTCCAAAACATGTTACAACTTTTCAAGCAATTGGGTAGACCTAACTTAATAGGTAAATTCCCAATGGGTAGACCTAACTTAATAGGTAAATTCCCAATCTTATGTTTTTATGTCTTTTAAGTTTACCCAACCCCAAACGCAATCCCATCGCTTACATATCGCAATAGCGCATAAAGGATAGAAAGAGGGAACTTGGCATAATCATGACATAAAGGTGTTGAAGCCACAAGTTCAACATGGTGGCATATGAAATGTACATATGTTCATATACTTGCATATTACATTTTAGGCCTCAAAAGCATGCATAAAACCAAACTTAGCATATTGGTGATACATGGTGATAAATGACATGTAGAAATGGCCATAAGTTCGCATTTGGCCTCACATGCAAGTTATCATAAGGGATATGATAACTTACATGTTGCCAAAATGCAACCTTTAGCATAAAGCTTGAAGCCTTATGTTCATATACTCAAGATAAGCTTGCATAGCATGATAACATGAACAAAATGATCACCCCAAACTTGCATAACATACTTGCATATCATATGACGAACTTGCATCTCAAACTTGCATAACATAACATGATAAACTTGCATATCATAACATGGCAAACTTGCATAGCATAACATGGTAAACTTGCCTAGCATAACATGGTAAACTTGCATATCATAACATGGCAAGCTTGCATATCATAACATGATAAACTTGCATATCATAACATGGCAAACTTGCATAGCATAACATGGGAAACTTGCATATCATAACATCTCAAACTTGCATAACATGACATAGTAAACTTGCATATCATGGCAAACTTGCATATCATACATTTAACTTTAGAGTTTAAGTATGAAAGTAGAATAAGGCTTACAATGCTTATGAAGGCACAAAAAATATGACAAAGCCCTTATGAAATCAAATAGACCCAAAATGCAAGCTTCAATAGAAAAACCCTTAAGCCAAAATGATCAAAACCCTTGCTTTATGATGCAAATATAGAAAACTTGACTTGAATGCAAGCTAATGATGCTCATACAAGCTTGAAAACACTTGTATGCATGGAAAATCTCATAGAAATTTATTTAGGAATTTTATGAAGAGAGTGGAGGCCATGAGAGGATTGATTTTGCCATAGTTTAGTTACTAGAATGAATAATGATGATTTAGGGTTAGGTTAGGGGCTTATTTATAGAGATTAGGATTAGTTCTAGCCTTAGGATTAAACCCTAGTTCCAATCTCAGCCCTTAAAACCGAATCTGGCCCCCAAACTCAACACAAACCCAAAATGGTGCACCAGGCAAAACTGCCCGGCTGGACCAAGTCGACAGCCAAGTCGACAGGGCTGTCGACTTGGGTCCAACCAAGTCGACTCCCAAGTCGACAGGGCTGTCGACTTGGGTGCTCTGGCGGTAATTTTCCCGCCTGGCCCAAACTGGCCCAAATTTCCAAATTCAAACTTGAATTTGAAATCTGTTTTTTACTTTGAAATTTTCTGAAAACTTCGTTGGGCCTTAATCGGGTCATACGGACTCCGATTTTCGAAAACTCGGACTCTATTTCGCGTATTTTTCCGAGACGAACGCAATGGCATAGCCCGTTTCCCTTGATTCAGATTTATAAATTAAATTCTGCCTCGATTTATGTTATAACAGGTCATTGAAAATACGGGTTGTTACACATCAACCTTTAAGTCTATTTTATTTAATAAGTTTATAATTTCATATCGATTTTCCATTTGATTATATAATATCGGTTCCAAACTGAATATTAATTATCTTGTCAGGTTTTGATTTATAGAATATATAATTTCTTGAAAATAGGTTAATTATATACCATTCGACATAGACGAATTCAAATTATAAAACCTTATGGATTTATTTTAATTTTCTTTACATCTCGAACATCGAAATTGATTTCATCGATTTCATTTTAAAACAATTTCCAATTTCCCTTTAAATTCATTCTCGAATTTACATTTCCAAATTATCCAATGAAAATTATTCCACTTCATTTGTAAACATCGTTTATAAACTAAACTGCTTGCTTTATTATTAAAAACAAATTATTATTTCATCGCCCATTCAAAATTCAATTTCCATTTTTAAAAATAAATAGATTTTCGCTTTAAAACTCAAATTCATTTTCCTTCCATTTGAATATATTTTTACGGTATTTAAATAATAATATTTAGGGCCAGTGCTATTCAACAGCCAAACACAACAAGTCTATCACAGAACATCTAGCACATCATATATCACAATATATGAAAACAAATAGTAACAAATTTTGAGGAATCCAATTGGATCCCTCCAACCTGTTTCCATGCATTCACAAATGTTAATCAACATAAATAACATAAATTTCATTTCAATACGAGATATCATAATAAATAGAATCGATATTTAACCAATGATATATATATATATATATGTGTGTGTGTGTGTGTGTGTGTGTGTATATATATAAACTATATTTATAATTCCAACCAATATATTAACAATTCCATTAAACAACCATCACATAGTGTTCAATCATCACATATCATTTTTTAAGCAGGTTTATAAATTATAAATTGGATAGAGTTAGGGAGTTTACTCACTTTGGTTGTTTATCGTTAATAATGGTAATCGGTCAATAGATCCGATCAGGCATTTTATTTTGCAGTAAATTGCAACGAGATCCAAATTACTCCAAACAAGTTCCATTGCGTAGGCTTCATCCATACGATCTTTACAGATCTTGTTTCTTTAAATTCTGATAAAGTACGGAAAAGTAATGCTTTTTACAAGTTTGGATATATTACAAGATATAAATAAATAAATAAATATTTAACTACCCCTTTAAACTACTTAATCCACGTTTTCCTCTCTTAACCTTCTTCCCAAACAACACCAGCACACTCCAATATATACCCATAGCCATTGCCGTAGATTTCAACCCACATTCTCCCTTATCTCATCATTTAAAATAAAAACAAAAATACCATAATTATCCATATCTTCTCCTCTGCCTCTTCATACAATTATTGCCAAACTCGAACATCCCCATCAAAATGCGTTCGAACAGCCGAACTTTCTACTACAGTGAACCCGCGACTTTGATTAGCATCAATCTCCCTCGAAATTTCACAACTAATGCTAAAACCTACACAAGCCTAAATATAACAACCAAAATCCCATTCGATGCTCCAAATTCGAGCATTAGCCAACCCCAGTTCATGCACAAACATATACAATGAACCAAAAGAATTTCGAACCCATCAAACTCATGTGAATTTGAAGAGCACATCAGCAGGAACCCAAATATATATGTTTAGTGATTTGTTGGATTTAATTCCATTTTATGTGGATTTTAGAAGTTGAATTTTTCACGTTTTCATTTTAGTTGGTGGCGGTTTGGAGTGTTGACCATAGGAGAAATGGGAGTAGGGTTTAGGGTAGTGTAGGGTATTTATAGGATAGGATATTAATTTTTTATTCCTTTATTATACTAATTTATATTGAATCGTTACCTCCATTCAGCGTTTAAAAATTCATATGATCACATAAGATACCCAATTTCGTTGAAGATGGACTAATAACTATAGTTTGGCATTACAGACCCAATGAAACTTGTTTCGGCAAAATTCGAGTCCGTTTGCTCACACAACATTTTTAAACTCAAATTATTCATCGATTTACATTTTAACTATGCACGCTTACTAAACAACTCCCATTGGCACGAAATTTGAAATCTAGCAATAATCAATCATTATAAATTTAATAAAATTCGTTTCGTCGAAAACGGAGGTCGTTTGCAAAATGGCTATTTTCTAAGCTTAAATGAATCCAATAAAATATTAACTAATTCCAAAATAATTCAATTAATAGTAATAAATCAATATTATCGTATATATTCAAATAGAATATTGTATATCTTCCAAATAAACATATTTGGATTTATAACTCGATATTTCAAAATCCAAGTTAAATCAATATTTAATTTATATAAATATACTTTTACATTATTGAATAAATCACTATAATTTATAAACGATTCCATAGCTATAACACCCCGTATTTTTACATTAATAATAAAACGAAATTATTAAAGTTTATACTTTCAGAATTTGACCCTAGAATATTTACCAATGTGTTCGTGGTGATTTTCTTATTTGTTTTGATATATAGCCTAACCAAAACGGAGCACATATGCATAAGTTATCAATGAATTAAATAATCAGAAGGTTGTATGTATATGTATACGTGTTGAATTGAAATTCAAACTTAACCATGGTTTATAACAAGAATAAAGTAAATCAAGGGAAGTATATAAAGAAAGTAATTAACATGATTAATTAAATTTTAAATTTAGAAATCACAGCGTCGCACAATGCTAGCCTGGATCCAGATGGGTCGACCCACCTATAGGGCAGGTCGACACAGGGTTCGACCCAAGCGAGCCACGATCTGTTTTATGTGACGTGGAATTCTGATATGTGTCGTTAGGATTTTATTCGATTAGATCCGATGGACATGACTTTTCTAGTGCACCAATAAATAGGCTAGCAAAGACTACCTTTAATCTTATATTTTATGAGGTGCCGCCTAGGCTCTTCCATTTGCTTTTCTCTCCAAACCTTTTCAAACATTTATCATGCTAGTTCTTAGGGATTCTGATTCAAGGTTTGAAGATAATAGATATAGATCTACAACGTAGGTGCCTGAAATTCTGATTAATTTCGAAAACCACTTTAACAACTACGTACGCGGTGGAGTTTCCTGAATGAAGTAGGATGGTTTGGAGGCAATTACTGGATTGAAGAAAGAGAACGATGATGGATTGCCTTGACCTTCGGGTCATAATTAAAATGACTAAAACAGGTGCTATACCGTGATTAAGTGAGGTTGCACCTCCTATCGAACATACCTCTTCGAACCTATATCTATTACTTTGTGATTTGTTTGGTGCAAACCTTTAAACTGGAGTATGTTCCGAGGTGGACGATTGTCGCGGCTATGCGTTACCACCGGTCCTGGCGTGAATCGGTAGGATCCTACCGTGGTTATTCCTCGTGTGCCTTGTCATATTATCCTGATCAAACCCCATACGATTTTGATTTGTATTGTACTTATGGAGTGCCCTCTAATATCCACTACGTTACTGTGGACTTTACGGTATCTGTATAGACTACGATATTATAAACGGTGTAAGGGTAATAATGGTAATCCCGCTTACACTATTTTGATATGTTTATTTTACTAAATAGACACTATTGTAATAGCGCATTATATTATATGATATCTAGTTTAACGGATCCTTAGAGAATGAACCTCAAACATTCTTCAAGTTACTTGTGCCTTTCTGTGACATTTCACTTGAGTTATTTTCTTAGATAAGAATATTATTCCTGATCAGGGTGGTTTTATTTTGCATGATGCTCGGATTAGTTTGAGTACCACAGCCTTTGGAGATTTATCTTGGAGCTAGAGATCATTTGGAGATTTAGCCATCTATTTGTTTGTTCTTCATTTGTATCTATGATAGTCAGTTGTTGCAGTTTCTGTTATTTTTTGTAGACATCTTATGTATTTGAGATTTCCATTGTACTTGTCCTAGTGACTTGACACTATTTATTTTATTTTGGAGACTATGTGTTTGTAGTAGCTTCATGAACTACTATGGTTTATCTTATTTCCGCTACGAGTTATTCTGCTTTTTTGTGTCTGTAATTCTATGATATGATTTGTATTTACTCCAATTTTATTAATAATCTATTATTTTGAACCATTTAAGTCTGACATGCGTGGATTATTGTCGATTTGAATGCTACAAAATAGTGGGTTGATATAGTTGGTATCAGAGCGAGGTCGAGGCAAAACCTTAGCCTATGGAGTAATAACTCATTAGAGATAGGATAACAATATCATAGAATGAGTACAAATCAGTCTCAGAGTCATCCTTGAGAGAGCGTATTTTGAAGAAGAAAAAATCGATTTCAAAGTGATTTGAAATGATTTTAAAGTATTTTATGATATAGAGATTTGTTGAAATGAAGTTTTCTAAAACTTTTCTCCTTTTGTTTCGATCTTGTTGCTAAGTCTCTGTTAATTAGGATTTTTATCTAAAACAAATTGAGTTTTGTCTTTAGTTATATTAAATCCATCTTTGAATCTTTCCAGATGAGTAACCATAGGAATACCAAAGGTAGAGGTCGTGGAGATGCTCCAGTTCAGCCAGCCGCACCATCTTCAGGTCAGCCTGTCAGATTCATAAACTCAGTAAGGAGTACATCCATCTTGGAGGCACCAAGTTTTCTGGTTCAGGGAACGTTGTAAGAGCCCAGCAGTGGCTAAGTGACTTAGAGAAGATATTCTACAGATGCTCAGAAGCGTCGGTTAGCTTCCTGGCAGTTGCAAGAAGGTGCTCGACATTGGTGGGATTCATTTACCGCTCATACATATGGGACCGGTATTTCTTAGGCTCAGTTTAGATATAAATCATTAGCTAATCTTTGTAGTTTAGTCGTCTTTCCTTTATAATTTTTCTCTAATCCAAAGTTCTTTGTTAGGGAGGCTTTTATCTATAAGTGGATGCCCCAGGAGGGAAAATCTAAGCTTTATCGCGAGTTCATGGATATTCGCCAAAGTGAAATGACTTTTGCTGAGTACGTGAGGAAATTTAATGAACTCTTGAGGTTTGGATCGAGATTGATAGATACTCCTTTTAAGAAGAATGAAATATTTATCCTTGGAGCACACCCAAAGTTCTTTGAAAGTCTAATAAACAATAATTGAAAGATCTTTTAACAACCTGATGGATTATGCTACCCGATTCAAGAATTCCCCAAACCTCAAAGGAATGCAAACTCCTCAAACATCTGTAGCTCAAGGATCCTCAGATGGATCGAAGAAAAGAACGTCTAACTTCCACCACTAGCAGAAAAATTGGAAAAAGACTGGGGGAATTGGATTTTCAGCCTAGAAGAATTCAGCAGATTTATCCCACATCACTTGTTTTAGGTATCACCAAAAGGGACATTATGCCAGCCATTGCCCAATTATGGATAGTTCAGCTGTACCTCCTCCGGCACATTTATCAGGGAATAACAACCTCTGTTATCTCTGTCTCCATCCTGGCCATCATAAGAAGGATTGTCCCTCGTAGAAGAAGGGAAAGACTTTTGGAGCATTTGCTTTGACTTCTTCTACCCCCTGTCAGCGATGATACTTAGGGTATGCTTCGTAGTAATTTTACTCTATTTTCTCATCCAGTTCGAGTTCTGTTTGATGCCGATGCATCGTATATCTTTACATCTGTTGACTTATGTGATAAATTTGAACATCTCTTGAAACTTGAATATTCTTCGGAACCTTTATGTGCGTTAACCTTATTGGTGGTCCTGCTAATCTTAGTATGGTCTGTAATGGGGTATAACTTCTTTGTAATCCCCACTGTTTCACTGGCTATTTCTTCGTGCTTGGTTTTGATGCATTTGATATTTTTCTTGGAGGTGATTGGCTCAAGAGATATAATGCTACTATCTCTTATAAAGCTCGGACAGGTTCTTTGGTTGATAACCAAGGAAATTCCTTAGTGATTGAATGCAAGATGCCTTTAGATTATGCCGGAAGTTTCTTCTTCTCACTCGACTCTTCGCCCAATGATCTTATTTCCACTCCTATAGTTCAGAATTTTTTGGATGTTTTTGGTGAAATCTCTTCTCTTCCTAAGTGGGAAATCGAATTCCGCATTGATCTTATTCCTGGAGCCAAACTTGTAGTTCTTCCCCCTTGCAGAATGCCACCTAAGGAGAAAGCTGAATTAAAGAAGCAAATTGAGGATCTTTCCTCCAAGGGTTTAACAGACTAAGTTTCTCTGGATGGGGTGTTGCAGTAGTGTTTGTGACCAAATATGATGGTTCACTGAGGAAGTGTATGGATTATCGAGAATTGAATAAGCTAACTTTGAAGAATAGATATCCTATGCCTTGGATCAATGGTATGTTCGATCAGCTCTATGGTGCTAAAGTGTTTTCCCAAATCGATCTTGCTACAGATTTCCATGAGCTTAGAGTAGCTGAGGATAGTATTCCCAAGACTGCTTTTCAAATTGAAAATGGTTTCTACGAGTGGTTAGTTATGCCTTTTGGCTTAACTAATGCCTCTACCTATTTTGTTGATCTTATGAACCGTGCTTTCCGTGATGTTCTCAATAAGTTTGTTTTGGTCTTTGTTGATGATATTTTGGTCTTCTCTAAGTCGAAGAAGGAGCATGCTGAGCTTTTGAGTTACATTCTTAGAACCCTTAGAGAACATGTGTTAAAGGCCAAGTTTTCTAAGTGTCATTTTTGGGCGGATGAAGTTCGATTCCTTGGCCATATTTTTTCAGAGAATGAAGTTTCTATTGATCCAGTTAAGATCGCTGCAATCAATGATTTGGTGGAGCCTAAGACCCCAACCGATATTCGTAGTTTTCTCGGTCTTGCTGGCTATTATCGGAGGTTTATACAGAATTTTGCTTGAATTTTTGCACCTCTCACTGCTTTAACTCAGAAGAATACAAAATTTATTTGGGATGATAAATGCAAAGCTGCATTTAAGGAATTAAAGGTAAAGCTGACCTGTGCTCCTGTTCTTACCGTACCCAATGGAAGTGAAGGGTTGACGGTTTATATTGATGTGAGTCCTGAAGGTTTGGGAGCCGTGCTTTTGCAGAATGGAAAGGTCATTGTTTACGCCAGTCTTTAGCTGAACAATCATGAGTTGAATTATGCAGCTCATGATTTAGAATTGCTTGCCGTGGTGTTTGCATTGAAGTTATGGAGGCATTATCTTTTGGGAACCAAGTTTGAATTATTTACAAACCATCAATCTCTTAACTATATATTTTCCCATAAGGATTTGAATCAAAGACAGGTCAGGTGGCTCGAGTTTCTTGCATCCTATGATTTAGACATTAATTACACACCTGGTAAAGTCAATGTCATCATTGATTCCTTGAGTCCAAAGAAAGCAGTGTTATATCAGATTATGGCTACTTCTTCTTTGTTGGATCGTATAGCGGCCAAACAAGATGAAGACCCAATGCTTAAGATTATGAAGAATAATGTTTACAAAAGAAAAAGCAGTGATCATGATATTATGGATGCTCAAGTTAACGAGAAAGGAATTCTACGAATCAGGAATAGAATATGTGTTCCAAACGTAGATGGTTTGAGACAGGAGGTACTTCGAGAAAACCATCAGTCCAGATTATCTATTCATCCGGGTGCTACAAAGATGTATCAAAACATGAAGATACTGTATTAGTGGAGTGGTATGAAGCTAGATATTTCCTTATATGTTAGTCGATGTGCTACATGCCAGCAAGTGAAGGTTGGTAATCATAAGATAGCTGATTTATTGCAACCTCTTGAGATCCCTAATTGGAAGTGGGATCAAGTTTCTATGGATTTTGTTGATGGTTTGCCAAAGAAGAGAAAGGGAAACGAGAGTATATGGGTAGTTGTAGATCGATTGAATAAGATGGCTCATTTTATTCTAGTCAAGGCAAATTGAACATCTTCAAGTTTGGCTCAGATTTATATGAGGGAGATTGTTAGACTTCATGGCGTTCCCACTAGCATTGTTTATGACCGAGACCCCTTATTCACTAGCAACTTTTGGATGGCATTTCAGAAAGCTTTAGGAACTCGGTTGAATCCTAGCACTGCATATCATCCTCAAACTGATGGTCAAACGGAGAGGGTGAACAAGATTTTAGAAGATCTCCTTCGTGCCTGTACTCTTGACTATGGAGGATCTTGGGAAGATCATCTCCATCTCGTTGAATTCACCTATAATAATAGTTATCAGGTAATCATTTGATTTGTTTTTGTTGTTCTATAAGTGTCTATCTTTAAAATTCTGTCTTTTGAATCCAATTTCTTGAATTTAAGCTAGTATCAAGACATCCCCTTTCAGTGCTTTGTACGGGCGACCATGCAGATCTCCTTCGTGTTGGATTGAGTCGGGTGATTGTTTAGTTCTTAGACCAGATATGATTTTGGAAGCATCAGTGAAAGTCGAGGATATTAGAAGCAAGATGAGAATTGCCCAAGATTGCCAGAAAAAGTATGCTGATAGGCGAAGGAGAAGTTTGCAGTTAGCAATTAGGTTTTCCTTAGGATTTCTCCACTGAAGAATATAGTTCGTTTTGGTCGGAAAGGAAAGCTTGCTCCTAGATTTATTGGTCCTTTCCGTGTATTGGAGAGAGTGGTTCTGTTGGGTTATCATGTTGAGCTGCCTAAGAAACTTGCGGGGGTGCACAACGTGTTTCACATATCCCATCTTCACAAATATTTGCATGATCCTTCCTTGATTGTCCAGCCTACTGCCTTGGATAATTTGGATATTGAGCCCAATCTGACTGTCGAAAGAAAGCCACTTTGTATCGTAGATAGGGACACGAAGTAACTGAGAAGGAAATCAGTCAGTTTGGTCAAAGTGCAGTGGAGTGCGGATGAAAGAGATTACACTTGGGAGACGGAGGAGAGCATGCATTCTTCGAATCCAGAATAATTCATTCTAGGTATCTTTTGATTTGAATTTATTTCATCTTCCAGTTATTTTCCATTCTTCTATCTTGTTCCTTTTCGGGACGAAAAGTTTTGAGTGGGGGAGATTGTAACATCCCGTAATTTTCAACAATTTAAATTCCAATTTTAAATTGAATTTGCTTTGAAATTCAAAATTCGGATTGAACGATGGAGATTTTATGTTTAGTATGCATTCAATTAAACATAGAAATGGTAAAGTTTCATCGGAAATACAGACATTCGCGCGATAGCGTTAACTCTACGATAATCAGTTCAATTTTTGAGCAAACAAAAATATTTTTTGAAATCCAAATATTTTTACATAGAAAACTCTACAACCTTTTCTAATGAGGACGATGGGAATCCTTTTCGCAAAATTTGGACATCACTCGCTCTTTTTAGTTGTTTTAGTAAAACAACAACGTTATTATTGTCCTTATTTGTGTTCAACCTTGTAAGCAATTGCATTTAGGTCCTTGAACTCTATCCAGAAACTTCCCCAAACTATTTAAAATTTGAAATTTTGGACGCTAATATCATTACTGCTGGTTGAATTGTTCCTTCACCGTGATTCCAAAAAATCTATTCCACTAAGCCACGCAATCCTTATTTTGTGCCATCCTCTACCTTTATCCTTTCATATAAATTCAACTTCTTCACAACTACAAACCTAGCCATTCTCTCACTCAATATTTTATTCTTCGTGCAATCCTTATCTCGCTGCAAATTCTTTGTAAGGTAAATGGCTAATTTACATTTTTATTTTATCTCCTTGTTAAATTCAGTTTATTCAATCCAAATTAAATATGTTCATTCGTCCTTTTTCAAACTAGAAATCCCTTCTGTCAAATCTTCTCCGAATTGTTTTGATAAATATTGTATTGGACGTCACCCTATGTTTAAAAAGTGTGAATTTGGAAATCTATGGATGGAAGTATATTATATACATTTATACTTGGTTTATGAGTTGGTAGCCCTCTTAATTACGCAAAAATCCTTACCCTTTCTAGTTATAATTATGAAAACAAAAATCTAAACTAGCTAAATCCATACTTTTCTAAGTTGCAAATACAGGAAGGCATTAGTCCATTTGAATATTTTGTAAACACCTTTTACATAATATGAACAAAAAGGAGAATGTTTGTTGTATGTTGTACATTACATCCATGCGTATTGATACTTTTGAAGGGTAGGAAACAATTTTTGTTTTTGTTTTTTTTGTGTGTGTGCCTAACATGTGCGTTTATATATATATATATATATATATATATATATATATATATATATATATATATAAAGGGAGAGAGGATATTTGTTTTCTTCCTTCCTGTGTGCTTGAATGCATGGTCTAGAAACATGCATGTAATGGTATACAAGTGAAAGGGATCAAATACACTACAAACAAACATGCATGTAATGGGACATATGAAAAAAAAACAATGCTTTGCTACCAACGTTAGCATCATTTGCATGGTGACCAAATTGTACATTGACTTTAACCATGTTGTTGATAACGTTGTTCTGAATGTTTTGTAAAAAGAAGAAAAAAATTCTCCCAGGTACTTGAGTTTTTTTTTCATTAAAACAAAAGGAATAAGGGACAAATATACATATGCGTGAGACAATTAGGCTGTAGGCAAGGAGCGTATGCATGTTCATGTGTGGTCTTCAATACTATAAAAAGTTACAATACATTTTATACCTTTCTTCTCATGCGTTTAAAAAAAATGAAAGGTTTCATTTTGAAATCCAAGTGCGCTGAATTTTTACGTGTCTTGACCGTAATTTGTATGCCCAGTTCGGTGAAGTTTCGGTGTCGTTCTTTTTTCGGAGTCTATCTGTTGTCATCTCCATTTCTCTGCCACGGAAGGTGAGTTCAACTCACACATGACTAATATTTTCTTGGAAGTGAAATAATTGTATTTGAAATGTTAGCACTCTATATGCAAATATGACACACTGACACACACATGAATCGAAATGATATTATGTTAACTTGATGATTGATATTGGTCTATGCTTATTTAATTGCTGAAATTCACACTGCAAGTTTCCTGTAGCTTAGAAAATCAGTATGGGTTGAAATGATAGATACCTGAATCACTGTACAGATTTAGGAACAAAACTGAATGATTTGGGAAGCGGGTTGAAATGATACACACCTAGGATTTAAAACTTGACGGATTGAAATGATATACATCTGTACTACTTGACCTAGGTAGAAAATTATTATATGGACACCACTGGTCTATTTTTCAAATTTTTCTAAAAATTATATAATATTTTAACTTATAAATTATTTTGGATTTGAGATTTCATTTTGCTTTAGGTTAATAAAAGTTAAAAATATGTATATATTTTTTAAGAAGTATCAAACCAGTTTATTTAAATCTAGAGTTTTCTCTTAAAGTAATTTATTTTTCAAGGTATTTTTTTAAATAAAATAAAGTAATAAGATTTTAGGTAATTTTACAAATATTTTACTAAATAAATTTTTACATAGTATACATATGTTTCTAAAATTATTTTAAATCTAAGATTTCCTATAAACAATTTTATAAGGTGATTTATAAATAATGACTATGGTGTGAAAAATGTAAACGATCGGTTGTTAAAGAGACAGGGATCGGCTATTGTCATATTCTCCGCCAATTTCGAAAACCACTTTAACAACTGTGTACGCGGTGGAGTTTCCTGAATGAAGTAGGATGGTTTGGAGGCAATAATTGGATTGAAGAAAGAGAACGATGATGGATTGCCTTGACCTTCGGGTCATAATTAAAATGACTAAAACAGGTGTTATACCGTGATTAAGTGAGGTTGCACCTCCTATCGGACATACTTCTTCAAATCTATATCTATTACTTTGTGATTTGATTGGTGCAAACCTTTGATCTGGAGTGTGATACGAGGTGGGCGGTTGTCGCGGCTATGCGTTACCACCGGTCCGGGTGTGCATCGGTAGAATCCTACCGTGGCTATTCCTCGTGTGCCTTGTCATATTATCCTGATCGAACCCCATACGATTTTGATTTGTATTGTACCTATGGAGTGCCCTCTGATAGCCACTACGTTACTGTGGACTTTACGGTATCTGTATAGACTACGATATTATAAATGGTGTAAGGGTAATAATGGTAATCCC
This sequence comes from Allium sativum, assembly GCA_030737875.1. Lineage (NCBI taxonomy): Eukaryota > Viridiplantae > Streptophyta > Magnoliopsida > Asparagales > Amaryllidaceae > Allium > Allium sativum. The sequence goes on along the minus strand of CM060912.1, from coordinate 526,419,639 downwards.
GCTTACACTATTTTGATATTTTTATTTCACTGATTAGAGACTATTGTAATAGCGCATTATATAATATGATATCTAGTTTAACGGATCCTTAGAGAATGAACCCCAAACATTCTTTAAGTTACTTGTGCATTTCTGTGACATTTCACTTAAGTTGTTTTACTTAGATGAGAATATTAGTCCTGATCCTGGTGGTTTTGTTTTGCATGATGCTCGGGTCGGTTTGAGTACCATAGCCTTGGAGATTTATCTTGGAGCTAGAGATTATTTGGAGATTTAGCCATCTATTTGTTTGTTCTTCATTTTTATCTATGTTAGTCAGTTGTTGCAGTTTCTCTAATTTTTAGTAGACATCTTATGTATTTGAGATTTCCGTTATACTTGTCCTAGTGACTTGACACTATTTATTTTATTTTGGAGACTATGTGTTTGTAGTAGCTTCATGAACTACTATGTTTTTCTTATTTCCGCTGCGAGTTATTCTTCTTTTCTATGTCTATAATTCTGTGATATGATTTGTATTTACTCCAATTTTATCATTAATCTATTGTTTTGAACCATTTAAGTCTGACAAGCATGGATTATTGTCGATTTGAATGGTACAAAGTAGTGGGTTGTTACAATTGTATATATATACATCCTGCGTGTGAATTAAGAACTTTTGTAATACTGTAATCATGAAACCTGAATTAAGAAGTGAACATGAAAATAAGATTTAATATGCTTGTTATGGTTAAAAATGAAAAGATTACAGTAGTTGTGAATATTATATGAAACAGAAATTCAATGTCAAACTTAGAAAATAAGAAAGGAAAGGAAGTAGTGGACCGAGTTAGTTGGATTCAAAGGAAAAGTGATATATTTCCCCAAGTAATCTACTTCTTAGAACGTAGTTGCAAGAGAACCACGAGGTAAAATAAAAAGAAATAACTTCCAACTACGGATCTAAATAGGAGTACGTTATGAAAATAAATCACTATATCTTTCTGTAAATCAAACTAATAGGGTACATGAAATGTTTTCCTTAAAGAAGTAAGGAACATGCAGGACAATGAATAAAGAAAGAAAGATTACAACAGTAAAAGAACTGCAATGAATGGGGAATAATAATAACCTATTATGATTGAGTATGAAAATAAGAATGGAAGATAATAGGTAGGCTTGTCCTAGGGACAAGTGGAAATTATAAACATAGGTTATAATAAATGGAAAAGAAATTATCGATAAATCTTGGTTAAGAGTACTAAGTAAATAACAACAAAAGGTTGTGTTAAGCAAAATCATGCTTAATGAGAAAGAAGGTAGTAGTCTTATTTTGACGATCGCCCACAGCCTCCGCACTAAATAAGAGGAATAATGCATTGATCGGTGTGCACGACAGCTATAGATGATCATTATAGTAGATAAACACAATCGGAACCCAAAACTCACAACGCAAGGATAAAATATAATAGAACATATACAACAGGTACTAGTAGTGAAGCGTCATATGTCAAACTTTTCAAACTTTCACAACATCCTGAAAGATTATCCCAACATCATAGGAAATATCAAGTATGTATATAAGGTCTCACTACAACACTCATAGAGCAACTAAAACAACGAAAACAGAAATACTAGATAGTAGTGAAAGTAATACGACAACCTCCTGCGCACCTTCGCACAACAACATTGTCCTCACTAATCACCTGTCACCTGCTACTTAGTCTGTCCATCCACAACCGGATGAACATCCCATGGTAATAAGAGGAAACATAAAACCTTGAGTTAGTCAACAGTCTTAGTGAGCGATAAAACAACTAACAAACTTCAACAATAAAGTATATGAGGACGAATAGATAAACATACTAATCTACCCACAACACAAGAGAAGAACTCAACCCTATCTTCCCCACATCAGACAGTGATAGCCTTTACCATAAACAATTTAACCATCCATCCATGGAAACCAGAACACCCATTCAGTCATGTTAGAGAACTCATAACATCCGGATTATATGTATCTCATGTAAACCATCCAAATCGAATTCAACATCCCTCAAGCACAAGCCCCATAGGCCTAAACCAATGTCATACAAGCACCCAAGGAATGTCTCCTTCGACGTTGGACAATCTACATGAGATGGTTCAAACAAGTCGCAACTAATCAACCATGACAGACTCTGGCTATCACCGCCAATCCTGCTTTGAAACCATCGTTAATCGTATGACAGCCAACCTTGCCATATGTCAAGGGCTAATTATAACCCCAGTTCTAGCATAAACTCCATACGCCTTTCAACGATACGTATGTATGTCCAACCTTGACAACTTGGCCTTTCAACGATACCCAAGGTACTCGATCTACAATCGGTCTTTTATGCGTCTCTAGTGTTCCCCTACTTCGAGCCTGCTAGAACTTACGACAACGATAATCTCTCGGCCTTCGCATCTCTAGTCATCTAACCCGATGACTCTTCATAGCTCAAGCAACCTTCTCGAGCAATCCATTATCCACTAACTCACAACCTTTGAGTAGTCACCTCATTCATTGTTCTACACCGATAAACGAACACTTTTCATCACTTCGAACCTTCCTCCTTGAATTCACTTCGAAGTTACACCACCACTGCACTGCGGCACAGGTTCGGGCACTTATGCCAAATTTTTTTAATAAGCACTTTTTGTTCAAATCTGGGTCGTACTCGAAAAATAAAATTTTCAGAAATTGACCCTGTGCGGCCGACCAGGTCATACTCGACCCCTATGAGCACGACCGACCAGATGCTGCTTAACCCAATCCTTCAACCAGAAGCCATCCTACATGACTGAGCCTTCTGACCGACCCAAACATGCTCGACCGACCCCCAGGCCATACTCGACCTAAACTAACTTCCACCTTGGCCTTGCTCGAGCCCAGCCTCGACCGACCCTGCCTACTTGACCCAAACATGGTGCGACCGACCTCCTTGCTCGACCGACCCTGTCTTTGCTTCCCTGTGCATTTTTGCTCGACCGACCGACCCAACGCCACTCGACCAACCGACCCAAAGCCACTTGACCGACCTGATCTGACTTGTTTTCTAAGACATGCTTTCAGACCGACCCTCACTTCCCTTGGCTCGCTCGACCAACCCACCACGTGCGAACCAAAACTTGCAATCTCTAATTCGAGCCCAATCTCGACCAAAACTTCTCTAATCGACCAAATCGACAAAACAAGCTCAACCAATTCACTAGATACAACCATAAACATGTCATAAGATTGCTAACAACAAGAATATGATGATTATCACTAAAAATGATGTAAATTTCACCACAACCATTAAAATGAACATATGATCAAAACGATGGATCTAATAGACATAAGCATATGAAATGACATAGAAATAACCGGTTTAAACTTGCTAAATTGGATCATAAGGTGATCCATATGAAAATGGACGTACAACGGTATAGATCTATGGTAAAACAATTGAACTTGATGAAAAACATGATCAAACATTCATATACTTCATCGAATCCATGTGAGAGATGTAAATCACTCATCGATTCTCCCAAACAAGCTAAAATCAATGCAGTAAGATTCCGGACAGCAAGAATTCGAACCAAACCCCTTGATCTCGATGAACTCCTTCTTAAATTGATGTAGATTTAGCCTCCAACGGTGTAGATCATCAATTTCTTCCTTTAGAGGTTGATTTTAATGGTGGAAAGGTGTTAGAGGAAGGAGGAACATAGGCCACCTAATGAGAGAATATAGAGGAACTAAAACATTTCTCATACCTCTCACCCCCTATTTATACCCTTCCACTAGCCCACCAATGGGCCTTCCCAAATCAGCCCATTGTGGCTCTCTAAACCTAAACAGTCATCCAAAAAACCATAAAATAGTGATTTCTCCCAAACCACTGAGCCAAATCTTTAATGTAACCACTCTATGGAAAGGCAATCATCATTTCCTTTCCAATGGCATAGGTCTCACCACCTGATTCGACCTGAGTCAAAAGTTATGCCCTGTACAAGACTGACAGGGGTAAAATGGTCACAAACAAAATCGGCAAAAATTATGGATATGCCTCACATCCCCATAAGCAACATATTAAAATATGAGAATTATCCAACCCTACGGGAATAAAATAAAGTGAATATTAGGCTCACATCCCTATTTTGAAACTTAATTAGGCTCACATCCGGTCATAAACTTATTGTAAATTAGGTCCCTATTTTCTGAAAAGTCATCAAAAAAATATAAAAAAATATAAAAAAATCACGTAAATTCGTATTTAAATAAAACATGTAAACACTAAAAAATTCAGAACAAAAAACCATCAACGAAGGCGTCAAAAATCAAAAAAACCAAAAAAAAAAATGAAATTTCCAGTTAAATGCATAATAGTATGCACATATATCACTTTCCTGCATACATCCGTGCATATTTTTCACTACATACATCTTCGTTGATTTTTATTCATGCAAATAAATGCATACATGTGCGCAAAAATTTCAAATACTTGCATACATTTGTGCAGGTTTATTTTCAGATTTTAATCTGAAAACAGCTTACAGAAAAGTTGCATATATATATGCAATTATCAGTAATAATTGCATAAATGTATGCAACTATTTTTTTTCGATTTCCGTAGATTCCTGACATTATTTCCATATTTTAGATATATTTTTTTTATGAACGTACGCACATTTTTTTTTAAAAAATACAAAAAGGCGGAAAAAATAAAATAGGGGGCGGGTTTAAAAATTTTCAGAACTTTGTTTTTTTTTTTTTATAAATTAGGTCCCTACTTTTTATCCTATAAAAATGTTGCACACATGTGTGCATTTTTTTGACAAATTTGCACATTTGGATGCAAATAAAAATGAACTGAAAAATTATGTTAAATCTATCCGCTGGAAGAACTGCAATAATTGCATATATGTATGCAATAAAATCAAAAAGGTGCATAATATTATGCATTTAACTGCAGTTTTTTCTTTTTTTTGCTGTTTTCTTCTTTCTGACATTATTTTTGTTGTTTTTTGAACTGAATTTTTTTTATAATGCGTAATATATTTTATTACTAATTTACGAATTTTTTTTAATTTTTTTTTAATTATTATTTTATAAGTTTTGAAAACAGGGACCTAATTTACAATAAGTTTATGACCGGGTTTTTTTTATATTTTGAAACTTAATAGGGACCTCTAAAAAACACACCCTAAAATAAAAATATTTTATGATCTTTCAATACGTAAAATGCAGTTTGTTACATTCTCCCCCCTTAAGAATTTCGCCCCCGAAATTCCACGCAAACACAAGCAACCACAATAATTCCGCATGCTTATAATCCATGAGAAGCCAATTCTATCATCCAAACTAGCAACCATCAAGCCATGCATCCATAGCCTTATCCTAGCACGCAGAATTCTATCAAATAACAACAAGATACAACGATATAACGATGACATGATATCAAAGGATCTTACCGACGAAGAGCTCTTGATGATTCACGCTCATGCTTCCTTCCGTCTCCCACATATAATCGTCTTCACCTCATTGTACCTTGACTAGCTTAACCGTCTTCCTCTTGAGCTGTTTCGTGTCATTTCCCATAACACGAAGTGGCTTATGAGGTTTCGCAACTATGATTTCCACTTCTAGGTCTTCGTACTGCTCTGGAGATACCACCACATTCGAATCATGCATGAACTTCCGTAGGAACGATACATGGAAAACATTATGCACACTCGACATTTTCTTGGGTAACTCCAATCTATATGCGAGCTTTCCAATTTGCTCGATTATCGGAAATGGTCCAACGAACCTTGGAGCTAACTTTCCTTTACTTCCGAATCGAACCACATGCTTTAATGGCGAAATCTTCACGAAAATCAAATCGTCAACATCGAACTCCAAATCTTTTCGACGTTTATCAAAATAACTTTTTTGACGATCTTGGGCTGTCTTCATTCATTGCCGAATGATCTCGATACAATCCGAGGTCTCTCTAATCATTTCTGGTCCAGGTACCAACTTATCTCTAGTTTCTAACAAACATGCTGGAGAATTACATGGCCTCCCATACAGCGCCTTGTATGGTGCCATCCCAATGCTAGACTGGTAGCTATTATTATATGCAAACTCAACTAGATGCAAATGGTCTTCCCATGATCCCTTAAAATCCAACACACAAGCTCTTAGGAGATCTTCCAAAACCCGGTTGACCCTCTCAATTTTACCATCAATTTGGGGATGGTAAGTCGTACTTGAATACAACTCGGGTCCCAAAGCTTCTTCCAAAATCCACTCATAAATAATGGATCTCGGTCACTCACTATGCTCTTTGGGATACCATGGAATCAAGTTATCCATTTCACATAAAGTTCAACCAATTTCGATGTCGTCCTAATCGACTTGACCTGAATGAATCTTGAACTTTTGGTCAAGCGATCCACGATGACCCAAATTCCTTCGTTTCCTGCCCTGGTTCTAGGTAGTCCATCGATATATGCTCCCACTTCCATGTAGGAACTTCCAATGGCTGAAGCAATCTACTTGGCTTCTTCTGTTCAGCTTTCACCAACTAACAGTTCATGCACTTGGAAATGAACTTTCCGATATCTAACTTCATCCGCTCCCAGTAGTAGACTCGCTTCATGTCCTGATACATCTTATTGCCACCGGGATGGATCGTCAACTTCGAGTGATTACATTCTCTCAGAACCTCATCTCTCAATCCATCGATATCAAGAACAATTATTCGCCCTTGCTTTTGAAGCCAACCTTCTTGATCGACCTCGAACTCTCTATCTTTTGGTTCTAGTTTCTGGATAAACATGACAAGCTTTGCATCTTTCTTTTGGATCTCGCTAATCCTTTCGATGAGAGTAGGTCTTATCGATAAGCTTGCCAACATTTCATGTTCCAATTCCCATCTTGGCCTGAAATCGAACCCCGCCAAGTGCTCGAGGCTCTTCCATTATGAAAACATAGCTCCCAAACTTGCGTGTCTTCTACTCAACGCATTTGCAACTGCGTTACCTTTGCCAAGAGCATAGGCTATACCAAAATCATATGATGCTTGAAACTCTAACCATCATTGTTGCCGAAGATTCAAATCCTTTAAGAGAAAAGATACTTCAACGGCTTGTGATCCGTAAATAACTCGAATTGAACTCCCAATAGGTAATGTCTCCACATCTTCAGAGCAAACACAATCGCTGCCAACTCCAAATCATGAGTTGGGTAATTCTTCTCATGCGGCTTTAGTTGTCGACTCGCGTAGGCCATAACCTTATCCTTTTGCATTAGTACCGCTCCAAGTCCAGTACTCAATGCATCGGTATATACCACCATCTCTTCATTCCCACTCGGAATGGTCAACACATGAGCACTCATTAATCTCTCCTTCAGGATTCCAAAAGCTTGCTGCATCCCATGTGAAAACTTGGTTCTTCTTTGTCAATCCTGTCAACGGTGCTGCTATCTTTGAGAAATCCTTGATAAACCATCGGTAATAACCAGCCAAACCAAGGGAACTTCTTACATCCGTCGCAATATTAGGTCTATCCCAGTCCTGGATTGTTGGTACTTTAGCGGGGTCAACCGCTTTCCCATTTCCAGAAACTACATGGCCTAAGGACCTCACTTCACTCTTCTAGAAGCGAAACTTTGAAAACTTAGCTCTCAGCTGATGCTTTCATAGGATTTCCAACACTACTCTCAAGTGTGTATTATGTTCTTCCTCATTCCGATAGTAAAACCAGAATGTCGTCCACGAATACAAGCACGAACTTGTTCATTTGATCTCTGAAAACCCTATTCATAACGTCCACAAAATATGCTGGCGCGTTAGTCAATTTGAATGGCATCACCAACCTTTCGAAGAAACCGAATAGTGTCCTAAAAGCAGTCTTTGGCACACTATCCTTTGCCACTCTCAATTGGTGAAATCCCATTGCCAAATCCACCTGAGAAAACACTTTGGCCTCGTGAAGCTGATCGAACAAGTCATCAATCCTTGGAAACAGATACTTGTTCTTCTTAGTCACCTTGTTCAGATCACCACACACAATCTTAATGAGCCATTTGCCTTGGTTGCAAACACAATCGGCACACCCCTTTCGGAAACACTTCTCTGAATGAATCCCTTTCCTAGAAGGTCACGGATTTGCACCTCCAACTCTCGCTATTCCTTAGGCGCCACCTGCCTAAGAAGCATAACGATTGGTCTAACACCCTCAACCAAATTAATCCTAACTCAATCTCACGTTGTGGCGGCAACCCTTTGACCTCGTCAAAGACATCTTCATACTCATTAGCGATCATCATAGATGTCAAATCTTCCTGTGGAATCCCAAGCGAATATAGATAGCTCACGAAGACACCCTCTTTGCGCTTACATCTAATTAACACCTTTCGCTCTTCCACATCCCCGACTCTCACCTCTAGCTTCTCGCAATTCACTCTTGCTGTATACCTCTTGAGCCAATCCATGCGCAAGATGATCCCAAACCCAACGAAGTTAAGAACAAAGCAATCGCACACACAAAAGAAACCATGACTCGACAACACTAGACCACGGCAAATCATGCAAAGATTGGACGAACCCCCAACTGGATTAGTCATTATGAAAGGTCTATCACAAATCTCGGGTTCCAAACCCAAGCGGGACACAAGCTCATTGCAAATGAAAGAATGTGATGCTCCAGTATCGAACAAAACTCGAACTGAAACACCTCGAATAGAAAGTGTACCTTGCACGATGACACCCTTTCCCTTTTCCTTTGCAGTAGGAGCTCTTGAAGAAGTTGGCATGACTTCCAAAGCATATGCCTTCATAACCTACTTGCCCTTAGCTGATTCTGTACAGTCTTTCTTCTCATGCCCAGGCTTTCGACACTTGAAGCACTTCTTCTCAGCTTTAGGATTCTTGCACTCATTAGCAAAATGGCCTTTCTGTTGGCAGTTAAAGCAAACCACCTCACTCTTAGGCTTGTTCTGGCCATCCCTTCCTTTATTTTGTTACTGCTTCCTCTTCTTATTATTACCAACCCGTTGTGGTTTCTGAACCTCTTTGGTTGCAGCGACAACATTTGCTTCCTTAGGAAACAAGCTCTCATGGCGAATAGCTTTTTCCACAATCTTCTCGAATGAATCGTCAAGATGATTCACCAACAGCCTTTGAATATAGATATCCAGAACCATAACAAACTTCTCGTTCTTCTGATAAGATGTATCAATGTATGAGTGAGCGGATATGGACAATGCCTCGAAATCAGAAACATAATCAAACATAGAACGACCATTCTTTTTCAGCTCCACCAACTTCTTTAACAAAGCTGACATCTGGGCAATGGAGATAAACTTCAAACTTAGCCTGGAATTGCTCCCATGAAATTTCTTCCTCTGGAGTCTCAAGCGTGACTGAATTCCACCATTCCATCGCCCTGCCTTGCAGTTTCCTTGATGCAAGCTTTCCCTTGGTTGCACCATCCAAACTCAAGTCTCCAAAGATACGAACATAAGAATCCATCCACCTCTGAACCTCTTCAGCTGGCTCAGACCCTTTGAATGGTTTTCCTCCTAGAGATGTATAATCTTTGCATAGCTTCAAAGTCCACAACTCTAGGAAACTGAACTCCTACGCCTATTGTAGCTTCCACTGGAGCAGCGACCCTTCCCATGAATGCCTCCATCATGGCTTCAAACATTGTAGGGTAGTCTGGTTCACCGCCATTTACCCCTCCAGTATTAGCTCCCCTAGCAACGTGTCTTGATGGTCGTCTACTCATTCTAAATCTACAATTTAGAATAATTAGCCACTTCCAAGAAAAAATTGCTAAAGGAATACAACCGCTAATACTAATATGCTAATATATATAGTAAGCATCCAACTGAAATCTATAAGTACGTCTCTTATACATGATTATGCCTTAGAACTTTGGCTAAAATCGTTAACCAGAGCTCTGATACCAAATGTGACGATCGCCCACAGCCTCTACACTAAATAAGAGGAATAATGCGCTGAAAGGTGTGCATGACAGCTATGGACAATCATCAGAGTAGATAAACACAACCGGAACATGTTGTAAAAGTCACAGCGCAAGGATAAAATATAATAGAACATATATAACAGGAAATGGTAGAGAAGCATCATATAGAAAACTTTTCAAACTTTAACAACATCCTGAAAGAAATATCAAATACGTACATAAGGCCTCACTACAACACTCATAGAGCAACTCAAACAACAGAAACAGAAATACTATATAGTAGTAAAAGTAATACGCCAGCCTCATGCTCGCCTTCACACAGCAGCATCGTCCTCACTAATCACCTGTCACCTACTACTTAGTTGGCTCATCCACAACCGGATGAACAACCCAAGGTAATAAGAGGAAACATAAAACCTTAAGTCAGACAACAGGCTTAGTAAGCGATAAAACAATGAACAAACTTCAACAATAAAGTATATGAGGATGGATAGATAAAAAAACTAATCTACCTACAACACCAGAGAAGAACTCAACCCTATATTCCCCACATCGGACAATGATAGCCTTTACCATAAACAATTCAACCATTCATCCATGGAAACCAGAACACCCATTCAATCATGGTAGGGCACTCATAACATCCAGATTATATGTATCTCATGTAATCCTTCCTAATCGAATTCAACATCCCTCAAGCACAAGCCCTAGAGGCCTAAACCAATATCAGACAAGCACCCAAGGAACATCTCCTTCGACGTTGGACAATCTACATGAGATGGTTTAAACAAGGCAACTAATCAACCATGACAGACTTTGGCTATCACTGCCAATCCTGCTTTGAAACCATCATTAAACGTATGATGGCCAACCTTGTCATATTTCAAGGGCTAATGGTAACCCCAGTTCTAGAATAAAATCCATACGCCTTTCAACGATACGTATGTATGTCCAACCTTGACAATTAGGCCTTTCAACGATACACAGGGTACTCGACCTACAACCGGTCTTTTAGACGTCTCTAGTGTACCCTTGCTTCGAGCCTGCTAGAACTTACGACAATGATAATCTCTCGGTCTTCGCATCTCTAGTCATCCAACCCGATGACTTTTCCTAGTTCAAGCAACCTTCTCGAGCAATCCATTATCCACCAACTCATAACCTTTGAGTAGTCACTTCATTCGTTGTTCTACACCGATCAACGAACACTTTTTAACACTTCGAACCTTCCTCCTTGAATTCATTTCGAAATTACACCACCACTACGCTACGGCACAGGTTCAGTCACTTCTGCCAATTTTTTTTAAAAAGCGCTTTTTGTTTAAATCTGGGTCGTACACGAAGTCAAAAATTGACCCTATGCGACCGACCAGGTGATGTTCGACCCCTATGAGCATGGCCAACTAGATGCCGCTTAACCCAATCCTTCAACCAGAAGCCATCCTGTATGACCGAGCCTTCTGACCGACCTGAACATGCTCGACCGAACCCTAGGCCATACTCGACCCAAAATACCTTTCACCCTAGCCTGCTCGAGCACAAGCTCAACCGACTCTGCCTACTTGACCCAAACATGGTGCAACCGACACTGCATTAATTTGCTTTCCCATGCATTTCTGTTCGATCGACCGACCCAAAGCCACTCAACCGACTGACCCAAATCCACTCGACCGACCTGATCTGACTTGTTTTCCATGACATGCTTTCAGACCGACCTTCACTTCCCTAAGCTTGCTTGACCGACCCACCACGTGCGACCCAAAACCTGCAATCTCCAATTTGATCCCAATCTCGACCAAAACTTCTCTAATTGACCAAATCGACAAAACATACTCAACAAATTCACCAAATACAACCATAAACATGTCATAAGATTGCTAACAACATGAATATGACGATTATCACTAAAAATGATGTAAATTTCACCACAACCATTAAAATGAACATATGATCAAAACGATGGATCTAATAGACATAAGCATATGAAACGTCATAGAAATAACCGGTTTAAACTTGCTAAATTACATCATAAGGTGATTCATATGAAAGTGGACTTACAAAGGTATAGATATATGGTAAAACACTTGAACTTGATGAAAAACATGATCAAACATTCATATACTTCACTGAATCCATGTGAGAGATGTAAATCACTCACCGATTATCCCAAACAAGCTAAAATCAATGCAATAAGATTCTGGACAGCAAGCAATTCGAACCAAACCCCTTGATCCGATGAAATCCTTCTTAAATTGATGTAGATCTAGCCTCCAATGGTGTAGATCTTCAATTTTCTTCCTTTAGAAGTTGATTTTAATGGTGGAAAGGTGTTAAAGGAAGGATGAACATAAGCCACCTAATGAGAGAATAGAGAAACTAAAACATTTCTCATACCTCTCACCCCTTATTTATACCCTTCCACTAGCCACCAATGGGCCTTCCCAAATCAGCTTATTGTGGCTCTCCAAACCAGAACAACCAACTAGAAAACATTAAAATAGCGATTTCTCCCAAACTGTTGAGCCAAATCTTTATTGTAACCAATCTATGGAAAGGCAATCATCATTTCCTTTCCAATGGCATAGATCTCCCCACCGGATTTGACTTGAGTCAAAAGTTATGCCCTGTACAAAATTGATAGGGGCAAAATGGTCACAAACAAAATCGGTAAAAATTATGGACATGTCTCACATCCCCATAAGCAACATATTAAAATAAGAAAATGATCCAACCCTTTAGTAATAAAATAAAAATATTTTATGATCTTCTGATACGTAAAATGCGGGCTGTTACACTTCTTATTGGTAGATTTATAAATAGGAATTATGAAGTCTAATAAAAGAAATTGATAATAAGCAGAAGCTCGCTCAGGCGACATAAAACTGGATGAAGTAAGTAGCCAATTGTGTGCTAATGAATCTGGTAACCTGAGATACCAGTTAAATGAAATGAGCTATACTTAGTTATATATATTAAGTAACATGTTAACATGAAGCCTGCTGATTGAAATTAGATATACTTAATTACACACTAAGTAGAACATGTTATTGTAACCTGAAAACCTGAGTTTGGAAGATGAATGACATGATAATAATGTAAAAAAAAGAATTTAGATTACATTCGTTAATTACAATCTTGGAAATAACATGTTAAAGGCTTATTAATAAACTAAAATTGGTTATATTACGGAATTTATAAGCAAGAGAGGGATCCATTCCTTAAAGATATAAGCGCTCGGAGAAAAACTGATAACCTGAATACAAGTTAGAATATGGATAATTAAGCTAATTGGAAACCTAATAAGGTAGAACAAATGTGTAATTACATGTTTAGACATAGGGTCTAAAAACACGTTAGCGGGATGCGCTTGGACCAGTCCGCATCCCTGAAGGTGAAGAACTCAACGGGGTAGATCATCATGGTGCCTGAAGACACGAAAGGAGCATGTCCATCTGATTATTCTGCTGATATTCTGCTTGTTGGCTCTACGGGACTAGAAGGAAGCACGCGTCTTTCGAGGGACATGGTAGGGTACTCCGTGGTGGTCCTTTGTGTGGCGCATCCTCAGGCTGTACTCGCAGATGTTGGGTCTGCGTGTTACCACCCAACGAGTATACCTTGATTGCAACGGTTGTTTGTCCATCAAAAGGTTGTGGCGGAATGGCGTTAGTGTGATTCGACGATTTTCCTACAGATAGTGTAACACCCCACCTCCGCCAGGGTCACTCTTGCAAGTACACTGGCTTTGGAGGGGTGTTGGACAAGGTAAACATGCATAAAGATATCACAAGACATAACATATGAGTAAAATAGAGTAAATAAAGCAGCGGATAAAATTACTATTTCAAAACCATAGTCAAGTTACATCCAAGTACTTAGTCATTATTTTCCAACTACTACAAGTCTAGAAACATAAACTGAAAACTGGAAATAACATAAAGTAAACTATCCCCAAAGTAGACGTGGTAAAGCCATAGCGAGCTCAAGTCCAAACCGTACATGAGCTATCCAGAAAGCAAGCTAAAGATCCAAGCTAGGTGCTAGTGTTCCCACCCTGAGAACATGGGGGGGGGGGGGGGGGAGGGAACGGAAGAAAAGAGGCTAAAGAAAACGGGTCAGTCAAAAAGACTGGTAAGTCTTACCTACTATCAGTATAAAAACTAATAAAGTTAACTGGACATGTAAAACAGAGATGAAACATAGGATGATAACTGGCATGGTGAAAAGTTAACAAGAGTGGCATCGCATATACAAGGTTAAGTTGCACCAAGTGTACTAGTATTCTAATCCATGTCAAGTATAAACAAGAAATGATCCCTTGGCCCAAGTTTGGCCCAAACTCATGAGATTACCTAAATCAAGGCCCAACTACTCGGTCTAGTCGATCGGCTCCCTATAAGCCTAACTCGTCAAGTGTCGGTGTCATACGGCCCAACTGCGAGATGTAGTCGACTGTGCAAGGTCCACCCTAGGGTGTATCCGGACCCTAGGGTGCCAACCACTGACACAAAACAAGCATGCACAGTCCAAGCCTACTAGTGCCCATGTCTGTCTTTCATTCCCGGACTATGTGCACGACCATAGTCCGCCGGAATCTACAATGGCGCACCTACCTAGCCATCCCTTTTGGGTCACTTACAATCAGCCCAGTAATCGTGCCCCACCCCTAGCCTAGTCCCTAGGGTATCCCGATACTCCCTGGTGGGTTACTGCTGAAAAGGGCCCCGCAAACTAGGGTTTCTAATGGGTTAAGTGTGGTTAACCCTATCCAAACCATGTATCAAGTTGGTTAAGTATACCCAAGTGGTTCATGACTTAACCCCAACAATCCATCGTGTTTAATTGGTTAAGTATTCAAGTGGTCCATGACTTAACCCTACCATGTGGCATTAATTACTTAATGCACCCCAACCTCTCACATTAGACTTTGTTGTGGTTACTAGTTAAGCCGGGCGGGTCCGGGTAGCTTTACACCACAACCTAGTCTAACCTCGGGTTTTAAGTGCGATATGACCAACTACTCACATTGGGTCCTATTGTTTGTAGCCACTAGTTAAGCCGGTCGGTTCCGGGTAGATTTATGCTACAAACTCAACCCAACCTCGAGTTGGCCACTTTCATGTTTTCTACATGTCATGTCCACGTTCATGTTTCAAGCATAATCACATGTCATATTTTCATGTCATGTTTCATGTCATTTAAATTTACCCATAACGTAACCCCATCGCACGTAAGTTCGCATCAACACAAATAGATCAAAAGGGGGAACATAATGATATGATAAGTTGGGCATAAAGTGGCAAAGTCTATCACAAGTTTAGCATGGTGATATATGAGGCAAAGGTGTTCATCACAACTAGCATATGGCATTATTGGCCTCAAAACATGCATGACATCAACTTAGCAACTAGGTGATAACATGGTTATAGTAGACATGGGGTGATAACTTGTGATTAGCATATATTTCATAACATGGCAAGTTAACATCAAGGTCATTAGAGTTTCTATGTTGCATTATGCAACATTCCCACATAAAGCTCACAGCTTTCAACCCAAAATGTCAAGGTGATAGTCTCATAATCAAAAATCAAAAGAGTCATGAATAGATCTATGCATAAAATGATTGATCTAAGGTAAACATTACACTTAAGCCCAATTTCAACTTGCAACATGTCACATTTAAGTTCATAGTTTAAATCTAAGAGTAGAATAGGGCTTACAAAGCTTGGCTATGAAGACTAGAACAAAATAAACAAGATTGAGACGAAGCCACACTAGAAATCCCCAAATGATAAGCTCCACTCAAAAACCCTTGAGCAATAATAAGAAGATCCTTGCTTTGATGAAGAAAGATGGCTCTTTTACTAGCTTAGAACACTCAAACTTTCATGAAGAAGATGGAGGCCATGTTATGAAGATGGAGGCCATGATCAAGGAGCATTTTGGCATAATTTAGTTGTAGGAATGATTTGTGATGATTTAGGCTAGGTATTAGGTTGTTTTTATAGGTGTAGAGACTAGTTTAGGCCATAGGATTAACCCTAATTCAGATCTGAGCCATCAAATCACGTCACAAGCCAACAAAACAAGACCCAGGAGCCAAAACAGGTGCACCAGGCCAAACTGGCCGACCACCCAGGTCGACATGGGTGTCGACTGGGCAGTCGACACCAGCTGGGGTGCGTCGACTCCCAAGTCGACTCCCCAGTGGACTTGGGTGCTGGGCGGGAAATTTTCCCGCCCAGTCTGTTTGGCTCCAGATTTGAAATTTGAACTGTTTTTGAACTTGAAATTTTCTGAAAACTTTGACGGGCCATAACTTGGTCATACGGACTCCGATTTTTGAAAACTCGGACTCTATTTCGCGTATTTTTCCGAGACGAACACAATGGCACAGCCTGTTTCCCTTGATTCAGATTTTAACTTTTAATTATGCCTTGATTTATGTTATAACATGTTATTCAAAATACGGGTTGTTACATTCTCCTCACCATAAAGGATTTCGTCCCAGAAATCTTCAAGTTAGGAAGAACGTATCCTACCATCCATCATCCATCTACTCAAAACATCATCCACGAGCAGTCATTGTCCTCAAAAGATTCTAAATGCTGTATGATCATATGCGAAAGGTGTGTGTATATGTACTTATCTAATGTGAAAATCAGGCGGTTACTGATTCAGTAAACCTCCTTAATGCAAAGTATGTTAGTGTAATGAGTCCATATGTATGCAAATTCCTAACATAATTCATAATCTCTACATGAGTGCACATGACATTCATCCATATGCAACATCCACGTGATAGCATAACAAGTTTCATCCATGAATAAGAATAAGCACTCATGCATATGCGATATGAAAGTGTGTGAGCCGATCTTAGTGCCTAATGTGTATCATGCATCCACGAGTATCCACTTGCAAACACTTGCAACCACTTGCAAACATCAGGCATAACATGTTTCAAATACATGTTTCATCCAAAGGGTTTCTACCTAAGGTTCTCATGACAAGGTTAACGAGATAACAGGATAAACATGGATAACAAAAGAAAGATATGCTAACTAGGAAAAGAGATTGAGAATGTACCCTCAAAAAGGAATGGATAAAGCCCACGCATCTTCTCCTCAGTTTCCCAAGTTGCATCTTCATCGGCTTCACTCCACTGAACCTTTACTAACTTGACTTCTCGATTCCTCAGCTTCTTGATCTCCGTTCCCAAGATACGAATCGGAGCTCGCCTCAAAGTTGCCTCTTTTTCTACCTCCACGCCTTCAAGAATTCTAGGCTCAACTACCTCGGCTGACTCATGTAGGCACTTTCGGAGATGCGAGACATGAAAAACATTGTGCACTCCGGCCAGCTTCTCGGGCAATTCCACCTTATAAGCCATCTTCCCAATCCTCTCTATGATAGGGAAGGGTCCTACGAACCTTGGTGCCAGCTTCCCAACTGCTCCAAAACGAACCACATTTCGCAAAGGAGAAACCTTCACAAAGACCATATCTCCAACTTCAAACTCTAAGTCTGTCCTTCGCTTGTCTGCATAGGATTTCTGTCTGTCTTGGGCCGTTTTCATCCGCCTTCGAATCAACTCAGCCTTCTCGGATGTGTCCCTTATCATGTCAGGCCCAAGTATAAGCTTATTCGTCGTCTCCCACCAACACGTTGGTGACTTGCACGGCCTCCCATACAAAGCTTCGAATGGTGCCATTCTTATGCTTGCCTGATAGCTATTATTATAAGCAAACTCCACTAGAGGAAGATGATCTTCCCAAGTACCACCAAAGTCAAGAATACATAGCCTCAACAGATCTTCCAGTACCCTATTCACCCTTTCGGTTTGGCCATCCGTCTGTGGGTGATAGGCCGTACTTAGATTCAATCGCATACCCATCGCTTCTTGCAAACTATTCCAGAACTGGCTAGTGAAGATTGGGTCACGATCGTTAACTATGCTAGAAGGAACCCCATGCAATCGCACTATCTCTCGAAGATAAACAGATGCTAGCCATGATGCGGTCCTCTTGCTCTTCATCGAAATAAAGTGAGCACTCTTCGTAAGTCTATCAACTATGACCCATATGCTGGTATTCCCTTTCCTTGATCTCGGCAATCCATCCACAAAATCCATAGAGATACTTTCCCACTTCCATAGCGGGACCTCCAATGGATGCAGTAGCCCACCGGGCTTCTTCGACTCGGCCTTTACTTGTTGGCAAACAATGCATCTAGAAACAAACTCTGCCACATCCTTTTTCATCCCATCCCAAAAGAAAATGCGCTTCATATCCCGATACATCTTATCCCCTCCGGGATGTATGGTCATCCTCGAGTGATGCGCTTCCTCAAGAACTTTGTTTACTAAGTCTCCCACTCGTAGGACACATAGTCTTCCATCACGCCTTAGTCATCCCTTGTCATCAATAGTATATCTAGCGAGGTGACTTGACGTATCACCCCGAATCAACTTGTCCATGATCTCGATTATCTGCGGGTCTTCCCTCTGTGAAGCCCCAACTTAATCAAGAAGTGTAAGTCTAAGCTCAAGGGATGCTAACGAACCAGTCATCGATCCAACAGCAGGTGCAAAATCAAAGGTTGCCAAGAACTCTAGGCTCTTCATCTCAACAAACAAGGGACTCAAAGTCAATCTTCTTCTGCTTAGCGCATCCGCCACAACATTACCCTTGCCAGGGGTATAAGCTATCTCGAAGTCATATGATGCCAAGAATTCCATCCACCTTTGCTGCCTTAGATTCAAATCTTTCTGCGAGAAGAGGTACTTGAGTGACTTGTGATCAGTATACAACTCAAACATTTTGCCTAGAAGATAGTGGCGCCAGGATTTGAGTGCAAAGACGATCGCTGCCAACTCCAAATCATGAGTGGGATAGTTCTTCTCATGGACTTTGAGTTGCCTACCCCCAAAGCATATCACTCTCCCTTCTTGCATCAGGACAGCGCCCAATCCCATGCCACATGCATCGGTGTACACGGTAAACAACTTCCCTCCATCGGGTAATGCTAGAACTGGAGCTGTGGTGAGGGCTTTCTTGAGCCTTTGAAAAGCAAGCTCACACTCCAAGTCCCATGCAAAGACTAAGTTCTTCTTCGTCAACTTAGTAAGAGGAGCTGAAATCTTAGCGAAGTCCTTAATGAACTTCCTATAATATCCTGCCAGACCGAGAAAGCTTCTCACCTCAGTTGCATTCTTCGGAACTTTCCAGCCTTGTACCGCCACCACTTTAGCGGGGTCCACAGCTATGCCCTGCTTAGAAACTATATGCCCAAGGAACCGAACTTCCTTTCTCCAGAAATGGCATTTAGAGAACTTGGCTTTCAACTGATGAGCTCTAAGCGTATCCATAACCTCCTTGAGGTGTGTAGCATGCTCTTCCTCGTCCTTAGAGAAGACCAGAATATCGTCCACGAAGACAACTACAAACTTGTTAAGGAACCTCCTGAACACCCTACTCATCAAATCAACAAAGTATGCGGGTGCATTAGTCAAACCGAACGGCATGACTAGCCATTCAAAGAATCCATCTGGAGTCCTAAACGCAATCTTATCAATACTATCCTCAGCCACTCTAAGCTGATGGAATCCGGTGGCTAGATCGAGCTGAGAGAAAACAGAAGCACCAACAAGCTGGTCAAAGAGATCATCAATCCTCGGTAACGGGTGTCTATTCTTCTTTGTCAGCTTGTTCAACTCACGATAATCAACACATAGACGAAGCGAACCATCCGCCTTAGTAGTGAATACCACCGGAGCACCCCATACTGAAATGCTTCGCCTAATGAAATTTTTTCTCAAGCAACTCCTTGATTTGCTTGCTAAGCTCTCTTCTTTCTCGCGGGGCCATGTGCCTAACAGGCAATGAAACTGGCTTGGCATTATCAACAAGATAAATACGGAAGTCTATCTCACGTTTAGGGGGTAACCCCTTCACCTCATCAAAAACATTAGGATATTCTCGGACCACCCTCACAGATTGAAGATTGTCAATAGACGAGTCGAGGGATTCAAGATAACATAACATGATGGGATCCAGAGGGTTACAAGAAATCTCTAGGGTATTGCTAAGGCGAGTCATAAGCCTCACTACCCTATGCTCACAATCGAGAATGGCTCCATAACTGGACAACCAATCCATGCCCAAAATCAACCCGTATCCCATGAACACGAGAACATAAGCATTACATGTGAATTCTACGGTCAAGATAGAAATCCTCAAATCCATACAAATCATAGATAGATGGGCGGAACCCCCAATTGGATTTGAAACACTAACGGGATCCTCAACTAGACTAGTACTTAGGTGAAAACTTTCAACAATGTCAGAAGAGATAAAGGTATGCGATGCGCCAGAATCAAATAAAGTTCGAACAGGAAAACCAGAAATGTAAACAAGGCTTTCTACAGAAATACTACCTCAGTCCGGAACTGGAGCAGTGTTGAGAGCATGCATCTGCCCTCCAGAAGGTCCTGCTTGCTGAGTCTGTCCTTGCCTCTGCCCTTGCTTCTTTGGGCAATCCTTACCGAAGTGTCCAGTCTCTCCGCAGTGAAAGCATTCTCCTAACTTCCTCTTCTTCTTCCTACAATCTTTGGGTGTCCAACGATCCCACAGAAGTTGCACTTCCTTGTCTCCTTTGCCTTGTTGTTGTTGGCCTTGTTACCCTTATTGTTCTTGTTGTTCTTGTTGCTCTGATTTCCTCCCCACTTGGAGTCCGCCTTCTTGGTTTGAGCCTCATTAGGCTTGACTTCTTTCTTGCCATTCTTATCATCTCCCTGAAGCAAGGCCATATCCACTAAGCTCTCAAAAGTGGCCCCCATGGGTATATGAGACATGGCTAAACCTAGTAATGGCTCATTCAATCCTCGTGCAAAGCGTAGAGCCTTCTTCTGGGGTGTGTTAACCACGTCCAAACCGAATCGAGCAAGCTGGTTAAACTTATTCACATACTCCCTCACTGTCATGTCTCCTTGCTTTAAAGATATAAACTTCTCCATTTGCAGATTCTCCTCAGCAGATGATAGAAACTTAAGCCCAAACCTCATCCTAAAGTCGACCCAAGTCTCTATAGGCCTAGTAGCGTTGGTGACCTCCCACCAATAAGCAGCTTCCTCTTTCAATAGCCATACTGCCAATACAACTTTTCTACGGTCTTCCACATCAAAGATAGCAAAGAGGTCTTTAGTTTCTTTTAACCAGTTCCTTGCCTCCACATAAGTCTCTGTCCCAACAAAATTCTTGCCACCCATCGCCTTAAAGTCTTTGCAAACCTTTGCGAAATCCGCTTGTGGACGCTGAGGAGGAGGAGGAACCTCGGGTACGGTGGGAGTGTTTGCTGGGCCTGCATCGTTGGCCCTAGCTTCCAAGTACCTTCGGAACCATCCGGGTATGGGTACTCCCTCGGGAAGGTTAAGATCGGCCATGCTGAAAAAGGAAAAGATAGATTTAGAACGAGGAAGAAAAGGATAGTGCTAATGGCTTTTGGGGAATAGCCTTTTAAAATAAACTAGACTTTTCTTGGAAAATACTTAAGTGGTTTTGAAAATAGTTTTTCAAAAGGTAAGTTTTAAAAACTTTTGTCCGGTCTAGTAAAACCTTATGCTCTGATACCAAATGTAACACCCCACCTCCGCCAGGGTCACTCTTGCAAGTACACTGGCTTTGGAGGGGTGTTGGACAAGGTAAACATGCATGAAGATATCACAAGACAGAACATATGCGTAAAATAGAGTAAATAAAGCAGCGGATAAAATTACTATTTCAAAACCATAGTCAAGTTACATCAAAGTACTTAGTCATTATTTTCCAACTACTACAAGTCTAGAAACATAAACTGAAGACTGGAAATAACATAAAGTAAACTATCCCCAAAGTAGACGTGGTAAAGCCATAGCGAGCTCAAGTCCAAACCGTACATGAGCTATCCAGAAAGCAAGCTAAAGATCCAAGCTAGGTGCTATTGTTCCCACCCTGAGAACCTGGGTGGGGGGAACGAAAGAAAAGAGGCGAAAGAAAACGGGTCAGTCAAAAAGACTGGTAAGTCCTACCTACTATCAGTATAAAAACTAATAAAGTTAACTGGACATGTAAAACATAGATGAAATATAGGATGGTAACTGGCATGGTGAAAAGTTAACAAGAGTGGCATCGCATATACAAGGTTAAGTTGCACCAAGTGTACTAGTATTCTAATCCATGTCAAGTATAAATAAGAAATGATCCCTTGGCCCAAGTTTGGCCCAAACTCATGAGATGACCTAAATCAAGGCCCAACTACTCGGTCTAGTCGATCGGCTCCCTATAAGCCTAACTCGTCAAGTGTCGGTGTCATACGGCCCAACCACAAGATGTAGTCGATTGTGCCAGGTCCACCCTAGGGTGTATCCGGGCCCTAGGGTGCCAACCACTGACACAAAACAAGCACGCACAGTCCAAGCCTACTGGTGCCCATGTCTGTCTTTCATCCCCGGGCTATGTGCACGACCATAGTCCGCCGGAATCTACAATGGCGCACCTACCTAGCCATCCCTTTTGGGTCACTTACAATCAGCCCAGTAATCGTGCCCTACCCCTAGCCTAGTCCCTAGGGTATCCCGATACTCCCTGGTGGGTTACTACAGAAAAAGGCCCCGCAAACTAGGGTTTCTAATGGGTTAAGTGTGGTTAACCCTATCCAAATCATGTATCAAGTTGGTTAAGTATACCCAAGTGGTTCATGACTTAACCCCAACAATCCAT
Organism: Allium sativum; assembly: GCA_030737875.1. Classification (NCBI taxonomy): domain Eukaryota; kingdom Viridiplantae; phylum Streptophyta; class Magnoliopsida; order Asparagales; family Amaryllidaceae; genus Allium; species Allium sativum. The sequence continues at coordinate 526,396,915 of CM060912.1, read as the reverse complement.
CGTGTTTAATTGGTTAAGTATTCAAGTGGTCCATGACTTAACCCTACCATGTGGCATTAATTACTTAATGCACACCAACCTCTCACATTAGACTTTGTTGTGGTTACTAGTTAAGCCGGGCGGGTCCGGGTAGCTTTACACCACAACCTAGTCTAACCTCGGGTTTTAAGTGCGATATGACCAACTACTCACATTGGGTCCTATTGTTTGTAGCCACTAGTTAAGCCGGTCGGTTCCGGGTAGATTTATGCTACAAACTCAACCCAACCTCGAGTTGGCCACTTTCATGTTTTCTACATGTCATGTCCACGTTCATGTTTCAAGCATAATCACATGTCATATTTTCATGTCATGTTTCATGTCATTTAAATTTACCCATAACGTAACCCCATCGCACGTAAGTTCGCATCAACACAAATAGATCAAAAGGGGGAACATAATGATATGATAAGTTGGGCATAAAGTGGCAAAGTCTATCACAAGTTTAGCATGGTGATATATGAGGCAAAGGTGTTCATCACAACTAGCATATGGCATTATTGGCCTCAAAACATGCATGACATCAACTTAGCAACTAGGTGATAACATGGTCATAGTAGACATGGGGTGATAACTTGTGATTAGCATATAGTTCATAACATGGCAAGTTAACATCAAGGTCATTAGAGTTTCTATGTTGCATTATGCAACATTCTCACATAAAGCTCACAACTTTCAACCCAAAATGTCAAGGTGATAGTCTCATAATCATATATCAAAAGAGTCATGAATAGATCTATGCATAAAATGATAGATCTAAGGGAAACATTACACTTAAGCCCAATTTCAACTTGCAACATGTCACATTTAAGTTCATAGTTTAAATCTAAGAGTAGAATAGGGCTTACAAAGCTTGGCTATGAAGACTAGAACAAAATAAACAAGATTGAGACGAAGCCACACTAGAAATCCCCAAATGATAAGCTCCACTCAAAAACCCTTGAGCAATAATAAGAAGATCCTTGCTTTGATGAAGAAAGATGGCTCTTTTACTAGCTTAGAACACTCAAACTTTCATGAAGAAGATGGAGGCCATGTTATGAAGATGGAGGCCATGATCAAGGAGCATTTTGGCATAATTTAGTTGTAGGAATGATTTGTGATGATTTAGGCTAGGTATTAGGTTGTTTTTATAGGTGTAGAGACTAGTTTAGGCCATAGGATTAACCCTAATTCAGATCTGAGCCATCAAATCACATCACAAGCCAACAAAACAAGACCCAGGAGCCAAAACAGGTGCACCAGGCCAAACTGGCCGACCACCCAGGTCGACATGGGTGTCGACTGGGCAGTCGACACCAGCTGGGGTGTGTCGACTCCCAAGTCGACTTGGGGGCCGGGCGGGAAATTTTCCCGCCCAGTCTGTTTGGCTCCAGATTTGAAATTTGAACTATTTTTGAACTTGAAATTTTCTGAAAACTTTGACGGGCCATAACTTGGTCATACGGACTCCGATTTTCGAAAACTCAGACTCTATTTCGCGTATTTTTCCGAGATGAACGCAATGGCACAGACCGTTTCCCTTGATTCAGATTTTAACATTTAATTCTGCCTTGATTTATGTTATAACATGTTATTCAAAATACGGGTTGTTACAGATAGGCTGGGTAGGACCAAATAAAGGATAGTAATCGTCGGGTACCTTTCATCGGCAGTCAGTGTGATACGGAAAGACTTTAGCTTAACCTTTATACCATCAATCTTTCACTATCGAGACTTTAGTTGCCGTACATGCCAATTTGGATGTAGAGTCTTTGTTAGGGGCACGTCACTTAGCTCTTGATGTAGTCTTTTACTAGTTGAGGGAGGGGTCGAGGTGGGACAATAGCCACCGTGAAAATGCAGACCATGGTTTAGATATTTATACCTTAGGCCTCTTTAGCAGTACTATACAGATATGGAAAAACTCCCGATTGAGTTCCGTGCATCCATGTACAACCCTATTATGGAACTTGGGGTACAGTAGGTAATACGTATGTGTGAGGATCCAGATACATGCATGCCGCACTGGGTGTTGTATCATAGACGCTAGGGCATTACTCCATGTTGAGACTTGATTCGACCGAGGATATTGGAAATGGAAGTCTGTACGCTTACATAACATAGCAATGGTAGTTCTGTGCGGAACGTGGCATAGTTTTATGGAGATCCTTACGTCACTCTGATGTAGGATGATAGTTGCAAATCCTTCTGTGGCGTGTCTACATATATACTGTATCAGGTTAATCTACTGGGATATAGATTGGTACAACGTATGTGTAAAGCCTTGAGTGTTATTAACCCAAAACAACCTAATAAACAAGAAAATGTAACTGAACGGTATATGTAGGGTTACTTCAGAATGTGTGATTTAAGTCCAGTAACCAGAACTTGTGTTCTGACCCTCTACTCATAACATACTCTCAGGTTAGGATTATTGCAAGGGTATGATAGCTTTGGATACTGGTTCGGCAGTGCTATTACTTTGGTAAGGCTATATTTGATTATATTATATTTTATCCATTCCGATGTGAGATGTTTTCTAAGCTCTGATATATTTTATATCTCTGTCATTTCTGCAGGATACCAGATAAGCCAACTCGGGTTTCGATAGATTCCAATTTTGAAAAAAAATTGGTCTGTCGGAATTCTGGTTGTTACAATAGCGACTTTATGAAAATTTGATTTGGACATAACTAACAATCTACAAGATGAAATCTTGATTTTTCTCTTCAATTAGAAATATATAGTTCAGTAGATTCGAATATTTCTTGTTTTAAAGAAATCCGACTTATAACAAATCGTGTACATTCAATTGAAGTTCAAAACGTAAAATTACGAGCTACCGCAGCTTTACGAGCTCTTTATAAATTATATTGTAATTAATACTATCAAACTTTGTTTATAAATAAATTCGTTATTACAATTCAAAATATTTGAATTCAAGTCATTTAAATTATCAAAACACTATTTAAATAATTAAATAAATAAATTATTCAATCGATACAAATATAGGACATTGCATTCCTTCCCCCTTAAAAGAATTTCGTCCCCAAAATTGCTAAGTGGTAAAGATGCCACAACTCTTCTAACTCCTCAAAACTCATTTGGTTGAAATCTTACACTTCATATCACCATAACTTAGTTCTCCTACATAACTTTTAATTCTCATATCTATACCTAACTTTCACAATTCATTCCAAATGGTCTGTCCACCATTTTTGGATAATCCATCATCAAATTCTCATCTTCAATCCATATACTCTCCTACATATTCCTACATCTATTCAAATTTATTTTAATTCAATTTATCGACTTCTTTATTCCACTTTAAAACTTATTAACCCATTCTGGTTTTCTAATCTCTTATACAATCGACAAGTCGATTTCAAATCATCAAATTTCTTAGAAATTTTCTAACTCTTTAAATTTTCAGAAATTTCTCCAACATCTCATTTGTACGGTTCATCAATACAACTACAACTCGTCTCTCATGGCCCTCTCCAAATCCAAAAGAAAATCAAAATGCCAAGCAACTTGCCAAATAGGCTCATAAAATCACATACTCAATTATTTCCTAGTGGCCCAAGTAAGAATTACGCTTATAAAAACCTTTAAGTCTATTTATTTTCATAAACTCCTGAAAAATAACCAAAACATCCCTTTTTAAAAACTTTTGGAAAACCATTTTCAAATCCACCGGAAATTCAAATCCTTGGTTCTCAACTCGAATCCATTTCCCATTTATAAACCTTGTTTATAACCTTTGCTTATATAATTCTAGTTATATATAAGTTTACTTCATAAGGTTTCTCTTGTTTAAATTCATATTAAACAATCCTGCTTAGGTTAAATTCTCTTAACCAACCCATATAAAAGATAAGATTATCTTATCCCACCATGCAGTTAACACCCATAACTATTCAGGTAAATCACCAATCAACCAAACATCCATCAAACTATAACTAGTTTGAAAATTCCTTTATATATAAAATATAAAAAATATTGGTAAAATTATTTCATTTACCAACTCTGTAAAACAATATTATGTCGATTTGCCTTATAAATCCTCATTGACCGTGTCAGCTAAACGCGTCAATGTGGAATTTATATGTCACTCAACTGATAAGCAACACAATATAAAACATTTTTATACAATCTACAAATACGCTCTATCGTATATGTACACTCAAACTGAATCTAGGGCATTACTAACCCTATCTTTATTGAGTTACACCACAGAGTCAAGGTTATCACTCATCCTTCAGCTCTGATACCACTGTAACGAACCGACTAATTCCCAGTCCTGATTATTGACACAAATACCATGTCAACTAACCAAATACCAGAAATTGCTGGACCATTAATAAAACGAATTTAGAGGGTGAGAATAGAAAGAAAGTTAGAATAGAAGAAGAATAAGAATATAAATACAACAATATCAAAGTAAACACGAATCTCACAACGGGGCGAATAAAATATATTATATAACATAAATTTGGAATTACAAATTGTAACTGTATAAACATACCATTATCAGAGTACAACACTTACAGCACAACATAAATAAACAATAACTATAAATGTTGAAGCCTCATGCTTCAAGGTCTTCCAAGTGTATCTGTAAAATTCCAACTACTTGACTGCCTGTACAAATTTTGGCACCCAAGAGTTTAGGGTAAAACAAAACAAAATAAACTCAGGTTAGTCATGGAACTGGTGTGGGTAAACTCCAACCACATGTTTTAACTTTTAAAAATCATTTTAAAAGAAAGGATAATCGAAAGACCAATCCACACATAAATACGAACGGTTTTTTTTCTTATGACAACCCAAATATTCTTTATATCAACACTATTCTAATATTATAAAAGTGTATAATCAATCAATAACAATCCAGCGGGGCGCTTGCATCTCACACTTCATATACATAGTATAAAATCAAAAGCGTGGGAACTTATCGGGTAATGGATTTCCAGCTATGACAAGGTATGGAATCACCTTTCGATAGTACATCCCTAGAGAGGAATATACAGGGTTCAACAAGAACATCTTGTAACCCAGGCCACACATGACCGACCACTCATTTACTTTGAGTGTACCGAACGTATTATCACCAACAATTGGGATCAGCAACCGTTCCGAAGCATGCAGTAGCTATAGAATAATGAAGCAAATAAATTTTTCTCTAGAACAGATGATAAAACACCCTAATGGGAGCGACGCACTTAGCCATGTAGCTTGTCTGTTTTGGTCATTTTCTGGTTGTGAGGTTTGAGGCCATATTTAGCTTTGTGAAACCACAACATCATTCACTTTGAATGCCCCATTATTAAACCCTCCAAAATCATTTATTGATTTCCCCAAAAATATCACAGGCATAAAGGTAAGAGAAACAAATTTCTCCACCACAAATCGTAACTATTTTTTAAGAGATCAATATAGATGATCTGTTTGGCGTATGCTTTAATTTGTTTGTCCATACAAGTTGTCCTGGGACTGGACAAACCGATGGCACTATCCCATCAATCCATCTTAGAAAATTTCTACCTAGGATTAACCGAACATCCCTTTCACTTTACTCCTTCTTCAATTATCTTTGGCATATTTGATTTGCAATGCTTATGCCCATTCGAAGTGGTTTTTATAAAATAAACCTAATCCTGGTCTCTCGCATTGCAACAGAAATATAAAATGGTCCAAAAACTTTGATAGCCAGTTATTTAACTGTCAAAGGAAACATCCATACACCAACAATCCTATTTCCAAATGGAAATTCTACTTATCAAGCATTAAGCAACATTGGGCTCCTTTTAAGTTAATTTCTTATTAATTTACCATTACCTAACTTCTCGTTTCTCATTCCCGCTTTCCATATCATCCCCAAATGTTTCTCAAAACCCATTAGCCTCTCACGATTTTGGAAAACATTTCCATATAGCATAAACTATTTATTTTCCTATATTCCAGTAAATATCTCTTATAAAATTAGAAAAATATTTTCATATACATTCGCAATTTTCTTATTTCTATATTTAGTAAATATACGTTATTAACAAGGGAAAACATTTCAGTTTTGTAACAACCCGACATTTTGGCAATATAAATTAGTTATTAGAATTTAGAAAATAGGAATTTCTTTAGACGATGGAATTGGACCATGAAACTTTAGCTATGCGTACGTCTTAGAATTCTAGTGAACTTTCATGTTTGGTGTTTCGTGAACGGAGTTCGTATGAAAAAGTTACAGACGAAATACAGAAATGTACGGAAAATAAATAAATCAAAATTTATAAATATATATTACCTTATTTAACTAGCCGACCTGGGCATTTGACGACCTAGGCGATCGAATATAGCGGTCGACCGCCACGGTTGACCTACTAGGCGTCAGTTTGCCCAGTGACAGCTAGAGTTGGTAAGGTTTAGTTTATAATATGTATAAAATGAATGTACAGATATGAATTAAAAAAAATCCAATGGTTTAAGGACAATTGTACTCTTATAAATAAGGGGGCGGGCCTCATTATTTTACACAAAAATATGGGGCTAGTAGCAAAGCTCTACCATTTTCCTTCTTCTCCAAACCTAATTTCTTAAATAAAAATATATTTATACACAACAAATCAAATCCAATTCATATAGAATTAAGAGTATTATCAGATACAATGGAAAAGAATGCAAATTAGAGCTCAACAATAGATTCCCTCCTCTCTTCTTATTTTCTTACATCTCTAAAGATCTGGAATTTTTCCTTCTTTAGATTAATTGTAGATTGATAAGAATTTGGGAATTGTAGGCCAAAAAGATTCAAACTTTGGATTTGCATGCTTGCAAGTGAGCGGGAAATTTGTATATACATTTATAACAATGTATTTATCTCATTTGTAATAGATCTCTGTTTTTATGCCTATTTCTATCAGATCTGTTCAATAAATTGTTGTAATTAGATTGACAACCGTCGGATCTGATTATAAAAATTGTTAAAACTTGTGAATTGTATATTGTGGTTACACATAATATTAATTATAAGATTCTTAAACTTATTTACACATATTTCAACAGTTATGTTGTGAAATATATTGCAATTACTATAAAGCACTATAGATCTAAAAATCGGTCCCATTAAACACCATTTAGATGTAGTTCGTTCCAGATCTCTTGTTCAGTCTTGAATAATAATATTGTGTGAATACTTGATAAAGTATTAAATTATGTGATTGTAATTTTAAAATAATTATACCTATTTGTATTCAATATTGTTGGGTTTTGGCTCAATTATTGTAAGTATGTTGTTTTCTTCTTTTTGAACAAAAAAGATATGATTTTGAATTCACAAGAGATATGATAAAAAGATTAAAAAGGTAAAAGTGGTGCAAACGTATGTATAAATGTAAATATTTATGCGTAGTTTGCATCAACTATTCTAAAAATATATATAAACAAATATATTTCTTGTGAATTTGAAATATTTCTATTCCACAAATTAGGCATAAGTTACAATAATTACAGCTAACAGTCTTTCGAAAGATTTGAAACCTTTTTGCAGCATTGAATGCAAAAAGGAATGTTTGATTATTGATTAAACCAAATCATTAAATTTAATAATAATAAAAAGACAACTACGTTGATCGCACGAAAACATAAAAATATAAACATACATATTATCCATCCAAGTCAACGTAAAATGGTAAGATAGACATGGTATTGAATGTTTGAATGTTTGGATAATGTTAAATTATGGAACTTTTTAAAAATGTAATCCATATTGAATTAATATATTTGTGGTAACCACTTGTAGTAATCAATAAAATTAATTGCTTTAAATAGGACTGCGAATCAATAAATAACAATTGTAACCAATGTTGAATGGGGAAAGTAAATATAATAGGATAATGGTATAATTCCTAAATTAATTTGGATTAATGTTGTACACCCCCAATTAGGGAATTTGAATTATAGCCGCATTTAGACACAAGGTTATGCTTAACTTGTGGAAGAAGTCTGTCCGGAACCGACCGGCAAATTCAGCATCCACAGATGGTCAGCTTAATGTGAGGGGTCTAATACGTAAACATAAATGTACTAAGAAACGAGGTTAAGTTCAACTTGTGGTAGAAGCCTGCCCGAAACCGACCGGCAAATTCAACATCCACAAGTAGTCAACTTAATGTGAGAGGCCTTGTGCATATATATATATATATATATATATATATATATATATATATATAACAGTCAACCAGTAAATAAATGAATAAGAATAGCAATTGTTTGTTGGGGTACAACAAATAAATGCCTTGGGACTGATAAATAGTTTCCTTAGGAAAATATGGCTGTTACGGTCATAAAGGGCAATAAACGTAGAAATAAAAGAAAATGTGTGTCAAAAGGGGATTAATGGACATTGATTGTCGTTTAAATACTAAGTCCAATTAGGTAAGTAATTAAATAAATATCCAATGGAAAAGATGATATAACTTTCCTTATTTATAATAATAAATATAGAATTTGTAATTAAAAGTAGAGTTGGACTTAGTAGGTTAATGATGTAAAAATATTATTAAACATAAGAACCGATGACGATAATAAACCTTATGTATACAACATTTCCGTAAAGAGTAATTAACGGAAAAAGATGCGGTAACGTGGCCCACCACTTCATCCATATAGGGAAAGGTAATAAGGGCTAATGAGGGACAAACCTAATAACCTGCACATATAGTCTGCTTCCTAGGTCTTAAGTGGTTGGGGTTGGAAAGTCCACCGAGGGATAGGTCCTTTAGAATATGGGTCTTAAATGGCATGTGTGTGTATTGCCTACCTAAACATGGAAACTAAACACGTTAGATATGGCTACCTACCCTACGGGAATTAGTAAGCGGCTAAGGGAGTATCCAATAAGGTCAACTAGAGGTATAGAGAGCGATACAATACCATCTCTCACCTTATACGTGGTAAGGGTATATGTGTGAATGACAGAAGCTTTAACTAGTAGAGCCTGTAACTAGTGCTCTCTAGTTTATAAAAATATGGAATGAGTTAACGACAGGTATCAAACGACCAATAAGTCCGCAGACCAATAAGTCCACCTAAGTTCTTAAGGGATCGGGAGAATCCACCCTATCTATCATTGATAGTGAGGCAGAAAACAATAAAGGGTAAGTGGATGGAAAGATATATATATATATATATATATATATATATGTGTGTGTGTGTGTATAAAGTTCCACAATTAGTGTGTTCACTTATCGGTCTAATAATCAATTAATTTATAGTTTTAAAGGGCTTCCTAAATATATGCGTAAATGTTTTATCTCTGTATTATATCTTAGAATACTACTTTGGGGAAGAGTAGTAGAGTCGTGCGTAAACAATTACAAGGTTAGGCTAGAATCACCAACCTTGGTAGGCATACATATTAGGTTGAACCAAACGGGATACATCTGTGTATTATAATCTGTGTTGCACATTTCCTGCTCACCAGAATCTTGTTGTTCTGACCCCCTCCTCAATACAACCACCCAAGTTTTTCTAGAGAAGGTAGGGTTCTCATAGGTATTTAAGTTTGAATTTCGGTTCTCGTTCTCTCTCATGCTCGGTATTGGCAAAGTGACTTACTTTGGAAAAGGTGTTACTCAAGTTAATACTAGTTATCCTATTTAAATTCCGCTATGATTTTTCTTTATCGTACTTTGATTATGCTCATGCTCACTTATCGTAGGTACCAGATATACACGCTCCATGCTTGGATGTGTTCAAATTTTGATTTTTGTCGAAATTTTGACGTAGAAAAGTGTAGGTTGTTACATTTGGTATCAAAGCCTAGGTTAAACGATCAAAATTTAATTAAATTAGGACTAGTAAGAGAACGTAATTCGATTTTACTTTCTATTTTTCTTTGTCTTTCTTACTTGACTTAAATTTATTTCAACGATGAGTTAGCCATGGGCCTAAATATATTAAAATGAGCTTTGAGCGACTAAGAGTTGAAATATGTTGAGTTCAGGTTTCTATCCAATTCTGTTTTACCCCACAGTATGTTGGCGATCTCCTCGTAAAGAGCATGAGGACGACATATGGTGAATTCTGTAGACTCGAGTTTGGACACTGGAATACTAATATATAAATAATCTAGCTATAACCGAGATAGTCACTTTTCTGGTTTATGGTTTCTGGTTTTTTAGAGGTTCCGGTTAAGACCATCACTCGATCAAAAATGGGAAAAGTCCACATTAGTATGTCGCATCCATCGAAAATACAATTACAAGGTATTTTCATTTGTTACTTCGTTTAAATTCTGAATCTACCTTTATTGAAATATTCAATTGAGTTATTGGCCTTGTATTGGAGGAAAATTTATTTTTAAAACTATTTGAAAATGAAAATGGATTTCAACGGCTTTGAAATACGGTTTTGGAAAATAGTTTTGTAAAGATGTGTATTTTTTTAAAATTTTAATCTATTCGTGTTTCAAAATTATAGGGCTATTATGTAATTTTAATAAATATAATACGATTGGTAGGAAGTAAGGAATTGGAAATGATAAGGAATATGCCACTAAATTTAAGAATAGTAAATATCTATTCCTTGTAATTTTTAGTATCCCTATATATGTAACGAACCAAAATTACGTACTATTTGAGTTGACTAAATACACCACACTTCCAACCTAAATTGCACAGAAATACGAATCAATATGAAATAAAGAAGAAAAAGACAGAAGAATAATAGAAATAACAACACAGAATCTCACATCGTAAAGGAATAAAATATAGTACATATAACAACTTTTGGGATAATTTTTTTTTTACTGTATATACAAATACATACCATTATCAGAGTACAATAGAACACAGTGGAAAATAAACATTAAATATCTAACGATGAAGCCTCCTGCTCTAAGCTCCTCCAAGTATATCTGTAAACACCTGAACTACTTGACCACCCGTACAAATATGGGCACCCAAGAGTTTAGGGAAAAACAAAATAAACTTTGGGTCAGCCATGGGACTGCTGTGAGTAAACTCCAACCATTTGGTTTAACTTTTAAAAATTCTTTTTAAAAGAAAGGATAATCATAAGACCGATCCACACATAAATACGGATATTTTTTATCTTACAATAACACAAAACATTCTTTAAAATCAATACTTTTCTGATATTATAATAGTGTCTAAAACAAGTAAATAACAATCTAGCAGAATGCTTGCATCTCACACTCTACATGCATTGTATATAATCAAAACCACGGGCTCTTACTTGAGAATGGATTCCAACTGGTAAGGTATGGGGCCACCTTCTGACAACGTATCTCTAGAGAGGAATACACCGGGTTCAACAAGAACACTTGCAACCCAGGCTAAACATGATCGACCCTTCACTTTGCTTGAGAGTACCAAAGTATTGTCACCAATGGTTGGGATCAGCAACCGTACCGAAGCAACAACAATGATAAGATAAAGAAGAAAAAGAATTTTCTCTAGATTAGGTGAAAATATACCCTACTTAGGTGCGACCCACTTAGCCATGTGACCTACCCGATTTTGTACCTTGTCCCAGTTGCGAGGCTTGAGGTTACGATTACTTACCTTTCACTGTTAGCACAAGCACTTTGAATGCCACATTATCAGATCCGTAAATCCCTAATTGATTTGCACAAAGATATTCTGGATATTATGCTAAGAGAATAAATTCTCTGCTACTATGTGTTTGTACTGACCAACATATGCGATCATTGGAAATACTCTGTCAGACATTCTCTCATACACGTTCATTCTGGGACTGAACGAAACCGAAGGCACAATTTCCATTAATCCATCTTAGGGAATTTCTACCTAGGATTAACAAAAAAAGCCCTTGCACTTTACTACTTTTTTAATTGTCTTCGTATAACCTGATTTGCAACGCTACTGCTAATAAGAAGCGGTTCTCGGATAATATTCCAACCGGTATCTCCATTTTGACAACGATGGTCAAAAACTTTGATAGTCGGTTATTTAACTATCGAAGGAAAAATAAACATCCATCCAAAGCATCAAACAAACATTGGCCCCTTAATTTATATTTCATTAATTAAATCACTTCTCCATTTCTTTATCAATATTTGTTAAACCAATATTTTCAACAAACATCCTAGCCTCTTACACTATTTGGAAAACATTTTCATATATCGCCTTCTTTTATTTTCTATACTTAGAAAATATCTTTTATTTATAATTGGAAAACATTCCAATTACTTATCTCTTTCACGGTCATTCATTTTTAGACTTAGGAAATATTTTCTATCTATATTTCCAAAATTCCACTTACCTGGGTTAAAACGACTATCGAGTAAAACATCATTACAACAACCCAAAATATTGCATTCAACTAAATTTCTTTAAACATTGATCTTCGAGACTGAATCCTTCTATTTATCGGTTAATAATGAAATCAATCAAGTTGGAGTATAATTACCTCTCAGACCTTGACCGAAAACATTCTTAGTTTCAAAATAGACAAGACCACTTACCTCAAATAATCAACACCATAAATACCAATTATTCATTTTAAAAACGTGTATATGGTTCTCTTTCTATTTTTACCAGATTTAATTATAGATTTCTTCTTCGTTTATAAAATTCTATTTTAAGTTTGTTTCCTTATCAAATTCTATATATATTGATATATTGATCTCTAGTAGTCAAAATTTCATTCAAAAAGAAAATCAAAAAGCCAAGCGGCTTGCTTAATAGTCTCATAAAATCTCATATGGAATTTAAAAGTGTACCTTTTTGTTGGGCACTCGAATTAAAATCTTCGTTCTCTTCATTCCATACCTATTTAACATATATACATCCATTCCAAATTTATTCCAACTCAATCCATTCATTTTTAACTTAGTTTGCTAATTTATTCTTTAATTAGCTCTTTTGCCTATTTCACTTTTTATTTGAACATATCACATTCAAATATATTTTAAATTGACTTATAAATAAATCTAATTCCATTTTTAATTCAAGTTTCATATTCGATTTCGAATATGAATTCGCAAATCTAATTCACTAATTTAAAGCCAAATTTCGATTCAAAATTCCATTAACAAATTATTCTTCAAATTAATTAATCCTATTCTATAGTTAAAAATCTGATTTTTTTTTTATTTCAAAAAAATCAATCCATTTACTCCACTTGAGTTCATATTTATTTTATAACTCAAATCTAGATTTTTCTAGTGGAAATTCAAGTTTTATTTGCTTATAACCCTTTTATTAATTTAATAAACCATTATGGTTTAATAATCATTATGGCGCTGTTTTTTTTTGAAAATTTGATTTTGACATAACTTAAAACCTATAAGACAAAATCCAGATTTTTCTCTTCCATTAGAAAACTATTACGCAATTGGTCCCTACCATTCTTGTTTCAGAGAATTGCTACTTAAATTGAGTTCTATATACTCAATGGAAGTTCGAAATATCAAATTACGAACAACCGCGGTGCGGGTAGTTCGTTTTAATTATATTTAAATATAGTCATGAAATTTTGTTTATTATTAAATTTCAATCTCATTCTATATATTTTCAAATAAATTAAACCAGTTTTTATCAAATCTAACTTAACCATTTTGATTTTTCTTAATCATCGATTTTTCATAACTCAGTTGTAAATTTATTTACAACTCTATTTTCTATTTTAAGATTCCAATTCCTTTGGAAATAAATTATTTTATAAAATTCGATATAATCGAATTTCAATTATAAATCCGTTGGATTCTTCTCAATTCAGTTTACATTCTGAATATCAGAATAACATCCGTTATTCCCTTTTCAAAATAATTTCCAATTCACTTTTGAATTCATACTTGAATTTAAACCTCTAAATTATCTAATGATAATTTATCTCACTTAATTTATAAACGTCATTTATAAATTTAACTTCCTTGTTTTATAATTTAAAATAGCTTCCATTTCAAATCCATTTGAAACCCTACTCCTATTCTAGAATATTTTATTTATTATAACTTAGATAAATATATATATATATATATATATGAACAGTGAATCTATTTTCATATTTAAAATTAAACTTCTATTTAACAAAATCCTACTATCTTTTCTGAAAATATTTATTTAAATAAATTCGATCTAATCGAATTCAAATCAATCATAAATCCGTACAGATTTATTTTAAATCAATTTACATTCCAACCATCGGAATAGAATTCATCGTTCCTTTTTGAAACTATTTTCAGTTCCCCCTTTTGAATTCACAATTTAAGTTACATTCCCCTACATTATCCAAATGAAAATTATTCCATTTAATTTATAAACACCGTTTATAAATTCATTTCAATTCCTCGCGTTATCCAATGGAAATTATTCCATTTAGTTTATAAACATTGTTTGTAAATTCATTACTTGTTTTATTATTCAAAACAACTTAATATTTTTATAGCCCATTCGAAATTCAAATTTTATTTTAGAAAAATAATTTTTTCGCTTTACTTCTCAAAATCCCCTTTTTATGATATTTTTATAAATCAACATTTAGGCCCAGTGATATTTAAACACCCAAAACACCCAACTATCAATCACAGGTTTTCTAACACATCATATATGATCATATATATGTGATTTTTTATTGAGGAATCCAGTTGGATTCCTCCGACCTATTTTTCATGCATCCACAGATGTTATACAACATAAATAATACCCATCCTACTTCAAGGCAGGATATCGTGGTATAAAAGGTCATCCACTATAATATATTGTGAGGTGCATAGGGTCATCCGCTAATGATGGCATCCGCTAACGGTACTGTGGGAAATATCCAAACATCAATATATATATATATATATATATATATATATAATAGCCACAACCACCAAGTCTAAATAACAAATATATATATATATATATAATAACCATAACTTATCAATAAATAGCAATGCAACCAATCAACCAACATATAACATATAAATATTTATGTAAAAATTCGACTATAATAAATTATAATCGAACCAGAGAGTGAGTTTACTCACCTTGATTTTATATTTTCAATCTATTCTGATTTGCATTTAATTCCCGATTAGGTATTCCGCAGTTACAGATTACACAGCTGATTCTGCTCGATAAAATCTTGTATAAATTAAAAACGACAATCATTACTTACGCTATCGAACAATTAAATGTAATTAAATATTTAATTACTAAATAAAAAAATACCTTTGTAACCCCCCTTTTAAACACTATCATCTTATTCTTCACTACTAACAATAAATCGAACCTACTATGTCCTCGTTAAAAGAATATCCGAACTCATGAACCTCCACCTAAACCCACTGCCCCAACATCAACAGCTCATTGATTCCATTGCACTTCCCCTCATTCGGTTACTAACAACGACTTCCCATCTTCGAACAGCTCCACCAATTGTAAACACTACTTCATCCTACACTGTACAAATCAAACGACTTCCATTTTTTCTCTTACTGGATCTTCCATTGCTTTGTATCGAACAAGCTTCCAAAACAACCCCTTTCTATCAACATTTCTTCGAACTCGCACCATTCTAATCACCATTTAGTCGAACTCAACCCACGCTACAATTTTTTTCTTCCGCGACATTCATGTAAACATAAACCCACCAAATTCTACCCCAAACTACTATACGATGCCCTTAACCTAAAATTCAGATCAGAACGTCTTTGTCATTTGCGATATTGACGCACCCAGGCACAAAAAGGTCAATGTCAATTCCCTTAAACCCCATGAAAATTCATTCGAAAAACGCCTCTTTCCATCTCATGAAATCGCGACTATACTTCCTCAGAACCCGCAAACTAAGTGTGCGACTATTGCTCAAAATCAAGCTTTGAAACTCGCTCGCACCCTGAAGAATTCCTTTTTTTCGATTACGGATGTCATAAGAAGAGGAAATCGAAGCAGTCGGCTTCGTTATTTATTTGTTAAAGAAATAAATAAAACGAGGTAGGTGGTTTTAAGAAAGGAATGACCATTTCTAATTTAAAGCTTTGTGGATTTCTTTTTTGAAGCTTGGAAATCGAGTTGCGAATGAACATGTAACGATACGGATTTCGCTCGGACCTAATCGATCGCTAAATCGACCAAGACCGTTCAAAACCCGGATACGCTAACTCTGGGCATACAACACATCAGAATAAATAATAGAAGACTTTTATAAACATCATAATAATGTTACATCAGAGTACAGAATATCAGAATATATCAAAATATAATACAGTTGAAGATTTATTTACAATAAAGGTAATGCAATGCACAGCGGAAATATAAACTACACAGCGGAAGACTATCAATGCTCTAGACACAGCTTTAAGCTTCGATCCAGAATCCTGCTTATACATCTATAAATTAATCTACTCGACTGCCCGTGTGGAAATAGGGGTACCCAAGTTTGCAAGGGAAAAGCAAACTACAGGTCAGTCATGGGACTGGTGTGAGAAACTTTACAGATAAAATTAACTTATTTAATCATAAGACAAATCACAGGACCATGCCGCTAACGCGGAACTGGTTTACCCCTATGAACGCCAGTGTATAAACAACAATCAGTAATATAGATATGGATCTACTATGCATCAATCAACATGCAATATTCCAATCTACCCATTTAGATTAATCACCACACTTAGATTTTCCAAATCAATTCGATTTACAGAAATTATTCCTTTGGATTTTATTTCCCGATTTCTATTTCAAATCATTTGAAATACATATCTAACTTTTATATCAAAGTAGATTTCACTTCGGGATTTCAAACCAAAATCTTTGGAAATATGAATTCCAAAACATAACAATGCATACAAACAAGTATGCAACCAAATATCGGGCTCCCCTCAGACAAGGCAAAGGGCACGCACCTAAGCAAATCAATATATATATATATATATGTATGTATATATGTGCACCTCCCACTATGGAGCAGGCTACACCGATGATGTACCTCCCACGCATGGAAGCATACACCGCCCATCTCACCCATACTTTTAGTCGTACGGGTTTCTCGAATCTTTGGCCACATACCAAATCATTTCTTTTCGCGAAGTAGGGAAAATCATTTCATAACATAATAATCACAAGTACTTTCAAAATATAGTACTTCACATCAGCAGTTCACACATATGATTAGCCACTATTAATCACATAACCTTTAAGCTCGTACGTCTCAAAGAAGGGTGTTAAGCAAGAGAATAAATTCTCCGCCACCAAACAAATATGTTATCAATAGCAACTAATCAATCCGCGATGAACCACAATGTAACACATAATACATTTCAAAATCTCTTCGATAATATCAGGTTTAGGCCTCGAAATCCTTTCTGTCTTGTAAAACATTTTTATAAAACATTCCCTATCCAAAATCGGGAATACATTTCTTCACTTAAGAAAAATATCATTTCAAAATCATTCATTAAATTTGAAATGAACTCAATATCATCGCTACCCATCTTATAGTCAAATCGTGAAGTGTTTCACAAGATTTCAGCATACGAATATTTCTACCCAACCCAATGCTAAATGTAAAAGCATATTTTGCTCATAAAATGGTTGAGCACAATCCAAACAATCAATCCATCACAATCAATATCAAAAACCAAGTGTATTTGGTTTATATCATATCACATGTTTTGGTAAATTTTAATTACCATTTATTCATTCAAATCTAATTAAAGATTTATTCAACTCTAATTAGTCCACCGTCTTCGTCGTCGACATCGTTGAATCAGTTATTCAGAATGGGTATAAACCCGGCCTTTCCGAATAACTCGCGTATATAAAAACAAGTGTTATGAAAACACAACATACGCCTCATTCCAATTCTGAATACAGAATCAGTTATTCATAATGGATATAAACCCGGCCTTTCCGAATAACTCGCGTATATAATAAACAAGTGCTATGAAAACACAACATACGCCTCATTCCAATTCTGAATACTCTTTTATTCAAATATTCATATACTTTGGGAAAGATACCCATTAATTTTATCAAAGATAAATTCTTTAAAATTTATATTTAATCTTCCTTTGGCGATACTCCATTCTCGATCATTTTAATCTAAATAAAGATTCATTGAAACTAAACTTGGTTTTAATCTTCCCAAAAATCAATATTAGTGATTATTTAACTTGGGAAACCATATCCTGTCTTTAACTGGGTTAAAGAACCAATGTCATTTAAAACACGGTTCACGATAAACCCAAAATCACATTCCATTCCATCAGCCTCTAACCGCAAATTAGCAAGTGAACAATTCCCTAAGTATTAACCCTGATGGCCGAAACCAACATCAGATCAATACCCAGGAAACCATTCAGCTTAACTAATCTCCAGTTATTTTCTGATTTTCTTAACTCCGTTGGGTTTAAGAACAGTATTATTAAAGATACCATTCACGACAACCCAAAATCTCATTCCATTGGTAATCGGGTTAAAGAACAAGTGTTATTTAAAACGTCGTTCACGATAAACCCAAAGATCAATTTCAATTCCATTCCAATTAAATATTAATTAACTGGTAAACTTCACTAAATCTTAACTAAAAGATTTATCCTTTTCTCATTGGGTTTTAAGAACGGTGTTAACGAAGACACCATTCACGACAAACCCAAAAATCCCATTTGATATTAAATACAAGGCTCTGAATAGAACATATATCGGCTTATATTAGATATCAAATTCTGAAATTAACAAATATCATATTGGAATAACGATATATATATGTATGTATGTATGTATCTTCCAAATTCCTCCACAATGTCTGTATAATCACAAAATCCAATATCGAAATATTCCGAAGACAATTTCGATTCAAATCCATTCCAATTCATATATTGGAAATTCTGGTTATTTTTTTAACCATTTAAAATCCAATTTATTTATTTTAAAAATATTGGATTTTAATTCTAGTTCATAACTAGTTCATTTCGATAAAAATATATTTTATCTTTTCAACTATGGAATTTTTCATCCTAATTCTTTCCAAATCATTTATTATGATTTTACACTAATTATTGATATTTTTAATAATTTTATCAAGGCCCATACAGTCGATTTCCATGAACGGTCATCGAACTGCACTTACAACGACCTTTTCCGAATTTGATTTGGACATAATTCCAAATTCAACCATTAGATTTCAAATCTCTCATATTTTCTACAAAGCTCTTTTCGATACGAACACAACAGTTCCGGTTTTAGGAGAATCCGATGGTCCGATCTCCCGTAATGTCCGTTTGAAGTCAATGGTCGAAATTCACGAACTGTCGCGGCGCGGCTCGGCGCGTTCAATTCAGGCCATTATACATGTATATAATATATAATATATATATTTCGTCGATTTCCATTTTAAACTTATTATGTAAATCGTTTTAAATTCGTTTTTAAAACGATTTCAACTTCATATTCAATTTCCAATCAAAATTGAATATTCCATATCATCGATATATAAATGATAGTATTTTCAAAACATTATATTTTGAAATCAATTCCTTTTCGATATTCATTATAGAAATGAATAAAATCGATATAAATATCTTTCACGTCAAAATGACGTTAATCTAATCAACATGGCTTTATATATTTAAATATATTCATGTCCATCCCAAATCGGACATCAAAATCAGATTTTGATCTATTACTGAATATTATTTTAAAATATTCGTTATTTTAATATAATCGTTATTTTAAAATATTCGTTATTTTAAAATAATCGTTATTTTAAAATAATCGTTATTTTAAAATAATCGTTATTTTAAAATATTCATTGTTTTCTAAAGTGGAATCAGACACAGTCAATTACCATATAATGTTGATTATATGGATTTCGTACAATACATGTATACAATATAATGATACACAATCAACCATCATCCAAAGTGCATTCTACACCGCATAAGCATCAAATATAATTATTTAACGCTTATAACAGCCTGTAAATCAATCGATCGATATACAACTAATTATTGGGACTAGTGTATGTCATATACCATCCCAATACCCGTGTGGGGTTTCAGTCAACAAATAATGAATATTATTTGTGCAGTTGGGCGATATGTAAAATTTATCATTCCAATAAATATCAGTCAAATGTGTGTACATAAACAAATCGTCTGATTCGTTTATAAATATTTATTTTATTTATATACACATTAAAAATTATATTTTTAACCATAAAATATTTATTTCAACACATGAGTATTTTATTCAGTTCATTTATACAATAAAAATGATATTTTTATGGTTCTAACATATTTTAGAAAATTTTGGCAGCATAACAACGCGATATCAAAATCGGGTAATGTCTAGCATTACCCCTCTCCTGATATTGGCTCGCGCCATACACACATAATAATTCTAATCAATTCATTTCACCCAAACAACCGATTTCAACCAAATAATCTAATCAGCCAAACCAAACAATCAAACAAGTCGTCCATGGTCTATGGACGACGGGGAACAGTTCATATATGCAGTTATAAAATAAATAATTGTATAAGAAAATTATAGCGAGGAGTTCTCAACTTCGGTTTCCACTCCGCCATTTTTATTTTTGAATTTCAGAACAATCCTAACTTGCCTGAAAATCCAACGCATTCTTCTTCACGCTGTTCATAGTAAAAATCACATTTTTATTTCAATTCTAAAAATTATATTTTTACTTCGCTAAAAATTATATTTTTAAAACTCTACATATATAAAAATCATATTTTTAATGTCGCTCATGTACAAAAAATCATATTTTTATAACGCTACTACATAGGTAAACAATCATATTTTTAGCATGATGTTTACATTATAAAAATCACATTTTTATATCGCTACTACATGTATAAAAATCGGATTATTAGCCAACTAATAATTATTTCTTTGTATAACTATTTTATAAATAACATATATAATCTAAAATCATATTTTTATCTTTCTAAAAACATTTCCATGCCATACACTAATTAAAAATCATATTTTTAATCTTCCCAAAAATATTTTCTTCTTACGATAAAAATCCTATTTTTAACTGACCAAAAATGATATTTTTACATAACTAAAAATCCTAACTTTATATAATTAAAAATTGTAACTTTATGTAATTAAAAATCATAACTTTATAGAAATACAAATCATAACTTTATATACTTCATGCGCCAAAAACCATAGAAGCTTTAAAGCGGAGAAAACTCACATATTTTCTATTGCCCGGATTTGCTGTTCTGGTTCCAGAATTTGCAAACAAGCTCCAATCTTCACACCATCTTTTTTTTCCTAGCTTAAACGCGCATTCCAGACAACTTTCTCCTAGTGGTCTTCCTTCTGAAAATGTGCCATTTCGCCGGAAATCGCAAAAAGACAACATTTGGGCAACAAACTTTGGACATGTTTTCCAGACAGCTCCGCAATCCAAAATAGGACTATCATATACCAAATCGAAGAGAAAATCATGCTCTTCGAATTTTGTATTATTTGGCCAGAAGTGCTCGGTTTGTGAGTTATAGGCTGTGAAGGCTTAGGGTGTTATTTGCAAAAATGGGATTTTTGTTGAAAATGAGTTTTTGGGTGATGGGGGCCCCACGACCAAGGGGAGGTTGGCCAGAGGCGGCGCCGGACCTGATTGGATGTAGGGGAGGTGCAGGAGAAGGCGCTAGGGCATTGGGGGCCCACGGCGACTAGGATTTGCAATTTGGGGCTTAGGGTTTGCAAATTTGAAGAGAGAAAGAGGATGAGAGAGAGGAGAGGAGGAAGAGGAGGAGGAGGGGAGGAGGAGGCCGACGGTGGTTCTAGGGGGAGCGGTGGTGGCAACGACGGGAGGGAGGTGCATACGTTCCTTTTTTTTTCTTACGGTGAATGAAGATGGAGAGGAGAGATAAAGGAGGGTTGACTAAGTATATATTTATTTAATTTAATTCTCCAAAAAGTTATTTTTTCTTTCGAACTCCAAATCGAACCCAACAACTATCATCCTTAGCTAAATACCCCCATTCCGGACACAATGGGATATGTCTCGTAAGCCAATTCGACTATTTCCATCAGCTTTTCTCGAAATTAAAATATGAATCAATATATTGAATTTTAACGTACATTTTAATTTACTTGGGCCACATACTGACTCTAAAAATTCCAAAAAATTAAATCTAGGTATATTTTGACGATACGGTCCTTACAAAACTAATTTCACTGAATTTGGAGACCGTTTGAAAAATGGTCATTTTCCAGGCAATTAAAATTGACTGAAACTGTCAAAACACGTTTAACTTCGCCACGCTCACATATTGATTCCAAAAATTATGAAAATTGGAATTAAGCAATAACTTGACATCTCGGATCCAACAAAAGTGGTTTTGTAAAAAACGGAGGTCGTTTGCAAAATTTCCATTTTTAAGGGCTATATTTCCACAGTGACTATTCTGAATTTTCAACTGGACATAACTTTTTATTCCCGCTATGAAATTTTTGGAAAGATATTTTCAGTTAGATTCTAATATTTTTGGTTTCGCTAAAATCTGGTTTATTTTGCATCATGTACATTCATTTGAAATTTGAAATCGAATTTTCAAACTACCGCGTCATTTCCATTCCTTTTATAAGTAAAATAAATATTTATATTCTAACGACGATTCAAATATATATATATTCTAATTCTATTCAAAATAAATTTCTCGTTGTTATTATTTAAAATAATTCATTTTAAATATTCAAAATTCATTAAAATTGCCAAAATAAAAAATTTAAATTGTTTCGGTTTATCGGGTTGTTACAATCTCCCCCACTTAAAATCTTTTCGTCCCCGAAAAGGAACGAAGCTGAAAGTTGTTTAACTAATCAACTCAACTTTCAGTTTGGCTTTCATTCTTCAACTTTCCAGTTTCTAAGAATTTTTCAATTCTTAAAAAATTTGGTTAACACCCTAAGTTTTCGAAAAATTTCGCTATAACTTCCTTTGTACGGGAGCACCGGGAAAATCCACACAGGCCCTCTCATCTCAAAAAGAAAAGGAAAAAGCCAAGCGGCTAGCCAATTGGTTCATAAAATCATCTGAACCTAAGAAATTAGTAAACATGTACCTATTTGTCTAGCATACAATTTTATTCCTCTGCTCTAGCCTCCTTACTATAACCTATTCACACATATATATGTACATGCATGCATTTCCAAACAATTTTCAATACAGTTCAAAATTTGATACAATTTGGCCTATATTTACCTTCCTTTCATATGTTGGTTTAAATAAATAATCACACAACATAATCATCAATCAATTAGTGAACTAACGTTTCAAATTCATAATTTTGATACATATACAGAAAATCATGTATTTGGTTCCAATTCACAACAATATCCCTATCTAGTTTTTGGTTCTCACAACAGTCAATTGGAAATATACAAATATCACACTTTCGAAACTCGAACACAAATTCTGATGATGAAGCTTCAATCATCAGAACCATCTCCGGGCGACTAGAGTGTGATTCTATGTCTATCCAGTATATTAAAACTTCGAATACACGTTTGCAAGGCATATATGCAAAATCTTTATATATTGGATTGTCCAAATTCAATACAAATAAAATATTCAAATACGTATAATAAGGTTTAAATCTTCAAAAGAATATTGGTCTCAATTTTTTTTTAAATATACTCTTCACACTCGTTCTAGGATACTACTGATCCTATCTCTAACGAGTCATTCTCATTGGATATTACTAATCCAATCTCTGATGAATTCTTTCGTTTGGTTCTAATGTGTCTTTTTCTCGAGTTCTGTAAACCAAAGCTCTGATACCATATGTAACGATAGGGATTTCGCTCGGACCTAATCGATCGCTAAATCGACCAAGACCGTTCAAAACCCGGATACGCTAACTCTGGGCATACAAAACATCAGAACAAATAACAGAAGACTTTTATAAACATCACAATAATGTTACATCACAGCACAAAATATCATAGTATATCGAAATATAATACACGGAAGATTTATTTACAATAAAGGTAATACAATGCACAACGGAAATATAAACTACACAGCAGAAGACTATCAATGCTCTGGACACAGCTTTAAGCTTCGATCCATAATCCTGCTTATATATCTGCAAAATAAACTACTCGACTACCCGTGTGGAAATAGGGGCACCCGAGTTTGCAAGGGAAAAGCAAACTACAGGTCAGTTATAGGACTGGTGTGAGAAACTTTACAGTTAAAATTAACTTATTTAATCATAAGACAAATCAAAGGACCATGCCGCTAACGCGGAACTGGTTTACCCCTATGAACGCCAGTGTATAAACAACAATCAGTAATATAGATATGGATCTACTATGCATCAATCAACATGCAATATTCCAATCTACCCATTTAGATTAATCACCACACTTAGATTTTCCCAATCAATTCAATTTACAGAAATTATTCCTATGGATTTTATTTCCCAATTTCTATTTCAAATCATTTGATATACATATCTAACTTTTATATCAAAGTAGATTTCACTTCGAGATTTCAAACCAAAATCGTTGGAAATATGAATTCCAAAACATAACAATGCATACAAACAAGTATGCAACCAAATATCGGGCTCCCCTCAGACAAGGAAAAGGGCACACACCTAAGCAACTCGATATGTATATATATATATATATATATATATATATATGTGTGTGTGTGTGTGTGTGTGTGTGTGTGTGTGTGTGTGTGCGCACCTCCCACTATGGAGCAGGCTACACTGACGATGCACCTCCCACGCATGGAAGCATACACCGCCCATCTCACCCATACTTTTAGTCGTCCGGGTTACTCGAATCTGTAGCCACATACCAAACCATTTCATATCCCGAAGTAGGGAAAATCATTTCACAACATAATAATCACAAGTACTTTCAAAATATTGTACTTCACATCAGCAATTCACACATATGATTAGTCACTATTAATCACATAACCTTTGAGGTCGTACGTCTCAAAGAAGGGTGTCGAGCAAGAGAAAAAATTCTTCGCCACCAAACAGACATGTTATCAATAGCAACTAATCAATACGCGATGAACCACAATGTAACACATAATACATATCAAAATCTCTTCGATAATATTGGGTTTAGGCCTCGAAATCCTTTTTGTTTTGTAAAACATTTTTATAAAATATTCCCTATCCAAATTCAGGAATACATTTCTTCACTTAAGAAAAATATCATTTCAAAATCATTCATTAAATTTGAAATGAAATCAATATCATCGCTACACATCTTATAGTCAAATCATGAAGTGTTTCACAAGATGTCAGCATATGAATATTTCTACCCAACCCAATGCTAAATGTAAAAGCATATTTTGCTCATAAACTAGTCGAGCACAATCCAAACAATCAATCCATCACAATCAATATCCAAAACCAAGTGTATTTGATTTATATCACATCACATGTTTTGGTAAATTTTAATTACCATTTATTCATTTAAATCTAATTAAAGATTTATTCAAATCCAGTTGGTCCACCATCTTCACCGTCGACATCGTCGAATTAGTTATTCAGAAAGGGTATAAACCCGACCTTTCCGAATAACTCGCGTATATAATAAACAAGTGCTATGAAAACACAACATACGCCTCATTCCAATTCTGAATACTCTTTTATTCAAATATTCATATACTTTGGGAAAGGTTCCCATTAATTTTATCAAAGATAATTTTTTAAAATGTATTCTTTAATCTTCCTTTGGCGTTACTCCATTCCCGATCATTTCAATCTAATTAAAGATTCATTAAAACTCCACTTGGTTTTAATCTTCCCAAAAATCAATATTAGTGATTATTTAACTTGGGAAACCATATCCCGTCTTTAACTGGGTTAAAGAACCGATGTCATTTAAAACAAGGTTCACGACAAACCCAAAATCACATTCCATTCCATCAGCCTCTAACCATAAATTAGCAAGTGAACAATTCCCTAAGTATTAACCCCGAAGGCCGAAACCAACATCAGATCAATACCCAGGAAACTATTCAACTTAACTAATCTCTAGTTAGTTTCTGATTTTCTTAACTCTGTTGGGTTTAAGAACAGTATTATTAAAGATACCATTCACGACAACCCAAAATCTCATTCCATTGTTAATCGGGTTAAAGAACAAGTGTTATTTAAAACGCCGTTCACGATAAACCCAAAGATCAATTTCAATTCCATTCCAAATAAATATTAATTAACTGGTAAACTTCATTAAATCTTAATTGAAAGATTTATCCTTTTCTCATCGGGGTTTAAGAACGGTGTTGACGAGGACACCATTCACGACAAACCCAAAAATGCCATTAGATATTAAATACAAGGCTCTGAATAGAAAATACATCGGCTTATATTCAATATCAATTTCTGAAATCAACTAATATCATATTGGAATAACGATATATATATATATATATGTATCTTCCAAATTCCTCCACAATGTCCGTATAATCACGGAATCCAAATATTCCAAAGACAATTTCGATTCAAATTCATTCCAATTCGTATATTGGAAATTCTGGTTATTTTTTTAAACCATTTCAACTCCAATTTATTTATTTTAAAAATATTGGAATTTAATTCTAGTTCATAACTAGTTCATTTCGATAAAAATATATTTTTATCTTTTCAAATATGGAATTTTTCATTCCAATTCTTTCCAAATCATTTATTATGATTTTACACTAATTATTGATATTTTTAATAATTTTATCAAGGCCCGTACAGTCGATTTCCATAAACGGTCATCGAACTGCACTTACAGCGACCTTTTCCATATTTGATTTGGGCATAATTCCAAATCCAACCGTTAGATTTCAAATCTCTCATATTCTTTAGAAAGCTCTTTTCGATACGAACACAACAGTTCCGGTTTTGGAAGAATCTGAAGGTCGGATCTCCCGTAATGTCCGTTCAAAGTCAATGGTCGAAATTCACGAACTGCCGTGGCGCGGCGCATTCTATTCAGACCATCATATATATATATATATATATATATATATATATATATATATATATATATATTTCATCGATTTCCATTTAAAACTTATTATGTAAATCGTTTTAATTCGTTTTCAAAACAATTTCAACTTCATATTCAATTTCCAATCAAAATTGAATATTCCATATCATCGATATATAAATGATAGTATTTTCAAAACATTATATTTTGAAATCAATTCCCTTTCGATATTCATTATAGAAATGAATAAAATCGATATAAATATCATTTACATCAAAATAGCGTTAATCTAATCAACACGGCTTTATATATTTAAATATATTCGTGTCTATCCCAAATCGGACATCAAAATCAGATTTTGATCTATTACTGAATATTATTTTAAAATATTCGTTATTTTAAAATAATCGTTATTTTAAAATATTCATTATTTTCTGAACTGGAATCAAACACAGTCAATTACCATATAATGTTGATTATATGGATTTCATACAATACATGTATACAATAATAATGATACACAATCAACCATCATCCAAAGTGCATTCTACACTGCATAAGCATCAAATATAAATATTTAATGCTTATAACAGCCTGTCAATCGATCGATCGATATACAGCTAATTATTGGGACTAGTGTATGTCATATATCATCCCAATACCCGTGTGGGGTTTCAGTCAACAAATAATGAATTTTATTTGTGCAGTTGGTCGATGTGTAAAATTTATCGTCCCAATCAGTATTAGTCAAATGTGTGTACATAAATAAATCGTCCGATTTGTTTATAAATATTTATTTTATTTATAAACATGTTAAAAATTATATTTTTAACTGTAAAATATTGATTTCAGCATATAAGTATTTTATTCTGTTCATTTATATAATAAAAATTATATTTTTATTGTTCTAACATATTTTAGAAAATTTTGGCAGCATAATGGGGCGATACCAAAATCGGGTAAGGTCTAGCATTACCCCTCTCCTGATATTGGCTCGCGCCATACACACATAACAATTCTAATCAATTCATTTCACCCAAACAACCAAATTCAACCAAATAATCTAATCAGCCAAACCAAATATTTAAACAAGTCGTCCATGGTCTGTGGACTACGGGGAACAGTTCATATACGTAGTTATAAAATAAATAATTGTATAAGAAAATTATAGTGAGGAATTTTCACCTTCGGTTTCTACTCCGCCATTTTTATTTCTGAATTTCAGAACAATCCCGACTTGCCTGAAATTCCAACGCAATCTTCTTCACGCTGTTCATAGTAAAAATCACATTTTTATTTCAATTCTAGAAATTATATTTTTACTTCGCTAAAAATTATATTTTTAATACTCTACATACATAAAAATCATATTTTTAATGTCGCTACATGTACATAAAAATCATATTTTTGTAACTCTACTACATAGGTAAAAATAATATTTTTAACATGATGTTTACATTATAAAAATCACATTTTTATATCGCTACTACATATATAAAAATCGGATTTTTAGCGAATTAATAATTATTTCTTTGTATAACCATTTTATAAATAACATATATAATCTAAAATCATATTTTTATCTTTCTAAAAACATTTCCATTCAATACACTAGTTAAAAATCATATTTTAAATCTTGCGAAAAATATTTCCTTCCTACGATAAAAATCCTATTTTTAACTAACCAAAAATGATTTTTTACATAACTAAATATCTTAACTTTATATAATTAAAAATCATAACTTTATGTAATTAAAAATTATAACTTTATATAAATAAAAATCATAACTTTATATACTTCGTATGTCAAAAACCATAGAAGCTTTAAAGCGGAGAAAACACATATATTTTCTGTCGCCCGGATTTGCTGTTCTGGTTCCGGAATTTGCAAATGAGCTCCAATCTTCACACCATCTTTTTTCTAGCTTAAACGCGCCATTCCGGACAACTTTCGCCTCCTACCGAAAATGTGCCATTTCACCGGAAATCGCGAAAAGACAACATTTGGACAACAAAATTTGGACGTGTTTTTCCGATAGCTCCGCAATCCAAAATAGGACTATCATATATCAAATTGAAGAGAAAATCGTGCTCGAATTCAGTATTATGGAGTTTTGGCCAGAAGTGCTCGGTTTGGGAGTTATGGGCTATGGAAACTCGGGGTGTTATTTGTAAAAACAAGATTTTTTTGAAAATGAGTTTTTGGGTGATCGGGACCCCACGGCCAAGTGGAGGGTGGCCAGAGGCGGCGCCAGACATGATTGGATGTGGGGGAGGTGCAGGTGGCGGCGCTAGGGCAGTGGGGGCCCACGGCGACTAGGTTTTGCAATTTGGGGCTTAGGGTTTGCAAATTTGAAGAGAGAAAGAGGAGGAGAGAGAGGAGAGGAGGAAGAGGAGGAGGAGGCCGACGTTGGTGCTAAGGTGAGTGGTGGTGGCAACAATGGGAGGGGGTGCGTTTGTTTCTTTTTTTTATTTCTCACGGTGAATGAAGATGGAGAGGAGAGATAAAGGAGGGTTGACTAAGTATATATTTATTTAATTTAATTCTCCAAAAAGTTATTTTTTCTTTTAAACTCAAAATCGAACCCAATAACTGTCGGCTCTAGCTAAATACCCCCATTCCGAACACAATGGGATATGTCCCGTAAGCCAATTCGACGGTTTCCATCAGTTTTTCTCAAAATTAAAATATGAATCAATATATTGAATTTTAACGCACATTTTAATTTACTGGGGCCACATACTGACTCCAAAAATTCTAGAAAAATAAATCTAGCTATGCTTTGACGATATGGTCCTAATAAAACTATTTTCGCTAAATTTGGAGACCGTTTGAAAATTTTTCATTTTCCAGTCGATTAAAATTGACTAAAACTGTCAAAACACGTTTTACTTCGCCACACTCACATATTGATTCCAAAAATTATGAAAATTGGAATCAAGCAATAATTTGACATCCCAAATCTAACAAAATTGGTTTCGTAAAAAACGGAGGTCATTTGCAAAATTTTCATTTTTAAGGGCTATATTTCCATAACGACTATTCTGAATTTTCAACTGGACATAACTTTTTATTCCCGCTATGAAATTTTTATTTTTCAGATTCGTTGGAAATATATTTTCAATTAGATCATAATATTTTTGGTTTTGCTAAAATCTGGTTTATTTTGCATCCTGTACATTCATTTGAAATTTGAAAATTTCAAACTACCGCGCCATTTCAATTCCTTTTATAATTAAAATAAATATTTATATTCTAACGACGATTCAAATAATTATATACGTTCTAATTCTATTCAAAATAATTTCTTGTTGTTATTATTTAAAATAATTCATTTTAAATATAAAAAATTCATTAAAATTGCCAAAATAAAAATTTTAAATTGGTTCGGATTTTACAGGTTGTTACAGAAGTTGAGAGGGTTGTGTTTTGATTTCGAATGAAAAGAATGAAAGGGGGCTGGATTTTGATTTTTCTTTCTTTGAAAATGGAATGGAGAAAAGATGTGTTTATTTATAACCAACGAAGGAACAAAACGTACACTTCAAATAAACATTTGTCGACTGAAATACTAGCACAACTAAATTTGATTTGATCTCGAATTAATGTGATTTGATTTAAAGAGATTTTTATTTAATTTAGATAGATATCGATTTGATTTCGAGCTTATCCACTAATCAAATATCAAGGGGTCCATAACTTGAAATCACGAACCCCTATTTTTACGCAATGACCAACATTTCAATGTTATAACGCTATTCTCAACTCAACAGAATAGTTTCTGAAGTTTAATTTAAATGTATATATAAAATAACCGTATTAAATCGATATAATATAATTTAAATTCAGAAAAAAATCCTCGATAATAAATTATTATGATTGTCAAATACAATTTATATTGATCACCTGAATCATTTCGATTCAGTTTTATCTTTGAATTCAATTATTCTCATTTTCGGTTTATGATAATTCGATATATTCGAAATTTAATCATATATCGATTATTAAATCGATAACTCAATATAAAATCCACTTATATTACTAATACAACATTTATAATAATATTAAATGTTTAAAATCAATCGTTCAAAAACTTGGATCGTTATAATATATTGGGTAATTTGTTGAAATCATCACAATTAATCCCTAAGATTTTAAAGCTCCAACATTTTTAACTTGAAAAGTTTTTTTAGTTTGTAATATAAACTGGAATATAAATAATAATAGTGATAATAAATTGGATTTATAAATAAAAGACCGTTAGATTATAACAAAATTCCATTTATGGAAAAGTTTTAGATTTTTCTTCGAAAAGGCTAGGAAAATCCTTCATCCTTATTTTAGTGTATTTGATTTTGAATCGTCTGTTTGTTGTCAGCTAGATAAGGGGAAAATCCGTTTTAGTTTATATTGCGAATTTCTACCTGAATTATTTTTGGAATTCGTTCGTTGTGTAGTCGCAGCATCGTTGTTGAAACTATAAATCCTTGGAGTTAGTTCCTAGTTTAACTATGGTCTTTAAATACCACGGTGATGAGAATAATTATTTTTTGGATCGCATCAAATCTTAAAAGATAACGTGGGACGATTAATATTTTAATCCGGCCTAATAAGGTCAAGGTTCAATCTTTTACCAAAGCCATTTCATAGTTGACCGTTTAGTGTATGCAAGAATGGTCAGTTAGTTGATAAGTTTTGGTATAACTTAGACCTAGGACTCAACCATAAAATTTGCATCCAAATTACCCCTTTAACTTCCTTCTTTCGTCCTTTCTTCCACATCTAGCCGAACCATTTCTCTATCCTTCTTCGCTTCCTTTGTCGTCGCCTCATCTCCTCCTTTTTCGCGTTTGTTTGCGCATTGGATCTTGCCTCACTCGTACTCTAAGATCTAATTTATTCTCTCCCACTGTTTCTTAGTCCATAATACCTAATTGCGCCATCTGAACTTACTTACACCATTTAAGTCTTATCCTTAGGGAGAGATCATTTGGTGGGATCAGAATAAGCAAAAGGTCTCACCGCTTTAGGGCTAAAAATTTTCAAGATAGTTGGAATTGCACCGGCCAGTTGCTTCAAGATCTTAGAATATGGTTTGTTTTTTGCACTGCATCCGCCTTTGCTATACCTTGTTTGAATGGGTCCGTTCGAAGGCAATCATTGTTGTGGAGATGAAGATTAAGCTATCTTTGGATATTTTTTCTGACGAGAATCTCAATGAGATTTTAGAGGCATCCATGTTTTACGCGGATCTGAATGGTCTTTTGTTGACCGGCTTTAGAGGTTTTGCAGCAAACCTCTTTTTCTTGATGTCGGTTCGTGTGCTCGGGAATCTATGTTTAAATTGCCTACATAGACGTGTGACCCATTTAGCACATCGTTTTATAGATGGGGAGTATTGACTAGATTTGTCTCGTGATGCAGAAATTAATCTTTTGCTTGATCGATGGCGTAACCATCATTTAGTGCTGCATCATATTTGATTCAGCTTGTTGTTCTTGTGTGCTATTTCATGGAGTTAATTTCTGTAATTTCTCCTATCCATTTTATCTCTAGACAATATTAGGTTGATTTCCATGAGAAGCAGTTTTGTGGTAGGTTCCTTTTCTCATCGCAAATTCCTTCCAAGAAGAGATGGTGATGTGGGAACCTCCAACAACACCAGCAGTGTTTGTAACACAAGATTGAGCATTTTGTTACCATGATATGGTTAATTAAAGACCATAAAAAATTGGTTTGAGTTCCAGCCGTGGAACAAGACATCTCGTTGTTTATAGTCATTGTCTTGGAAGATTCGGTGGTGTTGCTTTGTCGTTGTCCTTGTTGATATCCCTTTACAGCATCGAGTTCTTGGTTTTGTGGTGATTCGTGCTTGTAACTTTTAGTTTTGTTTAAATCGCATGACTTAGGTTAATAAGATTTCTATGTTTGGAGATATTTATGTCATTCACGCATGCCTATTTGAATGAAATCTCATTTTTCTTATCTAAACTAACTGTTGTTCTAGAGTCGAAAAGAACATAATTCTATGTTGGATAAATTTTAGTAAAGGACCAGTTCTACGTCAGGGGTATATAAATAAATAAATTACCTTTCCTTGTCAAAGCTAAAATATACCATTGGTCTTTTGTGTGTAGTTTCAGTTTTCGCATTTTTGGCATGACTGGCTTCCTTTTTCGCCAACATATGACTTGGATCGTTTAAGTTTCCGCAAAATACATTTTTGAAGTTTTTGGAAAAATTTGTTTAAAAAAAACTTTTATCATTTTTAACTGATTTAGTTTCTTTTATTTCGTTTTGTGCAAAAACTGGATACGACAAATTATGCATATTTAAACATCTATTTTACATTAAAATAGACGAATAGAATGACGTAAAATGCACGTTACCAAAATTTTGATTTTTCATACGAATCTCATATGGAAAGTAAGGCGGTATTGAAAAGGGATTTTCAAATAAACTGTAATAACCCGGAAATCCGAGCCAATTTAAAAATTTTATTTTGGCGTTTTTATTGAATTTTGAATATTTAAAATGAATTATTTTAAATAATAGCAACGGAAAATTTATTTTCGACGAAGTTAAAACGAATAAATTTATTTTAATTATATAACGAGCCTGAAATGGCGCGGTAGTTTGAAATTTCGATTTCGAATTTCAAATGAATATACAGAATTCGTTTTAAGTCAGAATGGAACAAAACCAGAAATATCTAAATATGTTTGACAATATCTTTCTAACGGATGTAAGAAACTAAGATTTAACTTTAGAAGTTGAAAGATATGTCCAGTTTAAAATTCAGAAAAGTCGCCGCGGAATTTATATATATTTTAATATATATAAAGGCCTTTAAAAATAGCCATTTTGCAAATGACCTCGGTTTTCGACGAAACCACTTTTGTTGGATCCGTGATATCAAATTATTGCTAGGTTTCTAATTTCGTAATTTTCTGAATCAATATGTGAGCGTAGCGAAGCAAAACGTGTTTGACCAGTTTAAGTTGATTTATCGACTGGAAAATGGCCATTTTTCGAACGGTCTCAGAATTTGACGAAATTAGTTTTGTTAGGACCGTATCGTCAATATGAAGCTAGAAAATATTTTTCGGGAATTTTTCTAGTTAGTATGTGGCCCCGGTAAAATAAAATGCGCGTTCAAATTCAATATATAGAGTTATATTTTGATTTGGACGGAAACTGATCGAAACGATCGAATCAGCTTACGATACATATCCCATTGTGTTCGGAATGGGGGTAATTAGCTAGGGACGACAGTCGGTGTGTTCGATTTTGAGTTCGAAATAAAAAGTTGCTTTAAGGAATAAATAAATAAAAATAATATAAAACTTTTACAAAACCCCCCTCCCCTTATATATCCTTCAGATTGAAACCCCCCCTCAATAACAAAAATCGCGATTGTCCCACCCCCCTCTCGTGGTGCCACCGCGTTAGGAGTAGCCACCGCCGGCCCCCTCCACATCGCAACCCCCCCCTCTCCTCGTCGATCCTCTCTCTCCCTCCTCAGCCACCTCTCCCTCTAAAACCGCGACCTCAAACACTATCTCACCCAAATCCGTCACCGTCTGGCCCCACGACCACCGCTGGCCCCTACCACCACGCAGACCCGCTGCGCCACCACTTGAAGGCCAAGCGCCGCTCCAATCCGCCTCCGCCTCCAAACCCGAACAATGGCAGCCCCTTCCAGACGAGTTCCACCATTCTTTCACCTTTGGAACCACCAGCGGCTTCTTAGAGTTTTTTTAGAATCCTCCCAAATCGAAAATGAAGGAGAAAAATGTGAGTCTTCTATTTTAATTCTTCGAGTTAGAATTTTTATTTACATAAAGTTTAGATTTTTATTTACATAAAAATCTGATTTTTTTTATTTATATGAATAACGATTTAAAGTTTAGATTTTTATCATGGAAAGAATAGATTTTTAATAGCGAAAAGGAAGGATTTTTATATATGTAAAGAGAATAAAAATATGATTTTTATATTGTAGAAAGAATAACAATATGATTTTTATACCATAGAGATCATAAAAATAAAATTTTTATATGATGTGAAGAATAAAAATATAATTTTTATATTGTAGAGATAATAAAAATGTGATTTTTATATATGTAGTGGCTACGGACAAGGAAATTGACAAAGGGGCGAGCAGGACGAAGATTTCTACCTAAGAAGAGTCGTGGTGTTTGGTTTAGCTAATCGATGAGAACTCCTCACTTTTAATTTATTTCTAGTTAAAATATATACTAGTATGCAGACGGTGCTCAGCAGCACCCGACACCCGTCGTTCATAGACTATGGATGACTTGTTTGTTTGGTTGCTGTGTTGTGAAATTTGATTGTGTGATGTGGAATAAAATATTTTATAGTGGAAAATATTTTATAGTTAAAAATATAATTTTTAACGTGTATATAAAATAAATATTTATAAACAAATCGGCCGATTTGTTTATATACACTGATTTGACTGGTATTGATTGGGATGATAAATTTTACACATCGCCCAACTACACAAATAAAATCTGTGTTTGTTGATTTGAAACCCCACACGGGTATTGGGATGAGATTTGACGTACACTAATCCCGATTGTTTAGTTGTATGTCAATCGATGGATTGACAGACTGTGTAAGCGTTAATTATTTATATTTAATGCTTATGTAGTTGTGTGGTGCACTCTGGATGATGGTTGATTATTTACTGTTGCTATTATATACATGTGTTATAGAAAATCCATATAATTAACATTATATGGTAATTGATTGGGCCTTATTCCAATTTAGAAAATAAATTCATGTGTTGAATAGAAAATAATTTCATGTGTTGAAATAAAATAAATTCATGTGTTGAATAGAAAATAATTTCATGTGTTGAAATAAAATAATTTCATGTGTTAAATAAAAGCCGTGTTGATTAGATTGACGCCATTTTGACGTGAACGATATTTATATTGATTTTATTCATTTTATAATGAATATCGAAAGTGATTCCAAAATCTGATATTTTAAAATGAATTGAAATTCGAATTAAATTGAAATGAATTGAGATTCGAATTAAACTGAAATGAATTGAAATTCAAACTAAATTGAAATTTGAATTAAATTGAAACGAGTTGAAATTTGAATTAAACTGAAATGAATCGAAATTCGAACTAAATTGAAATAAATTGAAATTCGAATTAAATTGAAAAGAATTGAAATTCGAATTAGATTGAAATAGAATTGAAATCGTTTTGAATTGAATTTAAAACGTATTGAAATTGAACTGAAATCGATTTGAATTGAAACCGATTTGTGTTGAAATGGATTTGAATTGAAATCGAGTTGAAATGAATTTAAAACGAATTTATATTGGAAACGTTCAATTTTGATTTGAATTTGAGATGGAAGTTGAAATCGTTTTGCAAACGAATTTAAAACGATTTATAAAATATGTTTTAAAAAGGAAATCGATTAAATATATAATATATATATATATTATATATATTATGGTCTAAATAGAACGCGCCGCGCCGCGGCAGTTCATGAATTTTGGCCATTGACTTCGAATGGATATTGCGGGAGATCGGACCGTCGGATTGTTCTAAAACCGCAACTGTTGGGTTCGTATCAAAAAGAGCTTTCTAACGAATATTAGAAATTTGAAATCTAACAATTGGATTTGGAATCATGTCCAAATCAAATTTGGAAAAAGTCGCTGTAAGTGCAGTTCGATGGCCATTGGTGGAAATCGACTGTACGGGCCTTGATAAATTTATTAAAAATAGTAATAATTTGTGTAAAATCATAAGAAATGATTTGGGAAGAATTGGAATGAAAAACTCCATATTTGAAAAGATAAAAGTAGTTTTTTTATCGAAATGAACTAGTTTTTGAACTAGAATAATAATTTATTTGTTTTTAAAATAAATAAATTGGATTTGAAATGGTTTTGAAAATAAGCAGGATTTCCAATAATTGAATTGGAACGGATTTGAATCGAAATCATCTTTGGAGTAGTTCGATGTTGGATTTCGTGATTATACAGATGTTGTTATGGAAATTTGAAAGATATATTTATATTATTATTTCCAATACGATATTTGTTGGTTTCAGAATTTGATATTGAATATAAGCCGATATATTTTCTATTCAGAGCCTTGTGTTTAATATCAAATGGGATGGGTTGTCGTGAACGGTATCTTTAATAATACTGTTCTTAAACCCAAATGGAGTTAAGAAAATTAAGAACTAACTGGGGATCAGTTAAGTTGGATGATTTCTTGGATATTGATCTAATGTTGGTTTTGGCCTTCGGGGTTAATATTTAGGGAACTGTCCTCTTACTAATTTACGGTTAGGGACTGATTGAAATGTGATGTGATTTTGGGGTTTATCGTGAATCGTGTTTTAAATGACATCGGTTCTTTAACCCAGTTAAAGATTAAAACTAAGTGGAGTTTTAAGGAATCTTTAATTAGATTGAAAATATCGAGAATGGAGTATCACCAGTTTTACTCCAGGCGATAGTTAAATCTTTAATTAGATTTGAACGTGAAATGGTAATTGAATTTACCGATAACACCGTGGTGTTAGATATGAAATATTACCAGTTTTACTTCATGGGATGAATAGGTTGGGATTGGGAAATTAAAACAAATGATTACTTCGGTAAGGTTCGTTAATCCCGACTAGTTTGAAGTGATATTCAAAGGAATATTAAAGAATAAATTTAAAAGAATTTATCTTTGATAAAATTAATGGGAACCTTTCCCTAAGAATGTGAAATTTACAAATTAACTGTAGGTTAGCTAAGCAGAATGGTTTCCTGGGTATTGATCTGATGTTGGTTTCGGCCTTCAGGGTTAGTATTTGGGGAATTATTCTCTTGTTATTTTACGGTTAGTGACTGATGAATTGGAATAAGGCGTATGTTATGTTTGTGTAACATTTGTTTATTATATACGCGAGTTATTCAGAAAGACCGGGTTTATCCCATTCTGAATAACTGATTCGACGTGGTGTCGAGGATGAAGACGGCGGTTGAAGACCGGAGGTCTTCACGTCGTTTGGGTGATTACTGATGATCTTGATTGGGTCGTACACCCAAGAGGAGGGAATCAGTTAGTGATCGTCCAGATGTACTTGGAGATCGATGGATATGCGGGGTACTAGGTGCCTCCGGTTTCGTTCAGACCCAGAACAGACTTGTAAATGGGCTGTGTGTCTGACATTGGATATCATTCTGTGTGATTGATGGATATCGGTTGCATGGAGTGGGTTGCCTGTGTGGCATGCTAAGATGCGAATGATCAAGGCTTCTGTTCAAAAGCAGAGTCTTGTGGTTGATGATCAAAGCACGACCTGTGTGGCATAACTTTATGTAATGTTGATTTGTGAGCCTCACACTCCGGTTGTGAACCAGAAACGGGAGAGGACATCAGGGAGGACATGAGTTTCCTTCTAGTTAGAAGTGGCGTCAGTGGTTTTACACGCCTTGATGAGTTTGACTTATGTAGTTGTTGCTGTTGCGAGGCACCTCGGATATATCGGTGAATATGCGAAGCCGATAGAGTCATTTGTTGGCTCATTTACAACCCAAAGGGAAGGGAAACACAGTGCTCAGGCATAATAATCCACATCGGTGGACCAGCCCTGACGATCCAAGGGTTGATGCGTTCTGATCCTAAGACTCGGGCTAGACAGTCTCGAATCAGTAGAGGACTATTTTTTGCCTCGGTTCACAGATGGAAATCCAATTTCCAAATACGTGACATTGCGGTTTTATTTGTAGAGCCTAGTACTGGCAACATGATATATGGTACTCATGCCGTCTATGATCGATACTTATGATTTGAAGTTGTTTTATACACTATACATTTATAGTAATATCAAGATAATCTATTTTTAAACGTATCAAGCATTCTTTGGCTATTATAAGGTAAAACCCTATCCTCCGGCTTGCGTTGCATTGTGTGATGGGACCTGTGTCTTATAATAGCTTCATTTTTCTTTATTTAGCATTGCGCTGTTTGTTTTATGCACTGGTATTCTTGGGAGGAAACCGGTTCTGTGTTATACGGCATGGTCCCTTGATTTACCTAACTTTAAAATAAAGATTAATAACTATTTTAGTTCTCACACCAGTCCCATGACTGACTTGGAGTTTTTTGTTTTAACCTAAACTCTGGGTGCCCTTATTTTGACACGGGCAGCTAGTAGTTTTGGTTTTGCAGATTTATATTCACAGAATCCTGACTTACAGCTGGAACGATACTCGGAAAGCTCTGTATCCGTGTATTACTTCTAGTTGTGTATTGTATTATTTTTCCGCTGCTATGTAATTTATTGTAATCTCTGATATTTATCGAATGTATTTTATTCATTCACACTCTGTATATTCTTGTAATCTGATAAATTTGTGTAATTAACAATGAAATGTTCTTCTGTTTGTGTTCTGATTTGTCTTATCCTCAAAGTAATCCGTTCTTTCTCTTCTCTTCGGAGACCGGGGAAGTTCTGGTCGCTTCATTTTGGTATCAGAGCTTTGGTTTACAGAGCTCGGAGAACAAGACACATTAGAACCGAACGAAAGAATTCATCAGAAATTGGATTAGTAATACCCAGTGGGAATGACTCGTTAGAGATGGGATCAGTAGTATCCTAGAACGAGTGTGAAGAGTATATTTTTCAAATGAAAACAATTTTGTTTTGAAATTTAAATCGTTGTATACGTATTTGAATATTTATTTTAAATTTATTTGGACAATCCAATATATAAAGATTTTTCATATACGCCTTGCAAATGTATATTCGAAGTTTTAATATACTAGATAGGTATAGAATCACACTCTAGTCGCCCGGGGATAATTCTGATGATGATGCATCATCATCAGTGTTGGTGTTCGAGTTTCAAAGGTGTGATATTTATATATTTCCAATCGACTGGTGTGAGAATCGAAACTAGATAGGGCTTATTGTTGTGATTTGGCATCAAAAACTTGATTTTCTGTATATATATCAAAATTATGAATTTGAAACGATAATCAACTAAATGATTGCTGATTGTGTTGTTTGATTATTGTTTGATTAATTAAATGTTGAACCTTTAGCCAAATTGAATCAAATAGTGAGTTGTATTGAAAATTTGTCGCATTTGCATGCATATACATGTACTTACATTGAACAGGTCATAGCAAGGAGGCTAGAGAAGAAGAATAAAATTGTTTGCCCGACAAATAGGTACATGTTTACCATAATTTACTGATTTGTTAGGGTGATGATGATTTTATGAGCCGATTGGCTAGCCGCTTCGCTTTTTCTTTTGGATTGAAAAAGTCCATGGGAGGCTATATGAAATATCCCGAAGTCCCCGGTGCAAGGGAGGTTATGGTGAAATTTTTCGAAAATTTAGGGTGTTAGCCAAATTTTGAAGAATTTGAAAAGTTCTTAGAAACTGAAAAGTTGAAGAACTTAAGCCGTAAAGAAAATAATGAAAGTTGAGTTGGTTTGTTAAACAACTTTCGGCTTCGTTCCTTTTCGGGGACGAAAAGTTTTAAGTGGGGAGATTGAAATAACCCGGAAATTCGAGCCAATTTAAAAATTTTATTTTGACGATTTTAGTGAATTTTGAATATTTAAAATGAATTATTTTAAATAATAACGATGGAAAATTTATTTTCGACGAAGTCAAAACGAATAAATTTATTTTAATTATATAACGAGCCTGAAATGGCGCGGTAGTTTAAAATTCCGGTTTTGAATTTCAAATGAATATACAAAATTCGTTTTAAGTCAGAATTGGACAAAACCAGAAATAACTAAATCTGTTTAACGATATCTTTCTAACGGATGCAAGAAACTGAGATTTCACTTTAGAAGTTGAAAGATATGTCCAGTTTAAAATTCCGAAAAGTCGTTGTGGAATTTATATATATTTTAATATATATATAAAGGCCTTTAAAAATAGCCATTTTGCAAACGACCTCGGTTTTCGACGAAACCACTTTTGTTGGATCCGTGATGTCAAATTATTGCTAGGTTTCAAATTTCGTAATTTTCTGAATCAATATGTGAGCGTGGTGAAGCAAAACGCGTTTGACCAGTTTTAGTTGATTTTAATCGACTGGAAAATGGCCATTTTTCAAACGGTCTCAGAATTTGAGGAAATTAGTTTTGTTAGGACCGTATCGTCAATTCAAAGCTATAAAATATTTTTTGAAAATTTTTCTAGTTAGTATGTGGTCCCGGTAAAATAAAATGCGCGTTCAAATTCAATATATAGAGTTATATTTTGATTTGGACGGAAACTGATCGAAACGATCGAATCAGCTTATGATACATATCCCATTGTGTTCGGAATGAGGGTAATTAGCTAAGGACAACAGTCAGTGGGTTCGATTTTGAGTTCGAAATAAAAAGTTGCTTTAAGGAATAAATAAATAAAAATAATATAAAACTTTTACAAAACCCCCCTCCCCTTATATATCCTTCAGATTGAAACCCCCCCTCAATAACAGAAATCGCGATTGTTGCCTCCCCCTTTCGTGGCGCTGCCGCGTCAGGAGGAGCCACCGCCGGCCCCCTCCACATCGCAACCCCCCCTCTCACCGCTGATCCTCTCTCTCCCTCCTCAGCTACCTCTCCCTCTAAAACCGCGACCCCAAACGCTATCTCACCCAAAACCATCACTGTCTGGCCCACGACCACCACTGGCCCCCCCGCCGCCACGCAGACCCGCTGCGGCACCAACTGAAGGCCAGGCGCCGCTCAAATCCACCTCCGCCTCCAAACTCGAACCATGGCAGCCCCTTCCAGGCGAGCTCCACCCTTCTTTCACCTTTGGAACCACCAGCGGCTTCTTATCCCGAATCGAAAACAAAGGACAAATGTGAGTCTTCTATTTTAATTCTTCGAGTTAGAATTTTTATTTACATAAAGTTTAGAATTTTTTTTACATAAAAATCTGATTTTTATTTATTTATACGAATAACGATTTAAAGTTTAGATTTTTATCATGGAAAGAATAGATTTTTAGTAGTGAAAAGGAAGGATTTTTATATATGTAAAGAGAATAAAAATATGATTTTTATATTATAGAAAGTATAAAAATATGATTTTTATATCATTGAGATCATAAAAATATAATTTTTATATGATGTGAAGAATAAAAATATATTTTTTATATAGTAGAGACAATAAAAATGTGATTTTTATATATGTAGTGGCTACGGACAAGGAAATTGACAAAGGGGCGAGCACGGCGAAGATTTCTACCTAAAAAGAGTCGTGGTGTTTGTTTTAGGTAATCAGTGAGAACTCCTCACTTTTAATTTATTTCTAGTTAAAATATATACTAGTATGCAGACGGTGCTTAGTAGCACCCGACACCCGTCGTCCACAGACCATGGATGACTTGTTTGTTTGGTTGCTGTGTTGTGAAATTTGATTGTGTGATGTAGAATAAAATATTTTATAGTTAAAAATATAATTTTTAATGTGTATATAAAATAAATATTTATAAACAAATCGGCCGATTTGTTTATATACATTGATTTGACTGATATTGATTGGGACGATAAATTTTACACATCGCCCAGCTGCACAAATAAAATCTGTGTTTGTTGATTTGAAACCCCACACGGGTATTGGGATGAGATTTGACGTACGCTAATCCCGATTGTTTAGTTGTATGTCAATCGATGGATTGACAGACTGTGTAAGCGTTAATTATTTATATTTAATGCTTATGCAGTTGTGTGGTGCACTCTGGATGATGGTTGATTATTTACCGTTGCTATTATATACATATGTTGTAGAAAATCCATATAATTAACATTATATGGTAATTGATTGGGCCTCATTCCAATTTAGAAAATAAATTCATGTGTTGAATAGAAAATAATTTCATGTGTTGAAATAAAATAAATTCATGTGTTGAATAGAAAATAATTTCATGTGTTGAAATAAAATAATTTCATGTGTTGAATAAAAGTCGTGTTGATTAGATTGACGCCATTTTGACGTGAACGATATTTATATCGATTTTATTCATTTTATAATAAATATCGAAAGTGATTTCAAAATATGATATTTTGAAATGAATTGAAATTCGAATTAAATTGAAATGAATTGAAATTCGAATTAAACTGAAATGAATTGAAATTCAAAATAAATTGAAATTCGAATTAAAATGAAATGAATTAAAATTCGAATTAAACTGAAATGAACTGAAATTTGAACTAAATTGAAATAAATTGAAATTCGAATTAAATTGAAAAGAACTGAAATTCGAATTAGATTGAAATAGAATTGAAATTGTTTTGAATTGAATTTAAAACATATTGAAATTGAACTGAAATCGATTTGAATTGCTACCGATTTGAACTGAAATTGGATTTGAATTGAAATCGAGTTGAAATAAATTTAAAACGAATTTATATTGAAAAGATTCAATTTTGATTTGAATTTGAGATGGAAGTTGAAATCGTTTTGCAAACGAATTTAAAACGATTTATAAAATACGTTTTAAAAAGGAAATCGAAAAAATATAAATATTATATATAATGGCCTGAATAGAACGCGTCGCGCCACGGCAGTTCGTGAATTTCGACCATTGACTTCGAATGGATATTGCGGGTGATCCGACTGTCGGATTCTCCTAAAACCAGAACCGTTAGGTTCGTATCGAAAATAGCTTTCTAACGAATATTAGAAATTTGAAATCTAACGGCTGGATTTGGAATTAGGTCCAAATCAAATTTGGAAAAGGTCGTTGTAAGTGCAGTTCGATGGCCATTGGTGGAAATCGACTGTACGGGCCTTGATAAAATTATTAAAAATAGTAATAATTTGTGTAAAATCATAAGAAATGATTTGGAAAGAATTGGGATGAAAAACTCCATATTTGCAAAGATAAAAGTAGATTTTTCTCGAAATGAACTAGTTTTTGAACTAGAATAATAATTTATTTATTTTTAAAATAAATAAATTGGATTTGAAATGGTTTTGAAAATAAGCAGGATTTCCAATAATTGAATTGGAATGGATTTGAATC
Source organism: Allium sativum (assembly GCA_030737875.1). Lineage (NCBI taxonomy): Eukaryota > Viridiplantae > Streptophyta > Magnoliopsida > Asparagales > Amaryllidaceae > Allium > Allium sativum. The sequence continues at coordinate 526,352,874 of CM060912.1, read as the reverse complement.
GAAATCATCTTCAGAATAGTTCGATGTTCGATTTCGTGATTGTACAGATGTTGTTATGGAAATTTGAAAGATATATTTATATCTTTATTTTCAATACGATATTTATTGGTTTCAGAATTTGATATTGAATATAAGCCGATATATTTTCTATTCAGAGCCTTGTGTTTAATATCAAATGGGATTTTGGGTTGTCGTGAACGGTATCTTTAATATTACAGTTCTTAAACCCAAATGGAGTTAAGAAAATTAAGAACTAACCGGGGATCAGTTAAGTTGGATGGTTTCTTGGATATTGATCTGATGTTGGTTTCGGCCTTCGGGGTTAATATTTAGGGAACTGTCCTCTTACTCATTTACGGTTAGGGACTGATTGAAATGTGATGTGATTTTGGGGTTTATCGTGAACCGCGTTTTAAATGACATCGGTTCTTTAACCCAGTTAAAGATTAAAACTAAGTGGAGTTTTAAGGAATCTTTAATTAGATTGAAAAGATCGAGAATGGAGTATCACTAGTTTTGCTCCAGGCGACAGTTAAATCTTTAATTAGATTTGAACGTGAAATGGTAATTGAATTTAACGATAACATCATGGTGTTATATATGAAGTATTACCAGTTTTACTTCATGGGATGAATAGGTTGGGATTGGGAAATTAAAACAAATGATTACTTCGGTAAGGTTCGTTAATCCCGACGAGTTTGAAGTGATATTCAAAGGAAGATTAAAGAATAAATTTAAAAGAATTTATCTTTGATAAAATTAATAGGAACCTTTCCCTAAGAATGTGAAATTGATCAACTAACTGTAGGTTAGCTAAGCAGAATGGTTTCCTGGTTATTGATCTGATGTTGGTTTCGGCCTTCGGGGTTAATATTTGGGGAATTATTCTCTTGTTAATTTACGGTTAGTGACTGACGAATTGGAATGAGGCGTATGTTGTGTTTGTGTAACACTTGTTTATTATATATGCGAGTTATTCAGAAAGACCAGGTTTATCCCATTCTGAATAATTGATTCGACGTGGTGTCGAGGATGAGGACGGCGGTCGAGGACCGGAGGTCTTCACATCGTTTGGGTGATTATTGATGATCTTGATTGGGCCGTACACCCAAGAGGAGGGAATCAGTTAGTGATCGTCCAGACGTACTCGAAGATCGATGGATATGCGGGGTACTAGGTGCCTCCGGTTTCGTTCAGACCCAGAACGGACTTGTAAATGGACTGTGTGACTGACATTGGATATCATTCTGTGTGATTGATGGATATCGGTTGCATGGAGTGGTTTGCCTGTGTGGCATGCTAAGATGCGAATGATCAAGGATTCTGTTGAAAAGAAGAGTCTTGTGGTTGATGATCAAAGCACGGCCTGTGTGGCATAGCTTTGTGTAACGTTGATTCGCGAGCCTCACACTCCGGTTGTGAACCAGAAACGGGAGAGGACATCAGGGAGGACATGCATTTCCTTCTAGTTAGTAGTGGTGTCAGTGGTTTTACACGCCCTGACGAGTTTGACTTATATGGTTGTTGCTGTTGCGAGGTGCCTCGGATGTATCGGTGACTATGTGAAGGCAATAGAGTATTTTGTTGGCTCATTTACGCCCCAAAGGGCGGGGAAACGCAGTGTTCAGGCACAATAATCCACATCGGTGGACTGGCCCTGACGATCCAAGGGTTGATGCGTTCTGATCCTGGGCTAGACAGTCTCGAATCGGTAGAGGACTATCTTTTGCCTCGGTTCACAGATGGAAATCCAATTTCCAAATATGTGACTTTGCGGTTTTATTTATAGAGCCTAGTATTGGCGAAATGATATAGATACCCATGCCGTTTATAATCGATACTTTTGATTTGAAGTTTTTTTATACACTATACACTTATAGTAATATCAAGATAATCTATTTTTAAACGTATCAAGCATTCTTTGGCTACTATAAGGTAAAACCCTATCCTCCGGCTTGCGTTGCATTGTGTGATGGGACCTAGGTCTTATAATAGCTTCATTTTTCTTTATTTAGCATTGCACTGTTTGTTTTATGCACTGGTATTCTTGGGAGGAAACCCGTTCCGTGTTATACAGCATGGTCCCTTGATTTACCTAACTTTAAAATAAAGATTAATAACTGTTTTAGTTCTCACACCAGTCCCATAACTGACCTGTAGTTTATTGTTTTAACCTAAAATCTGGGTGCCCTTATTTTGACACAGGCAGTTAATAGTTTTGGTTTTGCAGATTTATATTCACAGGATCCTGATTTACAGCTGGAACGATACTCGGAAAGCTCTGTATCTGTGTATTACTTCTAGTTGTGTATTGTATTATTTTCCGCTGCTATGTAATTTATTGTAATCTATGATATTTATCGAATGTATTTTATTCATTCATACTCTGTATATTCTTGTAATCTGATGAATTGTTGTAATTAACAATGAAATGTTCTTCTGTTTGTGTTCTGATTTGTCTTGTCCTCAAAGTAATTCGTTCTTTCTCTTCTCTTCGAAGACCGGGAAAGTTTGGGTTGCTTCATAAACACAAGAAACTTTTAAGTGGAAATTTATTTTTATGAAAAATTTTGATTTTTGGTCACATGAACAACATAAGGAAAATTTTGGTTGCATTGTGTGCGTGTTTTAGCGGTGCAATAGGACCGACGATAAGATAAAAACGATAACGATAACAAGGAAAATGTTGTTTTAGCCTTAGAAACATTATTTCCATACCGTGTCAACGATGCGTGCGGGTTATTAATTTACTAGTTTTACGTTTTAGAGCTTGTTTTAAGCCTCCTCTACTGTCTACAGATGGATATGTTTAGAGTATTTTGGTTAGCTGAGGTGAAAATTCCACTATAGGATGGGAAATGGAAGATTTGCAAGTGAGAAAAATGTTAAAATACTTCGCTTCAATTTCCTTTTTTCGGTTTAGGAGAAATTAAATAGGAAGCGATTAGATTGCATGACATTTTTGATGGTAGGGTTTGGATACAAAATTGGCTTCTTCACATTTTTATTCGTAATTGTGTGAAGGAAATGGATGAGAAAGAGTTTTTAAAATTTGCATTCATAAAGAACTGCCAGTATATTTAGGATGTTTTGCGTCATGCTTTCAAAGGTATTTCAAAATTTTATTGCAAACATATACGAGGATACGATTTAGAATCATCTTGCATGCATATTTGATGGTTGAATTGCATTATGTACACCATGCACATATACACATGGTTGCAAAGTGGATGTACACAAATTGGTTGTGTAGAATAGGACTATAGCTGTTAGAATTTTGGGATGAAATTCCTTTTAAGTAGGGAAGTAGGTAACAACCCAAAATTTGGCAATATAAATTAATTATTAAAATTTCAAAAATAGGAATTTCTGTAGATGATGGAATTTGACCACGAAACTATAACTGATGCGTTTGTCTTGAAATTCTGGTCAACTTTCATGTTTGGAGTTTCGCGAACGGAGTCCTTATGAAAAAGTTACGGATGAAATACGGAAATTGACGGAAAATAAATAAATCATAATTTATAAGTATATATTACCTTATTTAACTAGCTGACCTGGGCATTTTGACGACCCAGACGGTCGACCCACTAGGCGTCAGTTTTCCCAATGACGGCTAGGGTTGTTAAGGTTTAGTTTATAATATATATAAAACGAATGGGCGGATATGAATTAAAACAAATCCAACAGTTCAAGGCCAATTCCTCTCCTATAAATAAGGGAGTAAGGCCTCATTCTTTTCCATACAAATCTGGGGGCAACAGCGATGCTCTGCTATTTTTCTCCTTCTCCAACCTAATTTCTTAAATAAAATATATTCATACAAAATCAGATCCAATTCATGTAGAATTAAGAGGATTATCAGATCCAATGGAAAAGAATGCAAATTAGCGCTCAACAATAGATTCTTTCCTCTCTTCCTATTTTCTTACATCTCTAAGATCTGGAATTTTCTCCTTTTCAGATTAGTTGTAGATTTATAAGAATTTGGGAATTGTAGGCCTAAAGGATTCAAACTATGGATTAGGATGCTTGCAGGTAAGTGGGAAGTTTATATATACATTTATAATAACGTATTTATCTCATTTGTAATAGATCTCAATTTTTATGCCTATTTCTATCAGATCTGTTCAATAAATTGTTGTAACTAGATTGACACCCATTAGATCTGATTATAAAAATTGTTAAAACTTGTGAATTGTATATTGTGGTTATGCATAATATTAATTGTAGGTTTCTTAAACTTGTTTACATATATTTCTACTGTTATGTTGTGAAATATGTTGCAATTGATGTAAAGCACTGTAGATCTAGAAATCAGTCCCAATAAACACCATTTAGATGTAGTCACATTCCAGATCTCTAGTACGGTGTTGAATAAATTATGTGAATACTTGATAAAGTGTTAAATTATGCGATTGTAATTTTAAAAGAATTATACCTATTTGTATTCAATATTGTTGGGTTTTGGCTTAATTATTGTAAATATATCTTTTTCTTCTTTTTGAACAAAAAAGATATGATTTTGAATTCATAAGAGGTATGACAAAAATATTAAAAAGGGAAAAGTGGTGCAAACGTACGTATAAATATAAATATTTATGCGTAGTTTGCATCAACTTTTCTAAAAATAGATACAAACATATATATTTCTTTTGAATTTGAAATATGTCTATTCCACAAATTAGGCATAAGTTACAATAATTATAGCTAATAGTCTTCTGAAAGATTTGAAACCTTTTAGCAAGATTGAATGCAAAAAGGAATGTTTGGTTATTGATTAAACCAAATCATTAAATTTAATAACAATAAAAAAAGACAACTAGTTGACCGCACGAAAGCATAAAAATATAAACATACATATTATTTGTCCAAATCAGCGTAAAACTATAAGATATACATGGTATATAATGTTTGAATGTTTGAATAATGTTCAACTATGGAATTATATAAAACTGTAGTCCATATGAATTAATATATTTGTGGTGACCATTTGTAGCAATCAATACAATTAATTACTATAAATAGGACTGCAAATCAATAAATAACAATTGTAACCAATGTTGAATGGGGAAAGTAAATATAATAGGATAATGGTTACAATTCCTAAATTAATTAGGATTAATGTTTTACACTTCAATTAGAGAATTTAAATTATAATCGCATTTAGACACGAGGTTAAGCTTAACTTGTGGAAGAGGTCTGCCCGGAACCAACAGACAAATCCAGCATCCACAGGTGGTCAGCTTGATGTGAGGGGTTAATGCATAAATATAAATGTACTAAGACATGAGGTTAAGTTCAACTTGTGGTAGAAGCCTTGGTGCATATATATATATATATATATATATATATATATATATATATATATATATATAACATCCACAAGTAGTTAACTTAATGTGATAGGCTTGGTGCATATATATATATATATAACAATCAACCAATAAATAAGTAAATAAATAAATAAATAAATAAATAAATAAGAACAGTAATTGTTTGTTGGGGTACAACAAGTAAATGTCTTGGGGCTGATAAATAGTTGCCTTAGGAAAATATGACTGTGACAGTCATAAAGGGCAATAAACATAGAAATAAAAGAAAAAGGGTGTCAAAAGGGGATTAATGGATATTGATTGTCGTTTAAATACTAAGTTCAATAAGGGAAGTAATTAAATAAATATCCTAGGGCAAAGAGGATATAACTTTCCTTATTTATAATAATAAATATAGAACTTATAATTAAACGTAGAGTTGGACTTAGTAGGTTAATAATGTAAAAATATTATTAACCATAAGAACACATGACGATAATAAACCTTATGTATACAATATTTCCATAAAGAGTAATTAACGGAAAAAGACGCATTGACGTGGCCCACTTTATCCCAATAGGGAAAGTTAATAAGGAATAATGGGAGACGAAGCTTCCTGGGTCTTAAGTGGCTGGGTTTGGAGAGTCCACCTGGGGATCGGTCCTTTAGTATAGGGGTCTTAAACGACATGTGTGTGTATTTCCTTCCTAAATCTGGAAACTAAAAACAACAGGTATGGATACCTACCCTACGGGAAGTAGTAAGCGGCTACGGGGGTTATCCAATAAGGTCAGCTAGAGGCGTAACGAGCGATAAAATACCATCTCTCACCTCATACGCGGTTAAGGGTATATGCATGAATGACAAAAGCCTTAACTAATAGAGCCTATAGCTAGTGCTCTCTATTTTATAAAAATGTGGAATAAGTTATCGAGAGGTATCAAGCGACCAATAAGTCCGCAAACCAATAAGTCCGCCTAGGGTCTTAAGGGATCGGGAGAATCCACCTTATCTATCATTGATAGTGAGGCGGAAAACAATAAAGGGTAAGCGGATGGAAAGGCACATATATATGTATAAAGACTCTACAATTAGGGGGTTCACTTCTCTATCTAATAATCAATTAAATTATTGTTTTAAAGGGCTTCCTAAATATATGCGTAAATGTTCTATCTCGGTATTATATCTTAGAATACTACTTTGGGGAAGAGTGGTAGAGTCGTGTGTGAACATTTACAAGGTTAAGCTAGAATCACTAACCTTGGTAGGCATACATATTGGGTTGAACCAAACGGGATACATCTATGTATTATAATCTATGTTGTACATTTCCTTCTCACCAGAATCTTGTTGTTCTGACCCTCCCCTACCTCATTGCAACCACCAAGGGTTTTCTAGAGAAGGTCGGATTCTCGTAGGTGTTTAAGTTTGGATTTCGGTTCTCGTTCTCTCTCGTGATTGATATTGGAAAAGTGACTTACTTTGAAATAGGTAGTTACTTAAGTTAATACTAGTTATCCTATTTTGTTTCCGTTGTGAGCTTTCTTTATCGTACTCTGATTATACTCATGCCCATTTATTGCAGGTACCAAATATACATGCTCCATGCTTGGATGTGTTCAAGTTTTGATTTTTGTCAAAATTTGGTAGCAGAAAAGTGTGGGGTGTTACAAGTTTCTTATTCGCGCATCACTATTATTCCACATTCATTAACTAACCTAAACTGGTAAGATAACAACTCCCTAAGTATTAATCCCGAAGGCCGAAAAAAAACATCAAGTTGACACTCAAAAATTATTCAACTCGATTAATCTCCAGTCAGTTTCTAATTTCCTTAACTCCATTTCTTAACTTCTCATCAACAAAATCATTTCATTTACTATGCTTAGAAAACATCGCTCATTATATTTGGAAAACGTTTCCCAAAATCCATTTATATTGATTTAAGCGAATGTTGTATAAAACATCATTACTACTACTCAACCCGTTAATCACTCATTAACTAATCGTATCTCTAACCAATCTTCGTCATCGAACCTTAACTATTCCTTAGTCAATTATGAAGTCAACCAAGTGTGGGTATAATTACCTCTCAGACCTTAACTAAACAGCATTCTGAACTTCGAAACAGACAAAGTTAATAACTTCAATACCAAGGTAACATTGCTCATGTAACACTCGGCTTCAATTTACGAATCCACTTCTTTAACAAAAATCATCGATTATAACAATTGTGTCATAATCCATGCCCCGAGATATTAAATCTTAAAATATAGCTTTTATTCACGGATTTGAATAAATAAATAAATATAAAATATAAATCTTGATTTAAAACAGAAAGTAAATAGTACTTTCTTAAATTCGATATAGTCGAATTTCAATGTATAACTCCCTTTCGAAAAGTTTCTATTCGATAACACTCTTTCAAAAAATCTCTATTCGATTAGCGTTCCAAACTTCAGAATAGTTTAATCATTTAAGGTTAACTCAGTTTCCGTTCATTCTAAATTCATTTTTGAATTTATCACTTCCAAATCTTTAACTATTTCTCTTATAATCAATCCAATTACAAAACATTTGCTTTTAAACCATTATTCACTTTAAAACATGAATGTTATTTCTTTATAGAAATCTGGGCTCGTTTATCGAATCAATTTTGATTTCAATTTATAAATATTATTACATTTTTAAATTACCATTTATCGAGCCATTTTATAACTTCTCAATCACATTCCAATTTATTTATCAAATCTCCTTTACACATCAACCATCTAGTCTATTTTATTTAATAAGTTTATAATTTCATATCAATTTTCCATTTGATTATATAATATGGTTCCAAACCGAATATTAATTATCTTGTCAAGTTCTGAATTATATAATATATAATTTCTCGAAAATAGATTACTTATATACAATTCGACATAGTCGAATTCAAATTATAAATCCTTATGGATTTATTATAATTCTATTCACATTTCGAACATCGAAATAAATTTCATCGGATTTTTTTAAAATGGTTTCCAATTTCCCTTTAAATTCATTCTCGAATTTACATTTCCAAATTATCCAATGGCAATTATTCCATTTCATTTATAAACATCGTTTATAAATTAAGCTACTTGTTTTATTGTAAAAAACAAGTAATTATTTCATCGCCCATTTAAAATTCAATTTCTATTTAAAAAAATAGATCTTCCCTTTTGAAACACAATTTATTTTCCTCCCATTTGAATATATTTTTACGGTATTAAAATAACAATACTTAGGGTCAGTGTTATTCAACATCCAAAGACAACAAGTCTATCACATAACATCAAACACATCATTTATCACAATATGTGAAAACAAACTGTAATGACCCGAGTATTTACACTGATCACTGACACAGATGAATTGATCGTTAGAACGTATTTTCAAATACGATTTTAAATCCAGAACTTGAAAATTTGAAAACATGTTAACTTGTGTATAACAACATTTATAGATGCATATATTACAACATTTACTAAAAACCCATTTTTAGACATTTGTGTTTGTTTAATTTTATTTACACATGTATGAGAACAACACTTTTACATAGCATGTATTTGTGATGCTAATTTTATTTTACATGTTAGTTCATTTTTCAAGGGATTTAAGAATTTGGTTTTTGTAAATATTGATGTGAAAACTTATCAAAATTGAATTAAAATATGCCAAACCTTTTTGTTGTTCAAAAGCAAAGCTTAAGTTTACATATACATAATCAAAACATGAAAGCCTCATTTCCTTTTTGGCAAAGCAAATTCAAAGGAAAGTTTACATATACATCAAAAACCAATTTCATTTGAAAACATGATAGCATGGGAAAACTTATTCAAACTTGTGGTACAGCAAGTTTAAAAACACCAATGCCTTTGCACATACCTCAATTGTTTTACAAAGGAGTTATCCTCACTTAATTTAAGAAAGTTCTTGAGTTTTAAAGGACATGTAGACATACTTCAAAGAACAAATCCAATTTTTCCTTGTTCTCAAATTAAAAAGTATGTACTTTAGGATCTTGCAAATTCTTGGTTTTAAAAAAACTTAACACTTGAATTTAAAACATGCCAAAAACCATTATTTTGTTAAAAACAAGTTCAAGATCCATTTCATGTTCACATATATGTCAACACAAAGCATGAACATGACATTCCCTTTTGCAAAGCATATTTTCCTTTACTTTCTTTATTTCTATTTTCTTTTCTCTTCACAATTTCTTGTTTATTTTTATTTTATTTTCTATTATATTTAAAGTTTATTTTATTTACACAAACCCGACCCGTTACACTTAAGCCTATTTTCCCTTTTGCAAAGTACCAAATTTCTATTGCCAATACCAGAGTTTCCCCTCAAAAACTTGTGCCACAACTGTTTAAAACTCCAGATCCTTCTTCCCGAACACTCCTCTACTTTTAATTTTGCCAAGTACCAATTCTTTTTCTTCTCCTATCAGTTGGTCAAGGTTTATAGTAAAACAAATGTTGATCTGGCATCATCAAATACACAGCAACACCATGATCAGATTTACCCGATCCTTCTCTTTCCTTCATACTGTTCCTTCTTCTCCTCCTTGTTTCTTCTTTGCTTTACTTTTTCTTCTGTTTATTTTTGTTTCCATTTTTTCCAAATGATTAAAACTTAAGGGTCAAACGTGATTCTGGCAAATGAAATTCACAACAAACACAAGGATTCAATCGGTCTGATCCTCTTCTTTTCCCCTCTCCGTTATTTCTTCTTCTTATCCAATCCTTGTGTGCCATTTCCAATGCACAGCGTGTACTCTATACACGTGCACAACCCGATGATCCACTTTCCAACCTTCATGATCATCTACACGCATCGCTCATCACCTTCTGACTCCATCGCTCAACTCCGATCTGGCCATCCCGTCCCCTACAGTGTTTTCACTGTTCAACCCATCCTCATCCAAAAAGCTTGATCCAGGAAAGTACCAACCGCCTCCTCTTCCTACCAGTGATCAACTCCGGACTCCACCAGTACACAGCCGACACCTGGGCCCACCATCTCCCCAAACACCACGTCGCTCGATCCACCAGAGGTGGTGCAGTTCTGCCCTAATTTTGTGGTGACTAAAAGATACCTAAAACCCTAAATACACCTCATTCACACAAATTACTTCATGGAAAAATCATTGAGTATTTTTCCCTTGATTCTCGGTCCCTCACGCTTCTCCGGACCCCATGGCATTGGATTCGATCACGTAGATCATCGGTGGTTGCCCCAAAACCAATTTCCGTTAATCCCATGATATCCCATCATCCACAACCTTAAAAATACTAATAACTACACTAAAATTCGTGATTTCCTTCCTTGATCGTATTTATATGCCTGAATCTTGATTCGGCGATGATTGAAATTTTTAGTTGACAGAGAATATACTATGTTCTTCCTGTTTCTAGTAAAATGTTTTTTTTAAACTTGTTCATGCTTTTCCCTTTCTTTGAAATGGTTTTGTTGGTGAAATAGTGATGTAACCTAACCTAAAATTCTATGGAAATTATCTACCTTAAGGTTACTGACTGGAAATCATAAATTTGTTTTATTTTAAACAGCAGGTTTTTGTTAACCTGTTAGTGCAAGTTCAAAAACCAAACGTCAATCTATACAACTAAAATAACCTACCCCTAGTTCTTTGATCAAGACAGGAAATTAATTCAACCAAGGATGCATTCAATCCAACAAGGCAAACCATAACATATAAAAAGAACAGTTCAAAACAGGGAAAAATGCAGGAAACAAATCAGAAAATTTAAAATATTTTACTCACCTAAAATTGCTTGAACCCTTTGGCTTTTCTTCTACTGATCTAACTCAATTATCCTTGTGTTTGTTTGAGTGAGATGCGTGTGCTTGTGGTCTTTATATATTGGTGAAAATTAATAAAATAATGGTGCAAAGAAAAATCAGTTTTCAGATTTGTATTTGACAGTTGAAAGACAGCTCAAAGGCAAATCTTACTAAATCAAACAGCCCTCCCCCTTTCACATGGCCTACCTCAGCCCTTATCACCCCATAAAATCCCCTAGGCAACCACCACATTTCCTCCTATTGGTTCTTATGAATTGTAATAAATAAATGCTTATGATCTTTCACAAATCTTCCTCTTGGATTTAACAAATTACAATATCATTTTTGTACCATTTAAAATTAGTTTGCCTTGGATTATTAAAACCAAAATCTCTCATGATATTTTTGATTTAACAACAAAATATAAAATTCATTTACTTGCCTTGCCAGGTTAGCAAAAATATGAAAGTTTTGTGCTACAAAAATCTATATAATGTGATGAAAATCTATAGGAAAATACTTAGAAAATCTATGGTGTTGTACTCGACTAGTGTAGGAAAGATGATGGTGTCAATTCATGATTTTGCAAATCTTTGATGCACATGTCTATTTACAAAACAAACATGAATTTGAAAATGCGAAAGAGGTGACAAATTTCAGAAATTTCATGAGAAAAGAAATGATTTAAAACTGAAAATACATGATACAAAAATGATCTTGCCATGTGAACACTATCTCTTTAGATTCTCTTTACAAACTCATCACTAGTGTAGGTGTTATCTCCAATATACACATATATATATAAATGAAAATATGCTTTGCAAAAGGGAATGTCATGTTCATGCTTTGTGTTGACATACATGTGAACATGAAATAGATCTTGAACTTGTTTTTGACAAAAGAATGGTTTTTGGCATGTTTTAAATTCAAGTGTTAAGTTTTTTTAAAACCAAGAATTTGCAAGATCCTAAAGTACATACTTTTTAATTTGAGAACAAGGAAAAATTGGATTTGTTCTTTAAAGTATGTCTACATGTCCTTTAAAACTCAAGAACTTTCTTAACAAAAGTGAGGATAACTCCTTTGTAAAACAATTGAGGTATGTGCAAAGGCAATGGTGTTTCTAAACTTGCTATACCACAAGTTTAAATAAGTTTTCCCATGCTATCATGTTTTCAAATGAAATTGGTTTTTGATGTATATGTAAACTTTCCTTTGAATTTTCTTTGCCAAAAAGGAAATGAGGCTTTCATGTTTTGATTATGTATATGTAAACTTAAGCTTTGCTTTTGAACAACAAAAAGGTTTGGCATATTTTAATTCAAGTTTGATAAGTTTTCACATCAATATTTACAAAAACCAAATCCTTAAATCCCTTGAAAAATGAACTAACATGTAAAATAAAAATAGCATCACAAACACATGCTATATAAAAGTGTTGTTCTCATATGCATCTATAAATGTTGTTATACACAAATTAACATGTTTTCAAATTTTCAAAGTCTGGATTTAAAATTGTATTTTAAAATACGTTCTTACGATCAATTCATCTGTGTCAATGATCAGTGTAAATACCCGGGTCATTACATTCTACCCCCCTTATAAAACTTTCTTCCTCGAAATTTGTAAACAGTAGATTAGAGTTATCGACTTATATATAAATAATTAACACACATCCGCAATTTCCTATTTATAGCCAAAAATATCTGCCCAAATTCCCCTTCTAATTCGTCAGTCAATTTACTTAACTCCGTTAAATATTTCCCAAAATCTTCATTCACTTAGCAAATAATCTACATTTCGGGACTCACAAATATGATTTGATTTCAAAAATCGACTAATTCACTTTCCCTGAGTCCATATCCCAATAAATACTTAAGTCTAGCCTTACTTTCGGGAATTACAAATTTTAAATCAAATTTAAAATCCTAACTCGATTTCCTGGTATCAATATGATTGGATATCATTCAACCATATTTAATTTATCTTAAGGCTGACCCTGGTTAATTAACTCCTTTTATCCTGCCGGACTGGTACAACTCCCCCCACAGTCTCTCCTTGATCTTGGGATCCAGTATTACGACCAGTAGTAGTGGAAGACCCTCTAGTTCATCCTCTTCGTCCTCGGTTACCCATTTTAATTACCTGAATATAACAGGTCGTCATTCCAGACTTGATGGGATATAACTAACTTGGGTATACCATCCAAGTTGATTTATTTTAAATTTATTTTAAATTTTCAAAAATACGCTCTCTCACACTCACCCAAAGCCTAGGTAATAAGTAACCTAAGCTCTGATACCAACTGTAACGACCTAACTTTCGAACACATCGGCATTTGTATCATTAATAAGAATAAGAATAGATAGAAGATAAAATCATAGAAAACATCGGAATCCCACGGCGGAATTTTCACAAAAGATGATACTTCATAATATTATACAGCGGAATATATTACATCAGAGCATCATATCTCTAGTGATACAAGCCATTCATAGTACATCTTTAATTATACATATCATAGATGACCAAACTTGTAGACTTAATTATACGGTCGTCAAGATAAGTAGATCAGCACACAGAAAGTCTCCATCCAGCTTCTCCAGTGTTATCCAATCCTGATTCACTTGTCTATTCATAACAAGTGTTATGAATACCCAAGAATTTAAGGGAAACAAAGAAAAATAAACTCCGGGTTAGTCAGGGGACTGGTATGAGTAAACAGATTAAAACAAATAAAAATATCTCATAAGACCACGCTGTAAATACGGAACGTGTTTTTACCTTATGAGGTCAAAACACTTTGTATACTTGAAAACAGATATTATCATAGTGTCCAGGTGGTTCACAAATAATTTAGAATCTAGAAGAATGCTTGCATCTCACATTCTCCTATATAGTATACAAATAAAAACCGCTTGGTGCTTATGGAAATTGGATTTCCAACTATGACAAGGTATGGGACCACCTTCCGATGATGTATCTCTATTGGCGAATGCACCTGGATTCAACAAGAACGTCTTACAACCCGGCCCACACATGACCGACCACTCATTTCTCTTGAGTGTATCGAATGTATATCAGCAACGGTTGGGAGCTACCCACCATCGTCCCGAAAAGGGACAGCATTGAAATGGATTAAAGAAGAAAATAAGATTTTCTCTAGATAGGTGATTATACACCGTAATGGGAGCGACCCACATAGCCATGCTGCCTGCCCAATTTTTGTCATTTCCTGGGTGTGAGGCTTGAGTCTAGACTTACCTTTTCATCATCACTGTTTAATTTCATTGAATGCCACATCGTCAAATCCATCAGAGATCACTAATTGATTTCCACAAAAATACTCTGGTTGTCAGGCTAAAGAAGTTTCCCTTATATGCCAGCAACTGGTACGTTTGAAGAAAACAACGTTCATGATTCTTTTGGAAATACTCTGTCAGACATTCGTCCATACAACTTGTCCTGGGATTGGAAAAACGAAGGCACTATTCAAGAATAGCCCTTGTATATCGCCGTCTTCAATTTGAAAATCTCTAACACGCGGCGTATAACCAAATCAAAGTGAAATATTTATTTCATCCTCTTTGAAATGATTAACGAACATTTTCCTTTTTAAATTATAAATCTAACAAGGTTATAATCTAATCTGCATATATAATCACAGTCAAACTAAACGGTATAAGATCATCTGGTCTCTACCTGGTTATTTTGATCATCTTTTCAAAACGACCAATTTTAGTGTGTGCGTCGCACACTGTTTTTCTTTCCGTTTTATTCGTCACCTTAAAAATGAATAGTTACTTTAAATTTCCTTTAGAAAAATATTTCTCATCATTATTACTTAATCTGATCACTCATAAATGACTTAAATTATGATTTAATCATTTATTTTACAACTTATACACTTGGTATTTTTCTCGTCAAATTTTCCCTTTTTGATCCATCCTTCTTGATTTTCTTATTCTTCTTTCTATACTGATAAAGTTCCTCCTTTTTATTTATTTATCAGTCTACTCACGATTAAAACATTATTCATAGTTCTTGTTTTACAAAGTATAGAACTGTTCATGATCGGTTTCTTATATCAGGGATTTTAGATTTTAGTTTAAAACTGACAAATTCTAGCGTATGTGTTACGTACGGTTTTTCTTTACCTTGTTTTGTTTTAAAATTTTAAATATCTCATTAGAAGATAGATTCTAATTTAAATTATAAAATAAATTTATAATTTAATATAATTTCAGCTTTTGTGCTGACTTCTGTCAAAACCATATCTGATTTTTTTATACTCGATCAGCTTCTTTTATTGATTTTTGAATATTAGGAAATCATTTCTAATTCTCATTATAAATTAAATTTATAATTTAATTTAAAGTACAACTTCTGTGTTTTAATTTCAGTTTTTGACGAAAACTATATTTTTGATCCTGATTCACTTTCTTTAATCAATTGTCTCCCTACTGCTTTTCTGTTGTGGTTATACGCTACTTTTTTCTTCTCTGCTTTGTTCGGTTTCCTTACACTTCTCTTTCCCTTTTTAATTCTCTTGTTTATTTTTATTCATTTCTTTTTTACTCTATTTATTTAAAATAACTTGGTTACATTCTGACGATGTTCAACTTCGTTTACAACGATCCACGCCTGATCCTCTATTCCTTCAGATTTCATTTTCCATATCAACAATTCTTTCTTTTTATTCCCTTTTTAAATTATTTCTTTTATAATTACATTAGGATAGATATATCATATATAACCTAAATAGTAAATTTTACCTTTAAAACAATCTTTTATTTTCTAAAGATCCTATTCTCTTCCTAGAATTATTTTCTATGCTTTTATTTTCCTTTACTTTCTTTATTTCTATTTTCTTTTCTCTTCACTATTTCTTGTTTATTTTTATTTTATTTTCTATTTTATTTAAAGTTTGTTTATTTAAACAAACCCGACCCGGTATACTTAAGCCTATTTTCCCTTTTGCAAAGTACCAAATTTCTATTTCCAATACCAGAATTTCCCCTCAAAAACTTGTGCCACATCTGTTTAAAACTCCAGATCCTTCTGCCCGAACATTCCTCTTCTTTTGATTTTGCCAAGTACCAAATTTTTCTTCCTTCTCCTACCTGGTGGTTGAGGTTTATAGTAAAACAAATGTTGATCTGGTATCATCAAATACACAGCAGCACCATGATTAGATTTGCCCGATCCTTCTCTTTCCTTCATGCTGTTCCTTCTCCTCCCTGTTTCTTCTTTGCTTTACTTTTTCTTCTGTTTATTTTTGTTTACTTTTTTGCCAAATGATTAAAACTTAAGGGTCAAATGTGATTCTGGCACATGAAATTCACAACAAAAACAAGGATTCAATCGGTCTGATCGACTTCTTTTCCCTCTCCGTTCTTTCTTTTACTTATCCAATCCTTGTGTGCCATTTCGAGCGTACAGCGTGTACTCTGTACACGTGCACAGCCGGTGAGCCACTTTCCAACCTTCGTGATCATATACACACATCGCTCATCACCTTCTGACTCCATCGCTCAACTCCGATCTGGCCATCCCTTCCCCTACATTGTTTTCACTGTTCAACCTATCCTCATCCAAAAAGCTTTATCCAGGTAATTACCAACCGCCTCCTCTTCCTACCAGTGATCAACTCCGGACTCCACGAGTAAACAGCCGACACCTGGGCCCACCATCTCCCCAAAAACCACGTCGCTCGATCCACCAGAGGTGGTGCAGTTCTGCCCCAATTCCGTGGTAACTAAAAGATACCTAAAACCCTAAATACAACTCATTCACACAAATTACTTCATGAAAAAATCATTGAGTATTTTTCCCTTGATTCTCGGTCCCTCACGCTTCCATGGACCCCATGGCATTGGATTCGATCACCTAGATCGTCGGTGGTTGCCCCAAAACCAATTTTCGTTCATCCCATGATATCCCATCATCCACAACCTTAAAAATCCTAATAAATACACTAAGATTCATGATTTCCTTCCTTGATCGTATTCATATGCCTGAATCATGATTCGGTGATGATTGAAATTTTGAGTTGACAGAGAGTATATTGTGTTCTTCCTGTTTCTAGTAAAATGTTTTTTTAAACTTGTTCACTCTTTTTCCTTGCTTTGAAATGGTTTTGTTGGTGACACAGTGATGTAACCTAACCTGAAATTCTATGGAAATTATCTACCTTAAGGTTACTGACTAGAAATTATTAATTTGTTTTATTTTAAATAGCACGTTTTTGTTAACCTGTTAGTGCAAGTTCATAAACCAAATGTCAATCAATACAACTAAAGTAACCTACCCTTAGTTCTTTGATCAAGACAGGAAATTAATTCAACCAAGGATGCATTCAATCCAATAAGGCAAACCATAACATATAAAAAGAACAGTTCAAAACAGGGAAAAATGCAGGAAACAAATTAGAAAATTAAAAATAGTTTACTCACCTAAAATTGCTTGAACCCTTTGGCTTTTCTTCTACTGATCTAACTCAATTGTCCTTGTGTTTGTGTGAGTGAGATGAGTGTGCTTGTGGTCTTTATATAGTGGTGAAAATTCATAAAATAATGGTGCAAAGAAAAATCAGTTTTCAGATTTGTATTTGACAATTGAAAGACAACTCAAAGGAAAATCTTACCAAATCAAACAGCCCTCCTCCTTTCACATGGCTTACCTCAGCTCTTATCACCCCCTAAAATCCCTTAGGCAACCACCACATTTACTCCTATTGGTTCTTATGAATTGTCATAAATAAATGCTTATGATCTTTCACAAATTTTCCTCTTGGAATTAACAAATTACAATATCATTTTTGTACCATTTAAAATCAGTTTGCCTTGGGTTTTTAAAACCAAAATCTCCCATGATATTTTTGATTTAACAACAAAATATAAAATTCATTTACTTGCCTTGCAAGGTTAGCAAAAATCTGAAAGTTTCATACTACAAAAATCTATATCATGTGATGAAAATCTATAGGAAAATACTAAGAAAATCTATGGTGTTGAACTCAACTAGTGTAGGCAAGATGATAGTGTCAATTCATGATTTTGCAAATCTTTGATGCACATGTCTTTTTACAAAACAAACATTTGGACGATCTATCTCGTGTCTTGTACTGCATGGTTCCACTCTGCAAGAACTCCGAATCATTCTCTTGAAGCTAATCCTTTTTATGATAAATGATCCGCTTGCCCCGAAATGACCCGACCCAATAGGGAAATCCCAATTCAGTGGACCTTTCGATACAATAAAATAGATTGCCACAAGGGCGCCATATTCTAGGAGCCCAAATATTGTTATTGAATAAATCCTCCTCTATCTGTTGCGGGTTGAGGGCTCCTTCCCCTTCTTCAAACTCCGATTCATATTTTTCATAGAATAATCTCTGATCAACGATAGAAAAATATCCATTTTGCATCATATCTAACGGATTCCTTGGTTCGGACCGAAGAAGCAATGTCATTCGATTATTATCAAACTGACTGCAATCCTTTTCTGTCCATGAGGATCCCGCCAGAGCGCCTTCTACTTCTAATAGGCCATGAACTAGATCAGAAGCATTCTCAATGAATCCATAAGAAGTGATCCTATTTTTTTCATTGGATCCGGGTCCGGGTGAAGACCAAAAATCTTGAGCGACCAATCCAGCAGAACAACTCAAAAGATAAAGAAGTATCGTTAATTTCTTCATGCTCGTACCAAGTTTGAAGTACCATTTGTACAAATAGGAATTTCCTTCCTTACATGATTTCTTCTTCATATAGATAGATATAGGATCTATGGGGCAATTACTTAGAAGTACATTTTGTGCAACAGCCCTTCCTATCTGATAGAAAAAGACCCCATGATCCTAAACCGATCTTACCTGGGATCGCAAATCCCAAGTTTGTCTATGAAGAGCGGATCTAATTGTATTAGTTTCTATAATTGATTTCTTTTGTGTAATACTAATTGATAGGGCCTCATTGATAAGTTCTACAAGTTCTCGTGCATTAGAACCCATGGTTATGGACCTGAATCCGTTAGTATGGAACATTTTCTTTTCCAAGTGAAATCCCCTAGTATATGAAAGAATGAAAAAGTGCTTTCATTGTTGTGGAATAAGAAGCCTTCATATCTTAATGCATGTATTTAATTTATTCGGAGCTATTAGAGTGGGATCCACTTTTTGGGGAATATGAGTCAAAGCAATAACAAGAACATTTCTAGTGGAACATCTTTCACAATTCCTGGAGAGATAGTTCTCTAATAAACCGAGGGATAAGTAATTCGACTCATTCACATACAGATCATGAATGTTTGGAATCCATATTATGCAAGGAGACATTGCTTTTGCTAATTCAAATTGAAGGGTGATATCAAATCGGTCTATTTTCGGCGTCGTATACATAGTTAGCACATTCGTCATAGTTAGCAGCTCCGTATCAAGGTCATCATCAATATCGTCACTATCATCAATATGGATATCGTCACTATCATCAATATCGATATCATCAATAAGATACTCTTTAGGCTTGTCATCCAGGAACTTGTTCGGAAATACCGTAATGAAAGGAACATAGGAGTTTGCCGCTAGGTTTTTGACCAAACAGGATCGTCCAGTTCCTATAGAACCCATCATTAAAATACCCCTAGAAGGGGATAGGGCTAAGCGGAGCGAAAAGGGTTTTCCCTAAGATGGGAAATGAAAACTGTTAGCCCCAACGAGGTTTGTGAATAAGTGATTGTCTGATAATGAGCAAGGAATATCCGTCTTTCTACTAAACAAAATCTATTGAACTCATAATTCATTAGATACTTTTTCTGAATGTCAACTAAGTATCGTAAGTAAATTGATCCTGGTTGTTCAATCATTTGATAGCCCGAGTCATACTTTGATAAAGGATCACTATGAATCAGACTCAATAGAATTTGATCAATCCTTTTTTCTGTCATTAGAGTGGAGAACTAAACCAAGAATTCTCTTTCTTCATCATCAATCGAATCACTGTTCGCGACCTATGATTCCATTTTATCATCAATCCAATCACCGTTCACATTTTTTCTTTTTCTTATTAATGAATAGATCTCTTTACTTGTACGACTTACACGTCTCGTATTTCTCGAAAAAGTGATTCGATTGATGGAATTTGGTACGATACTTAAGAGATTGATGAGATTTATATTCAAATATTTCTTCTTAGAACATATTGATTTAACCTCGTAAGTGGGACCACCACCCAATAGCATGTTGCCACAAAAAGCAAAACACCGTATCTCTTCCAGAGAATCTCCTAATTGTTCCAGAGCAACTAGAAAGAGATTCTTTAACCAAAAAGAATTCAGTTCAGATGTAGGATACCTATCCAGAAGTTTTCGCAACTCAATCATGTATGATGGAATCATCAAAGATTTTATCTTTTCTAACTTTGTTTGTAACTCACTAGAGGCTCGAAAAAAAAAGAGAAGATGGATACGAACGAGATATCCAACAACAAGAAGAAGGAAAAAGAAAATACATGATACAAAAATGATCTTGCCATGTGAACACTATCTCTTTAGATTCTCTTTACCAGCTCATCATTGGTGTAGGTGTTATCTCCAATATACACATATATAAATGAAAATATGCTTTGCAAAAGGGAATGTCATGTTCATGCCTTGTGTTGACATACATGTGAACATGAAATGGATCTTGAACTTGTTTTTGACAAAAGAATGGTTTTTGGCATGTTTTAAATTCAAATGTTAAGTTTTTTTAAAACAAGAATTTGCAAGGTACATACTTTTTAATTTGAGAACAGGGAAAAATTGGATTTGTTCTTTAAAGTATGTCTACATGTCCTTTAAAACTCAAGAATTTTCTTAACAAAAGTGAGGATAACTCCTTTGTAAAACAATTGAGGTATGTGCAAAGGCAATGGTGTTTTTAAACTTGCTATACCATAAGTTTGAATAAGTTTTCCCATGCTATCATGTTTTCAAATGAAATTGGTTTTTTTGTATATGTAGACTTTTCTTTGAATTTACTCTGCCAAAAAGGAAATGAGGCTTTCATGTTTTGATTATGTATATGTAAACTTAAGCTTTGCTTTTGAACAACAAAAAGGTTTGGCATATTTTAATTCAGGTTTGATAAGTTTTCACATCAATATTTACAAAAACCAAATTCTTAAATCCCTTGAAAAATGAACTAACATGTAAAATAAAAATAACATCACAAATACATGCTATGTAAAGTGTTGTTCTCATACATGTGTAAATAAAATTGAACAAATGCTATTAAACACATGTTATCAAACACAAATGTCTAAAAATGGGTTTTTGGCAAATGCTGTAATATATGCATCTATAAATGCTGTTATACACAAATTAACATGTTTTCAAATTTTCAAAGTCTGGATTTAAAATCGTATTTGAAAATACGTTCTTACGATCAATTCATCCGTGTCAGTGATCAGTGTAAATACCCGGGTCATTACACAAACGGTAATAAATTTTGCGGAATCCAGGTTGATCCCTCCAATCTGTTTCCCTGCATTCACAAATGTTAATTAATGTAAATAACATAAACTTTATATCAATATGAGATATCATGATAAATAGAATCAATATTTAACCAATGATTTATATATAATTTCAACCAATATATTATCAATTCATCCAAACAACCATCATACAACATTCAATCATCACATATCAATTTTAAAATAAGTTTATAAAATTATAAAACAAGACATAGTAGTGAGTTTACACACTTTGGTCGTTTATCGTTAATAACGGTAAACGGTCAATAGATCTGAACAAGCGTTTTATTTTGCAATAAGTTTCAGTGAGCTCCAAATTGCTCCAAAATAGTTCCATTGTGTAGCCTTCGTCCATACGATCCCAGTGGATCTTGTTTCGTCAAATTTTGGTGGCATACGGAAAAGTTATTATTTTTACAAGTTTTGAAATATATTATAAGATCGTAAACAAATAAAGTAATACTTAATTACCCCTCTAAACTACTTGATCCACATTTCCCTCTCTTAACCCTTCTTTCCAAACAACATCAGCGCACTCCAGTATATATCTATGGCCGTTTTCATAGATTTCAACCCACTTTCTCCCTCATCTCATCAATTAAAATCAAAATAAAATTACCATAATTCTCCATATCTCCTCCTATCCTCTCCATACTGTAACGACCTGCCTTTTTGACCGTTTCAAATCGGTAATTAAACCAACTTAAACCGCTCAAAACGACATACTGTTATTTAGCTTACGGGGTTTAAACAGAATCATACGTAGAACCACATAATACAATCACTTGCAATCGAAAAAAATATATACAAATATCAGAGTTTACACAGAATTTTATATACACAGCGGAAGAAAAATATACATTAATTTATTTATCAAAATTTGCGAATTTTATGCGGACCAAAAGCGAATGTCTTCGCGTTTCTATAACTTCGATAGTTGAAATCTTTTAAATCAGCAACACTCGGTTTGACCCAAGCAAAAGACAAAACACTCGGATCAGGACTGAAATTTTCATATTAGTCAAATCAAATGAAATATACAAATAATCATAATTTCAAATCTTATTCCGGTTAATATAAAGTTTTCACCATTTTTCCAAAATTCATTTAAGTGTCTTACATAAGATATCAATTTGTAATCGATCCAATGTTTCAAAATTTCCAATAATTAAACTTCTCTTCACATTCAAGTTATTAAATCACTGAATTTAATATACATCCTTCATATCCATTCTTCCATAGTCCATATCATTACAAGGGATATAATTTGACAATTTATTCAAATCTAAAATATCCAGTTTAATTATATTTAAATTTCATCCATTGGTTTCCTATTATATTTCTCTTTTTATATATATTTTAAAGCCATTATTATCCTTTAGAAATATATATTATAAGAATATAACTTTAAATATTTAATTACAAATTGTTTTCATAAACCTGAATTTAGTTCAAACCGAAAAAAGAAAAAAATCTTTATAATATATACGTTCCAAATTTACATTTAATCATTTGAAATAATAATTCTATTTTATAAATTTCAAATATTCAATCGTTCCTATTTGCCAAACAACAAAGATCAACAAAAAAAAACACAATATCAAAAACTCAATAATACATCCAATATCACATATTGAATAGAGTGTTCAAAGGTCAAAAACCAAATCTAAAGTCAAGTGATCGATCACAACATAGCGGTAAACATAAGGGATAACATAAATATCAACCCACTAATCCATTTAAAGAAATTGTTAATATCGACCATCCTATTGTCAGTCAACATCCAATTTGGTACCTCATCCGTATCTTACAATCAATCGATAGCCAACAAACATCAGATTATTTGTACGATAGTAATAGGAAATTCCAATACCAAATTAAACAATCCAAGTTACGTGTCTAAATTATGACTATCAATAAATATCCATTTCAATTCTCAGATTTAATATCAATCTAAGAACTCAGTTAAGTGTTGTTGTTTTTTCATATAAGAATTCAACCAACTCTTATTGTCCGGTTAAAATATTAAATTTTACGATAAAATTAACGGTCCAAACTAGATGTCAAATTTTAGTTAAATCAATCAATTTCAAATTTATCACTCAATTTATCTAACAAAATCTATATTAATATATTCTAAACGATTTGGTTTAACAAATAGCCACAATTGTAGTACATCGTGAATGGAATAAACCACTCACCTGCAAACTCTTCTTCCTGCTTAGTTACAGTTGTCGTTTATGCTTCAGAAACCCAAGTTACGACGCCGCTTCAAGCTCAAACCACCATTGCAATGCTCAACTTCACCATGATCTAATGCTACCACGTCGCAGGCCTCCAAGGCCCGCACCACCGCGAGCAGATCCGGCCAGAGAGGAGTACATATATGAGTCGGGGAAGCTCCAGGTCAGAGCATTTCAAGAATATGATGTACAAGATGGCGAACTTGGATGTCGCATGATGAGTTATAGGCTCGGACTGGAGGGTTTGGAGTTGGGTGAGGTTCGGAGGCCATTAAATAAAAGGAGGAACGTGCGACGATGATAAGGGCGGCGATACAGGACTGCTTTGCTGCACCAGATGGAGGGTGAGCAGACTCAGAATTGAGGTCAAATAGCATGGTTCATGTCAAGGATAACGGTTACAGCTCTTTTTTTCTTTTTAATAGATATGGATTCGGTTTTCATTGGAGAAGGAGAATTTGAAAGTTTCATTTCTGTATAAGGAAGAATAGGCAGAAAAGGGAAGGCAGTTTGCATGTATATATAATTCGAACAGATTGGATATTATATTTAGTTTGTTGAAGAAGTAAAAGCACTTGAATTAAAAACGGAGGAGCTGAAGGATGTTTTCGTTTCCCAAAATAAATCACATGCAGCCTTAATTAACACATCAATCCATGTTTACGCGTTCCCCCTTTCTCATTCTTACAATTTAAATCTTAACTTAAATGTACTATGCAGATGGAAGAACGTGGGTATCTAGTTTCATGTATTGCAAATATCACAGAAGAAAACGTTTTTTTTAACATATATAAGGCATGCGTTTGTCTTTTATATTTTTTTTCTTTCTTGTAGATACACACATGCAAATGGAAGATACACACATGCATGAATTGGTTGTGTATGTTTAGGTTGGAAGGACAAAGGCTTTTAAAATGAATGGCTTTTAAGAAATCAAAGTAACACATGCATTGAAAAGAATGCACACATGGTTTAAAATAAGAAGTAAATGTGTCCACTTATAAAATAAAAAATTAAATAGATGCTTTAATAAAATAAAAAACAGGTTTTGCAGACCTAAAATATCTGGAAAATATGTGAGACTCGAATTGGGACACGTCGGACTCAAATGGCTCTATTTGAAAACTGAACTGTGCAGACCCTTTTGCAAATTCGCCACGCGCCATGCACCAAAACTGAAAAATAAATATATTGCGGAAATTAGCATGATGAGACGAACACAACGGTATATAATTTGCAGTGCCACGACGCTCTGTTCAAAAATGCGTTACGGACCCCTTTAAATGTAAAATTCGGATAGGAAAACAATTAAACGGATATCAAAACGTCCGACTTTCGTGAAATGAATCTCGCTGTTGGATTCTTGACAATAAATAGAATATTTCTCATGTTTTCCCGAACTGATTTTGAAGAGATTTTAAAATCGCTAATATTTAAACTATTATGCGCAGCTTTGCACTGAAAATTGCGCGACCGACAAACATTCAAATTTACCAACGAAATTTTCACAGTTACTACTTCTCACTGTACGTATTTCAAATTTCAGATTCCCATTACGAGAAATTATAGAATATCGTCAAAATAAAATTTCAATTTAAATCATTAAAAATAGCGGGTTGTTACAAAACTGATTCAAACAAAGTGACTAAAATTTGACATTTCAATATAAAATTATTTAAATCTCTTCTAAATGAAAATAACAAATTTCAAAAACATCAATATTTCATTATAAATCGATTTCATGATCTAAATCAATACGTTCTAAGTTACGTTTATTGTTTATTGCTTATATTTAAAACCATTTTAAATCAATAATTAAATTTAATTCAATAACTTAAATGGTCAAAATTAGCGGGATGTTACAATCCCCCCCCCCACTCAGAACTTATTATCCTCGAAAAGGAGAGTTTGTAAAAAATCTTATGTATATAACAAAATATTCTTACTTATTCAAATATTTTTACTAAGTTTGGAACGAAATAAATTATAGGATTTCAAATTTGAAAATTCATCCTTTTATTATTAATTAATTTTACCTGTTATAAATCTATTTATAAAATTCAAAATCTTAATTTCAAACACTTTTATTAAAGTTCGAGTTTCTTATAATCAAAACTTATATTTTGAAAATATGATTCTCGCGTTTGAAAATAACTTTTGAAATCAAAAATAAATATTTTACTAAAATCCAAAGTTGTTGCATTTCTTAAAGCATCTAAAAACTTTTATTTCTTAGTTTATTATGTTGACGTTGTATAAATTTAGTTGCAGATTATTGATTTTTATATTTAACGTTCGAAAATACTTGATAACTCGAAGTTTAACAAGTTTACTGTCGTTCTTACAAACGTTAGGCATACGCTGGCCAGGCGCACGACTAAAATCCCTAAGTACTAAATATGCTTGTTTCAACTCCTTGTGAAAATACTTAAAACATTTATAATAGATATGGAAAATACTTCCCCCCATGGATCGCGGTTACTCGGCTGTTATGCTACTATCCCAGCAGAATCGCTTGCAACCATAGGTATCACACCCCTTGAATTTTGCCATGGTTGTTGCTATAGATCGCAGTTACGCGACGGTTATGCCACTATCCCAGTGAAATCGCTTGTAACTGTAGGCATTGTGCCCCCATTGAATTTCGCTATGGCGTCTAGATCGCAGTTACACGACGGTTACGCCACTATCCCAGTGGAATCGCTTGTAACTGTAGGCATCACGCCCCTTGAATTACGCTAGAACAGGTAAGTAATAATAATAATCAATGTGATATCACCGAGTGAGATTTCAATATTGATGGATACTCCAATCGACAGAGCACCAATGTAGCTATGATTTTCAATTTTCGATGGACACTCTCGACGAGCGCCAACGCAATCCCTCTCTCAGGAATTGCGATTTCGATGGAAGGTACTTCCCATATCTTTATTTCGAAAACATATATATTATATATATAGTACTTCATTTCACGTTTTGCATATATCGCACTTACATAAATATAAATTTACATAAGATTTCCTTTTCAACATTGTGTTTCAAATATATCATTCTTATATAAATCTTCCATATATAAGGTTCGAAAACCTCATATCAAATATTCAATATCAAAGATTCTCGAAATTCTGTTTCATTACCAATTTAGTTTTTATTTTTCTATCAATTTGAATATTAAACATCATTC
The DNA here is from genome assembly GCA_030737875.1 of Allium sativum. Classification (NCBI taxonomy): domain Eukaryota; kingdom Viridiplantae; phylum Streptophyta; class Magnoliopsida; order Asparagales; family Amaryllidaceae; genus Allium; species Allium sativum. The sequence goes on along the minus strand of CM060912.1, from coordinate 526,325,780 downwards.
CAAACCTGGTTCATATCCACAATCAATTCATTATTAAACAATACATTCGATTTGGGTTACATAACTCAATTTTCATTACTCAGTTTGAATCTTTACGTTCAATCATTTTGGATTTAAATTTCTCGGATTGAAAATATATTTTATCTCAAAGTAGCTAGATACGAAATAGTTTAAATAGTTGGGTTCAAATAAGAAAGATTTTGGTAAAATAAGTTTGAGTAAATTAGATTTTTGGTGAAAATAGTTTAAAATATATTAGATGGATTTGATAAAATAGGTTTGAAAACAAAATAGATAGGTTCTGGTCTAAAATAGTTTAAATAAATTAGATAGGTTTTATAAAATAGGTTTGAGTAAAATAAGTATGTTTTGATACAAAATAGTTTGCCAAAATTTCTCAAAATCAAATAAAAATGGTATAGAATAATTAAATAAAATAGATAAATTTAATTCAAATAATACAATTGTAATACATAAAATAAATAATACTAATTTCAAGAATTATTCCAATCCGATCCAATTTTCCGAACCTTTCAAAATTTTAGCTAACATCGATTCCGATATCGAAAACTTAAATTTTAACTTAAGATTCAATTTAAAACTTTTCAATTTCAACCAAGTGTTCAATTTAGATCACAACTCAAATTTCCCATTTTCAATTTTCATTTTCATTTTGAATTCCTCTTTCATTCCATATTATTGGATTTTAACCGACTTCTGAATTTCTAAATATCAAGTTCACCACTTAAATCAATTCTTCACAAGTTAAATTTTATCTTTCAATCAATTAAACTTAATAGAATCCTTAAGTTAAGCAATTTAAATTTTAAATTTAAACACCAATTAAACTTTACATTTGTCTTTAATTATCAACATACAAGATAAATTTCAATAAATCAAAGTCATTCATCGAATTAGTTAAGTTAAATTCATTCCTTTGATTTGAATATTTGAACACATTAATCTAAGTTGCAATTTAATACCAAACCCTTTGATTTTAAAAGTCAAGCTAAAATAAATTTTCACAATTTTTACTTTTTTTAAAATATTCCTTAAACAAAAGCTTATTCAAGATATTTCAAAATATCAAACTTATAAAATATCCCTTTTCCCATTCCAATATTTAATCAACTATTTAGATTATACTCAACTTAAAATTCAAATCTTGTTCACAAAGGGTTGGATTATTCAAACAGTCAAAAAATAAAATTTTCAATTCAATATTTGGAAACCATGAGTTCAATCATTTCTTATCAAAACTTCTCAAGATGTACAATTACACTCTCCTAATTTTGACAACCATCTGTTCTTACTACGAGTATTTCCCAAATATTTGATTCAAAATCAATAAGTGAATAACTAATTTTATTAATTCCTAAACTTTACACCTATAATTTCGACAAAATGTGACAACCTGAAGATGGATTCGAAATGGGATCAAGATTCAAATCAAAGGAGGCGTTAATAATGAAAGCTAACGAAGAGAACAGATTCGAAGAGTGGAGATTTCGAAAAGATTTAAATTTCAAAATAATTTATAATTCCAAAAAACTTTATTTTTCAGAATACGCTCTCTCTAGAGTAATTCCGGTGATAATTCCACTCATTCTAGGGTATTGCTACCTTATCTCTAATGAGTTTTTAAACCCGATAAGCTAAGCTTTGTATAAACCAAAGCTTTGATACCGACTGTAATGACCGGCCTTTTTGAATGTTTCAAATCGGTATTTAAACCAACTTAAACCGCTCGAAACGACGGATTGTTATTTAGTTTATGGGGTTTAAACAGAATCATGCACAGAGTCATAGAATACAATCACTTGCAAGGGAAAAAAATTATACAAATATCAGAGTTTACATAGAATTTTATATACACAAAGGAAGAAAAATATACATTAATTTATTTACCAAAATTTGCGAATTTTAAGCAGACCAAAAGCGAGCGTCTTCGCGTGTCTGTAACTTCGATAGCTGAAATCTTTTAAATCTGCAACACCCTGTCTGACCCGAGCAAAATGCAAAAGATAAAACACTCGGATCAGGACTAAAATTGTCATATTAGTCGAATCAAATCAAATGAAATATACAAATGATCATAATTTCAAATCTTATTCCAGTTTATATAAAGGTTTTTACCATTTTTCCAAAATTCATTTAAGTGTCTTGCATAAGATATCAATTTGTAATCGATCCAATGTTTCAAAATTTCAAATAATTAAACTTCTCTTCACATTCAAGTTATTAAATCACCGAATTTAATAGACATCCTTCATATCCATTCTTCCATAGACCATATCATTATAAGGGATATAATCCGATAATTTATTCAAATCTAAAATATCCAGTTTAATTATATTTAAATTTCATCCATTGGGTTCCTACTATATTTCCCTTTTTATATATATTTTAAAGCCATTATTATCCTTTATAAATGTATATTATAAGAATATAAGTTTAAATATTTAATTACAAATTATTTTCATAAACCTGAATTTAGTTCAAACCAAAAAAAGAAAAAAATCTTTATAATATATACATTCCAAATTTACATTCAAATCATTTAAAATAACAATTCAATTTTAAAATTTCAAATATTCAATCGTTCCTATTTGCCAATCAACAAAAAAAACACATAATATCAAACACTCAATAATATATCCAATATCACATATTGAATAGAGTGTCCAAAGGTCAAAAACCAAATCTAAAGTCAAGTGATTAATCACAACATAGCGGTACCACTAATCCATTTAACGAAATTGTTAATATCAACCATCCTAATGTCAGTCAACATCCAAATCTGTACCTCATCCGTATCTTACAATCAATCAATAGCCAACAAATATCAGATTATTTAAACGATAGTAGTAGGAAATTCCAATACCAAATTAAAAAATCCAATTTACATGTCCAAATAATGACTATCAATAAATATCCATTTCAATTATCAGATTTAATATCAATGTAACAACTCAGTTAAGTGACTTTTTTTTATATAAGAATTCAACCAGTTCTTATTGTCCGGTTAAAATATCAAATTTTACGATAAAATTAATGGTCCAAACTAGATGTCAAATTTTAGTCAAATCAATCAATTTCAAATTCAATCACTCAATTTGTCTTACAAAATCTATATTAATATATTCTCAACGATTTGTTTTAACTAATAGCAAGAATTGTAGTACATCGTGAATGGAATAAGCCACCCAGCTGCAAACTCTTCTTCCCGCTTAGCTATAGTTGCTCGTTCATGCTTCAGAAACCCAAGTCACGAAATCGCTTCAAGCTCGAACCACCACTGCAACGCTCTACTTTGCTATGATCCAATGGTACCACGTCGCAGGCCTCCAAGGCCCACACCACCGCGAGCAGATCCGGCCAGAGAGGAGTACGGATATGAGTCGAGGAGGCTCCAGGTCAGAGCATTTCGAGAATATGTTGTACAAGATGGCGAACTTGGATGCCACATGATGAGTTATAGGCTCGGACTGGAGGGGTTTGGAGCTGTGAGAGGTTCGGAGGCCATTAAACAAAAGGAGGAAGGCACGACGATGATAAGGGCAGCGATACAGTGCTGCGTTGCTGCACCAGATGGAGGCTGAGTAGACTTGGAATTGAGGTCGAACAGCATGGTTCATGTCAAGGATAATGGTTACAGCTCCTTTTTTCTTTTTCTTTTTCTTTTTAATAGATACGGATTCAGTTTTCATGGGAGAAGGAGATTTTGAAAGTTTTAGTTCTGTATAAGGAAGAATAGGTAGAAAAGGGAAAGCAGTTTGCGTGTATATATAATTTGAACGGGTGGGATATTATATTTAGTTTGTTGAAGATGTAAAAGCGCTTGAATTAAAAACGGAGGAGCTGAAGGATGTTTTCATTTCCTAAAATAAATCACATGCAGCCTAAATTAACGTATCAATCCATGTTTACATGTTCCCCCTTCCTCATTCTTACAATTTAATCTTAACTTAAGTGTACTATGCAGATGGAAGAACGTGGGTACCTGGTTTCATGTATTCCAAATATCACAGAAGAAAACGTTTTTTTAACATATGTAAGGCATGCGTTTGTCTTTTATATTTTTTTCTTTCTTGTAGACACACGCATGCAAATGGAAGACACATACATGCATGAATTGGTTGTGTATGTTTAGGTTGGAAGGACAAAGGCTTTTAAAATGAATGGTCTTTAAGAAAACGAAGTAACGCATGCATTGAAAAGAATGCACACATGGTTTAAAATAAGAAGTAAATGTGTCCACCTAAAAAATAAAAAAATAAATAGATGCTTTTATAAAATAAAAAGACAGGTTTTGCAGACCCAAAATATCTAGAAAAATATGCGAGACTTGAATAGGGACACGTCGGACTCAAATGGCTCTATTTGAAAAATGAACTATGCAGACCCATTCGCAAGTTCGTCGCGCACCGAGCATCAAAACTGACAAATAAATATATTGTGGAAATCAGCATGATGAGACGAACAAAAAGGTATATAATTTGCAGTGTCACGATGCTCTGTTCAAAAATGCGTTACGGACCCCTTTAAATGTAAAATTCAGATAGGAAAACAATTAAACGGAGATCAAAACGTCCGATTTTCGTGAAATGAATTTCGCCATTGGATTCGTTGAATAGAATACTTTTCATGTTTGTCCGAACTGATTTCGAAGAGATTTTAAAATTGCTAAAATTTAAACTGTTATGCGCAGCTTTGCACTGAAAATTGCGGAACCGACATATATTCAAATTTTCAGACGAAATTTTCACAACTACTACTTCTCACTGTCTGTATTTTAAATTTCAGATTCCTATTATGAGAAATTATAGAATATTGTCAAAATAAATATTCAATTTAAATCGGAATTTAAATCATTAAAAATAGCAGGTTGTTACAAAACTGATTCAAACGAAGTGACTAAAATTTGACGTTTCAATACAAAATTATTTAAATCTCTTCTAAATGAAAATAACAAATTTCAAACATCAATATTTCATTATAAATCGATTTCATGATCTAAACCAATACGTTCTAAGTTACGTTTATCGTTTATTGCTTATATTTAAAACCATTTTAGATCAATAATTAAATTTAATTCAATAACTTAAATGGTCAAAATTAACGGGATGTTACACATACTATTATTGCCAAACTCGAACATCCCCATTAAAACACGTTTGAACAGCCGAAGTTTCAACTATAGTGAACCCGCGACTTTAAATAGCATCGATCTCGCCTAAAATTTCACAACCTATGCTAAAACCCTACGACAACCCTAAATCTAAGAACCAAAATCCCATTCGATGCTCCAAATTCGAGCATTAGCCAACCCTAGCTCAAGCACAAACATATACAGCGAACCAAAAAATTTCGAGCCCATCAAAACTCATATGAGGCTGAAGAGCGCATCAGCAGGAAACTAAATATATATGTTTAGTGATTTATTGGATTTGACTTCATTTTATACGGATATTAGAAGTTGGATTTTTCACATTTTCATTTTTGCTGGTGGCGGCTTGGAGTGTTGACTATGGGAGAAATGGGAGCAAAGGTTTAGGGTATTTATAGGAAATGATATTATTATTTTTCCCATTATTTTACTAACTTATATTGAATCATTACCTAAGTTCGGCATTTAAAAATTCGTATGATCACATACGATAACTAATTTCAACGAAAATAAACTGACAGCTATAATTTGACATTATGGACCCAATGAAACTTATTTTATCAAAATCTGAGTCTGTTTGCTCACACAACATTATTTTAAACTCAAATTATTGATTGATTTACATTTTAATCACACACAGTCAAAAAACAACTCCGATTGGAGCAAAATTAGAAACTTAGCAATAATTAATCATTACGGATTTAGTCAAATTCATTTCGTTGAAAACGGAGGTCGTTTGCAAAATGGTTATTTTCTAAGCTCAATAAAACTAATAAAATATTAATTAAATTCGAAATAATTCAATTTAATAATAATAAATCAATATTATTTATATAGTCAAATAGAATATCATATAGCTTCAAAATAAACATATTTGGATTTATAACTCAATGTTTCAAAATCCAAGTTATATTGAAATTCGACTTATATAGAAATCCTTTTATATTATTAAATAAATCGTTATAATTTATATAAGGACGCAAAACTTCCTTGGTCTTTGAAGAGAAGAGGAAGAATGGATTGCCTTGAGGACAAGACGAATCAGAACACAAACAGAAGAACATTTCACTGCTTATTACAACGATTTCATCAGAATACAAGAATATACAGGGTATGAATAAATATTACACATTTGCTAAATATCAGAGATTTACAAATTACAATGCAGCGGAAAATAATACAAAACACAACCGAAAAGAATATACGGATACAGAGCTTTCCGAATATCATTCCAGCTGTAAACCAAGATCCTGTGAATATAAATCTGCAAAACCAAAACTACTAGTTGCCTGTGCGGAAAAGAGGGGCACCCAGAGTTTAGGTTAAAACAATAAACTCCAAGTCAGTCATGTGACTAGTGTGAGAACTAAAACAGTTATTTAAAACTTTACTTTAAATCAGATATATCAAGGGACCATGCCGTATAACACAGAACGGGTTTCCTCCCAAGAATACCAGTGCATATAACAAAACAACGCAATGCTTTTTGGAAAAATGAAGCTATTATAAGACCTAGGTCCTACCATACAATGCAACGCAAGCCGGGGGATAGGGTTTTATTTATAATAGCCAAACATGCTTGGTACGTTTAAAACAAATCATTTGATACTATTATAAGTGAACAGTGTTTAAAATAACTTCAAATATAAGTGTATCAATCCTAGACGGCATGCGTACAATATATCATGTCGCCAATACTAGGCTCTACAATCAAAACCGCAAATTTCACGTATTGGAAGTTGGATTTCCATCTGTGAACCAAGGAAAGGGATTGTCCTTACCGCTTTGAGACAATCTAGCCGATGTCTCAGGACCAGACACAGATGGGCCCTTGGATCGTCAGGGCCGGTCCACTCGATGTGGATTAAAATGCTTGAACACTGCGTTTCCCCGCCCTATGGGGCATAAACTGGTCATATACCGACGAAACTATCGGTCCCGGATCGACCGATATAACCGAGGCGCCTCGCTATCCATCATCTACATAAGTAAAATGTCAGGGCATGCAAAACGCTGACACCACTCCTAGCTAGAAGGAAACGCATGCCCTCCCTAATGTCCTCTCCCGTTTTTGGTTCACACCAGTGTGTGAGGCTCGTGAATTAACGCTACACAAAGCTACACTATATTAAAGCCGTGCTTTGATCATCAACCACAAGACTCTGTTTTCAACAAAAGCCCTGATCATTTGCATCTCAGCATGCCACACAGGCAATTCACGCTATGCAACCGATGTCAATCAATCACACAAAATGAAATCCGATGTCAAACACACATCCATTTAATAGTTCGTTCTGGGTCTGAACGAATTTGGAGGAACCTTATTCCTCCCCCATATGTCCAATACAGGGGAGAGGCCCTCAAATATCCGTCGATCTCCAAGTACGTCTGGACGATCACCACTTATTACCTTGTCTTGGATGTACAACCCAATCAAGACATAAGTAATCATCCAAACGATGTGAAGACCTCCGGCCTTCAACCACCGTCTTTATCTTTGACACATCATCGAATCAGTTATTCAGAATGGGATAAACTCGGTCTTTCTGAGTAACTCGCGTATATAATAAACAAGTGTTATAAAAACACAACATACGCCTCATTCCAATCCAGACTATTCCTTTATACAAATATCCTTATACTTTGGGAAAGGTTCCCATTAATTTTATCAAAGATAAATTCTTTAAATTTATTCTTTAATCTTCCTTTGGATATCATTTCAATCTGATTAAAGATGCATTAGAACTCCACTTAGTTTTAATCTTCCCAAAAATCAATATTAATGATTGTTTAACTTCGGAAATCATATCCTGTCTTTAACTGGGTTAAACAACCAATGTCATTTAAAACAACCCAAAATCACATTCCATTCCATCGGCCTTTAACCGTAAATTAGCAAGTGAACAATTCCCTAAGTACTAACCCTGAAGGCCTAAAACAACATCAGATCAATACCTAAGAAACCATTCAAATTAACTAATCTCCAGTTAGTTTCTGATTTTCTTAACTCCGTTGGGTCTAAGAATAGTATTATTAAAGATACCATTCACAACAACCCAAAATCACATTCCATTCCATTAGCTTTAACCGTAAATTAGCAAATGAACAATTCCCTAAGTATTAACCCCGAAGGCCGAAACCAACATCAGATCAATACCCAAGAAACCATTCAACTTAACTAATTTCCAGTTAGTTTCTGATTTTCTTAACTCCTTTGGGTATAAGAACAGTATTATTAAAGATACCATTCACGGCAACCCAAAATCACATTCTATCGTTATTCGGGTTAAAAAACAAGTGTTTTTTAAAACGCCGTTCACGATAAACCCAAAGACCAATTTCAATTCAATTCCAATTAAACATTAATTAATTGGTATACTTCATTAAATCTAAAATAAAAAGATTTAATCTTTTCTCAACTGGGTTCAAGAACAACGTTACTGAAGACACCGTTCACGACGAACCCAAAATCCCATTTGATATTAAATACAAGGCTCTGAATAGAAAATATATCGACTTATATTCAACATAAAATACCATAACCAACAAATATCATATTGGAAATAACGATATAAATATATCTTTCAAATTTTCATAACAATATCTGTATAATCACAAAATTCAACATCGAAATATTCCGAAAACAATTTCAATTCAAATCCATTCCAATTTATATATTGGAAATCCTAGTTATTTTTGAAACCATTTCAAATCCAATTTATTTATTTTAAAAATAATTGAATTATAATTCTAGTTCAAAACTAGTTCATTTCGATAAAAATCTATTTTTATCTTTTCAAATATGGAATTTTTCATCCCAATTCTTTCCAAATCATTTCTTATGATTTTACACTAACTATTGATATTTTTAATAATTTTATCAAGGCCCGTACAGTCGATTTCCATAAACGGCCATCGAACTGCACCTACAGCGACCTTTTCCAAATTTGATTCGGACATAATTCCAAATCCAACCACTAGATTTCAAATCTCTAATATTCGTTAGAAAGCTCTTTTCAATACGAACCCAACGATTCTGGTTTTAGGAGAATCCGACGGTCGGATCACCCGTAATATTCGTTCGAAAGCAATGGTCGAAATTCGCGAACTGCCGCTGCGCGGCGCGTTCTATTCAGGCCATGATATATATATATATATATACACACACATATATATATACACACACATATATATAGTATATTTCGTCGATTTCCATTTAAAACGTATTTTATAAATCGTTTTCAAAACGATTTCAACTTCATATTCAATTTCTAATCAGAATTTAATATTCCATATCATCGATATATAAATGATAATATTTTCAAAACATTATATTTTGAAATCATTTCCTTTTCGATATTCATTATATAAATGAATAAAATCGATATAAATATCGTTCTCCTCAAAATAGCGTTAATCTAATCAACACGGCTTTATATACATTTCAATATATTCGTGTCCATCCCAAATCGGACATCAAAACCAAATTTTGATTCTTTTCTGAATATTATTTGAAAATATTCGTTATAATAAAATAAACATTAATTTAAAATATTCATTCTTTCTGAACTGGAATCAGACACAGTCAAATACCGTATAATTTGATTATATGGATTTCATACAATGCATGTATACAACAACAGTGATAAATAATCATCCATCATCTAGAGTGCATTCTACGATATATAATATAAATATTTAACACTTATAACAATCTGTCAACTAATCGATTGACATACAACTAACTATTGGGATTAGTGTTTGTCCAATATCATCCCAATACTCGTGTGGGGTTTCAATCAACAAATAATGAATTTTATTTGTGCATTTGGGCGATGTGTAAAATTTATTATTCCAATCAATATCAGTTAAATGGGTGTATATAAGCAAATCGTCTTATTTGTAAATAAATATTTATTTTATTTTGATACCCGTTAAAAATTATATTTTTAACAATAGAATATTTATTCGGTTCATTTACACAATAAAAATGATATTTTTCTTGTTCCAACAAATTTTAGAAAATTTTGGCGGCATAACGGCGCGATAATGAAATCGGGTAATGTCTAGCATTACCCCTCTCCTGATATCGGCTTGCGCCATACTCACGTAATAATCCTAATCGATTCATTTCACCCAAACAACCAAACTTAACCAAATAATCTAATCAACCAAACCAAACATTCAAACAAGTCGTCCATGGTCTGTGGACGGCGGGGAATAGTTCATATATGCAGTTATAAAGTAAATAACGGTACAAAGAAGATTATAGTGAGGAGTTCTCACCTTTGGAATCCACTCCTCCATTCTTTTATTTCTGAACGGTTGGGATTTGCCCAAAATTCCAATGCGATCTTTTCCCGATATTTTCTATCGCCCGGATTTATTGTTCTGGTTCCAGAATTTGCAAACGAGCTCCAATCTTCACACCATCTCCTTTTCTAGCTTAAAAGCGCCATTCCGGACAACTTTCGCCTAGTGGTCTTTCTTCCGAAAGTGTGTCATTTCGCCGGAATTCGCGAAAAGACAGCATTTGGACAGCAGACTTTGGACGTGTTTTCCGGACAGCTCCGCAATCCAAAATAGGAATATCATACACCAAATCGAAGAGAAAAGTGTGCTCTTCGAATTTGGTATTGTGGAATTTTGGCCAGAAGAGCAACGTTTGAGAGATATTGGCGAAATAGTGACATGGGGTTTTATGCAAAACGGGATTTTTGGAGAAAAATGGGTTTTTGGAGGAGGAGGGGCCCACGGCCGGAGTTGAGGTGGTTGGTGACAGCGTGGGGCCTGACTGACGTGGGGGGTGGTGCTGGTGGGTGGAGGTGGTGGTGGAGGGGCCCACGGTGGTGGTTTCGGGTGTTTTGGGGCCTAGGGTTGCAAATTGGAGAGAGAGGAGGAGGGGAGTGGCCGGAGGGGAGGAGGAGTGGCGGCGGTGGATGGTGGCAGCGGGAGGAGGGGCGACAACAAGCTTTGGGAGGAGGTCTCCATTTTTGGAGAAAGAGGAAGAAAGGAGAGGTAGGAAAATAATGAAGAGAAAAGGAAAAGAAGTGGTTTATATGCATGTTTCTCTCGTATTGTCCGAATACAAACGATCTCCGATTGGCACGGATTTCGGACACGAGATACTAGGCGTGAAGACGAGTCCAACGAAACAAGTTTCGTCGAATTCTGAATTTGTTTGACCATCCGGTAAAATTGTCAAAGATGCTCAGATACTGTTCAAAAATGCGATTTTGGCGCACCTTTTCTTCTTGCACGCCCACACACTAACTCCAAAAATCATGGCCTTTTGGATTTAACCATTATTAGACGATACGAATTCAAAAGAAAAAAACGGAATCGAATTCTGAGATCGTGCCAATGACGTTTCTTTGTAAAATGACTGGTTATTTTACCCTAAACTGTTTTAGCTCGCACGGCCACATACTAACTCCGTTCGACGTGCATTTTGGAACTCAACAATGATTTGTCATTATGAATCCAGAAAAATTTATCTCGTCAAATTCTGAGCCCATATGCAAAATTTCACTTTTTAAGGGCTATGTATTGATAACCGAAAACCCCATCCAATTCTCACTATTCCAGATCTTGGAATATATCGAAATTTATACTTTTCGGAGTCGCAAACGGTATTTTGAACTCAATGGAAGTGGTTTCTAGTCCAAATTCATTCGTATGCAAAATGTGACTTTTTGGGCTATATTTCTATAGCGACTATTCTGAATTTTCAACTAGGCATAACTTTTTATTCCCACTATGAAATTTGGATTTTTCAGATTCATTGTAAAGATATTTTCAAATAGATTCTAATATTATTGGTTTCACTAAAATCCGGTTTATTTTGAATCATGTACATTCATTTGAAGTTTGAAATCGTATTTTCAAACTACCGCGCCATTTCCAATTCCTTTCTTTTTGGCAAAGCCGACGGGGTTGAGTGGTCCCCTACCACTTTTATTGATATGCGTAGACGATTACAGTAGAAACAAAGAAAGCAAACAAGGAAAAGACATACAGAGAGTACAAGCATACCAACCGCTGACTAGGAAGACAAAAACACATAATTACAATCCAAAGCTAAGAAGCTAAACAAATATCCCTGGGTCATACGAGAACTTGAGGAACTTTAGTCCTTCACGTATCATTCGCCACAGATGTTGTTTCCATTGAGCAAAAGTGTGGACGTACTCACTGTCAAAGCAGCACTTGTTGCGCTCATACCAAATTGCGTGAACCAGCTTTTTAAGAATAAAGTTTCGCATCCTCCCTCTAGGTCTTTTGGTACCAGCTCTAGTTTTAAAGTATTCCCATTGCCCACTGCTGACATTTGGAAAATTGAGAAGCCCTGTTTGTTGAAGTGTCATCTCGCATAGCTTCTAAACCTCGGAGCACTCAAAGAATAGGTGCTTAATAGTTTCCGGTGCAGCTCCACATAGTTTGCAGTTGATCTGGACTTGCATCCCCATCGCGATGAGTCTCTCCTTAGTTAAGATAGCTTGATTGATCACTTTCCATAAAAGCAAGTTTTCTTTGGCATTGTTGTCTCTTTTCCAAATCCTCTTACTCCATCTGCATTCAGAAAGCACAGTAAAGTCTGATAAAGCAAAGTACATATTTTTAATGTTGAAACTCTCACCTTTCCATTTCCATGTTGTAATACATTATGAGTGATGACTTTTGTTAATGTCTTCAATTTTGTTCCGCATCCCCAGGTCATTGCGATACATAGAGTTGGGCAGCCTGAGTTTGTCGTGAACCAACCAGTCACCCACAAAAGAATTGATGTGCACTCCAGATGCTTGTTTTTCAAGGTACGTTAGATTGTCATTTAAAATAAGACCATGATCAAGCCATGGATCTTCCCAAAACCTGACATTATCATATGCTGCATAACCAAATTTAATGAAAGGAAGAATCTTGAATTTCATATTGTTTATCGATTTCCAAGTCCAACTAAAATTTTGTAGAGTTTTGAGAGACCAAATACTTTGTTCCTTAAGAATATGTTTTCGTGACCAGCTAACCCATAGACTGGGAGTGTTGTTCAAAATATCTTATATGTTCTTAGCTAAAGCGGCACAGTTCCAAATACTGGTGTTTATTATGCCAAGCCCACCATTAGCTATTGGTCTAGTTAGTTTAGCGAAAGAAATAGGCGCAAGGTACTTCATATGCGCATTACCTTTCCAAAGGAAACGCATGCACGCGGTACGTATCATATTATGAAGTTTATCGGGAAGGATATATGTTCGAGACCAGTAAACTTGCATTGATATAATAACAGATTTAATCAACGTTAATCTACCAGCTTGACTAAGTAAGTAATTCGACCAACAATTAAGCCTTTTAGTTATTTTCTCAAAAAGGGGAAGACAGTGAAGAGTAGTAATTCTCGACGTAACCATGGGCAGACCAAGGTAAGTAATTTCAGTTTCGCTACATTTAATCCCGGTGTAACCTTGGATTTCATCTATGCGTGTTTGAGTTACTCCAGCAAGCATGATACTAGATTTATCATAGTTAATACTAAGACCAGTTAGCATATAGAACTTATGAAGCGTAGACATAATATTGGTAAGTGTTTTATCATTCGGCTTACAGAAAATAATCAAATCGTCGGCAAACATAAGGGAGGTTATGCGAGGTTCGGTGCATTTTGGATGCAAATCAAAAAGATTAGTCTCAACCAGATTATCCAGCATTCTAGTTAACATTTCCATAACAGTAATAAAAAGATAGGAAGATATCGGGTCACCTTGTTTGATACCTTGTTTGCTACCAAAAAATCCAACCGGCGTGCCATTGACATTAATCGAGAAGTGAGCTGTACTTATACAAGAGTAAATCCAAGCTGTAAAACAAGCAGGAAAATTCATGAAACTCAGAATTCTAACAATAGAAGACCATTGTAAAGAATCGAAAGCTTTCCTAATGTCAAGTTTTATCATGGCTCTAGAGGATATATTACGTGTATTGTAACCTTTTAATAGTTCATGAGCTAATAGGACATTATCAGAAATGTTCCTGTTCGGAAGAAAAGCAGATTGGTTCAGAGAAATGATTTGCGGTAGAACGAGCTTAAGTCTGCTAGCTATAACCTTGGAAATGCATTTATATATGGTGTTATAGCATGAAATAGGTCTAAAGGAAGTCACGTTGCTAGCATTCTTCGTTTTGGGTATAAGAGCTAAAATAGTATTATTAAAAGAGTGAAACATACTAGCTCTTCTGAAGAATTGTTTAACTGCTTTGGTAACATCATTACCAACTATATCCCAGCACTTAGTGTAAAACACCGCATTGAGTCCATCCGGACCACCGCAGGAATGTTTGTTAAGCGAAAACATAGCTATCTTAATTTCCTCATCAGAAACAGACTTACATAAGTAGTCTTTCACGTATTGACTAATTTTTGGTAATAACATCGGATTGATTTCATCAATTTGAGGTACAAAATCAAAGCTGTTACCAAAAAGATCCGTGTAATAATCAACAAAAGCGTTCTGAATACCTAAAAGGGTAGAATGTACCTGTCCGTGGTGATCCGTGATCGTGTGTATAGTCTCTCTAACTTGTTTTGCTTTGAGCATAGCGTGAAAGTATACTGAGTTTCTGTCGACGTCATCAAACCGTTTGATTCTGGTTTTTTGTTTTCTCATAGCGGATTCCATATTTAGAGCTTGCTGATATTGATAAGAAATTTCGTGCTCGACTTGGGATAGAGAGGAGTTGAGCGGGTCACGTAACATTTCAGCTTGAATACTCTCAAGTTAACGTTCAAGAGTGCAAGACTTGAGACTACCACTACCAAATAACTTAGCAGACCAAGCTTTCAGATCATTTTTAACTGACTTATGCTTTTTGAATAATTTAAACATATAGTTACCATAACAGTTCACGTTCCAAGCCTTATTGACAGTTTCCAGAAAATCTCCTTGAGTGGTCCAAATATTAAAAAATTTAAAAGAAGGTTTTCTAACCAAACGATGCTCATTCATTTGTAAAACTTGAGGAGAATGATCCGAAAGAATTGGCATAGCTAGCTCATTAATTAGACTAGGCCACACATTCAATGCAGCAGCATTACAAAATGAATGATCAATTTTAGAGAAGGTGCGTATACCGTTCCTATTGCAATTGTTCCACGTAAAATCTGGACCAGTGTAATTAATTTCAATAAGTTCAGAGAGAAAGATAGCCATGTTAAGGTGACTGATTTCAGCAGGTGTAACAGAAGACCCTCCTACCCTATCATTAAGATTAAGCGGATTGTTAAAATCACCGGAAATAATCCAAGGGAAAAGATCCTGTTTAAGGGTAGGCATAGTTTGAAAAAGATTTTCCCTAGCAGCTAGCGTGTTGTGAGCGTAAACAAAAGTAATAAAGTACATAGTAGAGGATGGGATATGCACATTTTGACAATGTAAAAATTGGTTGGACGCATCAATTTTAGTAAGACGATGAATGGTTGGATCAAAAAGTACTAAAATCCTGCCGTAACTAGCATGTTCTAAATTGTGTAATATATGCCAATTAGAGTTTACATACCTTGCAGCGTTGATAGTAAGATCTTCAGAAAGTTTAGTCTCCAGGATTGCTATCGCGGACAAGTTGTATTTTGCTATCATAGTCTTGCATTTATCCAACTTAACCTGCTTATGAGCTCCTCTTATGTTCCATATACATATATTGTGTATCATTTATTATACTCGATATGCTTTTCGGAACTCCTTGTCATGGATCTAGTTTTCATCTTATTATCATCAACAACTCCACTAGCACCGGCTATCGGTGAGGTGATTTCTGTGGGTTGCAGACTTCCGTCACTGTCTTTATTTTTAATGTACAAGCTCGATTCAGTTTCTTCAAGGAAGCCAGGGGATGGAGGTATTGATTTGTAAATGTTGTCAACCTTGTTGCTAGACTTGTCATTCTCTACTTCTATTTGTTGACCATTTAAACTGGTTTCACTTAATACAAATTGCTTCTTGGTTACACTAGGTTCTTTTTGAAGTGAGGAGCTGCTACTGGTGCTGCAAGCATTAAGAGAAACCAGACGCGGTAAAGCTGTTAGTATTCCGGGTTCAAAACTCTTATCAGCAAAAATGTTTGCCTCATTAGCCTCATCAAAAGTATTTCCAATTCCTTTTAAAATTAAAATAAATATTTATATTCTAACTTCGATTCAAATAAATATATACGTTCTAATTCTATTCAAAATAAATTTCTAGTTGTTATTATTTAAAATAAATCATTTTAAATATTCAAAATTCATTAAAATTGCCAAAATAAAAATTTTAAATTGGTTCTGATTTCTGGGTTGTTACAATTTATAAACGATTCCATAGGGCCTTTCTGAAAATTTGATTTGGACATAACTAACAATATACAAGAATGAAATCTCAATTTTTCTCTTTTATTAGGAAAATATAGTTTAGTAGATTTGAACGTTTCTTGTTTCAAAGAAATCCGACTTATAACGAATCTTGTACATTCAATTGAAGTTTAAAATGTAAAACTACGAACTACCGCGACGTTACGAGACCTTGTTATAAATTATATTATAATTAATACATTCAAACTTCACTTATAAATAAATGAGTTATTATAATTCGAATCTAAACTCAATTAAATCTCTTAAATTATCCAATTCACACAATATTACCCATTTAACTATTTCGGAATTTAAATTTATTATCCCACTATTTATATTAATTAAATATTCAAAATATTTGAATTCAAGTCATTTAAATTATCAAACCACTATTTAAATAACTAGATAAATTAATTATTCAATAGCTAAAAATACGGGATGTGTAGAAGCCTACCAAGAACCGACTAGCATATCCAACGTCTACAAATAAGCCCAGTTAATGTGAGAGGTCTAGATGCCATGGGACATTATAATTATTACACTAAGACGCAAGGTTAAGCCCAACTCATAGTACAAGTCTACCTGGAACAACCCGACAAATCTAGCATATACATTTGGTTGGTTTAATATGAGATGTCAAGTCTATATATATATATATATATATATATATATATATATATATATATATGTAAGTATTCGTATGTGAAGCAGGCATGACTTGAGAAGGTATTAAGTGGCTGACCAACCTTGTTTGGGTATTAAGTGGTTAGGACATTAGACCTCCTATAATGTTTACTCTTTACAAAGGCCGAAGTCATTGGACCCGCCACAATAAAGGTCTTAAATGGTCGCTGGGTCCGCCTTACTCTAAAGAGGTATTAAATGGTCCTTCTAAAACGATAGCATATGAGTGGGGTAGTTCTCTTTAAGTTGTCTGCTTCTTATCTAGGGGCTAGTGAGGACTGATCTAGGTACGGGTGTTATATATATATATGGCCTAAAGAAACCACCGTCTAAGGGAAGTATTAAGTGACTAGGAGTTCACCCGTAGGGACAACTAGATACTAACAAGAGGGTCCTCCAGTAGGGTTTTCTCAATTGAAGTAGAGTTTTTAACGCAAATCTGGTAGTTAGTGGCCAGTACTATGTAACACCCCACTCCCGCTATGATCACTCACTAAGGGAATGCCATAGCATCGGTGGAGTATTTTAGTGAATATAGAATAGAAAAATTACAACAAGACAGATATAAATAGTACTTGAAATTTTAAAACATCATCTCATAACAGCGGAAGTAAAACATGTCTGGTTACATCATAAAACCACAATAAAGGTCAAGTACAATATCCATCAAAATAAAGAAGTACATAATCCCACTCTCATACAATAGCCAAACAAAAGAAAAGATAACTGGATAACTGGAGCTTTACATCTATCCAAGCTCCTAAAGACTGGAACAGCAATCCGATCAAGCTCCACTACTGCTAGGATCCACCGTAGGACCTGAGGGTTGGGAAAAAGATAAAAACAACAGGGTCAGACATAAGTCTGAGCGAGTCCTATAACTTTAACAATACAATCGTTAAAGTAACCAGAGAAGACATAAACTGATATACGGTAACATATAGGGATGAATGGCTACCCTAAGCAGTCAACTAAACGAAGATAAAGGATAAAGACGCATCTACCCTCCCTAAGGTAAATTACTAAACTGCACCACACCAGTCGTTCCTAACTTAAAGGTTGATCCCACCCAAGGACTTATAAAATTTACTAATTAGTACCTGCGTACCCCTAGGTGACCAAGTAGGCGCCACGGGGCCCTACAATCCACTAGGTGTACACACTACTTCCCATTCGATCGGCTCCCTAACGTAGATACCGTGCTGGCCCCACCGTGGGATGTATCATTCCCCAATGTGGCAACCTGATGAAACTAAAGGTGCACGGCTTATATCTACTCGATGCAACAACGGCTTACCTACCAGCCCGGGCCCACTCACGCATATGAAGCCCGTTGGACTTGCGTTGCCACCGCTAACCCGTTTGCCTCTTACAGTCAAGCCCAGTATGCGTGTCCCGTCCTCGACATGGGTCGAGCCCACAAAGATACGTATGGGTTACTGGTTGAAATGGGCCTCCACAAGCTACCCACCTAAGCTTGTCCCTTTTTTCTAGTATATCCCACTTAACCCTTTAATCATGTTTTAATTACATGTTCTATTTTGGTTAAGTATTCTAATCGTATTTTCTATTGCCACCCAAGGCAACCACTAGATTTTCTCATGCCACCCGAGGCACCCACTTAACCCCTCATGTCCCTCTACATGCTAATGTGGTTAAGTGTTTCTTAATTAATTAATTAAGAACGTAACCTTTGTAAAGACCTCTCACATTAGACTGTCTTTTATGACCGCTGGTTAAGCCGGTTGGGTCCGGGCAGCCTTATGTCATAACAGAGTCTAACCTCGTGTCTTTACATTAATTACGTATTTAGTTTGTGCCTAAGACCTCTCACATTGGGCTAACATTTGTAGCAACTGGTTAAGCCGGTTGGGTCCGGGCAGTTTTACGCTACAACTGAGTCCAACCTCGTGTCTTAGTCAATTAATTACACCTAATTAATCACCCTCATAATTTTATATTAATTATCCCTAATTAATCAAGTTTTCTTAACATGGGTAGACCTAACTTAATAGGTAAATTCCCATGGGGTAGACCTAACTCAATAGGTAAATTCCCAACACATAGTATGGGTACACCTAACCAAATAGGCAAATTCCCATACTATGTTTATTTATTTTGTGTTATGCATAATTATATTAATTTCACACAATCTTATTAACTTATGCATTTAATTACCCCATCGTTCCCACGTAATTTCGTTCATGATATAACACATATAAAAGGTGTCAACTTGCATATGAATGAACATGTTTCCAAAGGTGCCATCTTGCATATTAACAAACACATAACTTGCATAGGAACTTGCATAACATGTCACATAACTTGCATATAATATGTCACATAACTTACATATTCATTTTGCATAACAAACTTGCATATTAGCTTATAGACTTGCATAATGTGTCATCATGAACTTGCATATTAATAAACATGTAACTTGCATATTTACATACATGTAACTCGCATATTAACAAACATGTAACTTGCATATAAAGAAACATGTAACTTGCATATTTACATACATGTAACTTGCATATTAACAAACATGTAACTTGCATATTAACAAACATGTAACTTGCATATTTACATACATGTAACTTGCATATTAACAAACATGTAACTTGCATATTAACAAACATGTAACTTGCATAGCATATTACCATGAACTTGCATAACATGCATATGATTACATAGCCCACAACTTGCATATTTAGCATCATGCAAACATAACATACATCATATTAAACTTGCATAAGCTTACATACTCAACATGCATAAACATAAGATTAATGCTAACATCATATCATATGATTCAAAGCTCATTAACCCACATACAAAACCATAAATCTCATCACATCTCATCTAATTAGTTTACCAAAAGATCATCAAAGTGATAGAAACTCACAACTAGCAACTTTGAACACCAAATGAAGAAGATTAAGATGCTAAGAAGGGATTAGAAGTTGATTAGAGAGTGATTAGTATGCAACCCTCTTCATAAAATTAGTGGAGGCCATGAGAGCTAGCATTTTGCCATAGTTTAGCCACTAGGTTTAATTATGAATGAATTAGGGTAGGTTAGGGTCTTATTTATAGATTAGGCAAGTGTTTTAGGCCATAGGATTAACCCTAGATTCAATCCAAGCCATCAAAGCATGTCTTGGGGAAGAAGTCAAGTGTAGGAACCATCTAGGGCCTTTAGATTAAAGATGGACCATGAGAACCATTCAAATGCAAAATCTGCACTTGAGCGAATCGGCCCACGGGTTGACAGCCAAACACCCTGGATTAACCCTTAGTCGACCCAGCGAGCTCGGGTCGACTTCAAAAATCGGCCGATTCGGTTATTCCCCTCTCCCAATTCGCTGTTTTGAGCATTTTTGCATATTTATTTATTAAATTTTCAATTATATATATATATATATATCAATATATATATATATATATATATATCTACACAACCCATTTCACTTAATTAAGTATACTTTAATTTGGGAATTTTCGTGAAACTTCGCGAGGCCATATCTTGGTCATACGGACTCCGATTTTCGAAAACTCGGACTCTATTTCGCGTATTTTTCCGAGACGAACACAATGGCATAGCCCGTTTCCCTTGATTCCCATTTTAGAATTAAATTCTGCCTCGATTTATGTTATTACAGGTTATTGAAAATACGGGTTGTTACATTCTCCCCTCCTTAAAGGATTTCGTCCCCGAAATCTTCAAGTTAGGAAGAACGTATCCTACCATCCAATCATCCATCTACTCAAAGCATCATCCACGAGCAATCATTGTCCTTACAAGATTCTAAATGCTGGATGGATATATGCAAAAGTGTGTGTATATGTACTTACCTAATGCGAAAATCAGGCGGTTACTGATACAGTAAACCTCCTTAATGCAAACCATGATAGTGCCATGCATCCAATATGTATGCGAAACCCTATTGACACATACAAATTTCTACATGCGTGCACAACCATACACAAAAATGCATCATCCATATGATAACACAGCCATGATACATCCATCAATCTAACTACCACATCCATTTATGCAATATGCAACATGAAGTGACTGAGCCGATCTAGTGCCTAATGTGTGTGTATATGCATCCACGAGCAACCACTAGCAAACAATTGCATCCATATGCATCCATCAACCATAACATGTTTCAAACACATGTCTCAACCATAGGTTTTACCCTATCTAAAGGCCATAGGTATTAGCGAGAGGATATACTAAAGATAAGATAAGTACTAGACAAGCAATAAAGGAGAAGTTAAAAGACATACTCTCAAAAAGAAATGGATACAAAGAACGCATCTTTGCTTCCGTCTCCCAAGTAGCATTGCTTTCGTCATCTCCCCATTGCACTTTAACTAGCTGAACTTCTCTGTTCCTCAACTTCCTAGTTTCTGACCCAAGGATGCGAGTAGGAGCTCGTCGAATCGTCGCATCACGCTCTACCTCTACATCTCTAAGCAAGCTCGGCTCTACCACCTCCGCGGTCTCATGTAAGCACTTCCTCAAATGTGATACATGGAATACATTATGAACACCACTAAGTCTGTCGGGCAACTCCACCCTATATGCCATCCGTCCAATCCTTTCCTTAATAGGAAACGGCCCAACAAATCTCGGTGCTAACTTCCCTACGGACCCAAAGCGAACAACATTTCTCAATGGAGATACTTTGACAAAAACCATGTCCCCAACCTCAAACTCAAGATCCGTCCTTCTCCGATCCGCATAAGATTTCTGTCTATCTTGCGCTGCTTTCATCCTTTTTCGAATTAAATCAATCTTCTCTGAAGTCTCTCTAACCATATCCGGCCCAAGCAAGATCTTATCCGTAGATTCCCACCAACATGTAGGAGATCGACAAGGCCTTCCATAAAGAGCTTCGAAAGGAGCCATACCAATACTGGACTGAAAGCTGTTATTATATGCGAACTCCACCAAAGGAAGATGTTCTTCCCATGTACCTCCAAAATCCAAGATACAAAGCCTCAAAAGATCTTCTAAGATACGGTTCACCCTCTCGGTCTGACCGTCCGTCTGAGGATGATATGCGGTGCTCAAACACAACTGAGTCCCTACCGCCTCTTGCAAACTTCTCCAAAACTCACTAGTGAAAATAGGATCTCGATCACTCACAATGCTGGATGGTACGCCATGCAATCTAACAATCTCTCTAACATAGACTGAAGCAAGCCATGGAGCGGTCCTCTTACTCTTTACGGGTATAAAATGGGCACTCTTTGTAAGTCTGTCTACCACAACCCAAATTCCCGTATTGCCCTTCTTCGATCTCGGTAACCCGTCGATGAAATCCATCGAGACACTATCCCACTTCCACTGTGGAACTTCCAATGGGTGTAGCAACCCACCGGGTTTCCTTTGCTCCACTTTAACTTGTTGGCACACTAAGCATCTAGCCACATACTCGGCCACATCTTTCTTCATACCGGCCCAAAAGAAAACTCTCTTCATGTCTTGGTACATTTTGTCTCCACCGGGATGAATAGTCATTCTTGAACGATGTGCATCATCCAAAATAGCCTTCTTCAAACCCTCATCTTGCGGTACACAAAGTCTACCGTCTCTATGCAACCATCCCTTATCATCTATGGTGTATCTACCCAAATGGCTGGACGACTCCCCTCTTATAAGCTTCTCTACCAACACAACCAACTGTGGGTCGTCTCGCTGAGCCTCGCCAATCCGTCTCAAAAGAGTAGGTCTAACCTCCAAGGATGCCAACAAACCAGGTACAAAATCAACAGAAGGTCTGAAGTCAAACAAAGAAAGAAACTCCAAGCTTCGTCGTTCCACGAACAATGGACTCAAAGATAGCCTTTTTCTACTTAAGGCGTCTGCCACCACGTTACCCTTACCAGGGGTATACGCTATCTCGAAATCATAGGATGCTAAGAACTCCATCCACCTTTGCTGTCTTAAGTTTAAATCCTTCTGAGAGAATAAGTACTTCAATGATTTATGGTCGGTGAACAACTCGAATCTCTCACCAAGAAGATAATGGCGCCAAGACTTAAGTGCGAAAACAATCGCGGCCAACTCTAGATCATGGGTAGGGTAATTCTTCTCATGCACTCTCAATTGTCTCCCTCCATAGGCTATTACCCTTCCCTCCTGCATCAAGACTGCGCCTAATCCTGTTCCACAAGCATCGGTATAAACAACAAACGGCTTACTCCCATCTGGAAGCACTAAAACTGGAGCGGTGGTCAAAGCTCTCTTTAACCGTCGGAAAGCATCATCACAATCTACATCCCATGAGAAAACCAGATTCTTCTTCGTCAAGCGGGTTAATGGGGCTGATATCTTCGCGAAGTCTTTGATGAACTTCCTATAATATCCTGCCAACCCCAAGAAACTTCTTACCTCGGTAGCATTTCTAGGAACTTTCCAATCCTGGATAGATACTATCTTTGCGGGATCCACAGCTATCCCTTCCTTAGAGACCACATGCCCTAAGAATCGCACTTCTCTTCTCCAAAAATGGCATTTAGAGAATTTAGCTTTAAGACTATGCGCTCGAAGAGTCTCCAACACTTCCTTGAGATGTAAGGCATGCTCCTCTTCATTCTTGGAAAAGACCAAGATGTCATCCACAAAAACTACTACAAACTTATTCAGATACTCTCTGAACACTCTACTCATGAGATCAACAAAGTATGCGGGGGCGTTTGTCAACCCAAATGGCATCACTAGCCACTCATAAAAACCATCCGGAGTCCGGAAAGCAGTCTTCTCTATACTGTCCTCCGCCACTCTTAACTGATGAAACCCTGTAGCTAAGTCCATCTGCGAAAATACTGACGCGCCAACCAACTGATCAAAGAGATCATCTATCCTCGGTAATGGGTGTCTATTCTTTTTCGTGAGCTTATTAAGTTCCCTATAATCCACACAAAGTCTGAGGGACCCATCCGCCTTCGTGGCAAACACTACTGGAGCTCCCCACTCCGATATACTTCGCCTTATGAACCCCTTCTCAAGCAACTCCCCTACTTGCTTATGAAGTTCTCTTCTCTCACGAGGAGCCATGTGGCGTACTGGCAAAGACACTGGTTTGGCATTATCCACCAAATAAATTCGGAAATCTATCTCCCGCTTCGGAGGCAAACCCTTTACTTCTTCAAACACATCCGGATATTCCCGGACTACTCTGACAGAACACAAACTTTCGACCGAAGCATCGAGCGATTCAAGATAACTTAGCAAAACAGATTCCATGGGATTGCAAGAGATCTCGAGAGTGTTACCCAAGCGGGTCATGAGCCTGACAACTCTCCTTTCGCAATCAAGAACGGCACCATTACTGGATAACCAGTCCATGCCCAAGATCAACCCATAGCCCGTGAAGCCCAATACAAAAGCATCACATCTAAACTCAACGCTAAGTATAGAAATCTTCAAACCCAAACATATCATAGACAGATATATGGAGCCCCCAATTGGGTTTGAGACAACCAAGGGATCCTCAACTAGACTGGTGTCTAAGTGCAGTGACTCAACTAACGATGATGAGATAAAAGAATGCGATGCGCCAGAGTCAAACAAAGTACGAACTGGATGATCAAACAGAAAAACCAGACTTTCAACGGAAATAGTTCTACCTCTCTGCTGAATCGGTGGAACTGAGAGAACCTGAACTTGCCCCCCTGACTGAGGTGGTGCTATAAAAGCTTGCACCTGGCCTCCTGAGGTAGACCCCGTCTTCTGCCCCTTCTTTGGGCAGTTTTTCACAAGATGCCCTGCTTCACCACAATGAAAGCAACCGGTCTTCTTCTTTTTGCGACAATCCTTACTGAGGTGTCCTGGTGTTCCACAATTGAAGCACTTCTTCTTCGTCTTCTTTTTGTCACCATTGCCTTTTCCGCCCTTGCCTTGTTGTTGCTGTTGCGGTTTCTTCTGATCCCCCTTTTTCTCTGGTGCCTTAGAATTCTTATCATCCTCATGCATAAGTGCCATGTAGACAAGCTTCTCAAAAGTGGCCCCCATAGGAATGTGAGTCATAGCTATTCCTTGCAATGGTTCGTTCAAGCCTCTAACGAACCTCAAAGCCTTCTTCTCCGGTGTATTCACCAACCCTATGCCAAACCTTGCTAATTGATTGAATTTGTTGACATATTCTTTCACCGTGAGATTCCCTTGCTTCAAATTCAAGAACTTCTCCATAAACAGATTCTCTTCCGCCCTTGAGAGAAACTTAGCCCCAAACCTTTGCTTAAAATCTGCCCAAGAGTCAACAGGGCGTTCTCCATTAGTGACCTCCCACCAGAATGAGGCCTCTCCCTTCATTAACCAAGCCGCCAACTTGACTTTCTTTCCCTCTTCCACTTCAAAGATATCTAGCAACTCTTCCACTTCCTTAAGCCAATCTCTAGCCTCTACAAAAGTCTCTGAACCAAGAAAAGGTTTTCCTCCTATAGCCTTGAACTCCTTGCAAACCTTAGCAAAATTATCCACTCTAGGCTGAGGAGGAGGAGCGGTTGTCTCTGGTGTAGTAGCATTGGCCGGACCCGCAGCCGCGGCCCTAGCCTCTTGCAACCTCCTATACCATAGTGGTATAACTAAACCCTCCGGGATGTTAAGATCTTCAGCCATGCTGAAACGAAAGAGGAAAGATTCAAAAAGGAGATTCCGAAAGATAAAGATATGGCTATTGGGGATTATGCTTTTCTTTTTCAAAAACTTTTTCTCTTAGAAGACATGCTTTTAAAAATACTTTCTTCGAAAATACTCTTAGAAAGTAGTTTTTCTCAAAAATCTTATCTGTTCTGGTAACCTTAAGCTCTGATACCACGTGTAACACCCCACTCCCGCTATGATCACTCACTAAGGGAATGCCATAGCATCGGTGGAGTATTTTAGTGAATATAGAACAGAAAAATTACAACAAGACAGATATAAATAGTACTTGAAATTTTAAAACATCATCTCATAACAGCGGAAGTAAAACATGTCTGGTTACATCATAAAACCACAATAAAGGTCAAGTACAATATCCATCAAAATAAAGAAGTACATAATCCCACTCTCATACAATAGCCAAACAAAAGAAAAGATAACTGGATAACTGGAGCTTTACATCTATCCAAGCTCCTAAAGACTGGAACAGCAATCCGATCAAGCTCCACTACTGCTAGGATCCACCGTAGGACCTGAGGGTTGGGAAAAAGATAAAAACAACAGGGTCAGACATAAGTCTGAGCGAGTCCTATAACTTTAACAATACAATCGTTAAAGTAACCAGAGAAGACATAAACTGATATACGGTAACATATAGGGATGAATGGCTACCCTAAGCAGTCAACTAAACGAAGATAAAGGATAAAGACGCATCTACCCTCCCTAAGGTAAATTACTAAACTGCACCACACCAGTCGTTCCTAACTTAAAGGTTGATCCCACCCAAGGACTTATAAAATTTACTAATTAGTACCTGCGTACCCCTAGGTGACCAAGTAGGCGCCACGGGGCCCTACAATCCACTAGGTGTACACACTACTTCCCATTCGATCGGCTCCCTAACGTAGATACCCGTGCTGGCCCCACCGTGGGATGTATCATTCCCCAATGTGGCAACCTGATGAAACTAAAGGTGCACGGCTTATATCTACTCGATGCAACAACGGCTTACCTACCAGCCCGGGCCCACTCACGCATATGAAGCCCGTTGGACTTGCGTTTCCACCGCTAACCCGTTTGCCTCTTACAGTCAAGCCCAGTATGCGTGTCCCGTCCTCGACATGGGTCGAGCCCACAAAGATACGTATGGGTTACTGGTTGAAATGGGCCTCCACAAGCTACCCACCTAAGCTTGTCCCTTTTTTCTAGTATATCCCACTTAACCCTTTAATCATGTTTTAATTACATGTTCTATTTTGGTTAAGTATTCTAATCGTATTTTCTATTGCCACCCAAGGCAACCACTAGATTTTCTCATGCCACCCGAGGCACCCACTTAACCCCTCATGTCCCTCTACATGCTAATGTGGTTAAGTGTTTCTTAATTAATTAATTAAGAACGTAACCTTTGTAAAGACCTCTCACATTAGACTGTCTTTTATGACCGCTGGTTAAGCCGGTTGGGTCCGGGCAGCCTTATGTCATAACAGAGTCTAACCTCGTGTCTTTACATTAATTACGTATTTAGTTTGTGCCTAAGACCTCTCACATTGGGCTAACATTTGTAGCAACTGGTTAAGCCGGTTGGGTCCGGGCAGTTTTACGCTACAACTGAGTCCAACCTCGTGTCTTAGTCAATTAATTACACCTAATTAATCACCCTCATAATTTTATATTAATTATCCCTAATTAATCAAGTTTTCTTAACATGGGTAGACCTAACTTAATAGGTAAATTCCCATGGGGTAGACCTAACTCAATAGGTAAATTCCCAACACATAGTATGGGTACACCTAACCAAATAGGCAAATTCCCATACTATGTTTATTTATTTTGTGTTATGCATAATTATATTAATTTCACACAATCTTATTAACTTATGCATTTAATTACCCCATCGTTCCCACGTAATTTCGTTCATGATATAACACATATAAAAGGTGTCAACTTGCATATGAATGAACATGTTTCCAAAGGTGCCATCTTGCATATTAACAAACACATAACTTGCATAGGAACTTGCATAACATGTCACATAACTTGCATATAATATGTCACATAACTTACATATTCATTTTGCATAACAAACTTGCATATTAGCTTATAGACTTGCATAATGTGTCATCATGAACTTGCATATTAATAAACATGTAACTTGCATATTTACATACATGTAACTCGCATATTAACAAACATGTAACTTGCATATAAAGAAACATGTAACTTGCATATTTACATACATGTAACTTGCATATTAACAAACATGTAACTTGCATATTAACAAACATGTAACTTGCATATTTACATACATGTAACTTGCATATTAACAAACATGTAACTTGCATATTAACAAACATGTAACTTGCATAGCATATTACCATGAACTTGCATAACATGCATATGATTACATAGCCCACAACTTGCATATTTAGCATCATGCAAACATAACATACATCATATTAAACTTGCATAAGCTTACATACTCAACATGCATAAACATAAGATTAATGCTAACATCATATCATATGATTCAAAGCTCATTAACCCACATACAAAACCATAAATCTCATCACATCTCATCTAATAAGTTTACCAAAAGATCATCAAAGTGATAGAAACTCACAACTAGCAACTTTGAACACCAAATGAAGAAGATTAAGATGCTAAGAAGGGATTAGAAGTTGATTAGAGAGTGATTAGTATGCAACCCTCTTCATAAAATTAGTGGAGGCCATGAGAGCTAGCATTTTGCCATAGTTTAGCCACTAGGTTTAATTATGAATGAATTAGGGTAGGTTAGGGTCTTATTTATAGATTAGGCAAGTGTTTTAGGCCATAGGATTAACCCTAGATTCAATCCAAGCCATCAAAGCATGTCTTGGGGAAGAAGTCAAGTGTAGGAACCATCTAGGGCCTTTAGATTAAAGATGGACCATGAGAACCATTCAAATGCAAAATCTGCACTTGAGCGAATCGGCCCACGGGTTGACAGCCAAACACCCTGGATTAACCCCTAGTCGACCCAGCGGGCTCGGGTCGACTTCAAAAATCGGCCGGTTCGGTTATTCCCCTCTCCCAATTCGCTGTTTTGAGCATTTTTGCATATTTATTTATTAAATTTTCAATTATATATATATATATATATATATATATCAATATATATATATATATATCTACACAACCCATTTCACTTAATTAAGTATACTTTAATTTGGGAATTTTCGTGAAACTTCGCGAGGCCATATCTTGGTCATACGGACTCCGATTTTCGAAAACTCGGACTCTATTTCGCGTATTTTTCCGAGACGAACACAATGGCATAGCCCGTTTCCCTTGATTCCCATTTTAGAATTAAATTCTGCCTCGATTTATGTTATTACAGGTTATTGAAAATACGGGTTGTTACATACTATTTCTCGACCTACAAAGAGAGTTATTATTTATGACATTAATGTTGGAGACAAGGTCTTAAGTAGCTGGGGTACTCCATAGGGTATCAAGTGACCATAGGGATATCCACCCTTAGTAAATTACCAAATGGCTTTAAGTGACTAGGAATAGCCTGCCTAGTGGGGTATTAGGTGACCGTAAGAACGTCTGCCCTTAGATTACTTTGTGGGGGTATTAAGTGACCATAATAATCTCCGCCCTTTGATTACATCATGGGGGTATTAAGTGACTGTAAAGATGTCTGCCCGATATACATATTAGCCTTAAGTGGCTGTTAGGGTGTTCGCTCATATGTTTTATGTGTGTACATTTGTGTATGTAGACATATTGTGAAGAATTTATACTACCAAATATACGAGATAGTTATTCCTTAAAACTTATGTGATTTTTATTCACCAGAACTTTATGTTCTAACCTCCCTCCTCTTGACATATAAATAGG
This sequence comes from Allium sativum, assembly GCA_030737875.1. Taxonomy (NCBI): domain Eukaryota; kingdom Viridiplantae; phylum Streptophyta; class Magnoliopsida; order Asparagales; family Amaryllidaceae; genus Allium; species Allium sativum. The sequence goes on along the minus strand of CM060912.1, from coordinate 526,295,993 downwards.
ATAATGGGTGGGAACGGTTGGATCTGTGATACCTTGGAGGTAGAACTTGATGATAGAGGATCCATAGAAATTAGTCATCATTTATGGAAATATAATTATATTGGGATAATTGTTATTGATGTACCTATTATTGCTTGAGGCTCGTTATAACCGACATTTATGATGATTTTAATTAAAGGTACATCTATTTTATGTTATTATATTTTATCTCTTCCGCCATGTGAGATTCTGATTTCGTTTTAGTATGCTCGATTATATATGTTATACCATGTCCATATAGGAACCAATGGTCCATTTTGAATGGCTTTAAGTTTCGATTGGCCTTTTTGGGTCGAAATTTAGGCCATTGCAGGAGGGTTATTACATGAATATTTTTTTAGCATGGAGTCAATGGAGAAATGGGGCTAACAACTCAATAAGTCAGTCTACTTGAATTGGTAGAGGATAATATTTTGAATTGGACTCAATGCTTGAATCGTCATTTTGATCAGACTCGTGTACGGTTTTTTAAATATCTAAGAGAAACTGGAGTTTTGGAAGACATTTCTAGTAATTCGTTAGGACTTACAACTTAGCTGTCGATTTTATTACCATATCTCAAAGTAATTATTATGTTTGTTTGGTTTAAGTTACCATCTTGAACGACATAAGCCTTCTTTGAATTTTGATTTCTTGCATTTGGAATTGGATGACCCGTGATTAATCCTCTTTCCCATTCACTAACTGAAGTGGCCAACTGACTCAGTGGTAATTGGACTTTTGCGATTGATTAACTCCTATTTTTCATGTACAAGGTTAGAAGGTTTTGGAAGTTGTTATTTGACTAAAAATTTTGAGTTGTGGTCTTAGCCAAAATTTCAAACTTTTTTCAATAGATGTCATGCACTTGTCATCTTAGGGAACAAATAATTATTGTGCTTTGCTTTGAGAAGAGGGAGCAAAATTTTGAAATTGATTTGGTTGAAAAGCAGGATTCGAAGGATTGTTCGGAAATCTTGAAAAGTGGGTCGAATCAAAATTCAAATTGTTTTGGCTCTAAGCGAAATTAGGATGGTTTCTCAACCGTAATTATACGGTGGAGAGTTCTAAACAGATAGCATTAATTGGCAATGTGATTTGGATCGTTACATTTGTAACACAAGGGTTGGAAAGCTTGGTTCATGTGATTTGTTGAAAGAACAATATTAAATTTATTTGTCATGGCATTGATTTTTTGCTTCTATAGCTGGAGATGACCCTACAGAGGGAGCACTCGATCTCGAACAGGTTGATTTCTCATTAGATCATTCCCATTGGGTCGATCTTTCAACTAAATTTTTGAGAAATTGCCAATAGGCATTGTGATGTTATGCTAGGAAGTTTCCTTGGCACATTGATTCAAGCAATTTTGGAGAACTACTTTTGAGACCATCGTAAATAATTCGGTAAAGCGTAACGACCCAACTTTTCCATACCGTTTAAGCCAACATTTAACCACACATGTCAAATTCAAAAGCACAGAAAAAGCGGATTGTTAGGGAAAGAAGTTAGAGGGTAAGAAGAAGAAAGAGTTATTAGAATAAAAGAAGAAGAACACCGACACAACAGAATCAGAGTAGAATAGAATCGTACAGCAAAATAAATAAAATATATTATACCAATACTCGTTACACAAAGAGAAAACTATATATACATGATTACACAATAAGAGTACACAACTAGATCAGCCTATACAAAGATGATAAATACAACACACATAGCTGAAATAAATTAATACCAAAAAATATAGGAATATATCTCGACTCCAGCTCCTATCCTGAAGCTCCAAGAAAAATCCAGCCTACCTACAAAATATACTTGGGCTGACTCGAGCACATTTTGAGGAACGAAAAATCACCCGAATCAGTCTTGTAACGACCCGTATTTTTTGTTACTTTACAATTATGGATTTAAATATATTTAAAAGGATTTTCAAATGGACAAGTTTAGTTGGATTTCCAATTTATTAAATACTGGATTTTTATATTTGAACAAGTAGTATTTAAATGTGTAATATAAGGGTTAAATATATCAAGAAAATATATTGGAATTTGATTTATAAAACAATGAATACATTGATAAATAGGTCAACTGGTTTTGTTACAATAAAATATTAGTATAACTAACAGATTTGGTTTAGACTTATTTTAAATTTGAAAATACTAATAAAAGAAATTTAATATGGTTTAAAATGAATTAATATGGTAATGAACATGTTTATAAATTTTATAGTTAATTTATATCGATAGAAAATATTAGTATTATTTACATTAGTTTTAAATTGGAAATTTAAATCGTTATGAGGATAATACTTCTTAATAACTATTTAGAAACCCCCTTTTAGTATTCTAAATGGCTAATGGCATACTAATTTAACATTGTACATTAAAGGTTTAATGTAGCTTAATAATTCAAGTTAGTGTTAGTGCTCTCTTTTGCATGCTTAGGTCATAATTAATTTAATTTTAAAACAACTCTTACGCACCATTTCCTAAACCTCCTCCCAATTAGACAACTCACCCCTTCTTGCCTCCACTTGTCACCTTCTTCCATGTTGCCACACTCTTAAGTAACTTAGCATAAAGTGAGAAATCATTTCATTCCATTTCACTTTTTCATTTTGTTGTTTTTACATCTTCTTCCTCTCCACAAAATCTCCACCTTCCTTGCTCCTCCCACAGCGGAACCTTACCTTCATTCCCCTCATCACCACCATGCGCAGTCCCTAGCAGCCCCACGTGGGCTCCCCTTGGCCAAGACACCTCCTTCCCCTCCTTAAAGACCAAAGCTTCCACTTTTAATTCATTTTTGCACTACTTGAACACTTCCACCTCTTCCTACCACCACTGCACCTCCCCTTAAAGCCCACATCCATGTGCATCACCCTCCCCCTCCATGCACGCACACAGCCCCCCTCACCCAGGCTGTGTGACCCACTCCCATTGGCCAAGCCTTAAAGGCCTTAAAAACCCACTTTTCCAGTTCTAAATGCAAACAAATATATATATATATATATATATATATATATATATATATCTTGAGTTCGTAGCGACATTGAGTTTAAAAAGTTGTTGGTTTGGTTGCTAAGTGAAATTCAAGGTTGTATAGAAGCTAAGGAAGTCCTACACTAAAGTTTAGTGGAGTGGAGAAGCAACGGTGAGCACGTCTTGCTCGCTTTTGGTTAACTATAATAATTAGTGTAGCTACTTATGTTATATTTAGTAATTGCTAATTGGTTAAGTAATTTTGGGTTTAATTATGTTAACGGTTGAGTTATAAGATTAATTTCTTAGTGGTTAAAAATTAAAGTGGACACCTTAATGGTTATTAAGTTAAACCATAAATAAATGGTCGGTTAGTTTGGTTGCTAACGTGGTTGTCATAGATGGATGATTATTGGATAATAATGAAGTTAGCAAGTTAATTTTGATAACACATAGATTTGCTAAGTAATTATGTGATTAAGAATTTGGTTAGGATAATTTAAAAAGTCCAAAATATTCAATTCTTAGTAATGAAGTAATTTGAACTGTTATTTAATTATTAAGTAAATGGAAAATGGATAAATAGTGACATTAATTAATATTAACGTGATAGTGGTCAATAATTATGTGACATTGATTGATAACTGATGTGATGTGTGTTGACATTAATTTGACATGATTGGATTTGATAATAATAGAAAATAAATTATTAACGATGGTTAATGCTTTAATTAAAGTGATTTGAAATAGCAGTTAAATGTTAATGACCTTAACACTTATGTTAATGATGTCATTACATGATAATTGAATGTCAATGACTGTTAATGGATGTTAATGATGTGTTAACCCATATAAGTTGGATTATATGGTGATTGATTGTGTATTATTCCAAATCGTAATTCATTTGAATATTTTATTAATTAAATAAGAAGTGAAAAATAAAAGTCCAAATTTGATACCCGACTTTTTATATAAATGAAATTAAAGTCATTACGATAAACTTTTGTAAAAGAAAGAAATTAATTTTAAAAAATTAAAGACAAGGTATAGTGTTTTAAAATTTTAAAATTGAAAATAATTCAATTTCAATTTAATAGAAAAATAAAGTTTGGATTGCTATACAAACGAAGTCCAAATGTCGACTTTATTGTTCCGTAGTCTTATTTACTTTTTGTTTGACTTCAGCAAATTTTAGGCTTTAAAAGATAAAGTTTGAAAAATAAATTTATTTTAATGATTTAAATAATATTATAATATTTATTTAATGGGATATTTGAATTTAAAGTTAAATATTGATAATATAGTTTCAATAGGTTATTATATATGTTTTATATAATTAATAAACTATTTTGAGGGCAATTTCACTATATTTAAGTCGAAGTTTGGTCTGAATAGGACTAGTCGCACAGTGGTAGTTCACGAATTTCAACCGTTGACTTCACATTAATGTACCGGGAGATCCGACCATCGGATTTTTCCGAAGCGAAGAATGTTTGGTTAGAAATGAAAAGAGTTTTCAAAGGCAAAAGAAAGTATTACAATCCAACGGTTAGATCTTGAAAAAAGTCCAAATCAAATTTGAATAAAAATCACGCTTGTGTATTTTGGGACTCTAAATTTGATTTTTATGAAATACGCTATTTTTAAATTATTAAAAATAGAGATAAATTATGATAAATCAAAATAAATGGATTAAAAGTGATTTGGATTGAATATACTAAGTTTTGAAAAGATAAAAATCTATTTTCTGAAAATGAGTTGTTTTAGCAACGCTGTTTGCGAAGGGCTTTGGAACGGGTTAAAATAAAAAGGTTTTGATATAACCGACGTTATCCAAAGGTTTTGCAAACATATCTAAAGGTTAAAAATGAGGTTTTTAAGATATTCCTGGATTTGAAAAAGTATGTAACAAAGTTAAGTTTTCCAATTAATGAAATAAATTAGAAATGAATGGGCGTCGATTTGGTGAAAATTGAGATGAGTCTCTGTGGATGAAGACCTTTTCTATTTAAGGAATTTAAGAGGCTTTTCCGTTATTCCTCTTATACTATGATTCCGATATGGGAATTCATACCGATTATGAGATGATATGATTTCCGTGAAGATTTCATTTAGAATTAAAGTATGATTTTGTGTTTGTCGTGAACAATGTCTTAAATAACATTTGGTCTTTAACCCATTTAAAGGAAAACATGATTTTCCAAGTTAACACGAAGAGTATTCTTTATTTAATTTGTATATAAAGGTTTAATGAAAGAGTTTCACCTCGCAAACAATAATGGGAACAAAGCTAAAAATAATTTAGCATAATTACAGTTAATGAATGGTTTAGATTTGAGCAAGCATGTTTTCACATAAAGATAGGATTTAATCTTTAATAAGTTTTGGATTAAAGTTTGGGATTAATAAAGGAAATTAAACTTACCAAAATATGAGGGAAATTTGATATGGAGTATTGCCAGTTTTACTCCATGGGATGGATAGGATGGGAATGAGATAATGATTTGAGTAAAGAATATTCCAAAGTGGAATGAGATTCATGATATCCTTGTATATCTATATTAGTTTTAATGATACACTAGTTATGTCAGAAAGACTGGGTATAACCCATTCTGAATAACTATATGACGGGAATTGAAGATATTGGGAGGCGATGATTGAAGATTGGAACTCTTCACATTGGAAGGATTGCTCGTTGATGTCTCGGGCGACCACCTGTTATGAGATTTAAGCAGTAGCGATCTGAGTGTACTTGAAGCGATTCGGATTGCAAGGGCTTTCGCACCGAGGTGGGGTTGTGGAATAAAGTGCCTTCGGTTTCGTTCAAAACCTACAATGGACTTGTAAATGGATGTATGTCTAACATTGTACTTTGCGGCATAATAAATTGGTTTCTACTAATAATATATCAGCTAGGTAGCCGAGGATCTATACTTTTAGCTTAAAACCCTCCGTTGAGACATATGTACTCATAAGGTTATATATTAATAGATACTGATTATATGTTGTGAATTAAAAATATGGCATGCTAAGTGCTGAGCTATTGATGATCAAAGCATGGATAATATAGCTTTGCTCTGTGTGGAGTGTAACTAGAAACCTCACAACTCGGGAATGACCAAAACAGGATGTGTGCGGAAAAGTTATGGATGTAACGTTCCTTCTATATATAAGGTGATGCTATGGTGTGTTGCCCTGACAATTTACTTATATTGATGATGGATCGAAGGCCCTCGGATAAAGGTCGCTCATGACCGGGAACGTTATCTTTAGGAGTAACCTGAACTCTACCAGTTAAGGGGTGGACTTGCTTTGTGAGCACGGTGGTGGTTATCTCCTAGGACATCCTTCTAGAGGTGTACCCACCCGTGGAAAGGAAGATCCTTTGCCTGATCATTGTTGCAAATCCATTTCCCAATACGAGCCTTTACGGTTTTAGTTGCAATCTATGTATGTAGATGTAATATATGGTACCTACGTCTACTAAAATTTATACATTTATCTGAAAAAGATTTTAAATGATAGACATTGATGATAATATCCGAATGATATAAGTATTAAAGCATTTTTGGCTAACATTAGGTAAAACTTGCTCCTAATGGTGTGCGCTTGCATTGTGTGATGGGATGTGAGTCTAGTGATGGATTCATTTTCCAAAAAGCATACATGAATTTCAATAAAACCCCTTTATGATTGTTTGATATGTATACGGTTTGTTAGGTAGTTCTCAAGCGAGTTAACCCAAGCCTCACTCGAGTGTTTTACAAGATTCGAGGTTTAGGCAAAATTCGAGGAGTTCCCAGACAATTTCAGAGGAGATGGCATTCTTCATCAGAAGGCAAGGCATATTCTACCATCTATACTTGGATGTCGTTGTTGTATTATGTAAGGAAATTATTTATAACTATCCGTGGTATGTTTACTCTGATCATTTAAATGTTTTTCGCTGTTAAGTTTCCGCTGTAAAATTATATTGCATATTATATTTGTTCTGTTCTGCTATGAGATTTTGTTCTTGTCTATTGTTCTATTTTACTATTCTACTCAAAGAGTTTCAAATTGTTTCAATTTTAGTCACAGTACAGAAACACCTGGTAGGTGCTATGTATCAACTTCATAGGGTTGGAGCTCGAACTCATCTGTAAGATCTGGGGATTGTATCTTTTGGACTTGACCTGATGTGGTTTACGGTTGATTCAAAGGGCGCGATCCAGCGGGTCTTCACAAGTTTGGAATACTTTCAGTGATAAAACCCACCTCACAACAACTTGCTTAACTTTTAAAGATCCTTTGAAAGAATGGAACCCTCGTAAGACACGACCACACATAAACATGGAACGTGTTTTTCCCTTACGATAACCAAATCACTTTTTATGTAGAAATCCAGTGATATTATAATTATGTATATCAATCCACAAATAAAATAGGAATATAGCCGAAAAGCATGCATCTCACTTTTCGACATAATTGGTTTACATCTAAAACTATAAGGCTCATATTAGAGTTTGGATTTCCAACATGACTAGATATGGATGACTTCCGATCAGTGTCCTCTAGAGATAAAACAACGGGATTCAACAAGAACATCTTGCAACCCGATCGCACAGACAACCGATTTCTCTAGATCAAGTGATGATATACCATAATGAGTATAACCCACATATCCCAGTTGCCTTCCCGATTTCATCCATTTCCTAGTTGATAAGGATTGTGGCTACGATTATCTTTTACAGACATCACATTCAAACTTTGAATGTCACGTTGTCAGATCCGTCAAATCACTAATTGATTTGCACAAAGAAACTCTAGGTGTTAAGCTAAAAGAAGTTACCTTTTCTGCCACCATACTTGGTATATTTGTAAAAATCAACGTACGTGGTTTTAGGAAATACTTTGTTAGACATTAATCCATACAAGTTCAATGTGGGACTGGACGAGAATGAAGATACCCCAGAATGTAGGTGTTACTGCTGAAAGTTTAATAATGGTAGCTAACCAGAGACATCAGCAAGCACTCCTTTCTGCTCAAAAGATCTACGCCTTCAAATCATCTCCATTCACATTAGCTTCCCTTCAAATTTAGTTTTCGAATGCAAAGTCGGTTCAAAGTGGTTTTGGGTCCAGTTCTCATCCACTCTCCTCGAACTAACACAGCAATAGTTAAAATGGATATTTATTGATAGTCGGTTCTTTAACTATCAAATCACAACAGTATGGTCTGGTATATCAACAGCTCAGGCCCTATTAAATAAAAACCAGTCATTAAAAACATTTCATCGATTCTTGAATATCAATTACATATATTTAATCCTAACTGGGTAATTATATACACACATCTTTCTTGCTTTCTTTACTTTGAAAACAATAACCATATATTTATCTCTTTAGAATAAGCTTATTCAACAAAACACCTCTTTATTTCCTTTAAATTAAAATATCGCTATATATACATTGCTAAATGGTATAGATCTAATAATCAAATCCTATATAGGTCACCCATTGTTTATTATATAGACCAAAACCATTAATCTAACTTCAAAACGTTGCCGATTAAAGTTTAAAACTTCACCTAGAAATAACAATTCAATTTTCCGTATACACTTCCATTTTCAAACCAGTATGTAATGACCCGCATTCTACACATTAAAGGAACGTAGAATATTTATTTCTTTCTCATATGAACTCGTATAGCCATGTAACTTCGGGAGACGACTATTGGGGTCATTTCCCATGTTCATGATTTTTGCCGATTTTTAAATGACCGTTTTGCCCCTAACTGATCTTGTTTTGGCCATAACTTTTGATTGGTAAGGAGTTTTGACCTGAAATCACTTCCATTAGATCTGGATGATAGTTTACCTTTCCGTAGAGTGGTCACATTAGCCAAACGGACTCACCGTTTGGGAGATATGGTTGAAACAAGGTTTAGAAGGTGAATAACAAGTTAACCGGGCCTAATTAGGGTGATTAGCAAGAGGACCCATAACCCATTTCGAGATTAGGGTTATGGGGAGGCTGAGAACAGTTGGAAAATGAATTTTATTTCATTTTTCAGCCGCCTAAAACATTTCTCTAACCCTAGCCATGGCCTCCACCTTCTAATTTCATCCCAAATCGCTCTCTAATCAAGTTTTAGCCTAATTACATCAAATCAAGGCAAATTAGCATCAAATTGGGAATAAAGCTGTTGCGTTGTATAGAGATTCAACCTAAATCAGAGATATTTATTTAAGCTTTATTTGTGGTCAAGGTGAGTGATTTGCATAGTTTCTCACTAATTACGATTGATTAGGGGTAATTAGTGTAATTAGCGAAATTTTGGCTCAGAAAAATTTGTAAAATTCTAAAATATTATTTTAGGCCTCTATTAGAAATTTAGGTTAATTTGATTAAGTTTTGCTAATCCTATCATTAGATTTGCATAAACATGCTTAAGGGGAAAATATGGGATTTGGGTATGTTTGATCTGTTTTGACATATCAAATTGTTATTTTGGTGTTTGTGATTGGTTTCACATGTTACTATGATTGTTTGGAATGTTTTATGATTGGTTAGAACAGTTAGAATGGTCGAACGCCATCGTGTGGCAAAAAATAGTTGCTGGAAAGGTTGCAGGAAAATTGTGCAGGGAACCGGACCGGATCGCATCACCCGACCCGATCGTGACACCCCTCTCTGAACCGACCCGTTCGTGACCATGGTATCACGACCCGATCGTGGAGCACCACTGCGAGCAAATGAAGCACCACGACCCCGATCCGCTCGTACATGGAAATGGTTCGACCCACGAACCGATGGAGGAGTGTGATCCGACCCTGAAGCGAGCATCACGATCCGAAGTACCCCCACCCGGTGGAAGAAGCACGAACCGACCCCATGCTCTGAAGAAGGACATCACGAACAGATCCGACCAGGGAGCCTTCCACGAGTCGACACAATGACCACGAGCTGGAGGAGAATCACGAACCGGGCTATGAGGAGGTGCTACGAACCGAACTACCAGGAAAGAATAGTTACGACCGAATTGAACAAAAGATGAGAAGGATGACCGAACCGATCCGAAGAAGACCAATAACCCGAGATGCAAAGGTAGTCCAAATAGGAAGTTGTAACTCAGGATCCAGTTGTGAACCAACGAGTTAACTTCATGAGTTAGGCTTTGCTGCGGGGCTGGTGCTAAGGAGTTGTCGACGTCCATAGCTTTGATTCACCACCGGGAGACGATTGTTAGGCTACGGATCAGTGCAGTGGAGTAGTTATTACTCCATAGGGAAGAGTGATCGTAGCATGGCTATGAGCTAGTGCAGTGGATTCATCATGACTTCATGGGGGCAGAGTGGACATTGCAAGGACTAATGGCTATGGATCAATGCAATGGAGTCGCCATGACTCCATGGGGCAGAGTGATCATAGCAAGGATTTGGATGATCAGAGTGAGAGATGTGAGGATGGTTACTATGTTTGATTGTTTGACATCACTATGACATGCACACCCCCCCCCCCCCCGTATCTTGACACCATATGTTAGCGTCACCTTAGAATATTGTACATCTTTTTGTACTAACTCTTTGGTTGCAGGTCCAGGTTCAGGTGTGGTTTAGTATACCTGTTATTGTTCTGTTTTGCTGCTTATCGCTCATACCAGACTTTTGTCTGACCTAGAGTTTTATGTATCTTCTTATTACTCTGGTGCTCTTAAATGAGCAGACTAGAGACAGGTTAGGTGGTATGCACGACTAGCTGTACCGGAGACAAGCAGGAGGCTTCCACGTATGATATATATAGATATTCTCCCTGTGTCACTGCTGGTCACTACTTTGGGCATTAGTAGTGTACCTTTCCTTTCTTTTGCTTTAGAGACAGTTTTAAAGTTGTAATAATGATGAAGTAGAACATAAGCTGTATTTGGATTTTCCGCTGCTACGATATTTAGTTTTCAGCTTTTGCACTATCTCACCTGTTTTATGTCAAGTATGTTATTATTATATTTTATTCCATGCACTGTGAGACATTCTACAGGTTCCTTTGGTAGCTCTAGCTTCAAATTCCATTCTTGTCCTTTCTTTGGCGACTGTCCCGTGTTGGTTGGACATTGGCACGACGCAGTTTCATTGAAATGTCGGCTGGTGCGGGGCGGGCCGTCACATTTGGTATCAAAGCACTAGGTTGCGTAGCTAACCTAGGGAAAGACACCAGGGGGATATAGTACGTATATGAGAGCGCGTATTTGTGATATTTTGGTTTTTAAAAGCTATATATACATATACTATTAGCATATTTAAGGATGAAGTCGCACTGCACTGGCACCGCTGAAGAGATGGTTAATCGTTTTCTCCTTACAGATTGAACGATGAGCCGATATACTAGAGGTACTGGTAGAGGAGCTAATAATGGGAATACTCCTGATATGAGGACGATGTTCACTGACTTCATGAGAGAGATGCTTAGAAATGTGCAAGGAGCAGTTCCCAATGCTGCAAATGGTGGTGGTGCAGCGGTGCAAGCGCCTAGAGCCGATTTCACCAAGCTTTGCAAGGATTATACTAGTCTTGCCGGGAAGCCATTCCACCGAATGGAATCGGCTACAGAAGTTCAGGATTGGTTGGATAACTGTGAGCGTATCTTCGGAGACTTGGGTATCGAGGATGTGACGAAGAGAAAGCTAGCATCCCGTCGGCTGCAAGGACGGGCGATGAATTGGTGGAATGCTATTAAGGCAGCTACTCCAGAGGATCAAGTTACATAGGATCAGTTTAAGGCCCGATTCAGTGAAAAGTTTATCCCAGCTGCTCAGAAGTCAGAGTTGATTAGGAAGTTCTTGGAGCTTAAGCAGAATGGTAGGGCAGTCTCAGAGTATATTGCTGAGTTCGATATTTTATTGAAGTGTGGATTTTCTCTTATCGACATTCCCGAGAAGAAGAATGAGAAGTTCATAACAGGCTTAGATCAGTACTTGGAGGAAAGGCTTATTAACCACATCGATGAGACGTTTGAATCGATTATGGGAAAAGCTTTGAGATCAGAGAGTCTATACCCTAAGTCGAAGACTGAGGTTGCATCTGTAGAGGAACCAAAACCGCAAGACGGTGGAGGCAAGAAAGGTTCTTAGAATAAGAGAAAGCAGAATCAGACCAAGGATAGCCAGAAGAAAAAGAATAAGAAAGATGTTGAGTGCTTTAGTTGTGGCAAGAAATGCCATTATGCTAAAGAATGTCGAGCAAAGACAGCGGACAGGAAGTGCTTCAAATGCGACCAAGTGGGACATCACAAGGACAAATGTCCGCAACCCCCTAAAGAGAAGCAAATTGTGAAAGAATATGCTCTTAATGATGTTCCTTCTTCGTCGAATGTCCCAACCGCGGCAGAGAAAAGAAAGAATGTCGTCATTCAAGGTATGCTTTCTATTTATGATGTTCCTGTTTGAGTATTGTTTGATACTGGAGCTTCCCGTTCCTTCTTATCTAGTGACCTGGTAGATAGGTTGGGATTCAAACGCGAGATAGTCGATAGACCTTTAGCGGTGACGAACCCGATTGGTGGTTCAACTAGCATTAGCATGATTTGTCGTAATGTGGTCTTATCGATTCATGGATGCATGTTTGCTTTTGATTGCTCTGTTTTTGGATTTACTGGGTTTGGCATTATTTTGGGAGTCGATTGGATCTAAAGGTACGGGGTGGTGGTAGACTGTGAGAGCTTTTTGGTGACAGTTAGAGCGGATGATGGGAGTAGGGTAGTGTTTGGTGGTCTACCTAATGATGGGGTAATGGCTAGTTGTCTAAATTCCCTCGACATCCCGCATGATGAGTTGTCAGATGTGCCCGTGGCTGGCCAATATCCGGACGTCTTTGAGGAAGTGACCGGACTTCCACCACACCGAGAGATTGAGTTCCGTATTGATTTAGTGAAAGATGCCAGACCTATAGTGATGCCACTTCGTCGTATGGCACCAACGGAGCAGCGAGAGCTTGGGGTGCAAGTAAGCGATCTTTTGAAGAATGGATTTATCAGAAGAAGTGTTTCTAAGTGGGGAGCACCAGTTGCGTTTGATACCAAGGCAGATGGTTCCCTTCGATTGTGTGTGGACTACCGCGAGTTGAATAAGGTGACGAGGAAGAATAAGTATCCTCTACCGCGTATAGACGATCTGTTTGATCAGTTGAGTGGCGCGAGAGTGTTCTCCCAGTTGGATCTCGCGAAAGGTTTTCATCAGCTTAGGGTAGAAGCTGGGAGTATAGCTAAAACGGCCTTTCGGACACCGTCTGGATTCTATGAGTGGTTGGTCATGCCATTCGGGTTGACCAATGCACCAGCATATTTTGTGGATCTTATGAATAGAGTATTCCGAGATCAATTGAATAAGTTTGTTCTTGTGTTCGTAGATGATATCTTGGTTTATTCGAGGATAGAGGAAGAACATAAGGAACATTTGAGGATAGTGATGGAGGTGTTGAGAAAATACAAATTGAAAGCAAAGTTCTCTAAGTGTCACTTCTGGAGGAGGGAAGTGAGATTCTTGGGCCACGTTGTTTCAGAAAATGGTATTGTCGTGGATCCTGCGAAGGTGGCTACGGTACAAGATTGGTCTATGCCTAAGAATGCAATAGACGTAAGAAGTTTCTTGGGGTCAGCAGGGTATTATCGTAAGTTTATCCAAGATTTCTCCAAGATAGCAGCACCGTTGACTCAGTTGACCAAGAAGAATCAAGCTTTCATCTGGGATGAAAAGAGCGAGAATGCATTTAATATTCTAAAGGAAAAGTTGACATGTGCACTAGTGTTAGTCATTCCTAAAGGGAATGAAGAGATGACGGTATACACAGATGTCTGTGGTACCAGACTAGATGTTGTATTGATGCAAGGAGGCAGGATTGTAGCTTATGCTAGTCGGCAACTAAAACCTAATGAGAAAAGATATCCTACCCATGATTTGGAATTGGTAGCGATTGTGTTCGCATTGAAGATGTGGAGACATTATCTCTTGGGAGAAAGATTCGAATTGTTTACTGATCATAAATCGTTAAATTATCTTTTCTCTTAGAAGGATCTAAATCTCTGACAGCAACGACCGTTAGAATTCTTGGCTTCCTACGATTTCGATATCGCATATACACCAGGAAAGGGCAATGTAGTAGCTGATGCATTGAGTAGAAGACATGCCAGTTTAGGGGCTATATTTCTAGAATGGAAGCAACTTGAGTACATCGCTGGGTATGATTTCAAGCCAAAGTGCGAATTGAATCCAGAAGTATTAGCAAGTTTGACGATCAGACCCACTTTGATTGAGAGGATTGGTTCCAGTCAGAGGGACGATCCTAACTTATTGGAAATCATCTCCAAGTTAGAGATGGGTATCGATAAGGAGATGGACAAGTATGAGCTTGATCAAGATGGATGGCTTAGAAAGAATGGTAGACTTGTTGTACCCAATGTCAACGGATTGAGAGATGAAGTGCTTAGAGAATGTCATCACTCAAAACTGACTATACATCCCGATGGTAACAAAATGTATCGAGACATGAAGCAGACCTACCACTAGGAAGGGATGAAAAGAGACGTTGGGAATTTTATATCCAAGTGCATGAACTGTCAGCTAGGTAAAGCTGAGAAAAAGAAGCCTAGTGGTTTGTTGCAACCATTAGAAATTCCAGAATGGAAATGGGAACATGTCTCAATGGATTTCGTTGATGGGTTACCAAGGACTAGATCGGGTCATGATAGCATTTGGGTGATTGTGGACCGATTGACCAAGAGTGCAAGGTTTATACCTATCAAGTCGAATAGAATGGCAGCTAAGTTAGCAGAACTATATATGAAGTGGGTAGTGAGATTTCATGGAATACCCAAAGGCATTATGAGTGACCGAGATCCGTTGTTCACTAGTGGATTTTGGAAGTGCTTAAAAGAGGAGTTAGGATCAGAATTACATCTCAGTACCGCGTATCATCCTCAGACCGACGGTCAAACATAGAGGGTGAATCGTACATTAGAAGATCTCTTGAGAGCTTACATATTGGATTTTGGTGGATCATGTGATGACCAATTGAATCTAGTAGAGTTTGCATATAATAATAGTTATCAATCCAGTATTGGTATGGCTCCATTTGAAGCTTTGTACGGAAGACCGTGCAACTCACCGTCATGTTGGTTAGAAACTGGTGAGAAGTTTGTGCTTGGACCAGATGTGATAAGAGAAACTTCAGATAAGATTAAGGTTGTCCAACAGCGAATGAAGACTGCTCTAGATAGACAAAAGAGTTATGCTGATAAGAGGAGAAGAGACCTAAAATTCTCCATTGGCGACTTGGTGTTTGTGAAGATTTCTCCGTTAAAGAGCGTGATTCGATTTTGCAGGAGAGGCAAGCTGGCACCAAGATTTGTTCGTCCATTCCCAATCCTCGAGCAAGTCGGGAATTTGGCATATAAAGTTGAATTACCAGAGAAGATGGTAGGAGTTCATAACGTACTTCATGCTTCCCAGTTAAGGAAACTCATGCACGACCCCGATATGACTATTTCACCTGATCAGTTTGATGATATCGAAGTAGAACCCGAGGCGGTTGGGAAACGCAAGCCGATTCGTATTGTCGAGCATGGTACGAAGCAACTTCGAAGGAAAGTAGTGAATCTAGTCAAGGTTCAGTGGGGCGAGAATGAGAATGATTGTACTTGGAAGACAGAGGAAAGCATTAGGAAGAAGTATCCAGAACACTTTGCCTGGTAAGATTCTAATTGCGATTTAGTATTCCGCATGCTAGGATAGACTTAGTTGTTTGTTTCGCATGTTTGATTGTTGTATGTGGCTGATAGGCATGCGGGATCCATTGTTTGTTTCTTAGTTGAGGAATTTCGGGGGCGAAATTTCTTAAGGGGGGAGAATGTAACGACACGCATTCTACGCATCGAAGGATCATAGAATATTTATTTCTTTCTCATATGAAGTCGTATAACCATGTAACTTTGGGAGACGACTATTGGGGTCATTTCCTATGTTCATGATTTTTGCCGATTTTTAAATGACCGTTTTGCCCCTGGCTGATCTTGTTTCGACCATAACTTTTGATTGGTAAGGAGTTTTGACCTGAAACAACTTTCATTAGATCCAGATGATGATTTACCTTTCCCTAGAGTGGTCACATTAGCCAAACGGACTCACCGTTTAGGAGACATGGTTGAAACAAGGTTTAGAAGGTGAAAAACAGCTTAACCTAGCCTAATTAGGGTGATTAGCAAGAGGAACCATAACCCATTTTGGGAATAGGGTTATGGGGAGGCTGAGAACAGTAAGAAAATGAATTTTACTTCATTTTTCAGCCGCCTAAAATATTTCTCTAACCCTAGCCATGGCCTCCACCTTCTAATTTCATCCCAAATCGCTCTCTAATCAAGTTTTAGCCTAATCTACATCAAATCAAGGCAAATTAGCATCAAATTGGGAATAGAGCTGCTGTGTTGCATAGAGATTCAACCCAAATCAGAGATATTTTCAGATTTAAGATTTATTTGTGGTCAAGGTGAGTGATTTGCATAGTTTCACTAATTACGGTTGACTAGGGGTAATTAGTGTTAATTAGCGATATTTTGCCTCAGAAAAATCTGGAAAAATTTGTAAAATTCTAAAAGATTATTTTAGGCATCTATTAGAAATTTAGGTTGATTTGGTTAAGTTTTGCTAATCCTATCATTAGATTTACTTAAACATGCTTTAGGGGAAAATATGGGTTTTGGGTGTGTTTGATCCGTTTTGACATATCAAATTGTTGTTTTGGTGTTTGTGGTTGGTTTCACATGTTGCTATGACTGTTTGGAATGTTTTATGATTGCTTAGAATAGTTAGAATGGTCGAAAATGCCGTCGTGTGGTGAAAAATAGTTGCTAGAAAGGTTGCAGGAAAATTGTGCAGGGAAACGAATCAGATTGGATCGCTCGACCCGATCGTGACACCCCTCTCTGAACCGACCCGTTCGTGACCATGGCATCACGATCCGATCGTGGAGCACCACTGCGAGTCAAATGAAGCACCACGACCCTGATCCGCTCATAGATGGAAATGGTTCGACCCACGAACCGATGGAGGAGTGTGATCAAACCCTGAAGTGAGCATCACGATCCGAAGTACCCCGACCCGGTGGAAGAAGCATGAGCCGACCCAATGCTCTAGAGAAGGACATCACGAACCGATCCGACCAGGGAGCCTTCCACGAGTCGATACAATGACCATGAGCTGGAGGAGAATCACGAATCATGCTATGAGGAGGTACTACGAACCGAACCATTAGGAAAGAATAGTTACGACCAAACTGAACCAAAGATGAGAAGGAGGACCGAACCGATCCGGAGAAGACCAATAACCCGAGATGCAAAGGTAGTCCAAATAGGAAGTTGTAACTCAAGATCAAGTTGGGAACCAACGAGTTAACTTCATGAGTTGGGCTTTGCTGCGGGACGGGGGCTAAGGAGTTGTCGACGTCCATAGCTTTGATTCTCCACCGAGAGACGATTGTTAGGCTACGGATCAGTGCAGTGGAGTAGTTATTACTCCATAGGGCAGAGTGATCGTAGCATGGATATGAGCCAGTGTAGTGGAGTCGTCATGACTTCATGGGGCAGAGCGGACATAGCAAGGACTAGTGGCTATGGATCAGTGCAATGGAGTCGCCATGATTCCATGGGGCAGAGTGATCATAGCAAGGATTTGGGTGATCAAAGCGGTGGATATCGTATGCTTTTCGCACCGAGTGAGAGATGTGAGAATGGTTGTTATGCTTGATTGTTTGACATCACTATGACATGCACACCCCCAACCCCGTATCTTTACACCATATGTCAGCGTCACCTTAGAGTATTGTACATCTTTTTGTGCTAACTCTTTGGTTGCAGGTCCAGGTTCAGATATGGTTTAGTATACCTGTTATTGTTTTGATTTGTTGCTTATCGCTCATAATAGACTTTTGTCTGACCCAGAGTTTTATGTCTCTTCTTATTACTCTGTGTGCTCTTAAATGGGCAGACTAGAGACATGTTAGGTGGTATGCACGAGTAGCTGTACTGAAGACGAGCAGGAGGCTTCCACATATGATATATATATATATATATATTCTCCCTGTGTCGCTGCTGGTCACTACTTTGGGCATTAGTAGTGTACCTTTCCTTTCTTTTGCTTTAGAGACAGTTTTAAAGTTGTAATAATGATGAAGTGGAACATAAGCTGTATTTGGATTTTCCACTGCTACGATGTTTAGTTTTCAGCTTATGCACTGTCTCAGCTGTTTTATGTCAAGTATGTTATTATTATATTTTATTTCATGCGCTGTGAGACATTCTATAGGTTCCTTTGGTAGCTCTAGCTTCAAATTCCATTCTTTTCCTTTCTTTTGCGACTGTCCCATGTTGGTTGGACATTGGCACAACGCACTTTCATTGATATGTCGGCTGGTGCGGGGCGGGCCGTCACATAGTATAACCTCTCGTTTCATTTCCTCGAAATCCGTATCCATTCACTAATTACTTGGAATAAGTGTATTTACAAAACCCGACTATTTTCACTACTTAAAAAATAGTGCAATATACTTAACCGAATGGTATAAGTATAATTACACTTCGTACCTGAGCCAACAATGCGAAGTAATACATTGTTAATTGTAAAACCCAATGGTTTCATTTAAATTTCTAAACTTTACAAATAAAGTTGGAATATTTTACTTATGGAAATAATAAACTATTTCCATGATCACTAAACTTTCAAACTAGTACCATCCCTAGGATAAAAATGAAGTAGTTCAAGTTGGGGTATTTATTTACCTCTCAGACCATGACTCGACAATGTTCTTATCTTCAAGATAGATTGAAGTTTGTAACTCAAAAGTTGATATTAATTACAATATCCCACAAATCTTATTTACTACTCCATTAAATAGGGTTTTATAAACTATTCCTTATATTTGAAAATCTCCTTCCAATTACAATCACCTTTACTTATATTGCTCATTAAGTAAATTATTACTAAAACGCAAACTTTAATTTTAATCCTCTCTGATCCAATTCGTTTATAACTTAGATTTAAACAAAAATCAATTTACCAAATATTTTACCCAAAAACCATTAAGTATCTTATTATAAAACTTAAATTTGATATATTTCAACAAATCCATTTACTAATCCTTTACAAAATCCATTTAAACAACTTACCTTTGCACTTTGAAAATCTCTTTTCAATTTCAATCGTTTTTACTCAATTCAAATATTAAGTAAATGCTCATATAAAACCATCTCATTTGATTTAAACCTCTTTTATAAAAATTGGTTTTTGTTATAAAAATTGGTTTTTATTATAAAAATTATTTTTTATTATAAAAACCCTCTTACAAAATCTAACTAAAATCTTATTATAACTTGATTACTTTCTAAATTGGATTACAATTTAAAAGCGACCACTTTAATTATTACTAATTAAAATAATAATTAACTTCATCATTAACTACAGCAGAAGTAGTTAATTTCTTTATTAACTAAAAATAAAATAGTTAATTCCTTTTTAACGCTTATTAGAATAATAAATAACTTCATTAATAATAAATAACTCAAAAAATTTCTTTATGTACAGTTAAATAAAAGATTAATTAACTTTTGTCAACATTCAATAAGTTTAACAACTATTTTTCAAAACCATTTCTATTAGTTTAATTGAAAACAAATTAATCTAATAACTAGTTTCAATTAAAAACAGTTGACTTGGTTAACTTGAAAACATCATTGAACTTGTTAACTGATTTTCACAAATACTTTCTCCTAAATTAATTAATAACTTAGTCAATTTAAAATAATCCCACTTAATTGTTTCTTGAAAACAATTATTCCAAATTATTAACCCTTGGGTTAATTTCTGACTTACTTGCTTACAAAACTTATTAAAAACATAAGAATTTGCCATATAAAAACCAATTATAAATATCGATTTATTTATAAAATCTATATAAAATAAAATTTTGAACCTTTCTTTAGTTATAAATTTATAAATTAAACCTCGTCAATTCGCCTAATGGCGAATCAACGTCTTAAAAGATGGATTTAGGCCATTTGCTGTGAATCACTTAATTAATACTGCATATATGAAAAATTTAACGGTATTCGGGTTAAACAGTTCATATATGAAAAATTTGAAAACAAGTAACATTAATTTTTTAAGGAATACAGCTGGATCCCTTCAACCTATTTTCCCTGCATCACAGCTCGTAATATCATTTAATAACTGCATATGAAATAGAATTTCTAATCTAATTCATCTAAGACAACAGAAATATAAATGTCGATAATCAACAACCAAAACAACAATCATCCAAAGTATCAAAACACCCAATTTATACTAATAACAATAAGTATAAGTATGAATTTTATCATATCATAGTGTTTTAAAAAGATTGAGAGTTAACTCACATTTCATTTTCGATCGATGATTTTGTATAATTTCAAACAAGCGTTTGAAATTAGATAAAATTCCAACTAGCTCTAAATCATTCCAAACTAGCTCATTCGTGTAGATATCGTCCAAACGATTCCAACGCTTTTTGTTTCATTGATGTAATGACCCGCATTTTCAGCGGTATAATAATTAATTAATTTAATTATTTAAAAGGTGACTAAAAGGATTTCATGGTCGCTGAATTAAATAATGGTGAATATTTAATTAAAATAATAAATTAAATAATATATTTAATTCTGAAATAATCAGAATTTGGCTGAAATGGCGATATGGCGTGAACTGGATCATCTGTGATATTTAATTTAGTTTAGAATTTGAATTAGAATAACGAATATATTATTTGAACGACAGTTTGAACGTATAATTATATTATAATTAAAATCGAGCTTGAAAATGGCGCTGCAGTTCGTAAATTGGCGATTCGAACTTCAACTGAATGTACAGGATTTGTTTTAAGCCGGATTTCTGTGAAACAAGAAACGTGTGGAGCTGGTGGAGTATATCTTTCTAGCGGAAGAGAAAAATCGGGATTTCGTCATGTAGATTTTGATTTATATCCAAATCAAATTTTTAGAAAAGTCGCTATGGAATTCCCTTTATAATTTATTTATATTTTAAAAGGATTTAAATATAAATCGAATATCGATATAACTCTGATGATGAAATATCGAGTTAGAAACCAACATAGGATTATTCTGGAGCTGTATGGTATTCCACTGTGAATATATACGATAATATTTATTTTTAAATATTTAATTTAATTATATTTAAATATATTTATATATTTAAAGG
This sequence comes from Allium sativum, assembly GCA_030737875.1. NCBI lineage: Eukaryota > Viridiplantae > Streptophyta > Magnoliopsida > Asparagales > Amaryllidaceae > Allium > Allium sativum. The sequence continues at coordinate 526,274,720 of CM060912.1, read as the reverse complement.
GGTCATTCAGAGCTTTAAAAATAACCAGTTTTGCAAACGACCCCGGAATTTGACGAAACTAATTTTGTTGGATCCGCAATGTCAAATAGTTGTTAGATTTCCAGTTTCGTGATTTTTAAAGTCACTGTGTGGTCGTACGGATTTTTAGAGTGAGAAAACAGTCAGTATTTCGACAGTTAAAAATACATTGTGTGAGCAAACGAAGTCGGAATTCGACAAACCAGTTTCGTTGGGTTCGTAATGTCAGACTGTAGCTGCAAGTCCAGTTTCGTGATTTTTGGATGTCATGTGAGATTACAGGAATTTTAAAGGATAAATAAAAAAACAACGGTTGAGTATAAATCGAATAAAAAATTATATTTTTCCTATAAATACACTACTCTTTTCCCCCTAACCCTAAACAAATTCGTTTTTGGTCAATGGCAACTCAGCCGCCAGTCTTTCTTCTAGAAATTTCAAATGAGAGTTATAAAAAAATCATGTAATTCAAAATCAAATCTCATAATTTATAAAACAATTATATTTGGATTCGTTATGAGTTTATCTTCAACCCAGCGATTGGTTTGGGCGGTTCGACATCACCAGGTATCGTTGTTCCTCTGCGAGCGGCAACCTAGGGTTGAACTTTTCTGAAATTTTGTGTATTGGTTCTGGAATTCGAGTGTATATCCGAACTCGTGGTGAGGAGTAGCTTCATTCATGAATGTGTGAGGAAGTGCGGAGGTAGTTTGAGTTGGCTGACGTCGTACAGGGTGTGTGAGGTACCTGATGTCGCGAACGAGGTGATGAACTCGAGTGGAGCGTAGTTGGGTGGATACGGAGCAGAATTTGAAGGGGAGATTTTTCATGATTTTAATTGATTTTGTAATGGAGGAGGTAAGTCGATGGAAGCAATCAGTTATGGCTTTGGAAGTGGTTTCCTGTATACGCGACTTGGGGGAGAAGAGATACTATAGAAGATGGGTGCAGGTTGAATAAGGGTATTTGGGTCGGAAGAGAATTAATGGGTGAGGCCCGTTATGATATTAATGTTAAGTTATTTTAATTAAATGTGTATATAACTTGTAAATTGCATAACTTTATCGTACGTGAACGAAAATCAGCGAAACAGGATCCGATAGGATCGTATGGACGGACACTACCCAATGGAACTAAGTGGGAGTGGAGTAGAGCTCGTTTGAATTTATTGCGAAATAAATTGTTTGATTCAAATCAAACAGTTTATCGTTCTTTAGCGATGAACTGCCAATGTGAGTAAATCTCACTAACACTAAACAGTTTATAATTTCATGTTGTATTTTTAGAACTGTTAAATATTGGCTGATTGACTGTGTGTTGACTGTTTGATTGAACTGCTAGTCAGTTAGTGGAAATTATACATATATAAATATATATATGTATATATAAATCATTAAATCCATATATATTGATTCTGTTAATAGAATAATTCATATTGAACTGAAAGTGATGATAATCATATTGTGTAACAACCGTGGATGCAGGGAAACAGGTTGGAGGTATCCGACTGGATTCCTCAACAGTTATTTTATTGTTTTTCATATATTTTGATATATGATGTGAAATTATAACCTGCTGTTGATTGTGTGCATATGGACGATATTGGACATCGTAATTTGATATGTTAAACACCATAACATACCGGGATTTGGAGAAAAGGAGAATTTGTCAAAGTGAATACTAAAAGGAGAATATTTATAAAATCAGAGGATTTTATAAAAGAAAATATTTATAAACAGAATATTTATAAATAGGAATATTTATAAATGGAGTATTTATAAATAGGAAATACGTTTAAGTGGGAATTATAAATGAAGGAGATCTTTATAAATAGAATATTTATAAAGTGGATTACTTACTTAGAAAATAAATAGGATAAGATAATGAGATATTTATTTGTTAAATAAATAAGATACGATTAATGGATTATTTATTTGTTAAAGTAATAGGTTAAGATAAAGGATATTAACTTAGGAATTGAATAAGTTAAACAAGGATATTGACTTAGGAATTGAATAAGTTAAACAAAGGATATTAACTTAGGAAATTGAATAAGTTTTAAATTAGATATTTTTAGAGAAAATACTTAGAATAAATAAATAAGGTAATAAAGGAAACACTTAGAACTAAGTCATTGAAGAAGATATTTATTAAGGAATAAATAAGAGATTATAAAGGGGATATTTGCAAACTATTTGCAAATAAAATAAAAAGGGAAATATTTGTTCAAGAAAACAAATAGGGTTATAAAGGAAATATTTGTTTAGAAAACAAATAGATTATAAAGAAAATATTTATCCTTGGATAAATAGATATATATAAGTCTGAACTTATATATGAAGAAGTAAACAGATAAAAGGAGCAGATTGATTTATAAATGATATTTATAAATTAAGTTAAATATTTATCATTTGGATAAATAGAATATATAAGTCAGGACTTATATAAAGAAGTAAGAATCGATTTCAACACGATGTTTGAAACTGAATAAGGACAAAGAGTTAACCAGTTTGGTTAAACCAGTTAGGTTAAACCGTAGAGTTAACCATAGAGTTAAAACAGTAGAGTTAAACCAGTTAGGTTAAACCGTAGAGTTAAACCAGTTAGAGTTAACCAGTTAGAGTTAAACAGTTAGAGTTAAAAAGTTAGAGTAAATCGATAGAGTTAAATCGAACTAGAGTTATTGAATAGAGTTATATCGAACTAGAGTTATTGAATAGAGTTAAATCGAATTTAGTTTATTCGAATATAGTTGAAATAGGTTAATCGAATTTAGTTATTCGAAGATGTAATCGAATCAGAGATATTCGAAGTGAGATAATCGAATCAGAGATATTCGAAGTGAGATAATCGAATCATAGATATTCGAAGTGAGATAATCGAATCAGAAATATTCGAAGTGAGTTGATCGAATCTAGTTATTCGACAGGAGTTAAATCGAATAAGATTTATTCGAAGAAAGAGATTATCGAATATAAGTATTCGAAAGTAAGCAAATCAAATATAAGTTATTCGAATAAGTTATTCGAATAAGAGTTAATCCAATAAGAGTTATTAGGTTGGAGTTATTCAAATAAGAGTTATAGATTTGAGTTAACCGAATAGGAGTAAATAAATTAGTTGTCGTTATATTATTCGAGTTAGGAAATAAAAGTCATATTTAAGATAATATATTTCGGATGCAGGAGATTATAACACCATTGTTATAATCACGTAAACTTGTAAAAGAAGGGGGTTCGTAAATAGAATCTGAGGGTTCGTAAGGAAGTGTTAAAGAGTTAAAAAGGTGAATCTTATCTATTTCGAGATTTGAAAGGTGTTTCAGTTAAGGTCTGAGAGGTAGCTATACCCTAACTTGATTGATTGCGTTTTTAATTAAGAAATGGTTACAGTTCGAGTGTGAAGTGGTTAAGTGGATTTAGTAATTTAGTATAGGGGTTTGAGTCGTCATCGCAATATTGTTTTAAACATCTGTTTAAATCCCAGTTAAGAGGTTTTGGAAATGTTTTCCAAACAAAAATCAGAAATGTTTTCTGATAATAGAAAATAAAAATTTAGAATATATGGAAACAGAAGATAAGTAAATTAATCCTCCTGGAAATAATATCGTTGTTTGCACACCTGTTTTTCTTTGATGGTTAAATCACAGACTATCGAAGTTTTGACCATTTTAACGTTGTTAATATGGAGAGACCGGTTGGATTATTATCCAAACAACCACTCTGTATTGGCATAAGCGCTGCGAATCATATATGCCAAAGAAAATTGAAGACGGAGTAAAGTGCAAGTGATATTGTATAAGTCTTAGATAACAGTGCCTAAGATGGATGTACTGAATAGTGCCTTCGGTTCATCCTGTTCCTGGATGACTTGTATGGATGAATGTCTGACAGAGTATTTCCAGAAAGGTCACGTACATTGATTTCTTCAACCGTACCAAGAGTGGAAGCGGAGAAGGAAACTTCTTTAGCTAACACGTAATGTACTGTTGTAGACGTCAATTAGTGATTTTCGATGGATCTAACAATGTGGCATTCGAAGTGAATCTGATGTGATGATAAAGCGTAACCTCAAGCCTCATCAACTGGTAAATGACAGAAATCGGACAGGTAGCATGGCTATGTAGGTCGCACCTATTAGGGTGTATAATCACCTGATCTAGATTTTCATTTATTTCTAAAAATCTATTGTCGATACTGTCCCATTCGGGAAACGGTTGCTGATCCCAACCGTTGGTGATGTACATTCGATACACTCAAGCGAAATGAGTGGTCGGTCATGTGTGGCCGGGTTGCAAGATGTTCTTGTTGAACCCAGTATATTCCTCTCTAGAGGTACACTAGCGAAAGGTGGTTCCATACCTTGTCATAGTTGGAAATTCATTACCCAATACGTGCTTGCGGTTTTGATTGTATACTATATATGTAGAACGTGAGATGAAAGCGTTTCTGCTAGATGATTATTATATTGTGGTTGATAGACATTATTATAATTCAAAAGGTTTTTGATATAAAGATATTTTGGATTCTCATAAGGGAAAAACCCGTTCTGTTATACGGCGGGGTCTTATGAGATATCGTTTACTTGTTCAACTGTTTTAAACTGTTTTACTCATACCAGTCCCATGACTGAGCCGGAGTTTATTTTGTTTTGTTTTTCCTAAACTCTTGGGTGCCCAATTTTGTATGGGCAGTCAAGTAGTCAAGAATTTACATATACTTGAAGAGCTGGAGCAGGAGGCTTCAGGATCATATAGCTATAGTTTATTTCCGCTATGTTGTAAGTGTTGTACTTTGATAATGATGTATATTCAAGTAAAGATGTATATTTCAAGTTATGTTATATATATTATATGTTATTCGTTCCGGTGTGAGGTTCGTGTTACTCTGATGTTGTTCTTCTTCTTCTTCTTCTATTCTAAGTTTCTATCTTATCTTTCCTCACCCTCTAATTTCTTTCAATAACTACCGGGTTTTCGATGTTTGGTTAGTCATCATTGAGTTTATGTCGATAACCAAAGTCGTCAGAATCTGGGTCGTTACAATTGAATTCTGTTAACATATGAAATAGTTACACACGTTATGATTTTAACTTGAATAAAAATAATTAAAATGTTATTAATATAATACTTCATTAACCTTTATTATAATTTACCCATAAATCATGCATTTGCCTTAAACCATGCCATAATCCTCATTCTTTGAAATGGTCTTGAATTTTCGACTAGTTAAATAATTAATATAATGAAATTTATAAAATAAATAGGTTGAATTAGAACCACTTTAAATAAATAAAAATAAGTTGTATAGAATTATAAAATATATTTGGGAAGCATTTTGTCAAAATATATTAGCATTTGATTTTAAACGGTAAAGTATACATTGAAATATACATACACCTATAAGCATAACAAAGTAGAAACACTTTAAAAGTGTTATAAAAATATGGCTAAGTGGTAGCTAGAAACCATGTGTTCATGGTTTTAGGAAGTGGTTTCATGGTTCTATTTTGGTAAGGACAAGTGTCCTCTTATGTGTCCTGACCTCCTTTACCTCCATTTCCTATATAAAGAGCTTATTCTCTTCCTTTCTCTCATTTTGTCCTTCTTCTTAAAGCTTGTAGCCATGGCTTCCATGGCATGAAACCTCTCTTCCTCCCTCCTTGCTTTTCCTCCACCTCCACCATAAATTCGTCCAATGCCACCACCCTCCTCCTCTTCAAAATTGCGACCAAAACGCTTCTTCTCCTCCCTCCTATTTGCGCCTCCAACCCTCCCTTTGCGCAACCCAAACTCGGCCTTCCCCTTCACCACTCACGGTCCTTCCTCCTCTCCCTTCCTTGCGCCATTCCTCACCACCTCCATCTCCCCCTAACTCGGCTCAAAACATCACCTCCTCCTTGCCAAAGTTCGGCCAACCCATCACCATCACAAACCCCATTTTGGCCTCATCAAAATAAGAATATATATTTATTTTCAAAGTCGGTGAAGATCTAAAGTCAGTCTGTATCTGTCCAATATATCTAGGTAGACTTATGGTAAAGATTGGTGGAGTAGAACCCTCGGTGAGAAAATCTACACTTATATTTGTTTATTATGTTTGTTATATTAATGGATGGTTAATTAGCTATTAAACATAGTGTAAGCACTGATTATTGAATGCTTATACGTATATACTGTGATATACATACTATGTGATGATTGAATGGATGCTAAAAATGTTTTGATGGTTGTTAGTAGTGATACTAATCTATACTATATATGTTACACATACCTGTGTGGAGATATTTGGATATTTGTTAAGTCTCGTGCTTGTCATGTAATAAAAAAGAATATTTTATTCATTTAAATATAGTGGAAAAATGAAAATGGACTTTGATATCTGGAATTAGATAGAAATTATATTGAAATGGTTTTGAGAAACTTTTGTAAAGGTTGAAATTTTATTAAACAAGGTTTTAACGTTAAATGGTGTATTCAAATTTAATCAACTATAATTAAATTTGGATTTTGAAATTGAAATTTAGTTTGGCTACTTAGAAAGTGTTTTTAACTCAAACCGATTGTTTTATATAGCTTATATATTCTTTAAATCGAGTTCTAGAAAATTTGGGTCTCAAAAGATTAATTTTTGAAAAATAATAATATTTTAATAATCAAATAATATTGTAATATTAATTAAAAATGGATATTTTTATTTTAAGTTGAAAATAGAAAATATTGATTTGAAATAGTCTTATATATGTTTTGAATGAATTTCTAAAGTATTTTAAAGTAAATCGGATATTTTTATTATAAATTTAAAATACGGTTAGAATAGAACTTCTCACGCAGCGGTAGTTCGCGGATTTCAACCGTAGACTTTAAACTGTCATAACAGACTCATTTTAAGTTGGATTTTCCTCAAATGAAAAACATTTGCTAGCTTACAACAATAGTTTTTAAATGGAAAAAGAATTTCCCAATTTTGTGGAATAATTTTCAAGTTATGTCCAAAACAATTTTCAATAAAAACATCGGAAGTGTAGTTTGGTGACCAAATATGGAAATCAACCGAGATAGCTTAATAACAATTAACTAAAATATAGGATTTTTTGATAAATCATAATAAACAATTTCAAAGTGATTGGGTTGAAAATATAGAGTTTTAAAGTCATTTTCATCAAACTAGTGTAAACAGCCTATTTGTAATGTTTTTAGTAACGCTTTTGAAACGTTATTTACTTAATAATTGATTTTGAAGGGTTTAAACTTAATAATCAATATCCAACCTTTTTTAAACAATTTCAAAGGAATAATGAATTTTTTATGGTGAATCAAAGTTTCAAAAGTGAAGATAGGTTGAGATTTAACTAAAATCCAGTATATCCATGTTGTTTTAAATGATGCTTATTATTCAGAAAGTCAGGGATCATAACTTGTGTCTGAAAACCATTTCGAAAAATAATACGATGTGATGAAGAAAAAATATTTGAAGACAATGGTTGAGGACTGGTAATCATCACATCGAATGGACTGCTCGTTGATGCCTTGGGTAGCTCTTAGTATGAGGTTATAAGTAGCAGTGGTCCGATGTACTTGGAGTTTTCCGGATTTGCAAGGACTTCTCCCTTTATTGGACGAGGAATAAAGTGGCTTGGGTTTCGTTCAGACCTAGAACGGACTTTTATGGACGTGTGTCTTACATTGTATTTTGTAATGTATTAATCGATTTTTACTAAACATATTTATGTTGGTGGATGAGAATTTTATCTCTTAGCTTAACATCCTTCTTTGAGATGTACGAGCTCAAAGGTTATATGGTTAGTGATTGTCAATTATATGTTATGAAATGACAGCATGGCATACCAAGTGATTGAGTTATTAATGATCAAAGCATGGTCTGGTTTAAGCGTAGCTTTGTGTAACGAGAATTCAGCAAGTCTTACACCCAGAGAAATGATAAAACATGATTATATGTAGCAAGGTTGTGGGTATATCATTCCCTTATAGATAGAAGTAGTACCATGGTATGAAGCCTGGGTATTTACTTATGTGAAAAACTCTGCTTTATGTGGATGTTAGAGCACGCTCGGAATGTAGGTTACGCCTGGGGAATGGTATACTTAGGCATACACTAAGTTGTCCAGTTAAAGGATAACCCGGCCTTGTGTAGCACGAGGAGCATCAGTTGATCCTCAGACATCCCTCTAGAGGTGTTCAAATTCGGTTCGGATTAAGGAAGATCCTTAGCTTGGTCATTCGTTGGAAATCCATTCTCCACTACGAACCCATACGATTTTAGTTGTATACCTCTATGTCAACATAATGGGATGGGGCATTATGCTAGCAATGATTGATTCATTATTTTCAAAAGGGATTTCCACACTATGCAATAATAATAATATCAAAAACATTTCAAGAATTTTTTGTTATCATAAGGAGAAACTTCGCCCATGTGTGCGTTTTCATTGTGCATGTGCAACAAGACCTTATGGTAGCTTCATTTTCTAAATAACATTGAGATTTTTTATGCACATCACAAATATATTGAGTTTCTTACACTAGTTCCATAACTGACCACGAGTTTGTTTTGTTTCCCTTAAACTCTAGGTGCCCATAATTTTCCGCATAGGTAGCCTAGTAGTCAGGTTCTAGTAGGAGCATCTTGAATCCTAGTCAGGTCTTGGTAGGAGGATTTTTGGAGCATTCTATGGAGCATATTTGGATTTATAAATTTTTGAGGTGAATATGGAGTATTTGAATTCATTCGTTATCTCTTAGTATTTCTCGCTGTTTTATTTTGTATCCAGTAGTTGTATACCTGGATATATGTATACTTTGATGTAGTTATGATGTAACCTTAGTAACCCGAAAGTTTTATTAATGAAAAGTTCTTTGTTTTATTATGTTGTTTCTACTGTGTTATAATCCCAAGCGATGTGGGTTTAGATGTTTGAAATTCTAGCATTTGAATACCTCAACGTATTAGATGTCGATTTTCGAAGGTTGAAAGACCGGGTCATCACAGTTGGTATCAGGGCTTTGGTTCATACAAATCTACGGGATATACCTCATTAGAAAATTAATTAGAGATAGGGTTAGTAATAACCTAGAATGAGTGGAATCCAACGAAACGTAAACCGTTTATTTTACCCTAAGATATCTCGATCATATGCTCTAACGACATTTTCGTACCATTTACAGATATTTGAAAATGAGCGGTAGACGAGCACGAGGTAAGGGTGGAAACAATACTACCATTAATGGTTGTAACTCTGCAACGGTTGATGAAGTTGTAATTCAAGCTCAAACCCAATACAGTCTTCCAGCTCTGAATAAGGATTACACAAGTTTGGGTGGAAAACCGTTTAAAGGAACCGAAGATGTTATGGAAGCTCAAGCATGGAACAATGCATGTGAAAAGGTTTTCATAGGCCTAAGTTTGGAAGATAATTTGAAGAGGACATTAGCTACATGGAAACTACAGGACGGACAAGCAACTTAGTTGCAGACTATTATTTAAGAAAAAGCAGAACATGACTTTCCATGGATCCAGTTCAAAGAAGTTTTCAAAAGAAAGATACACGACTGCTGCAGGAATTTCCAAGATGTATGAGGAATATATGGATTTAAAGCAAGGGGATATGTCTTTTGAGGAGTATTTGAATAAGTTCAACGAGCATTCTCGCTTTAGACCTAAATGATTAACACCGCGTTAAAGAATAATGAGAAGTTCATTAAAGGAATGGAACAAAAGTATCATGAAAGGATGAAAAATCACGTGAAGCAATCATTTGTGGACCTGGTAGACATGGGTTATAGGTACGCTACTCTGGACAAGCAGAAGGTTCTTGAAGTGAAGGAAGGAAAGGACAATAATAGCAAGGATAAAGACAAGAAGAGGAAGTGTAAAAAAAAAGAATCCAGGGACAAAGAAACTAAAGAAAGGAACTCAGTAAAATCGTTTGATGAAAGTTACTTTTTATAACTGTCGAGAAAAAGGAAATTTAGGAATTAACTGTAAGAAGCCAAAGGAACTAAAGGATCAAGGGTAGGAAATCTGGAAGTGTTGCAAATGTCGTGAATTCAGTCACTTAAGTAAAGATTGCCCTCAGGAAAAGGAAACAGATATATCCCGAGTCTACGCATTATCCTTCAACCACGAAAGGTGTAAAAGGGAAAGGAGTGTTAGAAGGAAATATTTTCGTTTGTGATAAACTGGTTAGAGTAATATTCGATACCGGTGCTTCACATAGTTTTATTTCAAAAGAAACTGTAAAAGAATTGAAACTTGAACCTGAATTATTGATCAACCAATTTGCATGACGAATCCTGTAGGAGGTTTCACAAATCTCTGTCTCTATTGCAAAAAGGTTCCTATTTCTCATTCTCTTTATCAATTTCCTTTTAACCTTATTGTCTTGGATTTCACAGAATTTGAATTTTTACTCGGAATGGATTGGTTAAAAAAATATGGAGCTATTCTTTATTATGAAAAAAGAATGATATTCGTGAAGACAAATATACGGGATTTCATTGAAATATCTTGTGAAGATTCGAGTCCAAAAAGGGACAGTTTGATGTATACCTTAGGATATCCTGATCCTAACTTAGAAACCATCTCTATTGTTAAAGAATTCCCTAATGTGTTCAACCAAGTTAGATGCCACCATCGAGAAATCGAGTTTGGGATTGACTTAGTATCCAATGCCAGACATGTTGTTCACCCTAGTCACAAATCTCTGTCTCTATTACAAAAAGGTTCCTATTTCTCATTCTCTTCATCAATTTCCTTTTAACCTTATTGTCTTGGATTTCAAGGAATTTGAAATTTTACTCGGAATGGATTGGTTAAATAAATATGGAGCTAACATGGATTGTGAATAAAGAATGACATCCGTGAAGACAAATATAGGGTATTTCAATGAAATATCTTGTGAGGTTCTGAGCCTAAAAAGGGACAGTTTGATGCATACCTTAGGATATCCTGGTCCTAACTTAGAAACCATCCTCATGGTTAAAGAATTCCCAGATGTGTTCAAAAAAATTAAAAGCCACCATCAAGAAATCGAGTTTAGGACTGACTTAGTACCCAATGTTAGACCTGTTGTTCACCCTAGTCATAGAATGGCCCCAAAAGAAAGAGAAGAGCTAAATAAACAAGTCTAAGCATTATTGGAAAAAGGATTTATTCGACCTAGCGTTCAAGTTAGTGGTCAGCCGTGGTATTCGTAGCTAAATTTGATGGTTCCTTAAGATTGTGCGTCGACTATCGAGATCTTAATAAGCAAACTCTTAAGAATAAATACCCTTTGCCCCGTATAGACGACCTATTTGATCAATTGAATGGTGCTCGATTTTTCTCGAAAATGGACCTAGCCACCGATTTTCATCAGCTTATAATCGCTGAGGACTGTATCCATATAACTTCCTTTTGGGGACCCGATACCTTTTACGAGTGGTTAGTAATGCCATTTGATTTGACTAATGCCCCCTCCTATTTTGTGGACCTGATGACAAGAGTGTTCTGTGATGTATTGAATAAGTTTGTATTGTTTTTTATCTATGATATCCTTGTCTACTTCAAAACCGAAGAAGAACATGCAAAGCATTTAAGAATAATTTTGGAAATATTGAGAAAGAATGTGCTAAATAAAGGCAAAGCTTTCTAAATGTTACTTTTGGGAAAAAGAAGTAAACTTCCTTGGTCATATCGTATATGAGAAAGGGATTTCAGTAGATCTAGGGGAAATATCAGCTATTCTGAGCTGGAAGCGGCCAACAACATCAAAGGAAGTTCGGAGTTTCCTAAGATTAGCTGGCTACTACAGAAAATTTGTTCAAGATTTGTCAAGAATAGCTTCTCCTCTCACAAAGTTAACCATGACGATTGCAAAGTTTGTGTGGTCCCCAAAATGTGAAGAAGCTTTCAAGAGTTAAACAAACGATTGACATCTTCTCTTGTTTTGGCTATTATTAATGGAAATAAAGGACTATTAATTTATACAAATGGGTGGAAAGAAGGAGTTGGTGTAGTTTCGATGCAAAAAGGCAAAACAATTGCCTATGCTAGTAGACAGTTAAGGCCTCATGAGAAAAATTATCTAACTCATGACTTGGAACTACAAGCCATAATATTTTCTTTAAAAATTTAGAGGCACTATTTATTAGGAGAAAAGTTTGAATTATAAACTAACCACGAGCCTTTGAAGTATTTATTTATTCAGAAAGATCAGAGTTTGAGACAGCAACGTTGGTTGGAATTTCTAGCATCATATGATTTGGATATTCAATATACACCTGGAAAAGCCAACGATGTAGCCGATGCCTTGAGTAGAAAATATGTTGTTATTGCCTACTTGGTTATCACCCCAACTCTTATTGAGAAGATCTCTAGAAAGCAAGGAAAGGTTGAATTCTTACAAAGGATCATTAAAATATATAATAATGCAAAACTTTAGGCTTTGAAATTTATGGTAAAGGGATTTTGTGATTAAAGGGAAGAATTTGTGTCCTCCATATTAAGGAGCTCAAGAAAGAAGTACTAGATGAATGTCATAAGTCCAGGTTCAACATTCACCCTGGAGTTAATAAAATGTACTGCGATGTTAAACATACATTCTGGTGGAAAACAATGAAGATGGACATATCAATTTATGCCAATCGATGTGCTACATGTTAATAGATTAAAAGCGATCAACAGAAGACAACAGGACTATTTTAGCCTCTGCAAATTCCAAAATGGAAAAAGGACCAAGTCTCCATGGATTTCATTGATGGATTACCTAGGTCTCACAAAGGAAATGAAGGAATTTGGGTCATCCATAGATCATCTAATCAAAAGTGCTCATTTCATTCAAGTAAAGGCTACCAGGACTCCTGCAAGCTTAGTGAAGTTTTACATAAAGGAGATCATTCGATTTTATGGGGTTTCGAGTAGCATAACAAGTGATAGATATCCAATCTTCCTGTAACAACCCACATATTTAACGATAATATATATAAATATTTTATTTAAATATAACATCGTTAATTATTAATTGAGTATGCGTCCAAAAAGTCACATTTTGCATATTGATGAATATGGACTCGAGACCACTTCCATTGAGTTCAAAAGGTTGTTTATGATAAGAAAAACTATAAACATCGATATATTTAGAGTTTGTGAAAATTGGGTCTTTGATTGAGGCTTGGGTTTGCTAACCTAGCCCACAGCTTATAACCTCCCAGATCCTCCTCTCCTCCTCATAACATTCCCAAGGCTTAGGAAAATAGAAATAGAGAAAGGAATTGGAAATTAAAATTCCTAAGAATTGGGTTGGCTTCTAGAGATCCAAATCTAAAGGAAATCAAGTGTGGAGACTTGGGTAAGCTTTTCCATCTTCCCTTTCTTATCTCCTCTTTTATTTATGAGAATTCGTAAACCTAACTCTTAGGAATTTTGTTGGTATGCTTTTAGATTGTAGATTAGCAGGATAAATTGGAAGAGAGGTTGTTCTAGCTTGTTATTGGATCGATTCTTGATTCCAACAACTAAAGGTGAGTTCTTGAAGAACTCACATTTATGCCTCAAGCTTTGAGCTTATATAGTGTGCCTATGGCATGTTTGTATTTTGTTTATATTGCATGATTTGGATTGATTTCGTTTATATTCCATTTCATGTGTTTGAATTCGATTATATAAGAAATCCAATATAAAACTTTAAGTAGGATTGATTCATGTAATATCGATTGTTTTTGCGAGACTTATAAGCCTCGTTTTCCTTTGAATAAGTGTTATGAGCCTTCGTGAGTCACCCGAGAACCGTTGAAATCGACTTAGCCATAAGGCCAAACCTCAAGCTACTCCTGGTAGCAGCTACCAGTCAACTGGTTGAAAATAACCAGTCGACTTGTCATGCTAAACTAGCAGTTCACTGATAAAATGACCAGTTGACTAGTCAATTTTGAACCAGTCGACTGGCCCTGTTGTTTTTTTGGCAGTCGACCATTGAAGACCATGATCGACTGTATAGTTTTTTTCATGCTCTTTCTTGATCGAGTTTCGGCCCATTTGACCTTTTTCTTTGACTTTTCAGTTTCTCTGATCCACAGATTTTAGCAGCTTGATTATAGACCTTTGATGGACTTTCGATTGATTCGTGGTGAACGAATTTTTAATCGATGGTCGTGAGATTTAATTTACGTTATTAAAACATGAATTCTTCATGCGATCATTGTTTCGATTGCTATTACATGAGATTTGCCACTTAGAAATTATATAAAAGGGTTTTATATTATTAGTAGATACCAAAATCTTTTATTAAAATGGTTTCTAATCCTACTTCATTATATGGAGTTATTTTATAAATTGCTTTTTAAATATACAAGTTTTTATTTGATAAACTTTTTCTCGTTCGTACAAGAAATCTAATTAAACGCCTTAGTAAAAACAATAACTATAAACCCTTGCGTTTGCTTCGACGGTTAATTATTGGACTCGTTCGATTGAAAACTATGGCAATAATCGTTTCGTAATCCTAGTGGAATATACAACTTGTTCGTAAATATTCGAGTAGAGCAAGTGGTTATGGGACATGTAGCTCGACTCTTATATTTACTAGCTTGGCGTAGTTTACACTATACTTGATCATTAAGGATCTTCAGATCATTCCGACCTTTGGGTTATTCTAACGATCTTCGAATCATCTTGAGGAACTCCGATTCATCGATGAGAGTCTTCGGACTTTCTTTTGAATTTCATGGGTGTGATTATTTCTCGTGAGTATTCATGTGTTGATGTCATATTATATATTTCCTGATTTATTAGAGGACACGATTTCTTGTAGGTAACCTATATCATTTAGGATGTGATATTCTTTTATATAGCTCTAAGATTCCTTTTACATATTTAATGGACATTTAAGAGATTTCACATTTACTTGTGACCATTGTTGTAATTATTCATATGTCATTGTTAGTTTATAACTCTATTTCTATCTCAGTTTATTATGATGCATATAGTTAGATTCATCTGTTTATTATTTATTTTCGTATAAATAATACTCGGGTCAGACTGAGTATTACAGGTGCTTCTTCAAGACTTCTAGCAAGGACGACTTCTTGACTTTTCATGTCTACATTGTTATTGTAGTAACCTCAATTATATGTATATGAGACTTCTATGTATGCATATTCTTTTGGATAGAATATGTACCTATTCTTTTGATGTATAGTGGATCGACTATGACTATTATCTTTGTATTTATACTCATGTGCTATATTCATATCTATTTCCGCCTTAGTGATGTGAATATCGATGTCTGACTCTGATTGTATTATTATGTATTTAATATTGATTTCAAATTATATATAGCCAATGTGTAGTAGATGTGAACTTGATTTAGATGTATCAGATTTCCTCATGAGATTTAAAAAGTAAGACCGCATTATCCAATATGTTTAGCACTCGTTCAAAGCTAATATACGGACAGTCTCTCCTCAGCAGCCTTATTCTTCGGGTTAGTTGACACCATTGATTGCAATGGCTTTGGCTAACTCGGGTATAAAGGTGGGGCGTTACACTTCACTAGCCATTTGGGAAGCTTTTTAAGACACTTTGGGAACTAAATTGAATTTCGGCACTGCTTATCACCCTCAAACAGATGGTCAGACGGAAAGGCTTAACATGGTTCTGGAGGATTTATTACAAGCATGTGTTCTTGACTTTAGAGGTTTTTGGGAAAATCATTTGCCCTTGTTTGAATTTTTTTTATGATAACAATTACCAAGCTAGTAACAAAATGACGCCTTACGAAGCACTATATAGACGTCCATATAAGTCACCGTCTTGTTGGATCGAGTCTGAATATAGACTTGTTCTTGGACCCGATATTATTAGAGAAGCTACGGAGAAAGTGTATTTGATTAAGAAAAGGATGAAGACATTCCAGGATCGGCAGAAGTATTATGCAGATCGTAGATGGAGAGCACTAGAATTCACAGCTAGAGATTCAGTATTCCTAAAGATTTCTCCGATGCGTGGAGTTATAAGGTTTGTAAGAATGGGAAAGTTAGCTCCATGATATATTGGAACATTACCTATTCAGAAGAGAGTTGGACCACTAGCATATAAGGTCCAGTTACTGAACGGCTCTCGGGTGTGCATGATGTTTTCCACGTATCAAATTTGAGGAAGTACGTTCATGACCCTGATCAAATTATTGAAGAGGCAACTCAACAATATTTAGATATTACTCCAAATTTAGCAGTCAAAAGAGAACCTATAAACTTCATTGCTCGAGATGAAAAGAGATTAAGGAATAAGACTATTAAGTTGGTCAAAGTACAATGGAGCGGTGATCCAAGGATTATACCTGGGAAACTAAAGAGACTATGCGAACGTTCTACCTCGACTATCAAGTGGACATCCAAGTCTAGCTTAACCCTTTGGTAAACTCATTTTCTTATATATTTCCTTTTAGTTACTCCCTTCTCATGAAATTTTGAGGACGGAATTCTTTTTAGGAGGATGAATGTAACGATCTGGAATTTTTGACTAGTTAAATAATTAATTTAATCAAATTTATAAAATAAATAGGTTGAATTCAAACCACTTTAAATAAATAAAAATAAGTTGATTAGAATTATAAAATATATTTAGCAAGTATTTTGTCAAAATATATTAGCTTTTGATATTAAATGGTAAAGTATACATTGAAATATGGTTACACCTGTAAGCGAAACAAAGCGAAAACACTATAAAAGTGTAACAAAAATATGGCTTAGGTAGAAATCATGTACATGTGACCATTGTTTTAGGAAATGATTTCATGGTTTTGTTTTGGTAAGGAAAAGTGTCCTCTTATGTGTCCTAACCTCCTTTACCTCCCTTTCCTATATAAGGAGCTCATTCTTTTAATTTTCATTCATTCACCTTTTTCCTCTCATTTTCTCCTTCTTCTTAAAGCTTATATCCATGGTTTCCATGGCGTGAAAACTCTCTTCCTCCCTCCTTTCTTTTCCTCCTCCTCCTCCACCATAAATTTGTCCATTGAAACCACCCTCCTCCTCCTTGAAATTCTGACCAAAACACTCCTCCTCCTCCCTCCTATTTGCGCCTCCAACCAACCCCTTGTGCCACCCAAACTCGGCCTTCCCCTTTCACCACTCACGGGCCAACCTCCCCCTCCTTGCGCCACTTCCTTCTTCCCTTAACTCGGCCCAAAACATCACCTCCTTCTTGCCAAAGTTCGGCCACCCCATCACCAAGCCCAATTTCGGCCTCCTCAAAATAAATAAATATTTATCTAGTAGTAAAATTAATATTATTTTTATCGTCAAAGCCGGTGAAGATCGTAAGTCAGTCCGTATCAGTTTGGTATAGCCAGGCAGATCTATGGTAAAGATTGGTGAAGTGAAACCCTCGATGAGAAACTCTACACTTATATTTGTTTATTATGTTAATTGATGGTTAAATAGCTATTAATCATTGTGTACACATTGATTACCGAACATTTATACGTATATACTGTGATATACATGTTATGTGATAATAGAATGGATGTTATGAACATTGTAATGGTTGTTAGTAGTGATACTAGTCCATATTACGTGTGTTACACATACTTGTGGGAAGATATTTAGACATTAGTTAAGCCTCGTGCTTATCGGGTAATAAAAGAATATTTTATTCATTTAAGTATAATGGAAAAAAAAAAGACGGAATTTTATATCCGAAATTGAATAGAAATGATATTGAAGTGGTTTTGAGAAACTTTTGTAAAGATTGAAATTTTATTAAACAAGATTTTGACGTTAAACGGTGTGTTCAAATTTAATCAGTTAAAATTAAACTTGATTTTTGAAATTGAAGTTTAGTTTTTCTATACACAATGTATTTTAACTCAAACATATTATTTCATATAGCTTATATATTATTTTAATTGATTTTTGGAAAGTTTAGGTTTCAAAAGATTAATTTTTGTATAATAATAATATTTTAATAATTAAATAATATTATAATATTAATTAAAAATGAATAGTTTAATTTTAAGTTAAAAATATAAAATATTGTTTTGAAATAGTCTTATATATGTTTTGAATGAATTTCTATAGTATTTTGAAGTAAATCGGGTTATTTTTGTTATAAATTTAAAATACGGTTAGAATAGAGCTTGTCACGCAGCAGCAGTTCACGGATTTCAACCGTAGACTTTAAACTGTCATAACAGACTCATTTTAAGTCGGATTTTCCTCAAACGAAAAACATTTTCTAGCTTATAATAGTAGTTTTCAAATGTATTCTTTTTTCAATTAAATTTCAAGTTATGTTCAAAACAATTTTCAATAAAAATAGCGGTAGTGCAGTTTGGCGACCAAATATGGAAATCAACTGAAATGGCTTTATCAAATTATTAAAAATATGGATTTTTTTTATAATACAAAATAAATAATTTCAAAGTGATTTGAGTAGGAAATATAAAGTTTTAAAATTATTTTCATTAAACTAGTGTAAATAGCCTAATAGTAATGTTTTCAGTAATGCTTTTGAAACGTTATTTACTTGATAATTGATTTTGAAAGGTTTGAACTTAATAATCGATATTCAACCTTTGTTAAAGCATTTCAAAGGAATAATGAAATGATTTTTTATGGTGAATAGAAGTTTGAAAAGTGAAGATGGGTTGAGATTTAACTAAAATCTGGTATATCCAGGCTATATTAAATGACGCTTATTATTCGAAAAGTTCGGGATTAGAACTTGTGTCTAAAAACCATTCCGTATAATAATACGACATGGTAAAGAAAAGATGTTTAAAGTCGATGGTTGAAGATTGGGAATCTTCA
This sequence comes from Allium sativum, assembly GCA_030737875.1. Lineage (NCBI taxonomy): Eukaryota > Viridiplantae > Streptophyta > Magnoliopsida > Asparagales > Amaryllidaceae > Allium > Allium sativum. The sequence continues at coordinate 526,255,894 of CM060912.1, read as the reverse complement.
CATCAAATGGCTACTTGTTGATGCCTTGGGTAGCTCCCAATATGAGGTTATAAGTAGCAGTGGTCCGAACGTACTTGGAGTTTTCCGAATTTGCAAGGGATTCTCTCCTTTATTAGACGAGGAACAAAGCGCCTTCGGTTTCATTTAGACTCAGAACGGACTTGTATGGATGTGTGTCTACCATTGTATTTTATAATGTATTAATTGATCTTTACTAAATATATTTCTATTGGTGGCGGAGAATTCATTCTCTTAGCTTAACACCCTTGTTTGAGACGTACGAGCTCAAAGGTGATATGGTTTGTGATTATCAGTTATATGTTATGAAATGATAGTGTGGCATACCAAGTGATTGAGCTATTGATGATCAAAGCATGACTTTGTTTAAGCGTAGCTTTGGGTAATGAGACTTCAGCTAGCCTCACATCCCAGGAAATGACAAAACAAGATTATATGTAGCAAAGTTATGGGTATATCATTACCTTCCTTATAGAAGTAGTACCATGGTATGGAGCCCAGAAATTTACTTATGTGGAAAAAACTACTTTATGTGGATGTTGGGGCGCGCTCGTAATGGTCGGTTATGACCGAGGAATGATATACTTAGGCGTAGCATGAGGAGCATTAATTAATCCTTGGACATCCCTCTAGAGGCGTTCAAATTCGGTTCGGATTAAGGAAGATCCTTAGCATGGTCATTTGTTGGAAACCCATTCTCCACTACGAACCCGTACGACTTTCGTTGTATACCTATATGTCAACATATTGGGATGATGAATTATGCTGGCTAAGATTGATACATTTATTGCAAAAGTGATTACTGCACTATGCACTTGTAATAATACCAAATGGTTTCTGCATATCAAGCATTTTTTGTTATCATAAGGAGAAACCTCGCCTATGTGTGCGTTTGCATTTTGTGTGTGCTCGAAACCTTATGGTAGCTTCATTTTCTTAAAAGCATTACGAGTTATTATGCACATAACAAATATATTGAGTTTCTCGCACCAGTTCCATGATTGACCTAGAGTTTATTTTGTTTCCCTTAAACTCTGGGTGTTTATAATTTTTCATATGAGCAGCCTAGTTGTCAGGTTCTAGTAGGAGCTTCTTGGAGCCTTTTAGTTAGGTCTTAGTAGGAGCATTTTTGGAGCATTCTATGGAGCATCTTTGGTTTAGAGCTTTATGATTTGAAGATGGAGTATTTGGATTCATTCAGTATCTCTTATTATTTTCCGTTGTTTCATTTTGTATCCAGTAGTTGTATACCTAGATATATGTATACTCTGATGTAGTTATGATGTAACCTTTGTAAACCGAAAGTTAAATTAATGAAAAGTTCTTTGTCCATTGTGTTGTTTCTAATGTGTAATAATCCTAGGTAATGCAGATTTAAAGGTTTGAAATTTCAGCATTTGAATACTTGAATGTATTAGTTATCGATTTTCGAAGTTTGAAAGACCAGGTCGACACACTCTTCCTTCCAGGCAAAATCGCGATAACAAAAATACATTTGACTTCAATCCTTTCACTCTACGTCACACCACTGCCAACCCACCAAACCTCAGGCTATCTCCTCCACTACCTGTGTCGTGACCCCGGCTACCCACGATCGAAGGGCAGACCTCCCCAACCATCCAAAATCGCCTGAAATTGGAAAAATAGAATTTCAGATCAACTTTCTTTTACCGCCGCCACACTTCATTGCAACCCACCGGGGCATCTTCAATCGATGCGCCGCACTCCTCACAATACTTCTCCTTCAGTCACCATTAGCCAATACCCAACGATGACGCCGTAATATGCCAAAAACCAGAACCCATAACCCCTTGGTTATCACTAATTTTTGATCGTCTGAGGTAATCACGATTCACCAAACTTCGGCCATGCCTTCTCCTCGTCACCACCTACAACTTTCCAATTAACAGCTTCCTCTAATTCCTCACTGTTTTATAAAATTGATCGAAATAAAAAGGGGTGGCGGCTATTAAAATGGTAGAGGAAGAATAGTCAGTAGGGTTTAACAATGTTTAGGTTGTATTTATAGTGTAGATTTATTATTATTTTATTCAATTATATTTGCGCTCAACATTTTAAGCTCGCACAACCACATACATCGTCCAATTGAAATGAAATTTGAAACCTTATAGTAACTTAATATTCCAGACCTAATGGAACTGATTTCGTCGAAATCTAATACTACTAGAAAAACTCTTATTTCAATGTCAAAATGTAAATCGATATGCGTTTATATTGCGCACAATCACACAACTCCAATTGACCTGAAATTTGAAATTTTACAATAATTAACCAATTCGGATTTTATAAAACTGGTTTCATTGAAATCAGAGGTTGTTTAAATATTGGCTATTCTCAGGTGTCAAATTAAAACTATAAATCGATTTCAAAACAATCTAATCCACTATTAATAAATTATTATCGTACATATTCAAATAGAATTTATATTAATTATTAGAATCATTTTCGATTCATATTTAACTTAGATTTCAATTATTTCTCGTTTTTGTATTATGATAATTTGATATATTTGAAATTAAATAGCATTTTGTTTTTTAAATCAATAAACTCCATATAAAAATCCATTTATGTTCCCAATTTAACATTTAAAACAAATTTAAAATGTCCAAATTAAACGGTTAAACATCCGGGTCCTAACATTCCTCTCCCCTTAAACGAATTTTGTCCCCGAAATTACTAAAGCAGGAAAAATGCTTCGAACTTATTAACTTTTCAAAAATCCACTAAATTGAAACCCGACACTTCACATTTCTAGAACTTATTTCTATACAAAACCTTTAGTTTCCATGAAAATAATTAATTTCCCGTTTCTAATTTAAAATCCTTCAATTTGTGCCTAATTTAAAAATCACCCATCTAGCTTACAAAAATTTTGAAATTTTTTCTAACTTCTTAAATTTTCGGATTTTTTTGGCATTGTCTCTTCTGCACGAAGGGACTTTCGCAATATAACAAGAGAGATAAATATGTATATATCGACCCACACGGTCGAAGAACACAATATGTAACAATTTCTATATCCTATTTTGTATTCTTGCATAGGCGTACATTACATAAGCGTTATTAAGCGAGTTCTCCTAATATTTATGCAATTTGCGCAAGAAAAACCGAGTCATATAGCTTCATGTACCTCTACTTACTCAATTTAAAATTAGCCCCATAACATGAAGTTTAAATAATGCTTGTTCTTTAAATTTGAACAAACATATAATTTCCATCTCCTACATTACATACATGTATTTTTACAAGCAAATCTCGGGATTCATTATTCAATTATTCATTTCAATTGATTTATATGTATTATTTTATTCGGTTTTGAATGATTCACAATCAATATTTTTACATTCAATTCATATCTCTCGCACACATACATTCACATTCATCCAAATTGATTTTAAATAAATTTATTCACTCCAATTTATAGGTTATCCAACTTAATTTCCTTAAAATCCTTCCATTTTATTTAATAAATCATTATAGTTTATAAACTATCATGCCGCGATTTTTCTGGATATTTGACTTTGACATATCTCAAAATCTACATGTTGAAATCTTGATTTTTCTCTTCCATTAGAAAATTATAATCCAATAGATCCAGAAGATTCTTATTTCAAAGAATTCCAATTTATATTACCCTATACATCCATTTGAAGTTCAAAACATAAAACTACGAACTAGTACAACGTGACAAACTCATTTTTAATTTAATATTATTTATACGTTCAACTTTGTTTAATTAATAAATTCCAACCCCATTCTCTTATATTTCAATATAATTTAAGCTAGATTTTCAAATCTAACTTGAAAATTTTGACTTCCCACAATCGTCGAATATTCCATCCAAAATTCATAGCTAAGTTTTGAAATCATTTACAACTCAATTTTCTATATTCGATTCCACTCGATGTTATTTCTAATCCAATCCAATTTTATTTAACTTAACTTAAAATAAATTTTAATCCATTTGATTTACTTTTATCATTTCAATCTATTTACCTTGCACAAGTTAAATTTAAATTTCAGAATTCAAACTCTCGGCTTTTGTTTCAAATCAGTTTGGAATCATATAATTATACACATATATTTATAACCATTGCAATTCAAAACATTTGAATTTTTAAAACTTGTTTTTCTCAAACAACTTTCCATTAACAATTTTACTATGCTAGCAATCCGTCACTTGGAAACTCAAAAATGAATACTGATGATGCGACCATCATCATCAGAACTATTTTCCAGCAACTGAAGTGAGTTCAGTACTTTATCACTTCTAAAATGCATTTAAAACAATTTTTCTTCAAAAATTCCATCAAGGTAATGCTATATTACTTTATAATACTTTAGAAACTATTTTCTATCATCCAAGATTAAAATTATCAATTCTGGTCTGAATCCAATTTTAATTTTGCTCATTTGTACATTCCGTTCTTATATAAATCCTATTTGGTTATATATAACCATCTCAATGTTATAATCTCAGTTGATTATAATAATAACCAACCACATCAATAATTTCAGAAAAAATTATTCCTTTATATCAAAATATAATTTTGGGTAAAATTATTTCATTTACCCACTTAAAAACAATATCATGTAAATTTGCCTCGTTCAAATGTTTATAAACACTATCAACCACATCAGTTAAACGCGTCGATTTGGAATTTGTATATCACTTAACAAATCAATCAACACAATATAAAACAATTTTTATTATCTAACAAGTACGCTCTCTCATATATATACATATACACTCAACCTCAGACTAGGATATTACTAACCCATCATTGAGTTGCGCCACAAAGCCAAGGTTATTACAGAACTTTTTACTCTGATACCACTTTGTAACGACCCCAACTTTTCCATATCGTTTAAGCCAACATTTAACCACACATGTCAAACTCAAAAGCACAGAAAAAGAGGATAGTTAGGGAAAGAAGTTAGAGGGTGAGAAGAAGAAAGAAAGAAATGTTAGAATAGAAGAAGAAGAAGAAAATCAACACTACAAAATCAAAGTAGAATAGAATCTCGTAGCGGAATGAATAAAAATAATATACCAATACTCTTTACACAGAGAAAACTGTATATATAAATGATTACACAATGAGAGTACACAACTAGATCAGTCTATGCAAAGTGAATACATACCACACACCCAGTGAAAATAAATGAATACTGGAAAATACGGGAATATGTCTCGACTTCGGCTCCTCTACTGAAGATTTAAGAAAAATCCGGCTACTTGGAAAATATATTCGGTATGACCTAAGCACATTTTAAGGAAAGCAAATCACCTGGATTTGTGTGGAATACTTTCAGTGATAAAACCCACACACAACAACTTGCTTAACTTTTAGAAATCCTTTGAAAGAATAGAACTCTCGTAAGACAAGACCACACATAAGCACGGCACGTGTTTTTCCCTTACGATAACCAAATCACTTTATCGAAATCCAGTGATATTATAATAATGTCTATGAATCCATAAGTAAAATAGTAATATAACCGAAAAGTTTGCATCTTACTTTCGACATAACTGGTTTACATCTAAAACCGTAAGGTTCGTATTGGAGTTTGGATTTTCAATATGACTAGGTATGAAACCACCTTCCAATCAGTGTCCTTTAGAGATAAAGCACTAGGGTTCAACAAGAACATCATGCAACCCGACCACACAGAACCAACCACTCCTTTAACTTGAGTGTACCGAATATATCATCACCACAATTGGGATCAACAGTCGTATCACTCCGAAGCATAAAAAAGGACAACTGATTTCTCTAGATCATGTGATGATATACTGTAATGGGTATTACCCGCATAGCCCTGCTGCCTGCCCGGTTTTAGTCATTTCTCGGTTTATGAGGCTTGAGGCTACGAACACCTTTTACAGACACCATATTCAAACTTTGAATGCCACATTGTCAGATTCATCTAATCATTAATTGATTTTGACAAACATACTCTAGGTGTTAAGCCAAAAGAAGTTACCATCTCTGCCGCCATACTTGGTATATTTGTAAAAATAAACGTACGTGGTTTTAGGAAATACTCTGTCAGATATTCGTCCGTATAAGTTCGTTCTTGGACTGAACAAAACCGAAGATATCCTAGAACGTAGGGCTTACTGCTACAAGTTTAATCCTGGTAGTTAACCAGAGACATCAATAAGCACCCCTTTTCTCTCAAAAGGTCTCTTCAAATCATCCACATTCGCATTGATATCCCTGCAAATTCAATTTTCGAACGCAAAGTCGGTTCGAAGTGGTTTTGGGTCCTGTTCCCATCCCGGTCTCCTCGAACTAATACGTCAATAGTCAACAGGAATATTTATCGGTAGTCGGTTCTTTAACTATTAAATCACAACAGTTCGGTCAAGTATACCAACAGTTCAGACCCTTTTAAATTAAAAACATTTAGTCGACTCTTAGGAATCAATTATATATGTTTTATCTTAACTGGATAAGTATTTTCACACATCTCTCATGTTTTCGTTACTTTGATAACAACAACCACACATTTATCTCTTTATTTTAAGCGTATTTACCAAAACACCTCTTTATTTCCTTTAACTCAAAATATCGCTATATGTACACTGCTAAAAGGTATACATCTAATCATCAAATCCTATATGTGTTAAAAGAATGTCATGCACCCCATTGTTTATTATATAGACCCAAACCGTTAATCTGACTTCAAAACTTTGCCGATTAAAGTTTAAAACTTCACCCAGAAATAACAACTCTATTTTCTGTATATACTTCCATTTCAAACCATTATAACCTCTTGTTTCATTTCCTTGAAAATCTTAGCCATTTACTTATTACTTGGAATGAGCGTATTCACAAAACCCAACTATTTTTAATACTTAGAAAATAGTGTTATATGTTTAACTGAACGGTATAGGTATAATTACACTTCATACTTGGGCCAACAATGTCAACTAATACATTATTTGTTATAAAACCCAATAGTTTCATTTAAATTTCTAAACTTTACAAATAAAGTTGTAATATTTTTCTTATGGAAATAATAAACTATTTTCAATATCACTAACCTTTCAAAACTAGCACCATCCCTAGGATAATAATGAAGTCGTTCAAGTTGGGGTATTTATTTAACTCTCAAACATTGACTCGACAACGTTCTTGTCTTCAAGATATAGAGAAGTTTGTAACTCAAAAGTTGATACTAATTACAATATCCCACAAATCTTATTTACTATTCCATTATATACAGTTTTATAAATTATTCGTTATATTTGAAAATCCCCTTCCAATTAAAATCACCTTTACTTAATTTGTTTACTAAGTAAATTTTTACTAAAACACAATCTTTAGTTTTAATCCTCTTTAATCCAATTCGTTTATAACTTGGATTTAAACAAAAATCGATTTACCAAATCTTTCACCCAAAAACCATTAAGCATCTTATTATGAAGCTTAATTTGGATTTATTTCAACAAATCCATTAACTAATCCTTTACAAAACCCATTTAAACAAACTATCTTTGCACTTTGAAAATCTCTTTTCAATTCTAATCGTCTTTACTTAATTCAAATATTAAGTAAATGATCATCTAAAACCATCTCATTTTATTTAAACCTCATTTATAAAACTTGGTTTTTATTATAAAAATCCTTTTACAAAATCTAAATAAAATCTCATTATAACTTGATTACTTTCTAAATTGGATTACAATTTAAAAGTTATCACTTTATTTATTACTAATTAAAATAATAATTAATTGCATCATTAACTATAGTAGAAGTAGTAACTTCTTTATTAACTAAAATAGAATAGTTAATTCCTTTTTAACTCATATTAGAATAATAAATAACTTTATCAATAATAAATAACTCGATATATTTTTTATATATGGTTAATTAAAAGATTAATTAACTTTTATGAACATTCAACATGTTTAACAACTATTTGTAAAAACCATTACTATTAGATGAATTGATAACAAATTAATCTAATAACTAATTTCAATTAAAAAACTGCTGACTTTGTCAACTTAAAAACATCAGTTAACTTGTTAATTGATTTTCACTAATCATTTCTCCTAAATTAATTAATTAATTAATTAAAAATATTCCCATTTAATTGTTTCTTGAAAACAATTATTACAAATTATTAACCCCTGGATTAATTTCTAACTTACTTGCTTATAAAACTTATTAAAAACATAAGAATTTGCTTATAAAATATTTTATAATTACATTATAAAACCAATTATAAATATCGATTTATTTATGAAATCTCTATAAAATAAAATTTAAAACCTTGCTTTTGTTGTAAAAATAATTTTTATAACTTAAACATCGTCAATTTGCCTGATGACGAATCAAAGTCTTAAAATGATGGATTTTAGGCCATCTGCTGCCAATCACTAATCAAAACCGTTTATTGATTAATAAAACATCAATAACAAATTCAATTCAACAACCAATATCCAAACCAAATTTAACGTTATTTGGGTTAAACAATTCATACTTGAAAAATATGAAAACAAGTAACATACAAATATTTGAGGAATCTAGTTGGATCCTTCCAACCTATTTTCCCTGTGTCACAACTCATAATATCATTTAATAAGTTCATATGGAATAGAATTTCTAATCTAATTCATCCAAGATGACGAAAATATAAATGTCGACAATCAACATCCAAAACAACAATCATCCAAAACATCCAATTTATATTAATAATGATAAATAAAATTTATTATAATTTTATCATATCATGGCATTTCAGAAAGCGTGAGAGTTAACTCATATTTTCTTTTTGATCGATGATTCTGCGTCATTATGTAAATTTCAAACATACGCTTCAAATAAGATAAAATTTCGGCTAGCTCCAAATTATTCCGAACTAGCTCGTATGCGTAGATATCATTCATATGATTCCAACACTTTTTGTTTCATCGATTTATGTTAATGTATGAAATAGTTACACAGTTATGATTTTAACCTAAATAAAAATAATTAAAATGTTATTAATATAATACTTCATTAACCTTAATTATAGTTTACCGTTAATCACATATTAGCCTTAAACCATGCCATAATCCTCGTTCTTCCTTCCAGGCAAAATCGCAACATCAGAAATACGTTCTACTTCGATCTTTTCACTCACTGCTCCACCACCAACCCACTAGACCTCAGGACATCTCTTCCACTACCTGCGCCGTGACCCCGGCTACCCACGACCGAAGGGACAACCTCCCTAGCCTCCCAAAATCACCTGAAATTGGAGAGAAAAAAGAATTTACGTTTAACTTATTCCTGCCACCGCCACACTTCATCAGAACCTATTGGACCACCTTCAATCGATGTGTCGCCCTCCTCCCAACACTTCTCCTTTAAGCACCATCAGATAATACCCAATGACGACGCCGTAATATGCCAAAAATTAGAACCCATAACCCCTCGGTTATCACCAATTCCCGATCGCCTGAGGCGATCACGACTCACTAAACTCCAGCCATGCCTTCCCCTCGTCACCACATACAACTTTCCAGTTAACAACCTCTTCTAATTCCTCGTCGTTTTTAAGATTAAATTAATCGAAAGACAAGGGGGTGGCGGTTGTTAAAATGGAAGGGAAAGAATAGTCACTAGGGTTTAGCGACGTTTAAGTTGTATTTATAGTGCAGATTTATTATTATTTTATTCAGTTATATTCTTGCTCGACATTTTAAGCTCGTAAGACCGCATACATCGTCCGATTAAAACAAAATTCAAAACCCTATAATAACTTAATATTCCGGACCAGATGGAATGGGTTTCGTCGAAATCTAAGACTATCTGAAAACTTTTGTTTTAATTTCAAAACGTAAATCGATACGCATTCAAATCGCGCATGATCACACAGCAACTCCAATTGATCTGAATTTAAAATCTTACAATAATTAACCATTTCAGATTTTATAAAATTTGTTTCGTTGAAATCAGAAGTTGTTTGAAAATTGTTTATTATCAAATTTAAATTAAATCGTTAAACTATAAATTGATTTTAAAACAATCAAATCCATTGATATTAATGTATTATTATCGTATATATCAAGTTAGAATTTATATTAATCATTAGAATCGTTTTCGATTTTTTTTTATTTGGAATTCACTTATTTCTCATTTTCATATTATTATAATTCGATATATTCGAAATTACGTCGCATTTTGTTTATTAAATCGATAAACTCCATATAAAAATCCATTTATATTTCCAATTTAACAATTAAATCAAATTTAAAATGTTCAAATTAACCGTTTAAAAATTCGGGATGTTACACAACGAGTGCATTTTTCGAAATTGTGATGTGGACATTTAACTAGAATTTCCTTAAATCTTTCAAAGTATTTACCAAAAGATTCAACCTCCAATTGATGAAAAATTACAATTTCATTCGGCCTTTGGATGTTTTTTTAAGATGATAAAATATCTTAAATAAAACTTTTATACATTTTTCCTAAGTTCTAGTCGAATTTGAAGGCAAACGGAATAACCATTTTTGGCGTAATCGATAAGCGCAATTGAAATTAACCTAAATTTGATTCCATCATCGCATAGTTGTTGGAGTTTACCAATTAACTTGTTCAAATTTCATAGAAAGATGTAGGATTATCCGTTCAAAATTGCTAAATTTTGAAAGTGTGTTGTAACTCGAATGAATTTCAAAATGATTTTTGGTTAGAGCAGGCAATATATGCAAGAAGGGACGGAAACCCGATCGGGAATTTTTTTGTCCATGAGAGTTCGAGGACTTTCGTCAGCCATTATGAACGGAATGTTTGCTCAAATTAAGCGATTTGCGATGCATCATGAGTCCAGATGCTCATGCACACGAGAGATAGAAAAGGAGAGAATAGGGTAAATATCAAGTAGAAGAGAGTATAAATAAAGTGAAATATTTTTTTGGCTTTTTTCAAAAAGTATATGTTCAAAAGAATAAGGATTTTTGGTTTTCTTTTTCAAACAAAAAAGTTTAAAAGAAATGTTTTCTTATTTTATTTTCTGGTAACAGAATTATATGTTCAAACACAAACGATTTTTCATTTGGTTTTTGAACTTTTTTTTAATATATATGCATGAACTAATGCAACTAAATTAATGCAAGGACTTAAGCAAAAAAATTATGTCCTTAATAGTTCCTAACCCAAATCTATATCAAGACACTTTGATTTAAATTAGCAAAACAATTCTCAGCCAGGCACGAACAGGGGTTATCAATGCACCACGAATCACCAAAGCAATGCAACTGAAGGTTAAAGTACCTTTAGAGAAATAGTCATTACAGTATCGACAAATCATCGTGATAATTATAAATGATTGATACTCTTCTATTTCCTCAAGCATCAAGAGAGGGTTTTGGCAAAATAAAACAAGTCATCAAAGCACATGGTTGCTCTAAAGGAGCCCATGACACCCTTAGGTCCATCATTTAAATTTTATTATTAGTCAATTTTCTATAATGAAATGTTATTTTTTGGGCCAAGGAAAGGTTATGAACTCCCACCCTATGTGAATTTGGGTTTGTCGTTCAGAAAACAAAAACAAGATGAGATGAATGCAAAACAAAAATTAAACGTTAATGAACAATGCAACTACGAATAAAATTTTATTTGATTTTTTTTTAATGCAAATGCAAGCAACAACAATGCAAATAAATAAAAACAGAGTCAGAAAACGATATCAGAGCATGTAGAATTTATTACAAAGTTATTTTAGCGGTGATATTTTCTAAGCACAAAGAAAATCATTGTGGAGCAAAGCAAAACAATCGCTTAACAAGCAATTGTTTTTTGCAACCTGAAATGGAGTTAAACACGATTTTTCTTATTTTTTGATAAAATAAGAGACAAAAGGAAATGATTTATATCGAGTTTTTTTATTTCTAAAGAGAAGCTATAAAATAAAACTAACAAAACAATTAGAAAAAAAAATAAGAAAAAGGCTTCAAACAAATGAAAATTAACACAAAATTCACTCATGCCTAAAAAAAAGGAAAAGCCAAAAAACAGATTTATAAGATTATTTTCCATTTTAAAATATCCAATAAGCTCAATAGTATAGTCCACAAACTCAAAGCCTATATCATGCTTCAGAAGTAAAGCAACAGGTTACACGAACCTGTTCAAATGTTGATATCAAAACAAAACTTAAGTACCATTTTGTTAACAACAAGTGATCACTTGTTTGACAACATAATGAAGAAAAAGCACTTTAATATTTTTTTCTTCGGAATAAGTGTTCAGATATGAAATGCTTATTTAGTGAATAAGTGAAGCACTTTCATATTTCTTTTTCAGATTCTGAATGCTTAATGATAATTTCTTCCATTTATACCCTTAGTTATATTTTTAGCATTAGCATAAAAATATACTAAACATTCAAAAAATACAATAAAAAATAATAAAAATATATTTTTCTTAAGGTTTCAAATATTTTGAATTATATTATTTATGGTTTTTAAATTTAGACTTGTTTTCAAAAAGAAGATAAAAAAAAGAATACAAAATCAAATAACATATAAATTTTTGAAAAAATATATCGAAAACTACATAATTTTGATAATTATTTTTTAAAAGATTTTTTAAAATTGGATCTTCGAAAGTTTAAGGCATGAGAATGCAATCTTTTAAAAATTAAAATCTTGAAAATTAACAAAATAAAATTTAAAATTCTAAAATTGAAATGCTTTCAAAAAATTATCAATTATTTGAGTTTCAACAAAACTCAAGTATTTTCAAAATTTAAAAACTACAAATTTCATCCTATTAAAAAAATTAATTTACGATTCAAATTCTTTCTTTAATATTTACAACATGGATAACCAAATAATATGAAGGGTGATTTTGTCAAATAAGATGCTAGTATTAGTTCCAATCAGAAGCTTTGAAAATATGAACAAACAAAATTTTATAATTCAACAGTCAACATTTAGCAATCAGTATTCAACTTTCAGCATTCAACAATCAATGTCCAGCTTTCAGCATTTTAAACAAATGAAACCTTAGTGAAATTAAATCAAAACAAAAATTCCAAAATCAAAGAAACGAAGAGGGAAAAAAGACTAAATTGATGCCGAATTTTCGTAATCAGCGAATGATTCAAGTCTCGAGTGCAGTGAGGTGATGAAGGAGTTGCAATAGGGTGATGAAGGAAGGTGAGGTGACTATTGTGTTTCAGCTTCGTGATTTAGGAGGTGTCGATTTAGGACTGAGACCTGCGATTGATTATGGCTCAGTAACGAGGTGATATTCTTGGGGGAATGTTGTCGACGTAATGCAGTGAGGTATTGTTGGTTTGATGGTCTTGAAGTGTTGAAATGGGGTCATGGTTGTCTGAAGTTGAAGGCGGTGCAAAGAGCCGTCATTGGTTAATTTGATGTTGTCATGGGTGAAGAGCTGAAATTGTTCGCATGGTTATGATTTAATCAATTTAGTGAAGAGATAGTTGGGTTTAGGTATGGTCTGTAATTGTGGTGGAGAACTTCGTGTTGAAGCAGTTTTGAGGATTAGGTGATATAATTTGTGAACAATTGGAAATGTAAATGTATGAATGTATCAGTTAATAAAATTTATGAGAAGATATTGTCAATAGTGGTAATTTGAGGTTTAATAGTGGAATCAAAATGAAATTAAAAAATATTGCAGTGTGTTTTTTTAATAGAAAGAAAAACTGAAATGCAGAGAAACATAAATAGGTTGAAATGCACCATATCAAACTGAAATGCAGAAAAAAGAAAAACATAACAGACAAGTAAAATCATAGTGCATATAAAAAATTTGGAAGCGGTGATTTTTTTTAATATGAATTGGATTGAAGTACACAGTAAAATAGAAGATGATGGAAAAGCAAATCAGAGAGCTAATTGTTAACTAACCAAAAACAAAATACTAGAAAAATGTGCACAGAAGTGCAAACTGAAAGAGGCTGGAAGATACAAACTGAAATACAGTCCTACACATTGATTGGAATTGCCCAGTTAAAATGAAATGAGAAATATTCCGATGTATACTGAAATGAAATCCCACTTAATTTAAAGTTAAAAACTATGCTAAATAAAAACAAAGAAATAATCTCACAAACTAAAAATAAACTCAAGCGAACAAAACAACATATACAAAATGCAGAACACACATAACATTTATTATAAGAACACAATATAAAAAAAATACGAAAAGTAAAATTAAAATTAAAATCAAATGAGTTTTCCAGGCAACGACGCCAAATACTTGATTTGCACAAATTTTTCTATCGGTGTAGAAGATCCGTGAACCTTTTATTGTAATAAACCCAAGCAAACGGCGTATAACTGTAGCACGTATGCGAATACGAGTCAATCGCGAAGAAATATTTTAATTTCTAAATTTATTCAAATAAATTAAATTAAACTTTGATAATATATAAACTATAAAAAAACTAGAATCTGAGAGTTAACTATGAATTTACAGAGCAATTTAGAGGCAATTTCACATTCATAATCACACAAATAAACTTTAAATGATTCATCGTAAGCATGGCCTAATTGATTTATTTATTAACAGTAATACACTTAAATTGTCAAACTCTAATACAGCCTCTAACCACTTTTCAAATCTTATGAAAAGGATAATAAATTAAAACTAAATTTACTTTAAGCATGATCTATTTACTATTTAATTAGTAACATAGACCATCAAATTTCTTCATTTTTATTTCATTGTCAACATCATATAAAGATGAAAATGCGACTTGTGTTTTCATTGATTAATGATAGCCCATTTATTTTCGGCAACATAAGTTATCAAAGTCAATATGAAAACAAGTTACATAAACATGCAACTTCTCATTAAGCACAAAATAAGATCATAATTAAATCACTTATGTTACTTTTGTTAATGATGTATGAGAGCTTCATTTCCACTAAATTGAAAGGATTTAGCTACTTTTATAAGTGAATAAATGTTACCATAAAATGACTTGAACATAAACAGGGAAGAGGGAAATTAGCTAGGAATAAAAGCAACTAACTGACTTATATAAAAACAAACTAAGCTACTAACATGAAAAGAAAAGAGATCATAATAGTAAACATAAGCATAAAAAAGAACACAAAATAATATTGCATAAAAGTAAGAACGGAAGTAAATGACAAGGCTTAGGAAGCCACTAAAGAGATTTTATTCTCAACTTCTATCTTTACGACTTCCATCTTATAATATATATGTGTGTTTATATATATATATATATATATATATATATATATATATATATATATATAAAGACGTAAGAGGGTCTTTATATGTTCCTTAAACCCTAATCAATAATTTAGGGGACTACCCAAAATATCCTTTTCACATGTAGAAGTTTCCAAGCTGTCATTAGCAAATAATCATTATAAATATGCATTAAACGTTTTGCCTCCACTAACTTGTTCATTAGCTGAATAGCTGCTAATTGTAGATATGAGATAAGTAGGTAGGTAGGTAGGGCCCACCATGATGCATGAAATATTTCCATCTTCATTTGTTTCCTTCACATGTGCTTGCATATTCTTCATAAGGCCTCTTCATGTATTTCCATCCAATTTCCCACAAATAAAAATATAATATGCAAATAAATATTCACAAGGTAATTCACACAAAATCAAAATTCCATTTTTCCCCTATATGAAGATGAATAAATGACGATCTGAAAATAATTTGAATTTCGGTTTAAAAATGCCCTGTATGCTCATTTGTTTAATTAAATTAGAATGACAGTAAAAATGTGCATATTTACAGTACCACACAATATGTTGAAGATCTACAAAATATAGCTTAAAAATGACATCATCCGTCATCTAAACATTGTCTAGATCCTTATCGTGCCTACTAATACCTAGTATCGTCCATGGCTGGGTATCAACAAAATGTAAAAACTACTCTAGTCCCCTTGACCGCCGACTGAAAAGTTGCCTCATGGGCTGCAAAGTCATAATCTAACTCAAAGTAAAAAAGGACACAACAAACGCAGGTAGACATACCTGTCAAATGTATTGTGGTAGAGAATCTGAACTAGCCCAGCACCCGCGAAAATCTGCTCCAAATGTATCGCCTCAAATTCTGCAAATTAATTTAACCGCCCTCCCCTATAGAATGATAGGTTGTTGTCTCCTAGTAGTGGTAATCCATAAGGGTACTACTCTTGCCCTAATAACAAGCTATCTCCTGTGGCGTCATCCCAAGAAAAAACCACTCAGGATCCTTTCAAAGGCATGAAAAACAACGGATAGATTTGGAATATGAATTATGGAAATGGATAGATCGAGAGGCGCTCTTCGATCTGATATAATTTTTGGAGCAGGACTGATGGAGTTTGGGGCCGATTTAGGTTGAGGCGAGGTGGGTTTTAGCTACTTTGATGGGTTTGGGGAAAACTAGGAGAGGAAAAGGATGGAGGAAATTGACGAACGAACGATTCGTTCATTTATATTACAAACTTTTTATAAAAGGATTTTACATTGTGCGGGTTGACGGCCTATATACGACGGTCGACCGCCCTGCTATATTTTTTACATTCATTCTTTTCGCTGACCTTTTAGTCTTCTTCACAAGATTAAACTATCTATCCTGACCAACTCTATATGGTGCAATCTCTATTATGACATTTCCCTGAAATCCCAAGGTTTACTCTAACATATAAGTAAATCCTTCACATCTTCAATATTTAAATTATATTCATAATCAAAATCATGCCTTATCCTTTCCATTTCCAATACTCAATCATTTTCTACCTATATTTCCCAACTGTATAAAATATATTTTTTCAAAACAAGTTTACCCTTTGTCTTATTCATAATCATTTCATAAAAAATCCATATTTTTTAATATTTTAAAATCGTGGTTTTAAAATTCTAAAATTCACTAATCCATAATTTTTTTTTCTAAAATCCGTTTATAGGGCAAGACTTGAAGTGGGTCCTTAATCTGCTGTTGTTACTTAACTCTTTTTCCATTCCCAAAAGCTTGTTTCCAAACCCGACTATTCTATGCAAACTCCCATATGGTTGATTATATTTTAGTACTAAAACCTATCTCCAAAGGTCATCTATACTCAATACATATATACACCAAATCCATTCCTTTTTATTAAAGCACCATTTCCTTACCTGATATTCTTATGGAACTTCTATATTACAACTATTTAACATACGGATATCCAACTTCATAACTAGACTTGCTGTATAATCCTATCTTACCATCACTCCTGGACCTACAACTTTTGGATTTTCTTATCTTGATGTATATGTCCATACTCAAAAAATTTCCATATGTTATTCCTCTGTAAGTAAGATTCTCGGATCTTGGTATGTATAATATATTTATATTTAAAAAATACATAGAATATCACTCCTTATTTTTATAGGATTTAATCAACCTAAGCTCTGATATCAAATGTAACAACCCACACACGAGTAAGCACAGATTTTCTGCAAAAACTAAAACTTTAGTCTGTTGAAGCATGAGTAGTATGTTTGTAATCCAACAAATAGGAAATGATAAATATGTTAGATCTTAAGTAAATAACTCATAGCGGAAGTAATTCAAACTATAACCATAAATAAAATACACCAAGGTATTGACACTTTCAAGATCGAGTGCCTCCAAGCTGGACAACCTTTGTCTTCTATCTAACCTGCGGATCATTTAAGGAATGGGTCAGAACTATTGTTCTGGCGATTGGTAAATTATATACTTTTAAGCAGAAGACTACATATAATGTTCTATTGCCATCTTTGTTATATTAGGTTCATTAAAATTTCTAAGCTCGCAGCTCTATACATAAATTGCGCCTATCTACTCCCCAGTGATTTCACATAATATACAATACTCATGAGTATTTATATGTGGCCATATACCTTTGAACGTCACAATCCTCGATACAACCCATAGTATCTTTCGTATCCACCTCGCTAGAATTGCACCATCTCGTTATGAAAGTGTTGAAACTGCATATCTAGTGGACTACACATGTTATCCTACACTATAAATATTTGTTTATCTACTACAGAAACGTGTAAATTGCATCCGCAATGGCTTCCTCTCTATGCCAACATTACTGATATCCATAGTGGACTACCAAACAATGCCTTTATTATCGGCGTGCATGTGATTGTTCTGCCTATACTTCGGAATTTCGCTCATATAAGGTCTTAGCGCTCACTTTATACGGAACTCAATCGGGGATTTACTATAAACTATGGTATATTCCTTCTATCATGGCTAGGTTCCATGTAAAAACTTTTATTTAGCTGCAGAGTATCTCAAATGGGTTGATAACCTTCCCCTAAAAAGCAATATGTGGTGTTGCATATCCTATTCTAGGCGTCTCGATGGCAAAAATCACCTGGCCCATAGAGGTCTAACCCATGTCCTTCTCCGTTCTGACTACTGATTAATGATGACCTACATTTATGCGACTATTATCCTTTTGAGTTTCCCCACAACTAAGCATTGTTGACTGTAGGTCACACGACTACTTAGCCACCTACCAGCCATTACACTGCCTAATGCAGTCAAGGCAATACCCCATTGATGAACACTATAAACTTCGTTTGTAATGGACTGTCTCTTTATGTATACATCGGTTGGCCTTCCTAAGGTATCCTTTTATATCTCATTTGAAATCATTTATTTTCTATGCCATTATTTGTTGAACGATACCATTAGGATGGACCATAAATTGGTCACTTGTTTCCTACTCTGGTGTTGTCTATAAATCCGTTAGGACGGTCTTCCCACTATTTGTCCACCTCATGTGGAGTCACTTAATTCCCATGCTGATGAATATCTAGTCCACCATTCGAATACCATCATAATATAATTCTTCATTATATTATATGTCTAACTCTTTTCTTTATGCATTTAATTATCTTTTCCCTTACTCTTGCCTACCTTGTTATGTTACTATGGGTCACTAATTTCCTACGTTGACAAATATCTAGTTCTCCGTTGGGATGACCCCCAACTATATTATTTTCTATTATTATGACATTCTTAATCTTTTAAGATTCTTTACTTTTTTATCATAGTTACTGTCTGTAAAATCCAAATCTATCTATCATGAATGACTTATCAAAATAATTCTGCTCTTTTTCTTACTTTATTTACACATCTTAAAGATAGTATTAATTCCTTTTTTTTATTTTTATTAATCTTTATGTCTTTTACTGCCTATACTCAATATTTTCTCTAGCTCGCCAAGATTTAAATTTGGTTACTACTTTTTTTTAATCTTTATCTTAATTTTTAGTTTTTCCACTTCTCTTATTGTTATCTTTTATGGGGCTATTCATATTTTAGAAAGTTGGACACTTGGGTTTTTATATAATATATTTCCATATTTACTGCAAAATTTTGCGTGATGATCTACAATTACAAGATATCTTCTTTTTCAGTTTGGTATGTAGTACAAAATACAGAAATCATCTCTATTTTATAATTGTCTTTTTCATTTTAGATATTTTAGTAATTATTTTCATCATATCTTTTTGAAAATAGGATATGAAAGTCTATTCTTTTCCACCAACTAAAATAATTCATGTTCCTAACTCAGATTATAAACAACTTCCTTTTGGTTCATTTTATAAATTCAATTATTACTGCAAATTCATTTCTTACTAAAGCTTATACCATTCCTTTTACATTTAATTCCAGATTTACTTGTGAAAAATAACTATTTTTAAGGCCTATATAATAACGATAAAAATAGTTTTAAATCCAAAAAAAACTATTTAAATAATAATAACTTATTATTATCATGTATCTCTAAATGAAATCTTATATAGCATTAAAATAAACCAATATAGATTTTAAACTCAACATTTAAAATTTCGGGTTAAATAATATTCAAAATATAAAAACCTTATAATTTATTAAATAAATGTTATAGTGTATAAACGATTTCATAACGACTAATCAATAACTTGATTTGGACATAACTAACAACATATAATATGAAATCTCCATTTTTAACTTTCATTAGAACACTATGATCAAATAAATTCAGATGTTTCTTGTTTCACAGAATTCCAACTTATATCGGATCCTGTATATTCAATTGAAGTTCGAAAGGTAAATTACGAACTACTGCGACGTTAGTAGCTCGATTTATATGGAATATGAATTTCACGTTCAAACTTTGTTATAAAAACAAACTCTATAGCATAAATCCATATATAATTCCAAATCAATATTTAAAATAATAAAATATAGTAAATATCTTGCTACAAAAAATATGGGACGTTACATCTCCCTGCATTACATTACTTTGGATTTGGATTATTGTGTTTCTACTACGCACACTCAAAGGTTGGTGTGTGTTGAATCAACGACAATTTCCCACGTCAACATGACCAACAGAGTTAAAAAAAAACCTTACATGTCTAGTCAGACTCAGAATGATTCAAATTCCTAGTTAAATTTGGCAACAGTTTATGAAAGTTTCCCTTGACTCATCCATCAAAATAACCAGAATCATCTTTCGAAGATCAAGAGGCTCTTCAAGTTGATAAAGAAGTAGAAGAAGAGATAATTCCTCTAACTCCGGAAGGGGTGGCTATATAACAAGACACGATCGAGTCGATGGTATAGTGGATCAATGAGCCAATGTTAAGAAGGATAGGCACTAAATAGATCATCCCTTTTGAATATGTGCGGGTTTCGAACCGAGAAGATAGAGCTCACATTCTCCTTTAGGGATATACCTCATACAACAAATGTATGTTCTCAGTTAGATGCATCCCACCATTCTACCCCTTCATTTGAGATATGTCGTATTACATGAGATTAGCTCGTACGCAGCTGCACCGAAATAACTATGTATTTATATTAGGCACACACATGCTTTTCTTGGAAAACCTATTTTGTGAGCCAACATCAAAGGAAATATGATATATCTTCAACATCAAATAATGAGGGACAACATCGTCTTTGACTTATCTAGAAGCTTCACCCAATAGTCGCATCGTTACCCGGGTATCGAACCAACTAAGTAATTTTAAACATGACTAGTTCTATGTATACTGCCTCATGAAGTATCGCGAGGCATTAGATTAAAGGAAGTAAATGTCACTCTTACTTACTTCAATGATTTCATGCTAATCAGGTCATAAGCTTTAAATTAATGTGAAGTTTGAACTGTGTAGGTAATCCTTTAAGACCCAAGGTGTAATAATGCATAAATGCAGAGGCACTCAAAAGGCCATTGATGAGATATATTGGGATGTGAAGCATTTGATTATCGAAGACTTCCTCTATGCTTGTGTTTCATTGGAAGACGATTACACGATGGGTCATGATGACGGTAAGGAGGTGGAAGTCATAGTTGAGATAGGACAAGAAGGGGATGATGGCAATGATGTCCACCCTGTCGTGTGTAGCGACCCGAAACTTCCCCGGTCTCCGAAGAGATGAGAAAGAACGAATTACTGTGAGGACAAGACAAATCAGAACACAGACAAAAGAACATTTCATTGTATATTACAACAATGCACCAGAATACAAGAATATACAGAGTATAAATGAATATTACACAGAAATATCAGAGATTTAAATTACATTTAAATACATCGCAGCGGAAAATAATACAATACACAACTAGAAGAGATATACGGATACAAAGCTTTCCGGATATCATTCCAGCTGAAAACCAGGATCCTGTGAATATAAATCTGCAAAACCAAAACTACTAGCTGCCCGTGTGGAAAATAGGGGCACCCAGAGTTTAGGTTAAAACAATAAACTCCAGGTCAGTCATGTGACTGGTGTGAGAACTAAAACAGTTATTAGTCTTTATTTTTAAAGTTAGGTAAATCAAGGGACCACGCCGCATAACACGGAACGGGTTTCCTCCCAAGAACACCAGTGCATAAAACAACAGCGCAATGCTAAATAAAGAAAAATGAAGCTATTATAAGACCTAGGTCCCATCACACAATGCAACGCAAGCCGGAGGATAGGGTTTTTACCTTATAATAGCCAAGAACGCTTGATACGTTTAAAACAAATCATTTGATACTATTATAAGTGCATATTGTATAAAATATCTTCAAATCATAAGTATCAATCATAGACGGCATAAGTGCCCCATCCCACTATGTCGCCATACTAGGCTCTACAAATAAAACCGAAATACACGTATTGGAAATTGGATTTCCATCATGGTGGCTCCTGATTCGAAAGATCGATCGCGTAATGCAATTCACCACGGCTTACGTCCCCACAAGAGAAAACACCGTCTGCATCCGCACATTTGGGACCAGAGTACCACCGCGGCTTACATCCCAGCGAGAGAAAACACCGCCTACTCTATATATCTCTGAGCACTAGGCTCATCTCGGTCGACCGAATCCACGACACCACTAAGGTGCCCATCCACGAAAAAGCATACTGATCAAACCATCAGTTTACCACCATACCGGGGTGTGAGGCTCGCGGATCAACGCTATACACAAAGCCATGCTATATCAGCTGCGCTTTGATCATCAACCACCAAACTTTGCTTTTCAACAAAAGTCTGGATCACTGCATCTCAGCATGCCACACTATCAATCCATATCGTACCACTGATTTCTGCCAATATATAACCTCTGAGCTCATATGTCTCAGAGAAGGGCGTTAAGCAAGAGAATAAATTCTCCGCCGCCAAACAGATATATATTTAGCAGAGATCAACAAATACAATATAAAGGAATACAATGTCAAACACACCATCCATTTACAAGTCCGTTCTAGGTCTGAACGAAACCGGAGGCACTTTCCTCGCATATCCATCCATCTCCAAGTACGTCTGGATGACCACCAACTATTTCCATCCTCTTGGGTGTACAGCCCAATCAGGATCGTCAGTAATTATCCCAACGATGTGAAGACTTCCGGTCTTCAACCACCGTCTTCATCTTCGACATATCGTCGAATTGATTATTCAAAATGGGTATAAACCCGGCCTTTCCGAACAACCCGCGTATATTAAAACGAATGTTACACAAACACAACATACGCCTCATTCCAATTCATATTCTCAGGGAAAAGTTCCCATTAATTTTATCCAAGATAAATTCTTTAAAATTTATCCTTTG
Organism: Allium sativum; assembly: GCA_030737875.1. Taxonomy (NCBI): domain Eukaryota; kingdom Viridiplantae; phylum Streptophyta; class Magnoliopsida; order Asparagales; family Amaryllidaceae; genus Allium; species Allium sativum. The sequence goes on along the minus strand of CM060912.1, from coordinate 526,232,748 downwards.
ATCTTCCTTTGGATGTCATTTCAAACCGAATTATGGTTTTCCAAACTAGTCGAGATTAGCGAACCACAACGAAGTAATTATTTATTTTATTTCCCAATCCCAACCTATTCATCCCATGAAGCAAAACTGGTAATACTCCATATCTAATACTATGGTGTTATCGGTAAAATTAATTACCATTTCACGTTCAAATCTAATTAAAGATTTAACTATCGCTTTGGAGCAAAACTGGCGATACTCCATTCTCACTCATTTCTAAATTTGATAATTTAGATTATAGATTCACATTTCAACTTAATTGCAGATTCGTTAAAACTCCTTTTACTGGGTTAAAGAACTAGGTGTTATTTAAAACACAGTTCACGACAAACCCAAATCACATTCTATTTGTTATCGGGTTAAAGAACTAGTGTTATTTAAAACACCATTCACGATAAACCCATTTCAAATCCAATCAAATATATTAGAAATTCCGATTATTTAAAACCCCTTTTTAAATCTAATTTATTTATTTAAAAATAATTGGGTTTTAAATTTAGTTCAAAAACTAGTTCATTTCGATAAAAATCCATTTTTATCTTTCCAAATATAGGGTTTTTCACCCCAATTTTTCCCGAATCATTTCTTATGACTTTACACAAATTATTACTATTTTTAATAATTTTATCAAGGTCCGTACAGTCGATTTCCATCAACGGCCATCGAACTGCACTTACATCGACCTTTTTCGAATTTTATTTGGACGTATCTCCAAATCCAACCGTTAGATTTTGAATTTCAAATATTCGTTAGAAAGCCCTTTTCGATACGAACCCAACGGTTCCGGTTTTAGGAGAATCCGACGGTCGGATCTCCCGTAATGTCCATTTGAAATAATTGGTCGAAATTCACGAACTGCCGCGGCGCGGCACGTTCTATTCAGGCCATTATATTATATATAAAATATATATAATAAATATTTCGTCGACTTCTGTTTAAAACGAATTTTATAAATAGTTTTTAATTCGTTTCAAAAACAATTTCAACTTTCATCTCAATTCAAATCAAAATTGAATCTTTCCTTATAAATTCGCTTTAAAATTTATTTCTATTCAATTCAAGTTTCAATTCAATTTGAATTCATTTCATTTCGTTTTAAATTCAATTCGAATTCGTTTTCAATTCGATTCCATTCAAAGTGGTTTTCTATTCGATTCAATTCAAATTGGTTTTCTATTCAAATCAAATTGGTTTTCTATTCGATTCAATTCAAATTGGTTTTCTATTCGATTCAAATTCGTTATATATTCAATTGAAATCAAATTCGTTTTATATTCAATTCATTTCGAAATCGTTTTCAATTCAATTCATTTCGAAATCGTTTTCAATTCAATTCAAATCAAATTCGTTTTATATTCAATTCGTTTCGAAATCGATTTGTTTTCTATTCAATTCAAATTCAAATTGGTTTTCTATTCGAATCAAATTCATTATATATTCAATTGAAATCAAATTCGTTTTATATTCAATTCGAATTCGTTTCCTATTCAATTTGATTCAAATTTCATTTCAAAATATGCGATTTCGAAATCACTTTTCAATATTCATTTTAAAATGAATAAAATCGATATAAACATCGTTCACGTCAAAATGGCGCATCTCTAATCAACATGGCTTCATATAATTCTGTTTTCAAATATTCTATTTCAAATATTTCTTTTTCAAATATTTCTATTTCAAATAATTCCTTTTCAAATATTTTGTTCAGCACATGACTAATCTCAACGGATGAGTACTGTCAACACATGAACCTTTATTCTATATTGATAAAGATGGAAATTTTATTATTAAAATATTTCATTCAACACATGACTAATCTCAACGGATGAGTACTGTCAACACATGAACCTTTATTCTATATTGATAAAGATGGAAATTTTATTATTAAAATATTTCGTTTAACACATGACTAATCTCAACGGATGAGTACTGTCAACACATGAACCTTTATTCTATATTGATAAAGATGGAAATTTTATTATTAAAATATTTCGTTCAACACATGACTAATCTCAATGGATGAGTACTATCAACACATGAACCTTTATTCTATATTGATAAAGATGGAAATTTTATTATTAAAATATTTCGTTCAACACATGACTAATCTCAACGGATGAGTACTGTCAACACATGAACCTTTATTCTATATTGATAAAGATGGAAATTTTATTATTAAAATATTTCGTTCAACACATGACTAATCTCAACGGATGAGTACTGTCAACACATGAACCTTTATTCTATATTGATAAAGATGGAAATTTTATTATTAAAATATTTCGTTCAACACATGACTAATCTCAACGGATGAGTACTGTCAACACATGAACCTTTATTCTATATTGATAAAGATGGAAATTTTATTATTAAAATATTTCGTTCAACACATGACTAATCTCAACGGATGAGTACTGTCAACACATGAACCTTTATTCTATACTGATAAAGATGGAAATTTTATTATTAAAATATTTCGTTCAACACATGACTAATCTCAACGGATGAGTACTGTCAACACATGAACCTTTATTCTATATTGATAAAGATGGAAATTTTATTATTAAAATATTTCGTTCAACACATGACTAATCTCAACGGATGAGTACTGTCAACACATGAACCTTTATTCTATATTGATAAAGATGGAAATTTTATTATTAAAATATTTCGTTCAACACATGACTAATCTCAACGGATGAGTACTGTCAACACATGAACCTTTATTCTATATTGATAAAGATGGAAATTTTATTATTAAAATATTTCGTTCAACACATGACTAATTTCAAAGGATGAGTACTGTCAACACATGAACCTTTATTTTATATTGTTCTTTATCTTCTATATTGGAATGAGGCCCAATCAATCACCATATAATATTAATTATATGGATTTTCATACATCACACGTATATAATAGCATTGAAAAATAATCAACCATCAACCAAAGTGTACTACACTGTATAAGCATCAAATATAGATATTTAACGCTTATAACAGCCTGTCAATCAATCGATCGACATATTTAATCAATCAGGATGAGTGAACTTCAAATTCCATCCCAACACCCGTGTGGGGTTTCAAATAATCAAACACATATTTTATTTGTGCAGTTGGGCGATGTGTAAAATTTATCGACCCAATCAATTTCAGTCAAATCAGTGTACATAAACAAACCGTCCGGTTTGTAAATGAATATTTTATTTATTCACATTCACTATATTCATATTCACGTTAAAAATTATATTTTTAACGATAAAACATTTTATTCTAACATATGAATTTCTATTCAGTTCATTCTTTAAATAAAATGATATTTTTATTTTTCTAACATATTTTAGAAAATTTCGGCGACATAACTGCATGATACTAGAAACGGGACGAGGCCTAGCCTTATCCCCGGTCTAGTGAAGGCCCACGCCATTCACACATCAATCAAATCAATTTCATTTCACCAAACAATTCAATTCAAACCAAATAATCTAACTAATTTTTGAAATCAAACAAACAAGTCCATGGTCTGTGGACGATTGTGTCGGGTGCTACTAAACACCGTCTGCATCCTAGTGTATATATATATAACTAGAAAAAGAAATTGAAAGGTGAGAAATTCTCACAAATAGCTATCCAATCATCTTGACTCTTCATTGATAGAAATCTTCATCGTTTTCGCATCTTCGTCAGCTTCGTCGCCCATAGCCACTACATATATAAAAATCGAATTTTTACCCCGCTATTCAATATATAAAAATCGAATTTTTACTTCGCTATTCAATATATAAAAATCGAATTTTTATTTCGCTATTCAATATATAAAAATCGAATTTTTATTGCGATGTCATATAGATAAAAATTCCATTTCAAAAATATAGATTTCGCCTTTTCAAAAATATAGACTTCACCTTTTCAAAAATATAGACTTCACCTTTTCAAAAATATAGACTTCACCTTTTCAAAAATATAGACTTCATCACTATAAAAATCACATTTTTATTTTGCTACATATATAAAGGTGATATTTTTAATTCTCTATATAAACAAAAATCATATTTTTACCACTTCTATATAGTAAAGATTATATTTTTAATACTTTAAAAATATAAAAATCATATTTTTATTACTTTAAAAATATAAAAATCATATTTTTCTTTTTATAACTACATATCTTTTTATATAATGCTTTTCCTATATATTTATAAACAATGCTACGTATAATTTAAAAATCACATTTTTAAATCAAAGAAAATCAAGGCTATTTTATTTTTAAAATTTCAAATTTTAAAACAATGTTTTTTTTTATTTAACGACCTTTTTAATTAAATAAAACAAAATTAAAAATAAGGTAATCAATAAAAAATCAATTTACCTTCTCCCTCACATTCACGCGTCGTTAAGAGAAACCCAAACAAGGAAGCTAGGGTTTAAAAACGCAATCACCATCGTCGGCTGGGGGATCATCGGGGGTCACGTGGAGGAAGGTCGGAGCTTCCTCCTCCTACGCTGGAGGAGTCGCGCCACTCGATGGCCAACTGTGGCCTGCGAATGCCACTAAACGGCGCAGGGTTTTCATGGGGCTGGGATTCCTCGAAGGGGTGGGTTCTGGTCAGAGCAAGGAGGAGGAGAGGAGGTACGAGGGAGGAAGGAGGATCGGAGGGGACTTGCCTGGAGGCCGGCGGCGCATCGAACGGAGAAGCGACGACATCGTTTTTTTTGTTTTTTTTATCTTCAGATCTGAAAAAGAGACGGTGGAAGGGAGAAAGCAAAGGGGGATGGAGTATTTAAATATTTATTTATTTTATTATTTTATCTTTCAAAAAGTTGACTTTCACAAACGACCTCTAAACGAGGCCCACCGCCTGTCGTCCATAGCGTTTTACCACCATTCCGAACACAATGGGATATGTATCGTATGCTGATTCGATCGTCTCGATCAGTTTCTGTTAAAATCAACATATAACTCTATATATTGATTTTAAACGCGCATTTCAATTTACCGGGGTCACGTACTAACTAGAAAAATTCCAGAAAAATATTTTCTAGCTTCGTATTGACGATACGGTCCTAACAAAACTAGTTTTGTCGAATTCCGAGACCGTTAGAAAAATGGCCAATTTCCAGTCGATTAAAATCAACTGAAACTGGTCAAACGCGTTTTCCTTTGCCACGCTCACATATTGATTCGAAAAATTATGAAATTTGAAACCTAGCAATAATTTGACACTGCGGATCCAACAAAAGTGGTTTTGTCAAAATCCGAGGTCGTTTGCAAAATTTCCATTTTTAAGGGCCTGAATTCCATAGCGACTATTCAGAATTTTCAACTGGACATATCTTTTTATCTCCGCTATGAAATTTCGATTTGTTGGATTCGTTGGAAAGATATTCACAATTAGATCCTAATGTTTTTGGTTTCACTAAAATCCGGATTGTTTTGCACCCGGTACATTCCATTGAAGTTTGAAATCGAATTATCGAACTACCGCGCCATTTTCAATTCTATTTATAATTATATATAATTATTTATATTCTAACGACGGCGTATATAATATATACGTTCGAATTATATTCAAAATAAATTTCCTCGTCAACTTTATTTAAAATAATCTATTTTAAATATTCAAAATTCGCTAAAATTGCCAAAATAAAAATTTTAAATTGGCCCGAATTTTACGGGTTGTTACAATCTCCCCCACTTAAAACTTTTCGTCCCCCGAAAAGGAACAAAGTCGAAAGTGGTTTGATTAATCAGCTCTACGTTCGATTTGGCTTCCATTCTCCAACTTTTCAGTTTCTGAGAATTTTCAAATTTTCAAAAATTTGACTAACACCCGGAATTTTCGAAAAATTTCGCCATAACCTCCCCTGCACCGGGAGCCACGGGAAAATCCCGAAATTGCCATATAGGCCTTCTGATCTCAAAAAGAAAAAGCCAAGCGGCTAGCCAATAGGCTCATAAAATCATCATCACCCAAACAAAACAGTAAATTATGTATTAAACATGTACCTATTTGTCGGGCAAACAAATTTTATTCTCTGCTCTAGCCTCTTTGCTATGACCTGTTCAATGCAAGTATATGTATATGCAAGCAAATGCGACCAATTTTCAATATAATCCAATATTTGATTCAATTAGGCATAATGGTTCAAAAATTATCAAACAAATAAACAAACATCACAAACCTCAATCAATTAGTGAATTGGAGTTTTAAATTCATAATTTTGATACATATACAAAAAATCATGTTTTTGATGCCAATTCACAACAAAGTGTCCTAGCTATATTAGTTTTGGTTCTCACACCAGTCTAATGGAAATATATAGAAAGCACACCTTCGAAACACGAAACTAATTACTAATGATGACGCGTCAATCATCAGAATCAGGTTCGGGCGACTAGAGTGTGATTCTATATCTATCCAGTATATTAAAACTTCGAATATACGTTCATGACGCGTATATGCAAAATCTTTATATAGCGGATTGTCCAAATTCAAAATAAATAAATATTCAAATACGTAGAAGTGATTTAAATATTCAAACAAAATTGTTTTCATTTGAAAAATATACTCTTCACACTCGTTCTAGGATACTACTGATCCCATCTCTAACGAGTCATTCTCATTGGATATTGCTAATCCAATATCTGATGAATTCTTTCGTATGGTTCTAATGTGCCTTGTTCTCGAGCTCTGTAAACCAACGCTCTGATACCAAATGTAGCGACCTGAAACTTCCCCGGTCTCCGAAGAAATGAGAAAGAACGAATTACTGTGAGGACAAGACAAATCAGAACGCAGACAAAAGAACATTTCATTGTATATTACAACAATGCACCAGAATACAAGAATATACAGAGTATAAATGAATATTACACAGAAATATCAGAGATTTAAATTACATTTAAATACATCGCAGCGGAAGATAATACAATACACAACTAGAAGAGATATACGGATACAAAGCTTTCCGGATATCATTCCAGCTGAAAACCAGGATCTGTGAATATAAATCTGCAAAACCAAAACTACTACCTGTCCGTGTGGAAAATAGGGGCACCCAGAGTTTAGGTTAAAACAATAAACTCCAGGTCAGTCATGTGACTGGTGTGAGAACTAAAACAGTTATTAGTCTTTATTTTTAAAGTTAGGTAAATCAAGGGACCACGCCGCATAACACGGAATGGGTTTCCTTCCAAGAACACCAGTGCATAAAACAACAGCGCAATGCTAAATAAAGAAAAATGAAGCTATTATAAGACCCAGGTCCCATCACACAATGCAACGCAAGCCGGAGGATAGGGTTTTTACCTTATAATAGCCAAGAATGCTTGATACGTTTAAAACAAATCATTTGATACTATTATAAGTGCATATTGTATAAAATATCTTCAAATCATAAGTATCAATCATAGACGGCATAAGTGCCCCATCCCACTATGTCGCCGTACTAGGCTCTACAAATAAAACCGAAATACACGTATTGGAAATTGGATTTCCATCATGGTGGCTCCTGATTCGAAAGATCGATCGCGTAATGCAATTCACCACGGCTTACGTCCCCACAAGAGAAAACACCGTCTGCATCCGCACATTTGGGACCAGAGTACCACCGCGGCTTACATCCCAGCGAGAGAAAACACCGCCTACTCTATATATCTCTGAGCACTAGGCTCATCTCGGTCGACCGAATCCACGACACCACTAAGGTGCCCATCCACGAAAAAGCATACTGATCAAACCATCAGTTTACCACCATACCGGGGTGTGAGGCTCGCGGATCAACGCAATACACAAAGCCAGGCTATATCAGCTGCGCTTTGATCATCAACCACCAAACTTTGCTTTTCAACAAAAGTCTGGATCACTGCATCTCAGCATGCCACATTATCAATCCATATCGTACCACTGATTTCGGCCAATATATAACCTCTGAGCTCATATGTCTCAGAGAAGGGCGTTAAGCAAGAGAATAAATTCTCCGCCGCCAAACAGATATATATTTAGCAGAGATCAACAAATACAATATAAAGGAATACAATGTCAGACACACCATCCATTTACAAGTCCGTTCTAGGTCTGAACGAAACCGGAGGCACTTTCCTCGCATATCCATCCATCTCCAAGTACGTCTGGACGACCACCAACTATTTCCATCCTCTTGGGTGTACAGCCCAATCAGGATCGTCAGTAATTATCCCAACGATGTGAAGACTTCCGGTCTTCAACCACCGTCTTCATCTTCAACATATCGTCGAATTGATTATTCAGAATGGGTATAAACCCGGCCTTTCCGAACAACCCGCGTATATTAAAACGAATGTTACACAAACACAACATACGCCTCATTCCAATTCATATTCTCAAGGAAAAGTTCCCATTAATTTTATCCAAGATAAATTCTTCAAAATTTATCCTTTGATCTTCCTTTGGATGTCATTTCAAACCGAATTATGGTTTTCCAAACTAGTCGAGATTAGCGAACCACAACGAAGTAATTATTTATTTTATTTCCCAATCCCAACCTATTCATCCCATGAAGCAAAACTGGTAATACTCCATATCTAATACTATGGTGTTATCGGTAAAATTAATTACCATTTCACGTTCAAATCTAATTAAAGATTTAACTATCGCTTTGGAGCAAAACTGGCGATACTCCATTCTCACTCATTTCTAAATTTGATAATTTAGATTATAGATTCACATTTCAACTTAATTGCAGATTCGTTAAAACTCCTTTTACTGGGTTAAAGAACTAGGTGTTATTTAAAACACAGTTCACGACAAACCCAAATCACATTCTATTTGTTATCGGGTTAAAGAACTAGTGTTATTTAAAACACCATTCACGATAAACCCATTTCAAATCCAATCAAATATATTAGAAATTCCTATTATTTAAAACCCCTTTTTAAATCTAATTTATTTATTTAAAAATAATTGGGTTTTAAATTTAGTTCAAAAACTAGTTCATTTCGATAAAAATCCATTTTTATCTTTCCAAATATAGGGTTTTTCACCCCAATTTTTCCCGAATCATTTCTTATGACTTTACACAAATTATTACTATTTTTAATAATTTTATCAAGGTCCGTACAGTCGATTTCCATCAACTGCCATCGAACTGCACTTACAGCGACCTTTTTCGAATTTTATTTGGACGTATCTCCAAATCCAACCGTTAGATTTTGAATTTCAAATATTCGTTAGAAAGCCCTTTTCGATACGAACCCAATGGTTCCGGTTTTAGGAGAATCCGACGGTCGGATCTCCCGTAATGTCCATTTGAAATAATTGGTCGAAATTCACGAACTGCCGCGGCGCGGCACGTTCTATTCAGGCCATTATATTATATATAAAATATATATAATAAATATTTCGTCGACTTCTGTTTAAAACGAATTTTATAAATAGTTTTTAATTCGTTTCAAAAACAATTTCAACTTTCATCTCAATTCAAATCAAAATTGAATCTTTCCTTATAAATTCGCTTTAAAATTCATTTCTATTCAATTCAAGTTTCAATTCAATTTGAATTCATTTCATTTCGTTTTAAATTCAATTCGAATTCGTTTTCAATTCGATTCCATTCAAAGTGGTTTTCTATTCGATTCAATTCAAATTGGTTTTCTATTCAAATCAAATTGGTTTTCTATTCGATTCAATTCAAATTGGTTTTCTATTCGATTCAAATTCGTTATATATTCAATTGAAATCAAATTCGTTTTATATTCAATTCATTTCGAAATCGTTTTCAATTCAATTCATTTCGAAATCGTTTTCAATTCAATTCAAATCAAATTCGTTTTATATTCAATTCATTTCGAAATCGATTTGTTTTCTATTCTATTCAAATTCAAATTGGTTTTCTATTCGAATCAAATTCATTATATATTCAATTGAAATCAAAATCGTTTTATATTCAATTCGAATTCGTTTCCTATTCAATTTGATTCAAAATTCATTTCAAAATATGCGATTTCGAAATCACTTTTCAATATTCATTTTAAAATGAATAAAATCGATATAAACACCGTTCACGTCAAAATGGCGCATCTCTAATCAACACGGCTTCATATAATTCTATTTTCAGATATTCTACTTCAAATATTTCTTTTTCAAATATTTCTATTTCAAATAATTCCTTTTCAAATATTTCGTTCAACACATGACTAATCTCAACGAATGAGTACTGTCAACACATGAACCTTTATTCTATATTGATAAAGATGGAAATTTTATTATTAAAATATTTCGTTCAACACATGACTAATCTCAACGGATGAGTACTGTCAACACATGAACCTTTATTCTATATTGATAAAGATGGAAATTTTATTATTAAAATATTTCGTTCAACACATGACTAATCTCAACGGATGAGTACTGTCAACACATGAACCTTTATTCTATATTGATAAAGATGGAAATTTTATTATTAAAATATTTCATTCAACACATGACTAATCTCAACGTATGAGTACTGTCAACACATGAACCTTTATTCTATATTGATAAAGATGGAAATTTTATTATTAAAATATTTCGTTCAACACATGACTAATCTCAACGGATGAGTACTGTCAACACATGAACCTTTATTCTATATTGTTAAAGATGGAAATTTTATTATTAAAATATTTCGTTCAACACATGACTAATCTCAACGGATGAGTACTGTCAACACATGAACCTTTATTCTATATTGATAAAGATGGAAATTTTATTATTAAAATATTTCGTTCAACACATGACTAATCTCAACGGATGAGTACTGTCAACACATGAACCTTTATTTTATATTGATAAAGATGGAAATTTTATTATTAAAATATTTCGTTCAACACATGACTAATCTCAACGGATGAGTACTCTCAACACATGAACCTTTATTCTATATTGATAAAGATGGAAATTTTGTTATTAAAATATTTCGTTCAACACATGACTAATCTCAACGGATGAGTACTGTCAACACATGAACCTTTATTCTATATTGATAAAGATGGAAATTTTATTATTAAAATATTTCGTTCAACACATGACTAATCTCAACGGATGAGTACTGTCAACACATGAACCTTTATTCTATGTTGATAAAGATGGAAATTTTATTATTAAAATATTTCGTTCAACACATGACTAATCTCTACGGATGAGTACTGTCAACACATGAACCTTTATTTTATATTGTTCTTTATCTTCTATATTGGGATGAGGCCCAATCAATCATCATATAATATTAATTATATGGATTTTCATACATCACACGTATAAAATAGCATTGAAAAATAATCAACCATCAACCAAAGTGTACTACACTGTATAAGCATCAAATATAGATATCTAACGCTTATAACAGCCTGTCAATCAACCGATCAACATATTTAATCAATCAGGATGAGTGAACTTCAAATTTCATCCCAACACCCTTGTGGGGTTTCAAACAATCAAACATATATTTTATTTGTGCAGTTGGGCGATGTGTAAAATTTATCGACCCAATCAATGTCAGTCAAATCAGTGTACATAAACAAACCGTCCGGTTTGTAAATGAATATTTTATTTATTCACATTCACTATATTCATATTCACGTTAAAAATTATATTTTTAACGATAAAACATTTTATTCTGACATATGAATTTCTATTCAGTTCATTCTTTAAATAAAATGATATTTTTATTTTTCTAACATATTTTAGAAAATTTCGGCGGCATAACGGCACGATACTAGAAACGGGACGAGGCCTAGCCTTATCCCCGGTCTAGTGAAGGCCCACGCCATTCACACATCAATCAAATCAATTTCATTTCACCAAACAATTCAATTCAAACCAAATAATCTAACTAATTTTTGAAATCAAACAAACAAGTCCATGGTCTGTGGACGATTGTGTCGGGTGCTACTAAACACCGTCTGCATCCTAGTGTATATATATATATATAACTAGAAAAAGAAATTGAAAGGTGAGAAATTCTCACAAATAGCTATCCAAGCATCTTGACTCTTCATTGATAGAAATCTTCATCGTTTTCGCATCTTCGTCAGCTTCGTCGCCCGTAGCCACTACATATATAAAAATCGAATTTTTACCCCGCTATTCAATATATAAAAATCTAATTTTTACTTCGCTATTCAATATATAAAAATCGAATTTTTATTTCGCTATTCAATATATAAAAATCGAATTTTTATTGCGATGTCATGTAGATAAAAATTCCATTTCAAAAATATAGATTTCGCCTTTTCAAAAATATAGACTTCACCTTTTCAAAAATATAGACTTCACCTTTTCAAAAATATAGACTTCATCACTATAAAAATCACATTTTTATTTTGCTACATATATAAAGGTGATATTTTTAATTCTCTATATAAACAAAAATCATATTTTTACCACTTCTATATAGTAAAGATTATATTTTTAATACTTTAAAAATATAAAAATCATATTTTTATTACTTTAAAAATATAAAAATCATATTTTTCTTTTTATAACTACATATCTTTTTATATAATGCTTTTCCTATATATTTATAAACAATGCAACGTATAATTTAAAAATCACATTTTTAAATCAAAGAAAATCAAGGCTATTTTATTTTTAAAATTTCAGATTTTAAAACAATGTTTTTTTTATTTAACGACCTTTTTAATTAAATAAAACAAAATTAAAAATAAGGTAATCAATAAAAAATCAATTTACCTTCTCCCTCACATTCACGCGTCGTTCAGAGAAACCCAAACAAGGAAGCTAGGGTTTAAAAACGCAGTCACCATCGTCGGCTGGGGGATCATCGGGGGTCACGTGGAGGAAGGTCGGAGCTTTCTCCTTCTACGCTGGAGGACTCACGCCACTTGATGGCCAACTGTGGCCTGTGAATGCCACTGAACGGCGCAGGGTTTTCATGGGGCTGGGATTCCTTGAAGGGGTGGGTTCTGGTCAGAGCAAGGAGGAGGAGAGGAGGTACGAGGGAGGAAGGAGGATCGGAGGGGACTTGCCTGGAGGCCGGCGGCGCATCGAACGGAGAAGCGACGACATCGTTTTTTTTTGTTTTTTTTATCTTCAGATCTGAAAAAGAGACGGTGGAAGGGAGAAAGCAAAGGGGGATGGAGTATTTAAATATTTATTTATTTTATTATTTTATCTTTCAAAAAGTTGACTTTCACAAACGACCTCTAAACGAGGCCCACCGCCTGTCGTCCATAGCGTTTTACCCCCATTCTGAACACAATGGGATATGTATCGTATGCTGATTCGATCGTCTCGATCAGTTTCCGTTAAAATCAACATATAACTCTATATATTGATTTTAAACGCGCATTTCAATTTATCGGGGTCACGTACTAACTAGAAAAATTCCAGAAAAATATTTTCTAGCTTCGTATTGACGATACGGTCCTAACAAAACTAGTTTCGTCGAATTCCGAGACCGTTAGAAAAATGGCCAATTTCTAGTCGATTAAAATCAACTGAAACTGGTCAAACGCGTTTTCCTTTGCCACGCTCACATATTGATTCGAAAAATTATGAAATTTGAAACCTAGCAATAATTTGACACTGCGGATCCAACAAAAGTGGTTTTGTCGAAATCCGAGGTCGTTTGCAAAATTTCCATTTTTAAGGGCCTGAATTCCATAGCGACTATTCAGAATTTTCAACTGGACATATCTTTTTATCTCCGCTATGAAATTTCGATTTGTTGGATTCGTTGGAAAGATATTCACAATTAGATCCTAATGTTTTTGGTTTCACTAAAATCCGGATTGTTTTGCACCCGGTACATTCCATTGAAGTTTGAAATCGAATTATCGAACTACCGCGCCATTTTCAATTCTATTTATAATTATATATAATTATTTATATTCTAACGACGGCGTATATAATATATACATTCGAATTATATTCAAAATCAATTTCCTCGTCAATTTTATTTAAAATAATTTATTTTAAATATTCAAAATTCGCTAAAATTGCCAAAATAAAAATTTTAAACTGGCCCGGATTTTACGGGTTGTTACATCGTGTCCCTCAATCACATAAGAGGAGTCAGAGGGGACACCGAAGGCGGAGTGGGTGTTGGCAATGGTGAAGCCAAGCAAAAGAAATATGTACCACCTACTCCTTTAAACTTGGTGGTAGTTAAGCTTAAGAAGCGGCAAGCCTCAAAGCCTGGTTCTCCCATCTCTGGTGCTAAAGGGGAAAGTTGCTTTATGTTAAGGATATATTTAAGGGATTCGACAACATCCTACTTGAAAACATAATGTTTCAAATCCACAATATTAATGTGGATAGCTTCTTCCTAACCTCTGAGGGAGTCGCAGTTTCGATGAGCTTCGGAGATATTACTCCATCAAGTAAATTAAAATTTGGTCTATCGAGGGGAACAAAAATTTTCCACGACACGACATTTGTTTATTGATTACGATTCAATTCTTTTTCATTATGCAGGTAGAATTGTAAAATATATAAGATACCATGGTGACTTGTGTGGCAGCACACGTCAGTACCCTAAGCAACGTAAAGGCATAAAATATCAACAATAAGGTAGTCTAGCCCATAGGGGTAAGGAATGTCACAGTTTTGAAATCGAAAACCATCATCAATCATGGTATTCTTCCTACAAAGAACATGATAGGCCTACTTGTTACAACCCAAATTTTTGGCGATATAAATTAATTATTAGAATATCTAAAATAGGATTTTTTTGCAAATTATGGAATTTGGCCATGAAACTTTCACTGATGCGTTTGTCTTGGAATTCTAGTCAAATTTCATGTTTGGAGTTTTCTGAACGGAGTCCGTATGAAAAAGTTATGGATAAAATACAAAAAAATGGAAAATAAATAAACCAAAATTTATAATTATAATTTACCTAATTTGACCAAGCCGACCTAGGAAATTTGATGCCCAGACGGTCGACCGTCACGGTCGATCTACTGGGCGTCGGACTGCCCAATGGTGGCTAGGTTTTGAGAGGTTAGATTGAAATATTTATATAACGAATAGACGGATATAACTTAAAACAAATCCAATGGTTCTAGGCCATTTCCATCCCTATAAATAAAGGGGTAAGGCCTCATTCTTTTTCCACATAAATTTGCAGAGGCAGCGGAGCTCTGCCATTTTCCTCTCTCTCCAAACCTAATTTTTAAAATAAAAATATATTCATACATAACAAATCGAATCAAATTCATATGAAATTGAGAGGATAAGAAGCTCTAATGGAAAAGAATGCAAAGTGATGCACCAAATCATATTCTCCCCTCTCTTCCTGTTTTCTTAAATTTCTACAGATATAGAATTTTCCCCTTTTCCCAGATAAATTGCAGATTTATAAGAATTTGGGGGCGTTGTAGGTCTAAATGGTTCAAACTTTGGATTTGGAGGCTATAAGGTGAGTGGGAAATTTACGAATAAAGTTATAATGAATTATCTATTTCGTTTAAATTTAATCTATGTTTTAATGCCTATCAGATCTGTTCATTTAAATATTATGAATTTATTGGCAACCATCAGATCTGATAATAAATATGGTTAAAACTTATGAATTATAAGTTGTGGGTATGTATAACATAAATTGTAGAATTCTTAAACTTGTTCACACATGTTCCCACAGTTATGTCCTTAAATATGTTGTACATGTTGCATTGCACTGTGGATTTGGAAATCGGTCCCATTAAACACAAGTTAATTAGTGCCATTAAACACAAATTAGATGTAGTAACATTCCAGATCTTTATTTTAGTGTTGAATAACGAAATATGTGAATTTGGGTAAAAAGATGAAATCGGTGAATTATGTGATTGTAAGAATAAAAGGAATATTCCTGATTGTATTCAGTATTGTTGGGTTTTTGAATTAATCATTATAAACATGTCGTTTTCCTCCTTTTGGATAAAAAGACATTATTTTGAAATCACAAGAGGTATAATAAAAAAGATTAAAAAGGGAAAAGTGATGCAAATGTATGTATAAATATAAATACATATATTTTATGTGATTTGCATTGACTAATTCCAAAATATATATTTACTTATATTTTTTATAATTTGGAAATATTTCAATTCCACTAATTAGGCATTATTTACAATGATTTTGGCTAACGGTCATTTATGATATTTGAAACCTTTTTGGCAAGAATGAATATAAAAAGGAAATGTTTGGTTAATTGATTAGACCAAATCATTAATTTAAGAATAAAAATAAAAATAACAACTACATTGACCGCATGAAAATATAAAATAAATATATACATGTTATCCATCCAAATCAGCGTAGAATTGTAAAATATGCATTGTATGGAATGTTTGAATGTTTAGATAAGGTTCAACTATGGAATTATACATGTTATCCATCTAAATCAGCGTAAAACGATAAAATAACAACTACGTTGTGGCAGAAGTCTACCCGGAACCGACCAGCAAATCCTGCATCCAAAAGTTGTCAACTTAATGTGAGAGGCCTGGTACGTGTATATATATATATATATATATATATAAAGGAATAAGAATAGAAATTGCCTGTTGGGGTATAACAAATATATAACTTGGGACTGATAAACGGTTGTCTTAGGAAAATATGATTGTTATGATCATAAATGGAAATAAAAGGAAATGGGTGTCATAAGGGAATTTATGATTGTCATTAAAACACTAAGTCCAAATTAGGGAATGTATCAAATAAATATCCTACGGAAAAAAGGAATATAACCTTCCTTATTTATATTAATGGGAATAGAAAATACAGGTGGACTTAGTAGGTTAATAATGTAAAACATTATTAACCATACGAACCCGTGAGAAGATGAATCTTGTACATATAGCATTTTCATATAGAGGGACTAAATGGGAATGACCTAATAACGCAGCTCACCTTATCCCAAATAGGGAAAGGTATAGAACGTTGATGGGGTGCGAACCAATAACCTTCGCGTATAGTCAGCTTCCTAGGTCTTAAGTGGTTAGGGTTGAAGAGCCCACTTGGGAATAGGTCCTTCAGTTTAGGGGTCTTAAATGATAGGTGTGTATGGGCCTACCCAAACCTGGAAACTAAAACATCAGATTTGTCTGCCTATCCAACGGGAAGTAATAAGCGACTAACAGGTTATAAGGTCAGCTAGAAGGTATAGCGAACGATAAAATACCATCTCTCACCTTATGCTGGGAGAATGACGAAAGCCTTAACTACTAGGGTCCGTAGTTGTGCCCTCTAGTTCATGTTAACGTTAATTAAATTATCGAGAAATAAGTGATTAATCGGTCCTCTTAGGGTCTTAAGCAATCAAGAAGAATCCACCCTATCTATCATTGATAGTGAGGCAATAAATGGTGAAGGATAAACGAATGAAAGTATATGGATATAGAAACTTAGTAATGAGGGGTTTAATCTTGATATAGTAACTAGCTAAGATCTGGTATAAAGGCTTCACAAAAATATGTGTAAACGTTATATCTCGTATATTATACTTTGGGAATACTACTTTGAGAAGAGTAGTAAAATCGTGCGTAAACATTTACAATATTAGGCTAGAATCACTAACCTTGTTAGGCATACAACTTGGGTTGAACCAAACAGGATACATCTATGTATTATAGTCTGTGTTGTACATTTCTTAGTCACCATAACTTGTTGTTCTGACCCCTCCCCCCTCATCATTACAACCTCTTAGGTTTCGTGGAGAAGGTCGGGTTCTTATAGATGTTTAAGTTTGGCTTTCGGTTCTCGTTCTCTCTCATGCTCGGTATTGGCAAAGTGACTTACTTTGAAAAAGGTAGTTGCTTGAGTTAATACAAGTTTATCCTATTTTGTTTCCATTGTTAGTTATCTTATTGTACTCTGATTATGCTTATGCTCATTTATTGCAGGTACCAAATATACATGCTCCATGTGTAACGGCGGGGAATTTCGCGACTTTGGTTATCGCCATAAACACGACGACGACTAACCAAACATCAAGAAATCCCGGTCGTTAATGAAAGAATTTAGAAGGTGAGAAAGAAAAGATAGAACTAATAGAATATAAGAAGAAGAAGAACATCAGAATCATCAGAGAAACACGAATCTCACAGCGGAACGAATAACATATAATATATAACATAACTTTGAAGTAAACAGTTATATATATACAATAGCACTTATCAGAGTACAACACTTACAACACAGCGGAAATAACTATAGCTATAGAATCTTGAAGTCTCCTGCTCCAAGCTCTCCATGTATATCTGTAAATCCCGACTACTTGACTGCCCGTACAAATTTAGGCACCCAAGAGTTTAGGGAAAACAACAAAGTAAACTCCGGGTCAGTCATGGGACTGGTATGAGTAAAATAGTTTAAAACAGGTATAGGATATCTCATAAGACCACGCCGTAAATACGGAACGGGTTTTTCCCTTATGAGTATCTGAACAACATTGACAAGCAATATCATTGTGTTATTATAATAATGTCTAAGTACAAATAGATATCAATCTAGCAGAAACACTTGCATCTCACGTTCTACATACATAGTATAAAATCATAAACCGCAGGGCGCTTATCGGAGAATGGATTCCAACAGACAAGGTATGGGAGCACCTTCTAAATAGTGTACTCTAGAGGTAATACACTCAGGGTTCAACAAGAACGTCTTGCAACCCGGCCACACATGACCGCTCACTCATTTAGCTTGAGTGTCGCGAATATATTGCCACCACGGTTATAGGCCATCAAACCGTCATCCGAAGATACAGAATCAAAAAGAAGTATAAATATGGATATTCTCTAGATCGGTGACAATACACCCTGCTTGGGGATGACCCAACTAGCCATGCTGCCTAGCCCAACTTTTGTTACTTCCTGGTGTGAGGCTAGAAGCTACGTCTGTCTTCAAAACATCTGATCACCATTCACTTTGAATGCCACATCGTCATACCCGCCAAATCACAAATTGACTTATCCAAAAATAACACGGGTATATAGCTAAGAGAAACGAATTCCTCCGCCACCAAACGTGAATACGTTTGAACAGATCAACTTACGCGATCCATTGGATATACTCTGTCAGACCTTCTTCCATATACGTTGTCCTGGGACTGGACAAACCGAAGGCACTATTCAGTATATCCATCTTAGTCACTGTTATCTAAGACTTATACAACAGCCCTTGCACTTTACTCCGTCTTCAATTTATCTTTGGCAGATATTGCTCGCAACGCTTATGCCAATACAGAGTGGTTCTTTGGATAATAATCCAACCGGTCTCTCCATATTAACAACGTAAATATGGTCAAAACTTTGATAGTCTGTGATTCAACTATCAAATGAAAACATGTCGGTGTACAAACAACGATCTTATTTCCAAATGGAAATTCGATCGATCAACCATCATATGTTCATATTTCCTTATTTCATATATTTAGAAAATATATGTTATTAATCATTGGAAAACATTTCCATAGCTTATTTTCACATCACTATTATTTCGCAACTATCAGTCCCTAACTGTAACTAGTATGAGAACAATTCTCTAAGTATCAATCCGGAAGGTCGAAACCAACATCATATCGTCACTTAGAAAACCGTTCAACTTACCCTCTCCAGTTAGTTTCTGAATTTGCTTAACTCTATTTCTTGAATTCTTATCATGAAAACATTTCATTTTCAATGTTTAGAAAACATATCTGACTATATTTGGAAAACGTTTCCAAAACTCATTTACGGATTCTCAATGAACGTTGTATAAAACATCGTTTCGCTTAATCCATTTATCGCTTATTACTTAACTATATTTCAAATCAACCTTTTCTATCGAACCACAACTATTCCTTTGTCAATTCTGAAGTCAATCAAGTTGGGGTATACTTACCTCTCAGACCTTAATTGAACAACGTCCTTTACTGTGAAATAGATGAAGCTCATCACTCACTTTTTACAATCATCTATTTACGCAAATTCTCAGATTCAGGTTACGAATCCACTTCTTATATGACAGCGTTTGATTATAACTATAACGTTATAATTCCTACTTCTGCAATATCTAATCTTAATTATAACTTTATCTCCTAACTCGAATAATTTAACAGACACCTAATTTCTAAATCAATAACTAAATCTTGATTTAAACCCTGGAAAGTAAATAGTACTTTCCCGAATTCGCTATAATCGAACTCGACGTATAACTCTCTTTCGAGTAATCTCTATTTGATTAACTCTTCTTCGAATAACTATATTCGATTATCTCTCTTCGAATAACTCATATTCGAAATCTCTCTCTTTCGAATAAACAATATTCGATCTCTTTCTTTCGAATATGCTATATTCGAAAATCTCCTTTCGATTTACTAATCGATAACCCCTTTCGATCAAACTAAAATCGATAACTCCTTTAACTCTATTCGAATAACTAATATTCGACTAACTCCTTTGGATTAACTCTTCGAATAACTCCTTTGGATTAACTCTTCGACTAACTCCTTCGGTTAACTAACTTCGAATAACTCCTTTGGATTAACTCTTCGACTAACTCCTTCGGATTAACTCATCGATTAACTCCTTCGGATTAACTAACTTCGAATAACTCCTTTGGATTAACTCTTCGACTAACTCCTTCGGATTAACTCATCGATTAACTCCTTCGGATTAACTAACTTCGAATAACTCCTTTGGATTAACTCTTCGACTAACTCCTTCGGATTAACTCTTCGATTAACTCCTTCGGATTAACTAACTTCGAATAACTCCTTTGGATTAGCTAACTTCGAATAACTCCTTTGGATTAACTAACTTCGAATAACTCCTTTGGATTAACTAACTTCGAATAACTCCTTTGGATTAACTAACTTCGAATAACTCCTTTGGATTAACTAACTTCGAATAACTCCTTCGGATTAACTAACTTCGAATAACTCCTTCGGATTAACTAACTTCGAATAACTCCTTCGGATTAACTCATCGAATAACTCCTTTGGATTAACTAACTTCGAATAACTCCTTCGGATTAACTAACTTCGAATAACTCCTTCGGATTAACTAACTTCGAATAACTCCTTCGGATTAACTAACTTCGAATAACTCCTTCGGATTAACTAACTCCGAATAACCAATATTCGATAACTCCTCATCGTATAAATAATATTCGATAACTCTTCTCAAATGAATAACATTTGATTTCTCCACTCGAATAAACTATATTCGATTACTCTTCTCTCGAATACCCTATATTCGATAACTCTACTTGGATAACTCTAACTGATCCACTCTGACTGGTCAACTTTAACTGGTCAACTCTAACTGGTCAACTCTAACTGATCAACTCTAACTGATCAACTCTAACTGGTCAACTCTAACTGATCAACTCAAATTGGTTAACTCAAATGGTTAACTCTAACTGGTTAACTCAAATGGTCTACCCTAACTTGATTTACTTGTCTCGATTAACTGAACTAATCCACTTAGTTTAACTTAGTTAATTCACGTTGATTAACTCTAGCCGGTTCACTTAGTTTAACTCAACTAATTTACTTCGATTAACCACTTAGTTAACTTAACTAATTCATATCGATTAATCCCTTAGTTTAACTTAACTAATTCACATTGATTAATCCTTTAGTTTAACTTAACTAATTCACATCGATTAACCACTTAGTTTATCTTAACTAATTCACATTGATTAACTCTAACCGATTCACTTAGTTTAACTCAACTAATTCACATTGATTAACTCTAACCGATTCACTTAGTTTAACTCAACTAATTCACATTGATTAACTCTAACCGATTCACTTAGTTTAACTCAACTAATTCACTTTGATTAACTCTAACTAATTCACTTAGTTTTAACTTAACTAATCCACTTTGGTTTAACTCTATTTATTTATCACATAAATATCCCTCGATTTAATCCTATTTATTTAACAAATAAATATGTCCTTTTAATTCTATTTATTCTAACAAATAAATATTCCTTTACTTTGATTTATTTCCTAAATAAATATATCCTTTTACCTCTTTCAAATATATTCCTTTATATTTGCTGTCAAATATATTTCCTTTATATATTTGATTTATAAATAAATCCCTTTATATATCAATTACCAATACAATTCCTTTTATATTCAAAACCCTTTTCTTTTATATATAAAATCTGGTGATTTTATATAAATGAAATATTTTCAAATTATACTTTGAAAATCCTCTTTCTACATTCTGGTATTTCTCATGGTATTTAACACACCATATAACAACGATAAATATCGTCCCAACACACATGATCAATATCAGATTATATATCACATTATATATCACAATATATAAATCATAGTAAAATAAATGTTGAGGAATCCAGTTGGATTCCTCCAACCTGTTTCCCTGCATCCACAGATGTTAAACAACAACAACAGTATGATATTCTGATAAGCAGAATCAACATATAAATATTTAACGGTTTATATATATACATATATATGTATATATATATATAGTTTCTACTAACTGACTAGCAGTTCAATCAAACAGTCAACACACAGTCAAACAGACAATTTTAACAGTTCTAAGAATACGTTGTAAAAATAGAACTGTTCAGAGTTGGTGAGTTTTACTCACATTGGACGCGTTAACCGTTAAATGTCAGTTTGCGTTATCTAATTCAGTCGGACAATTTATTTCGCCATAAATTGTAACGAGCTCGGATTGACTCGCGGTCAGTCCCATTGTATTGCTCCCGTCCATACGATCCCAACGCAACTTACGGTTCGTTAATCTGACTCCGTATGACCAAGATATAGCGGTTACAAGTTTAACACTTATTGAAATTGAATTAAAACATATATAAAAACTTTGTTGGGCTTTAACCTTAATTCATCTTGGCCCAGTACGCTTTAAACCCGAACCCGCTATTTAGCTTTCTTCCCCAAATCGTGACAGCCGAACTCAAAAGAACACCCATCACCGAACTTTGCCATCACCGTCCACCCACGTTACTTCACCGATCACCACATCGTCCTCCCCATTCATCTCCTAGTCGACTACTCTTTCACCCTAGCACCACCAGCCCGATCTCGGTTCCCTCTCGCTTGCTGCGACCCCCGACGAGCTGCTACAGGACCCGCAAATTCCTGGCGTCGAACTCCCCAAAACTTTGACCACCGAAGCAGTTTTCGACGACAAACTCGAATCTCAACCTCAAACGAGCTCAAACCCTTTGTATTTGTTTTAAACTCCAGCCCTAGTTTACTGCTCAAACCCCAGACGATGGAAAAAAACGCCGAACCCACAACTACTCACATGCTATCGAAGAGAATCATAGCAGGATTCAAGCTATACTCATCTCGTAATTTATAGGAATTTCTTTGAATTGATCTTGGATTTTCTTTGTGGGAAAATTCACTGTAAAGACCATCGGTGCTCTTATATAGTTGTATTTGTGGTAGGTGTCATTTGTGGTTGAGAAACATGCCTGCGTGGCCTTGCTTGTTACCAGAAAAATGGTTGGAGATATTTTTGAATTTATTTTATATTTTATTTTAATGATTAGATCCTCGTATTCGTCTTCTAAAAATCACAGTAGTTACATACGATACCTAAAAATCACCAAACTGGACATGTAGCTAGAGTTCAACATTACGGTCCCAACGAAACTGGTTTCGTCGAATTCCGACTCCGTATGTTCAAACTGCATATTTTTAAAGGTCGATTTCTCGTCTGTTTCTCAGTCAAAAATCACGTACGGCCATATATGATATCCAAAAATCACCAAACTGGTACTCTAACAAGTATTCGACATTCCGGATCCAACAAAATTAGTTTCGTCGAATTCTGACTTCGTCTGCTCAAACTGCGTATTTTTAAAGCTCTGGATGACCCATTTAAATATATAAATATATTTAAATATTATTAAATTAAATATTAATAAATTAATATTATCGTATATATCCATATACAATGTCGTCCGGCTCCAGAATATCACCTCAGATTTTATGACTAGATTTCCAGACTCCAGATTATCCCGATATTTAGTTCGTATCGAAAAATCGATTTATAACGTATATAAAGCGTCGCAAATTATAAAGGAATTCCACAGTGACTTTTCTAAAATTTGATTTGGACATAACTCAAAATCTACCCGATGAAATCCCGATTTTTCTCTTCCACTAGAAAGATATACTCCACCAGCTCCACACGTTTCTTGTTTCACAGTAATCCGGCTTAAAACGAATCATGTACATTCAGTTGAAGTTCGAATCGCCAAATCGCGAACTGCAGCGTCATTTCAAGCTCGATTTTAATTAAAATAAAATTATAATTATACGTTCAACTATCGTTTATTTAATATATTCGTTATTTAAATAATTAAATAACTTAATTATTATACCTTACAAAACGCGCCATTACAGACTTCCCCCCTTAAAATAATTTCGTCCTCGAAATTGCTAAGCTAGGAAAATGCTACCAACTTTACTAACTAGATTCAAATATCTTTTAGTTTACTTCTCAACTCCAGTTTCAACTGAACCATTAAATTTTTAATTCATTCTGGCTAACTGAATTTCCATAAATCACGAGAATGTTCTAACGCCTGGAATTTTCGAAAAATTTCGCCATAACCTCCTTTGTATTGGTTAATATGACAAACCACCCCTCGCCTCTCTAGGCCTTCTCCAACCCAAAAGAAAATCAAACTAGCCAAGCGGCTTGCTAATTCGGCTCATAAAATCCAACCTCATATATGATATAAACTTGTACCTTTTTGTCGGGCATTTAACTCTATCCCTTTCATCTGCTACCACTTCAACATATACCAATGTTATCCATTCCAATTGATCTCCAATCAGTTCATATCCTCAAATCCAAATCGAATTTCATTCGAACTCTAATATCAAATTCCAAATTATTGACTTATCAATTTGGTTCCATTCTAGATTATCTCTAATCCAATTCAATTTTATTTAACTCGGTTCAAGTTAAATTTCAATTTATTTTTACCATCTCATTTTATTTAACTTCATTAGTTAAATTTTAATTCCAGAACTTAAGTTCCTGCGTTTCTTTCAAATCAATTTGAAATCATAATGCCAATTCAAAACCTTTGAATTTCTAAACAACTTGTTTTTCTCAAAACAATCCAAAAACAAAATCTTTGGTAGTAATCCGTCACTTAGAACTCGAGAATGAACACTGATGATGTCTAGATTCATCATCAGAATCTATTTTCCAGCTATCGAAGTGAGTTCAATACTATATCATTTTCAATTTGAAAAACATTTTCAAAATCTCCCAGGAACTTAAAATTTCCTTATTTTAAATTCCAAATTCTGATTTAAATTCATATTTAATTCAAACTATTTCATATATTACATTCATATGAATTCTGATTGGCCATTTATAACCATTTCACCCTTTTATAATCTTATTCGATTATAATAACAACCAACACAATCAACATACTATAATAATTTCAAGATATATATTTCTTCTATAAACAAATATATTTTGGGAAAAATTATTTCATTTACCCTCTTTCAAAGCATACCATGACGGTTCATCGTATTCAAGTGTTTAGTAACCCTTATCGATACAGTGGATCAACTGATCGACCAGAATTCATAAGCCACTCAACCAATGAGTCTCCACAATATAAAATCACTTTATATTAAATAACAAATACGCACTCGTACATATACACTCAAACTCAATCTAGGATATTACTAATCCCATCTTTATCGAGTTATGCCACAGAGCCAAGGTAATCACTTAACTTAAGCTCTGATACCAACTGTAACGGCGGGGAATTTCGCGACTTTGGTTATCGCCATAAACACGACGACGACTAACCAAACATCAAGAAATCCCGGTCGTTAATGAAAGAATTTAGAAGGTGAGAAAGAAAAGATAGAACTAATAGAATAGAAGAAGAAGAAGAACATCAGAATCATCAGAGAAACACGAATCTCACAGCGGAACGAATAACATATAATATATAACATAACTTTGAAGTAAACAGTTATATATATACAATAGCACTTATCAGAGTACAACACTTACAACACAGCGGAAATAACTATAGCTATAGAATCTTGAAGTCTCCTGCTCCAAGCTCTCCATGTATATCTGTAAATCCCGACTACTTGACTGCCCGTACAAATTTAGGCACCCAAGAGTTTAGGGAAAACAACAAAGTAAACTCCGGGTCAGTCATGGGACTGGTATGAGTAAAATAGTTTAAAACAGGTATAGGATATCTCATAAGACCACGCCGTAAATACGGAACGGGTTTTTCCCTTATGAGTATCTGAACAACATTGACAAGCAATATCATTGTGTTATTATAATAATGTCTAAGTACAAATAGATATCAATCTAGCAGAAACACTTGCATCTCACGTTCTACATACATAGTATAAAATCATAAACCGCAGGGCGCTTATCGGAGAATGGATTCCAACAGACAAGGTATGGGAGCACCTTCTAAATAGTGTACTCTAGAGGTAATACACTCAGGGTTCAACAAGAACGTCTTGCAACCCGGCCACACATGACCGCTCACTCATTTAGCTTGAGTGTCGCGAATATATTGCCACCACGGTTATAGGCCATCAAACCGTCATCCGAAGATATAGAATCAAAAAGAAGTATAAATATGGATATTCTCTAGATCGGTGACAATACACCCTGCTTGGGGATGACCCAACTAGCCATGCTGCCTAGCCCAACTTTTGTTACTTCCTGGTGTGAGGCTAGAAGCTACGTCTGTCTTCAAAACATCTGATCACCATTCACTTTGAATGCCACATCGTCATACCCGCCAAATCACAAATTGACTTATCCAAAAATAACACGGGTATACAGCTAAGAGAAACGAATTCCTCCGCCACCAAACGTGAATACGTTTGAACAGATCAACTTACGCGATCCATTGGATATACTCTGTCAGACCTTCTTCCATATACGTTGTCCTGGGACTGGACAAACCGAAGGCACTATTCAGTATATCCATCTTAGTCACTGTTATCTAAGACTTATACAACAGCCCTTGCACTTTACTCCGTCTTCAATTTATCTTTGGCAGATATTGCTCGCAACGCTTATGCCAATACAGAGTGGTTCTTTGGATAATAATCCAACCGGTCTCTCCATATT
Organism: Allium sativum; assembly: GCA_030737875.1. Lineage (NCBI taxonomy): Eukaryota > Viridiplantae > Streptophyta > Magnoliopsida > Asparagales > Amaryllidaceae > Allium > Allium sativum. The sequence continues at coordinate 526,205,589 of CM060912.1, read as the reverse complement.
AACAACGTAAATATGGTCAAAACTTTGATAGTCTGTGATTCAACTATCAAATGAAAACATGTCGGTGTACAAACAACGATCTTATTTCCAAATGGAAATTCGATCGATCAACCATCATATGTTCATATTTCCTTATTTCATATATTTAGAAAATATATGTTATTAATCATTGGAAAACATTTCCATAGCTTATTTTCACATCACTATTATTTCGCAACTATCAGTCCCTAACTGTAACTAGTATGAGAACAATTCTCTAAGTATCAATCCGGAAGGTCGAAACCAACATCATATCGTCACTTAGAAAACCGTTCAACTTACCCTCTCCAGTTAGTTTCTGAATTTGCTTAACTCTATTTCTTGAATTCTTATCATGAAAACATTTCATTTTCAATGTTTAGAAAACATATCTGACTATATTTGGAAAACGTTTCCAAAACTCATTTACGGATTCTCAATGAACGTTGTATAAAACATCGTTTCGCTTAATCCATTAATCGCTTATTACTTAACTATATTTCAAATCAACCTTTTCTATCGAACCACAACTATTCCTTTGTCAATTATGAAGTCAATCAAGTTGGGGTATACTTACCTCTCAGACCTTAATTGAACAACGTCCTTTACTGTGAAATAGATGAAGCTCATCACTCACTTTTTACAATCATCTGTTTACGCAAATTCTCAGATCCAGGTTACGAATCCACTTCTTATATGACAGCGTTTGATTATAACTATAACGTTATAATTCCTACTTCTGCAATATCTAATCTTAATTATAACTTTATCTCCTAACTCGAATAATTTAACAGACACCTAATTTCTAAATCAATAACTAAATCTTGATTTAAACCCTGGAAAGTAAATAGTACTTTCCCGAATTCGCTATAATCGAATTCGACGTATAACTCTCTTTCGAGTAATCTCTATTTGATTAACTCTTCTTCGAATAACTATATTCGATTATCTCTCTTCGAATAACTCATACTCGAAATCTCTCTCTTTCGAATAAACAATATTCGATCTCTTTCTTTCGAATATGCTATATTCGAAAATCTCCTTTCGATTTACTAATCGATAACCCCTTTCGATCAAACTAAAATCGATAACTCCTTTAACTCTATTCGAATAACTAATATTCGACTAACTCCTTTGGATTAACTCTTCGAATAACTCCTTTGGATTAACTCTTCGACTAACTCCTTCGGTTAACTAACTTCGAATAACTCCTTTGGATTAACTCTTCGACTAACTCCTTCGGATTAACTCATCGATTAACTCCTTCGGACTAACTAACTTCGAATAACTCCTTTGGATTAACTCTTCGACTAACTCCTTCGGATTAACTCATCGATTAACTCCTTCGGATTAACTAACTTCGAATAACTCCTTTGGATTAACTCTTCGACTAACTCCTTCGGATTAACTCTTCGATTAACTCCTTCGGATTAACTAACTTCGAATAACTCCTTTGGATTAGCTAACTTCGAATAACTCCTTTGGATTAACTAACTTCGAATAACTCCTTTGGATTAACTAACTTCGAATAACTCCTTTGGATTAACTAACTTCGAATAACTCCTTTGGATTAACTAACTTCGAATAACTCCTTCGGATTAACTAACTTCGAATAACTCCTTTGGATTAACTAACTTCGAATAACTCCTTCGGATTAACTAACTTCGAATAACTCCTTCGGATTAACTAACTTCGAATAACTCCTTCGGATTAACTCATCGAATAACTCCTTTGGATTAACTAACTTCGAATAACTCCTTCGGATTAACTAACTTCGAATAACTCCTTCGGATTAACTAACTTCGAATAACTCCTTCGGATTAACTAACTTCGAATAACTCCTTCGGATTAACTAACTCCGAATAACCAATATTCGATAACTCCTCATCGTATAAACAATATTCGATAACTCTTCTCAAATGAATAACATTTGATTTCTCCACTCGAATAAACTATATTCGATTACTCTTCTCTCGAATACCCTATATTCGATAACTCTACTTGGATAACTCTAACTGATCCACTCTGACTGGTCAACTTTAACTGGTCAACTCTAACTGGTCAACTCTAACTGATCAACTCTAACTGATCAACTCTAACTGGTCAACTCTAACTGATCAACTCAAATTGGTTAACTCAAATGGTTAACTCTAACTGGTTAACTCAAATGGTCTACCCTAACTTGATTTACTTGTCTCGATTAACTGAACTAATCCACTTAGTTTAACTTAGTTAATTCACGTTGATTAACTCTAGCCGGTTCACTTAGTTTAACTCAACTAATTTACTTCGATTAACCACTTAGTTAACTTAACTAATTCATATCGATTAATCCCTTAGTTTAACTTAACTAATTCACATTGATTAATCCTTTAGTTTAACTTAACTAATTCACATCGATTAACCACTTAGTTTATCTTAACTAATTCACATTGATTAACTCTAACCGATTCACTTAGTTTAACTCAACTAATTCACATTGATTAACTCTAACCGATTCACTTAGTTTAACTCAACTAATTCACATTGATTAACTCTAACCGATTCACTTAGTTTAACTCAACTAATTCACTTTGATTAACTTTAACTAATTCACTTAGTTTTAACTTAACTAATCCACTTTGGTTTAACTCTATTTATTTATCACATAAATATCCCTCGATTTAATCCTATTTATTTAACAAATAAATATGTCCTTTTAATTCTATTTATTCTAACAAATAAATATTCCTTTACTTTGATTTATTTCCTAAATAAATATATCCTTTTACCTCTTTCAAATATATTCCTTTATATTTGCTGTCAAATATATTTCCTTTATATATTTGATTTATAAATAAATCCCTTTATATATCAATTACCAATACAATTCCTTTTATATTCAAAACCCTTTTCTTTTATATATAAAATCCGGTGATTTTATATAAATGAAATATTTTCAAATTATACTTTGAAAATCCTCTTTCTACATTCTGGTATTTCTCATGGTATTTAACACACCATATAACAACGATAAATATCGTCCCAACACACATGATCAATATCAGATTATATATCACATTATATATCACAATATATAAATCATAGTAAAATAAATGTTGAGGAATCCAGTTGGATTCCTCCAACCTGTTTCCCTGAATCCACAGATGTTAAACAACAACAGTATGATATTCTGATAAGCAGAATCAACATATAAATATTTAACGGTTTATATATATACATATATATGTATATATATATATATATATAGTTTCTACTAACTGACTAGCAGTTCAATCAAACAGTCAACACACAGTCAAACAGACAATTTTAACAGTTCTAAGAATACGTTGTAAAAATAGAACTGTTCAGAGTTGGTGAGTTTTACTCACATTGGACGCGTTAACCGTTAAATGTCGGTTTGCGTTATCTAATTCAGTCGGACAATTTATTTCGCCATAAATTGTAACGAGCTCGGATTGACTCGCGGTCAGTCCCATTGTATTGCTCCCGTCCATACGATCCCAACGCAACTTACGGTTCGTTAATCTGACTCCGTATGACCAAGATATAGCAGTTACAAGTTTAACACTTATTGAAATTGAATTAAAACATATATAAAAACTTTGTTGGGCTTTAACCTTAATTCATCTTGGCCCAGTACGCTTTAAACCCGAACCCGCTATTTAGCTTTCTTCCCCAAATCGTGACAGCCGAACTCAAAAGAACACCCATCACCGAACTTTGCCATCACCGTCCACCCACGTTACTTCACCGATCACCACATCGTCCTCCCCATTCATCTCCTAGTCGACTACTCTTTCACCCTAGCACCACCAGCCCGATCTCGGTTCCCTCTCGCTTGCTGCGACCCCCGACGAGCTGCTACAGGACCCGCAAATTTTTGGCGTCGAACTCCCCAAAACTTTGACCACCGAAGCAGTTTTCGACGACAAACTCGAATCTCAACCTCAAACGAGCTCAAACCCTTTGTATTTGTTTTAAACTCCAGCCCTAGTTTACTGCTCAAACCCCAGACGATGGAAAAAAACGCCGAACCCACAACTACTCACATGCTATCGAAGAGAATCATAGCAGGATTCAAGCTATACTCATCTCGTAATTTATAGGAATTTCTTTGAATTGATCTTGGATTTTCTTTGTGGGAAAATTCACTGTAAAGACCATCGGTGCTCTTATATAGTTGTATTTGTGGTAGATGTCATTTGTGGTTGAGAAACATGCCTGCGTGGCCTTGCTTGTTACCAGAAAAATGGTTGGAGATATTTTTGAATTTATTTTATATTTTATTTTAATGATTAGATCCTCGTATTCGTCTTCTAAAAATCACAGTAGTTACATACGATACCTAAAAATCACCAAACTGGACATGTAGCTAGAGTTCAACATTACGGTCCCAACGAAACTGGTTTCGTCGAATTCCGACTCCGTATGTTCAAACTGCATATTTTTAAAGGTCGATTTCTCGTCTGTTTCTCAGTCAAAAATCACGTACAGCCATATATGATATCCAAAAATCACCAAACTGGTACTCTAACAAGTATTCGACATTCCGGATCCAACAAAATTAGTTTCGTCGAATTCTGACTTCGTCTGCTCAAACTGCGTATTTTTAAAGCTCTGGATGACCCATTTAAATATATAAATATATTTAAATATTATTAAATTAAATATTAATAAATTAATATTATCGTATATATCCATATACAATGTCGTCCGGCTCCAGAATATCACCTCAGATTTTATGACTAGATTTCCAGACTCCAGATTATCCCGATATTTAGTTCGTATCGAAAAATCGATTTATAACGTATATAAAGCGTCGCAAATTATAAAGGAATTCCACAGTGACTTTTCTAAAATTTGATTTGGACATAACTCAAAATCTACCCGATGAAATCCCGATTTTTCTCTTCCACTAGAAAGATATACTCCACCAGCTCCACACGTTTCTTGTTTCACAGTAATCCGGCTTAAAACGAATCATGTACATTCAGTTGAAGTTCGAATCGCCAAATCGCGAACTGCAGCGTCATTTCAAGCTCGATTTTAATTAAAATAAAATTATAATTATACGTTCAACTATCGTTTATTTAATATATTCGTTATTTAAATAATTAAATAACTTAATTATTATACCTTACAAAACGCGCCATTACACCATGCTTGGATGTGTTTAAGTTTTGATTTTTATCTAAAATTTGGGCGCATAAAAGTTAGGATGTTATACTACTAGTCATCATGGGGAGTCCAAAGATTCATAGTAATCTAAAATACCCCCATTGGATCCCTCTGTATCTTCTCACCCTCTAGTGCAATTCAGTCGTAGTGGTTTTGGAGAAGCCTTGTATACTTCAAATAAATAGTATCATTTAGAGTGGTCGAATAAGAAGAAGGATTGCGATGTTGTGGCTCCTGAGATAAATATCTCTGCTAAGAGAAATTGTAAGAAATTAAGGCTTTATTTCCCAATCTCCATCTTAATTGAGCGATGTTCATTTTGTGTTCTAGATTCCTCATGAAGTTGAAGAAGTTGAAGAAGTTGATAAAGAGACAACGGATCAGATGTTTGATGTGTACTTCCAATATTGAGAGATGAATTGATTGGTGAAAAGGATATTTGATGTTATAAGGGAGTGAGATATTAAAGTAGATAACACGAGGCTCAAAGATGGCATTGATAAGAAAATCATAAAATATTTAGACGATGAAGTGGCCAGCTGCAAAGTCCAATTGGGTGGGAAAGAGAAAAAGATCACAAATATTAAGAATGAAGTTAAAGCATCTCGAGATCAGTTCTTAAAGGAATTAAATTGTATGTTCCCAAGGACTACTTCTTTGGAGGATGACATCAAAGCTCTTACAATAGAAAATTAGAAATTATCGAGAGAGAATGAAAGATTGAAGAAATATAAGGACTCCCTTGCCAAAGAAGTGGTCGTTATCAAGGAGGACTTAGACGAAGTAAAGAAAAATAAGGTAGTGACTGAGCAGATCATTCAATACATTTGTAATAATGAAGCCTCAAAAGTCAGACATAAATTTGAAGAGGATATCAAGGAGATTAAGGGCAAGGCTGACAAGGCTGAGGAAGAAAAAAAGGTTTTGAAGCCCATGATATTATAATTATATGCTCAAGTCCTTCACTATCGAAGATATATCATGGCTTAAGAACTATCTGAAAACACTCAGTGATGCTTAGGAGAAGGGAAAAGGAGTTATAAGGGAAAGTGTTGGAATAGTGCATTACACTGGCTGGCCAGTCATCAAGTCATGTCACATCTATTCAGACTCCCCTAGTGCCAACTATTATTCCCAGGTGTTCCTCTTCTCAGTCGACATCCACCGATCTGAAATATGATCCCGAAAATCCTAGGCTCTTAACTCTAATAATGACGACTACTGCTCATAATGAAGAGACTCCACAAGAGGGCGAGGAGCATAACACCAATGGTATATTGATACTATACCATTTTTGAGAGGGTGATTGTTTCTTACGAGCGGGCCAATATGGTGAATAACCTACTAAGCATAATTAAGGTTTTCGAGCATCGGGTACGGTTGGTAAAATTTTTTACATCCTTATTCGATGTGCAGATCTTGAAACCAAACAAATTGGTTAGCATTGATTGTTAATAATGATGAATGTTATTAAATACGGATGTGTGATGATTTCCAAAATTGTTTGTAGAAGACATAAATCAAGCAATATTAAATTATAGAACTCTAGTTCACTAACTTTGAAATTTACTTTGGATTGAGTCTTAAGTAAATGATAATATTAATTCGAGAATAATATTGAACATTCATTAAAGATGTTAATTAGTTAAGTCGAATAATATTGATTTGAACATTCATATTTAAATAAATTAAATATTCTTGTATTAAAAATACGGTCAATACATCTTTCCCACTTAAAAGGATTTCGTCCCAAAATCACAAATTAGGACGAATGTAACTAAAACCACTAATTGTAATTCAAAATTTTATTTTTCAAAATCATGTTAAAATTTTCAAATACCTGAAATTATAAAGAATTTCGGCAGCACCTTCTTTGTACGACTCAATCTGGAAAACCCGCAATTGCTATGTGGGGTCCCAATCACTCAAAAAGGAAACAAAAGCCAAGCGGCTACCTATATCTGGGACATAAAATCCACCCAATCCAATAAATAACATAAATGTGTACCCATTTCGCAGGCAATAAAACTCTATTTACGAAGTCAAAAAGCGACTAATGCCATTTGCTTCCTTAAACCTGTATATACTTACATAACCCAAAAGGAAGTTAAGCAAATAGACGTGTAACATTATAGCAACAACATATGTATTGACAATATAGCAATCATGTGCAAAAATCTAGATATGATGCAACTGGTAATAATGGTGCAAGTCCATAAGCTACACAAAAGAAATGACCACATAACAATACCATATAGTGTTATGATCAATAATAATCGTACACATGATTCATTCAGGTTCTGAAACCTCATCATCGCACAAGGATGGAAAGCATCCATTAAGCATCACCTTATGCTCGACAGCCTCAAGTTATCTCTTAACTAATTATTCATGTCACCTCAAACAATTCAAAGATTCAATTCCCAAATTCTCCCCAAGTAAACAACATAGCATAAATTATTTTTAAAGCCCATACGATATACATAAGTCATTCGTACGCAATATCAAATTCAACTGCTCGTTCGATCACATAATTTTACTTCCAGAGTAGTATCACTCACTCGATCACTCTAGTACAGACTTAGAACCGGTTTCTTGATTATAAATGGTTATTCTCCTTACATAGCCATATATTATGATAGAGAATACAAAATCATATCAAAAGTTCTGTATCAAACTTCATCATCAAGAGTCGAGTGAAAAATACTAACTTGGTTTGGTATAAGCTACCATAAAATCACATACTCGGATTTGGATCAAATCGCAAAGCAAATCAAACAACCTACGTAAATCTTACGTTCTCATTCCCAATTAGTTTATTAATATTCTGATTGTTATTCATCTTCATTCTCATACTTAATATATTGTTCTTATACTAATATCATTTATGAATCGATTCAAACAACTTACTCCAAGTTATCAACCATTATATAATTTAAATCCATGCATGTATAACATTATAATACAACCCAAGTGTATATACAAACAACCAATTTGTTCTACTTAAATAAGTGTGTTCAACAAATCTACAACTCTTCTTACTTAAATTCTTATTATAAACATAATCGATTTCATATTCGTTTATTGTCCATTCAACACTTATTCAAATTTCAACATAAACTCAACTAGTTCAACAATTCAAAATAGGTTTAAACTTATAACTTCTCATATTTCTATATTTTAAACTTCCATTTCTATAATATTTCAGTTTTAAATCGCAAACTACCAAACCACGATTTTTCTGAAAATTTGATTTACACATATCTCAAAATCTACAAGATGATATCTTAATTTTCCTCTTTCATTAGCAAATTATATTCCAATAAATTCAGATGATCCTTTTTTCAAAGAATTTTGACTTATTTTGGATCATCTACATTAGTTTAAAATTCAATTCAAAAAATCACAAACTTCCACTGCAAGCTCGATTTAATTAAATTTAAATAGTTCATTTACCACTATTAAATTTATAAATTATAAACCTATTTGCTTACTTTTCAGATAAACTAGTTAAAAATTCAAATTTAACTTGGAAATATTGACTAACCAAAATCGTTGAACATTCCATTCTATATATAAACAAAATCTACCAAACATCATATCAAATGAGGTGCAAAATCATATAACTCTAACACATAGACTACATGTGACACCCTACCCAAATAAAGAGAATTTATGAGTAATGTCATCTGTTAAGTGGAGAATACGGCTGGTTAGGGACAACCATCCATAATTTCGTATTAGACGAGTGTAGAATATGTCGATTGGGTGTCCAAATTTTTCTTTTGTTATTTCAAGTGGATCGACATACTGAACACATCTAATATGAAATTATGATAACTAAGGATCGCATTCATAATAATATACAACACACCACAGATTTTGGATCATAGAATAGTTACATATAGACACAATCACAGATATACAACATATACATGTGATATAATACAGATGGTTGTACATAAACTATATAAAATACAACATCTCTAGTGGAACAAAAGTACAATGAATCAAGTGGACTAATGTGTCTACAAAATAACTTTAAAAGATGATCCAAAGGAGTAACTACAAAACCCAAGTCAATAACCTGCTAAACATGAAACAACCTAGGTTTGACCCGAGCATTAACGCATACGGGTCAGTCTAGCTTACAAGTCAGTAATAATATAATAGATAAAATACATAATTTTAGATAATAATTCCTTTTATCCCAAAAGGAATTGTACAAGCCAAGACAATGACTGATATATGAGATGCTTAAGGCTTAACAATCAAAAATGCACCAAGAAAAACACAAACTATAACCAAGCAGGATTTTATTTTTGTTGAAAAGGTGCTAGACTTCTAGCTAAGCACCCAAAGTAATACAACAAGAAAAACCATCAAAGACTGATAAACAACATATAAACTTGTATAAAAGTTCACTTGATCTGAAAGTGATACATATATAAATGGATACCAATTAGCCTTATGGCTATAATTGGTTTTAACTTCCAAAAGCCAGATTAAATAGGACCCAAACATCAAATGGCAACAATACATCAAATCATAATAAAAGGGTCCAAAACTACAAAGTTGAAGATGTCTTTGAAGCATCATGTTTGGATTCTAACTTCACAAGGTAAATTTGATCATAAAATCAATGTCATCAAATATCAATATTTGAATCTAAACAACAAGTTCATCAATAATAATAATTCGGATCTGAAAACATCAAATATCGAACATGCATATACTTTTGCTAAGTACCATTATTAGAAGACTTGTCAACCTCCAGTCATACCTAGAGCCTCGACTTCACTAGAGATTAAGAGTGTCAACTACTCTTTATCGAAACCCAACAGCTCGATTGTTGAATAAGAGACCCATCAGTCCTTATTCTGGATCGAAGCCCACCAGCTCTATCATTTGAATAAGTGAACTGATAGCCCTTATTCTAGCCTACCTGCCTTCACCAACAACAAACACTGAACAAATTTGTACATATATTTCATATGTATAGGACCCATCTGTCCCTGTTAGGTTAGTACTAGCATTAACACCGAAATGTGTCATGGACTTACGGACAGTAACTCAGTGGCGGTAATTATGTCCCCTATACCATACGTTCTCACTACTGATTTACTACTTGTTCATCAATTCCACACCAGAAATCATCAAAGAATCAAATCAGCAGATACGTCATCATCAAAGCATCAATCATCAAAACATCAAGAAAACTGCTTCAATTATACGAGTCTGTGATTAACTGGTAAAATATACCTTTGTGTTCCATACCACGAGGTTTACTATGTGGTTTAATCACAAACATGACTTCTTGAAGGGTGCAGAAACATGTATTTTAATATATTGAAGATACCTAGTTTAACAAAAACAGGATTATAAAATGGTTTCGAAGCCATTTAATTTTTATTCCTTAAAACCTTCATAAATTCAAAAATATATTATAGTATTGTTTCATGGCCATTTATAATCCAAAGTATAAACAATAAATCATTTGGCCTCAAAGCTATAGAGAAAATATTATTTATAGTTATGTAGGAAAAACTAACTTGAAACTGTGTAAGTGTATAAAAGCCATCAGAATTCGTCGTAAAAGAAAACACATCATAGCAATCCTCAATAGTTTACAAATTCAGGCTTCGAATTTTTTGTACAAGGTTTTATTTGTAGGAAGAGGGCACAACCAATCTTATAATGCATAGGCTTCAGGTAGTTCACAAGAAAACCACATGGAGATTCAACAATAAATAGCAGAAAACAAAAAACAAACATGCAGCAGATAATTCCTCCCATGGCCTACTTGCCACCTCCACCACAAATCATGCCTGACCAGTTGAAATCACCGTTATCCAGAAACCCTCATGCGCCAGTTACACGTAGCAGGCACCGAGGACTTCAGTTTGCAGGAGACTAGATCTGTTAGGTAGGTGTGAGTCATTTTTGGACTCAAAATCAATGAACTGGGTTATCAAACATGTATTCCTGTTGCACTACTGTAAGTTGTAAGTTGTGAATCTGTCATGTAATGCTGAACCCTGGTTGCAGCTCTCCTCCCTGTATGGAGGTTTAGTCGTTGGTGCACACTCTGTGTATCACATGTTTTTGTATGTTTTATTATTTTGATATAATAAAAAGTGTTACATATCACTTAAAAAACCGGTCGGCCTTGTCAAAAGAATTATGGAGCAGATGCAGTATTTACCTACGCAAATTTTCATCTCATGGGTCGACCTAAGGATCAACCCATGTTCGTCTACTGTCGACCCATGGGTCGGCACAATTGGAGCCTAGGTCGACCCAAAGCACTTGTATTTTTCAGGGTAAGACTCCTGCTTCACTTCGAATTTCAATTAATTTTCCGATGATTGTTCGATCACCGGAGGAGTTGATCACCACTTGCATGCACCAAGCTAAACAATAGGACTACCAATGGAAAAAGAACCAGAGAAAACTAACCTAAAAAGAATGAAATATAACTTCAGGAACATAGGCACAAATTACTGAGTCCGCAAGGTAGCATTTGAAAAATTCCTTTCAGATAACAGAGAACGTATTTCAACCCCAAGCTCAAAACAAACACAACAAAATATTTGTAAACTAGAAAAATGTGAGCGGACACTTACCTTAGATTAGATTTTTGATGATAACAAGCCTATGAAGAATGAATCAGAGCTTTCCAAGCTTGTAAAATTTGAAAAACAGACATGCAAGGCTACAAACATTCTAGTATAACTTATCCTTCCTCCACTCCATAAATTAGTGAATTAATCTTGTTGGTTGAAGCTAAATTTCAGTTGCAAGGCTATATATTTGCATCACCGATATTTACAAAAGCTAAGATTTGGTTAGAAGATGAGGAGAAGCCATTATTTCTCTTCCTGGAGTTTATGGAGGAAGAAAGATGAAGTAGCTAAGGAAAAAGAACGTATTGTAACACCCCGTAATTTAAAAGAACACTACAATGAAAAACTAAGGAATGCTTAATTAAACATTGAGAATTAAGTAAAAGGAACTATGCCATTGCGATCATCTCGGAATTCTGCTTAAGATAGACTCCGATTTTGCATAGAACGAACATCGTATGAAGAAGATGTTAAGGTTGTAGTTTATATACATATAATCCATTTATATATAAATAAAACTATTCCAGAAAATCAAAATTTGAGGCGGGAAAATAGGGGGAAATCGGCTCTTTAGGGTTCGACCCCAGCCCTAATGTTGTCGACCCATGGGTCTACTCTAACACAGGGGTGTCGACACCCATGTCGACCCCTCCGAGATCTGGGAAGAATTTAGCTTCTGAATGTTTTTGACTAGATTCGTTGACCCTAGGCTATAAATAGGACCTCATTCTCATTGTTTTTATTCACCAAAAACAATGGAGTCAACGAGGTGCTTCCCCAACGTAGTTTGATCTAGCCTATTCTTCTTCAACAACAAGTTATACATATTCAAGGATCGGTGCTGCAACATCTACAATCAATTCTCTGTTCTTTAGATCCAATCACAATGAGTTTATGTTGCTTTTAGATATAAACACCTAAAATATAATCTTGACATGTTTATAAGTTTGGATCTAAGCCTATGCCTGTTGGTAACCTGAATCATAACAGATCTGCCATTACTTGTACACCTGATCTATTGATTTGTGCCTATATGCCCATTCATGATATCCTTATTCTGTTAGTTTGCCTAATCATGTCACCTTATGCCTATTATGTTAGTTTTTCGAATTATGTCATCATTTGCCAGTTTTATTTACTATGCATGTTCTTGTTCTCTTCTCTCCCTCTTTCCTTTTTTGTTTTTACAGTCAGGCTACCTTCGAGCCTAGGCTTATCGCTGAAATACGCGAACGCATGATTTTGGAAATGATTGGGAATGATTAATTTGTGGCATAATTCATATTGTAAAACATGTTTGAGGATTTTGGGCATTATTTGTACCTTGAGCCCAAAACTTGGGATTTGGGGGAATAATCTATATCTTGGTCTAAATCTTAATCTGGGGCAGAACTTGTATTGTAGATTGAACGGGAATTTGGAGCATAACGAATATGAAAATTGGTTAGTAATGAAAATGCTTAGATTTATAGTAATTAGAAGTTGTAGCCGCGCTTAGGCACGAGGTTAAATTACACTTGTGGTAGAAGTCTACCCGAAACTGCCCGACATATCCAGCGTCCACAAGTGGTGAATCTAATGTGAGGGGTCTAAGTTCATAAACGTACACGTAATGGTGCTAAGACACGAGGTTAAGTCCGACTTATGGAAGAAGTCTTCCCGGCCCCAACCGGCATATCCAGCATCCACAAGTGGTAGACTTAATGTGGTAGGTCTAGCGCATTATAACCATCAATGAATGAACGGTGATGAACTTGTAATACTTAACCTGTTTGAATCCATAAAGATTACATGAACCTGTTAACTTGAGTAGGGGTTAAGTAAACTTGCTTGAATTAGTGGGAGGGTTAAGTTAATCTTGTCATAATGAATATGAAAATTGGTTAGTAATGAAAATGCCTAGATTTACAGTAATTAGAAGCTGTAACTGCGCTTAGGCATGAGGCTAAATTACACTTATGGTAGAAGTATGCCCGGAACCGCCCGGCATATCCAGCGTCCACAAGTGGTGAATCTAATGTCAGAGGTCTAAGTTCATAAACGTACACATAACGGTGCTAAGATACGAGGTTAAGTCCGACTTATGGAAGAAGTCTTCCCAGACCCAACCGGCATATCCAGCATCCACAAGTGGTAGACTTAATGTGGGAGGTCTAGCGCATTATAACCATCAATGAATGAATGGTGATGAACTTGTAATGCTTAACGTGTTTGAATCCATAAGGATTACATGAACCTGTTAACTTGAGTAGGGGTTAAGTAAACTTGCTTGAATCAGTGGGAGGGTTAAGTTAATCTTATTAAATATGTGAGGACGGGTTATACATATGAACCCGACAAACTTAACATGTTGGGGTTATGCGATCTTGTTAAACTGGTCAGCATAACTCATTTTGATTCAGGCGCTTCGCATTCTTTTATATCTGATTCTGTGTTGAGTCTCTCTGCACCTTCGTACTAGTATGGTTTTGGATCACGTTGTTGTCTCAAACCGCATTGGTGGTATGACACATCTGTCTATCAATTGTCGAGGTTTGAGAATATCTGTGTTAGGCGTCGAGTTTGAGTGTGATGCATACGTGCTTGGTTTCATGGGCTATGGTTTGATCCAGGGATGGATTGTCTATCCATGTAAGGTGCCATTCTAGATTGTGAGAGGAGGGTCGTTAGACTTTTGACTTTCCATGGGAGGATCCTTTAGATTTATTGTGACCCTAAAGGATCTATCATGCTTAGTTTCCTAGAGTCGCTTGATGCATCTATCAATGACCTACGATCTGTACCAGTAGTCTATGAGTATCCTGATGTTTTTGAGGAGGTTCGAGGATTACCTCCAAGGCTCGAGATTGATTTCCGTATATACTTGGTGGACAATGCAAAGCCAGTTGCATTGCCTGTGAGCCATATGGCTCCAAGAGAAAGGAGGGGCTCAGCAAGCAAGTAGGGGAGCTACATGAGAAAGGGTTTATTGGGCGAAGCATATCTGAATGGGGTGCTCTAGTAGTATTCGCCACTAAGGTGGATGGTTTGCTTCTCTTATGTGTGGATTATAGAGAGTTGAATAAACTCATAAAGAAAAATAGGCACCCACTTCCGAGGATAGATGATTTGTTTGACCAGCTTGTTGGTGCATCTGTTTTCTCTCAGTTAGACTTAGCAATGGGGTTTTATTAGTTGAGGGTGGCCGAGGACAGTATAGACAAGACCGCTTTTAGAACTCCAGATGGTTTCTTCGAGTGGCTCGTCATGCCTTTTGGGTTGACGAATGCACCCGCCTATTTTGTTGATCTGACGAGTAGGGTGTTTCAGAGTTTCTAAATAAGTTCATTGTGGTCTTTGTTGATGTCTTGATTTTCTCGAAGAACGAGGAAGAGCATGACCTACAATTCGGAGAGGTTATGAAAAAAACTCTCTGTGCGCACCAGCTTAAGGTGAAATTTTCCAAATGTCATTTTTGGAGAAAAGAAGCGAGATTTTTAGGGAATGTGGTCTCTAAATATGGGATAGTAGTGAATCTTGCAAAGGTAGTTGCAGTTCAAGATTGGAAGATCCCAAAGACTACAACAGAGATGAGGAGTTTTCTTGGGTTAGCGGGCTATTTTTGGAAGTTCATTAAGGACTTCGCAAAATATCAGCCCTAATCACTAGACTGACGAAGAAGAATCTGATATTTTCTTAAGATATAGATTGTGATGACGCTTTTTAGCGATTGAAGAGGGCTCTGACAACAACCCCAGTCTTGACCTTGCCCTATGAGAACAAAGTGTTCATAGTATACACTGATTCATGTGGTGCAGGGCTTGGTGCGGTTCTGATGCAAGAGGGAAGGGTAGTATGTTATGGAGGTAGATAGCTAAGAGTTCATGAGAAGAACTACCATACCCATGACTTAGAGTTAGTTGCCATAGTATTCGCGCTTAACACTTGCTGCATTATCTACTAGGAGAGAGGTTCGAGTTGTACACCGATCATAAATCTCTCAAGTACTTGTTCTCCCAGAAGGATCTTAATTTAAGGAAACAAAGATGGATGAAGTTCCTAGCATCCTATGACTTTGACATTGCTTATATCCCTAGCAAGGGTAATGTGGTGGCAGATGCATTGAGTAGACAGAGGATGACTTTGAGTCCTCTGTTTGTGGAGAGGAAAAGCTTGGAGTTTATATCGACTTTTTATTTTAGACCCTCCACCGAGTTTACACCTGGTTTATTGGCATCATTAGAGGTGCGACCTACTCTGTTGGACTAGAGAGGGACTTCGCAGCGAGAGGACCCACAACTAGCAGATATCATAGATAGGCTCAGTAGAGGGGAGATTTCTAGTTACCTCAGTAGATATTCCACAGACAATAGAGGGTGGTTGCGATGAGACGGAAGGCTTTGTGTTCCCCGAGTTGGGAGTTTGTTGAAGACAATCCTTGAGGAAGCCCATCATTCTAATATGACTATTCATCCAGGTGGCGATAAGATGTATATAGATATGAAGAGGGTTTTCTTTTGGGATGGAATGAAGAAAGATGTAGCGGAGTTTGTTTCTTGATGTTTGATTTGTCAGCAAGTGAAGGCTGAGCAAAGGAAGCCCGGTGGTTTACTTCATCCTTTAGAAGTCCCACAGTGGAAGTGAGAGAGCGTCTCTATGGATTTCATTGATGGTTTGCCTAGATCAAGTAAAGGAAACATCAGTATTTGGGTTGTTGTTGACAGGTTTACTAAGATCCCTCATTTCGTCCCTATTAAGAGTAAGAGGATAGCAGCATTGTCGGCAGTAGTTTTATCTTCGTGAGACAGTCCGTCTACATGGAGTACCTTCCAATATTATGAGTGATCGTTACCCCATATTCACCAGTGAGTTTTGTAGGAGCTTGCAAGAGGCATTAGGTACACAGTTGTGTTTGAGCACCTCTTATCACCCTCAGACCGATGGACAGATGGAAAGGGTGAATAGAGTCCTTGAGGATCTTTTAAGATTGTGTATCCTAGACTTCGGAGGGACTAGGGAAGAGCATCTTCCTTTAGTAAAGTTCGCCTACAACAACAGTTACCAGGCTAGTATTGGCATGGCACCCTTCGAAGCATTGTACGGACGACCATGTAGATCACCGACTTGTTGGTGGGAATCTATAGAAAGGCTTCTACTTGAACTTGAGATGGTTAGAAAAACTTCAGAAAATATTGATCTTATCTACAGGCGCATGAAGACAGCTCAGAACAAGCAGAAGTCGTACGCAGATAGGAGAAGAACTGACATTGAGTTTTAGGAGGGAGACATGATTTTCATCAAAGTATCACCTTTGAGGAATGTAGTTCGTTTTGGATCCGTAGGAAATTGGCACCAAGGTTTGTAGGTCCATTTCCCATAACAGAAAAGATTGGCCAAATGGCCTACAGAGTAAAGCTACCAGAGAGTCTGTCAGGCGTACATGATGTTTTCCTCATTTTTAATTTACGGAAGTGCTTGCATGATAGCGTAGAAATAGTTGAGCCGAGTATGCTTGAGGAAGTAGAGGTGGAAGGGGAGGCGACAGTTAGACGAGTTCCTACCCGTATTCTTGGATCATAAGTTAAGAAGCTACGCAGCTGGAAGGTCAAATTGATGAAAGTGCAGTGGGGAGATAACCAAGAGGATGCAACTTGGAAAACTGAAGACAAGATTCGCGCTTCGTGCCCTTTTCATTTCAAGGATGTGTTCTTAACTTCTTTTTCCAAAGCTTTTATTCACGCTTGTTTCTATCGTTTAAGTATATCCTATCGATCGAATCTTCAACCTTTAGTTAGGAATCCATGGACATAAACATGTGTTGGAGACATGTTATGTTTGATGAATGCAAGTGGTTGCTCGTGGATGCATATACACACACATTAGGCACAAGATTGGCTCAATCACTCTCATATTGCATATGATTGTGTGTGCATTTTTCTTCTTTCAATGGATGAAAGTAGATGTATCATTATATGGATGTTGCATTTGGATGAATGGTTGCACACATATATGGAAGTTACATGCTATAATAGGATTATTTGCATACATGTTGGGTTCATGGCACTAACATACATTGCATTAAGGAGGTCAACTAAATCAGTGAACCTCCTGATCTTTCGCATTAGTATAAGGACGTATACACACACCTTTGCATATGTTCTTATAAGCATTAGAAATCTTATAAGGACAATAGATGCCTATGATTGGTGGATGAGTAGATGGATGATGAATGTTAGGATATACATTCTTCTTAACTTGGAGATTTAGGGGACAAAATCCTTTAAGTGAGGGAGAATGTAACACCCCATAATTTTAAAGAACACTATAATGATAAACTAAGGAATACTTAATTAAACATTGAGAATTAAGTAAAATGGACTACGCCATTGCGTTTGTCTCATAATTCTCCTTAATATAGACTCCGAATTTGCGTAGAACGGACATCGTATGAAGAAGATATTAAGGTTTGAAGTTCATATATATAATCCATTTATATATAGATAAAACTATTCCAGAAAATCAAAATATAAGGCAGAAAAATAGGGGAAATCGGCCCGTTAGGGGTCGACCCCAACACAGGGGTGTCGATACCCATGTCGACCCCTCCGAGATCTGGGTAGAATTCAGTTTCTGAACATGGACTCGTTTCTTGACTAAATTCGTTGACCCTATGCTATAAATAGGACCTCATTCCCATTGTTTTTATTCATCAAAAACAATGGAGACAATGAGGTGCTGCCCCAAAGTAGTTTGATCTAGCCTATTCTTCTTCAACAACAAGTTATATGTATTCAAGGATCTGTGCTACAACATCTACAATCAACTCTCTGTTCTTTAGATCCAATCACAGCGATTTTATGTTGCTTTTAGATATAAACACCTAAAATGTAATCTTGACATGTTTATAAGCTTGGATCTAAGCCTATTCATGTTAGTAACCTGAATCATATAAGATCTGCCATTACTTATACACTTGATCTATTGATTAGTGCATATATACCTATTCATGATATCTCAATTCTGTTACTTTGCCTAATCATGTCACCTTATGCCTATTATGTTAGTTTGCCGAATTATGTCATGCCAGTTATATTTACTATGCATATTCTTGTTCTCTTCTCTCCCTCTTTCCCTTTTTGTTTTTATAGCCAGGCTACCTTAAAGCCTAGGTCTATCGCAGAAATACGCAAACGTACAAATTTTGGAACGTTTGGGAACGATTAATTTGGGGCATAATTCATATTGTAAAACATGATTAAGGATTTTGGGCATTATTTGTACCTTGAGCCCCAAAACTTGGGATTTGGGGGAATAATCTATATCTTGATCTAAACCTTAATCTGGGGTATAACTTGTATCGTAGATCAGATAGGAATTCGGGGTATAATGAATATGAAAATTGGTTTGTAATTAAAATTCCTATATTTACAGTAATAACAAACTATAACCACGCTTAGGCACTATGTTAGATTAAATTTGTGGTAGAAGTCTATCCGGAACCGCCCGGTATATCCAACGTCCACAAGTGGTGAATCTAATGTGAGGAGTCTAAGTGCATAAACATACACATAACGGTGCTAAGACACAAGGTTAAGTCCGACTTGTGGAAGAAGTTTGCCCGGACCCAACCGACATATCCATCATCCACAAGTGGTAGACTTAACGTGGGAGGTCTGGTGCATTATAACCATAAATGAATGAATGGTGATGAACTTGTAATACTTAACCTGTTTGAATCCATAAGGATTACATGAGCATGTTAACTTGAGTAGGAGTTAAGTAAACTTGCTTGAATTAATGGGAGGGTTAAGTTAATCCTGCTAAATATGTGGGGACGGGTTATACATATGAACCCGACGAACTTGACATGTTGGGGTTATGCAATCATGTTAAACTGGTTGGCATAACCTGTTGAAATCCTAGTAGTGGGGATGCAAGCCTAGGGGGAAGCTTGTATCATGTGTTGTGCGGGACCCGTTTCAGTTAGTAGCCCATCTTGGTATCGAACGAGGAACCCCGAACTAGGTAGTGGTCTGGGCACGCTTACTGAGCTAATTATAAGAGGTCACTTGAGTGAGTGTGTTGACGGCGCGTTCCAGCGGAGTCATATGCTTGCATGGGTCCGCTTGCTAGGGAAGATAAGGCGCTATGACATCAATAGATATGGTTGTGCACATCTTGTAAATAAAGGGTTGTCACTTTAGGAGGTGATACATCCTACTGTGGAGCCAACACAGGGTATCTACGAGTTCGGGAGCCGATCTATTGGGGTAGTAATTAGGGTACATCTAGTCTTGTTTGTTTAGGAGTCCATTATTATCGTTGTGGGTAACACCCGTCAGTTCTGTTGGGCTACCTGTTATTGTATGGAGTAAAACCTCTCACTAGAAGTATACCCACGTCTACCATCTTGTACTTGTTGGGACCATCTTGTTCTTGTTATACTAGTATTAGTGCAGGGAAAAGTATTAGAGAAGCGCAATGCATGTTCTGTTATGTTTATCATGTTTACCTTGTTATACCTGCCTTATGACACTGTTATCTCTCTCCAACTTACATGCCTTTCATAACGCTTTTACTTATTTATATGCTAAAAGTAAGTGGACACGCCAGACTTTATGTCTGACCCATTTTATTACATATTCTTTCTCTTCCGTTTCCCCCCAGGTTCTCAGGGTGGGAATACTCAAGCTTGATCAAGATTCTTCTTTCCTTCTCCATGGAGCTGCTTAGATGTCTTGCTTGATTTCGTATCTGCTCTACTACGGCTATATATTGGGGATTATGCTCTTTTTATGTATTATTGTACTCTGATGATGATTTTTGTACAAGGCGGAAGTTTTATGTTTTAAGTATTCCAGACATTATGTAATTAGGTTCGAACAATGAAGCTTTTCTATTAAATAAAGTTTTAATTCCGCTGTTATTTTATATGTCTTGTAATGTTTCTGTTTCTATTTACCTATAATGCTTCACGAAACTTAATGCATTCTGATAAAGAGTGACACTAATGGACGTGGGGTGTCACACGTACTGAGTTTTTATTCCTTTCCAGATGTTTACATCTTTGACCTTGGGTTAAGATCCTAACCCATTAAAACATAGTGTTACAAATACAAAATTGTTGCAAATCTATTACTTAACAAATTACATAATATAACACTTACATTTTAAATTCATCATTACATACTTTGCAATTTATTATATTTTACAAAAAAATTCAAACATATTTATATATTATCAAGTTATTAAAATACTAATTATGACTCATGCAAAACTATCTTGGGGTGGGTACGGAACTTCGCCCGTTAATGGCGATAGGGAACTTTAATTTTTTCTTCCTTTCACCACTTTCTTCATTTTATCACTTTTGTCTCCCTCCTAGCTAAACGATCCACACTTCTTCATCCCCTGTTCCATCTTCTCCATGTTTTCGCTTGCGTAGGCATAGCCTTTTACCCCTCTTTTTAGATCTAATTTAGATCTGGATTCCTTTTTTCAAATCTAGATTAGATATGGATTTCCCTTTTTTACTCCATATGTTCTCATTAATTCCGATACTTCTTCCCTTCACCCACCTTGTGCCCAACCAACTCCGACCTTCCTTCTATTGACTAGCATGATGTTCCTCCTAGCCTATTTCTAACCTTCAGTGTTACCTGCGTTGTCTCATTTTCGCGACTTCCCAGCTTCACTATATCCTATAATTCACAGCACTAGGTATCCTCGTGAGTCTGTCCCTTATCATTGCTTGGGATGTTTTGTCCAATGTTGTCTGGTTTTTCAAGGAGGATTTAGGGGGAGCAAGTGATTGTTGAGAGTGTTTTTGGGTGGTTAATGGTTGCGGGGCTAGTGAATTTTCTATGACCATTTTGACTTGCTGGTTTATGGTCCTTTTGACTCCTATGCGGAGTTACCACTGTGATGCGGCGGGAAGTGCTCTGTTGGTTACTACGCAACTCTTCCTTTCACACATCTGTTAAGTCCTGTGTCTGTTTCTCAATCAATCAGGTCTGCTTAGAGAGGCAGTGATATGTTTTTAGCTTGATGAACTATTTTTGAAACTGCCTTGTTTTTTAGATTTGCTATGGTGTGAAGTGTTGGCGTAATTATGGAGATATGACTATCTGTGGATATTTGGTTTTTGTTTGTAGGTTCTTGATTTTGGTCTCTTTGTTTTGGTTCCTGGGTGGAAAGGTTATGTGAAGAAGTGAGTTTGTCGAAACCTTGGGAGATAGAGTATGTGATGAACCACTTTTCCAGCTGCTACTAGACTTGGTGGTGGCTTCACAGTGGTTCACTTGGACTTGATCTTTTCTGATGGTATTGGAGTTGGTTCACAACCTACTGCAGTTGTATTGGGGGTTGAGGAATCTGTAGTTAGTGATGTTTTAGGATTTTATTGTTTTTGGTTTGTTATATCATTGTAGCTGAGTTACTTATATTAGTCTCTAGGCTATGATTTTGTATCAATTAATGCAGGCCCTACGTGGGTAATAAATAGTGGTCTAGTTAATGTGATTAGCTCATGTCCTGTAAGCTAGGTTAGTAGCAGTGGTTGACTCACTATAAAAATGTCTATGGTGGACCGTCCACCTAAAAAACAGATTTGTAGTAGATTGGTGAACTGCCAATCTCCTGTAATAATTGTAACTATTATTTGTTGTAATAATTAGTGTTTGCGGTCATTTAAAAACCAGTCGGCCTTGACAAAAAAATAATAATAATTTTGACACACTTACCTTAAACATATATGTTTGTTAAAACACTATATTAAAATTCTTTACTTCAAAACTAATTTGTATTTCAACAAACAAAGCTTACATATATCGATGGCTTGAAATAATATAAACATTTCAAATCTTTAAATATTGATTCACGACCATTGCTTATGTTTTAATTATTATTTGCAACATAATTTATTCACTACTAATTGCAAATAATATTGCCAATTCATAGCTTAACAAAAACTCAAAAACTGCTCTTATCTTGACAAAATTTAATGTCATAACATTTCTATTAAAATTATATTTATATTATTATATACACAACCTAAAACATAGTTCGTTGTTTATTAATATTCAAAATAATCCAACACTTTCATTTAAAACAAAAATCCATCGTTTACTGATTGTCCCTATAAAACAACTAAATATTTATATTGAAAATATATCTTTCTTTCAAATATTGATCGCTTATCAATATTATATATTTTCAATATTCACATGAATCATTAATTATAATTTACAATTATGGATTGGAATAAAATAAACATATTTACTTTATTCCAAAGTGCGCGCGCGCACACACACACACACACACACACATATATATATATATATATATATATGTATGTATATAATTGGAAATTCATCTTTTCCATATTTTAAAGTATTATACGAGTTGGGCTCCTAACTCGTATTTTATCCTTCTTCATATTTAAATTAAACAAAACATATCACAATCTGTTTAGCCCGAGTACCCAAAACCTGGGTTGTTATAGACTTTCCCCTTAAGGAAATTGCGGGAAGAAATTACGTCCCCGCAATTTCCTTAAGTGATAGGTATACAAATTTTTTTTTTACCAAAGACATCATTTAACTTAATTTACTATAAAAAAATTAGTTTCTGCTAACAACACCAAAATTTCCAAAATTTATAGCATATCCTTCACTTAGTTGTATAATGCAACAATTCCAAATTTATAGCATTTCCTTTACAAAGTCGATTATTTAGAATACGCACCACCTTCTTTCAATTCTAAGTCGATAGAAATGTCGCATGCCATTATTTTCCTACTAATTTCCTTAAACAATGGCGGTTAATTTAATTGCCACATCAAATAGCTCACCATTTTCTATCTTATGCATCCAACTTAATAGCTGCAACCATTCCTTAATTTGATCATAAGGATTAGTATTCTAAAAATACCGCTTATGTTCAAGGTTTCTTTTAAATTTAAACACTTTTAGTTTAGAAAACATCAATATTAATTTTACTTGAAACCTTTTTTAAAACACAATTTCTATCTAATAATTCTTAAATTCGTTTCAGATGATATCAAACCACCTAGCTAGTCGTCATACTTCATCTATTACTTGGCTGCGATGTCAACAGGAAACCCCTATTGCCTCGTCACTCTACCTTATTATTCCAAAATAGTGTAGTGGTTCAAAACCATTACTATGAGTAAACACCAATGTTATATCCAAATTTTTTTCATAATCCATAAAATAATATGTTTAATCGTCCCATCTGAGCATTTAAGAAATTCTCATTGATATTGTTGATCAGATGTATCAATCAGAACCCCTTAAAATACTTAACGGATAACCCAACACTGAGGATAATCAATCAACTTCTTAATTCATATATGGTTGCTTCTATTCTTAATAATTTCACTAGTATTCGAATAAGAACAACACAGTTCTACACTTCTCCATTTCTTTACGTGATTTAAGTTTTAAGCCCATTACTCATTAATCCCATTTAGATTTATTAAACTTCTGCGCAGCTGAAACTATTTACTTGTTTCCTCTATGCACCTTGATTTATTATCAGGATAGAATTGCTTCGCTTATATATAGACTAACCATCCCAAACCACCTATTTTATCTAATCATCAAACTAAACATAAAAGGATGGAAACATTTAAAAAAATTCTCAAAATTCTAAGTATAACAACCCGAATTTTTCCACTATTTAAATTACTAAATTTAATATGATTTTTGAATAATAATAAATAATAAAATTTGGATTTATTATTTAAATTATTTGAATGGGATCGCTTTAATTATTTACAATTAAAATTCAAATGAATTTGGTTAATAATCAATTTGAATTCGAAATAATTGGAATTTGATTTATAAAATTTATTTGAATTATTTTTTAATTTGAATAAAGTTTATAAACTTTTGATTTTAATTTAGAAATGAATAAACGAAAATTGAATATAAAATATATTAATGGACCTGTTAAATTAGCCATTTTGCAAACCATCTCAGAATTTGACGAAATTAGTTTAATTGGATCCGGCATTATAAATTATTGTAAGAATCCAAGTTACGCATCAATCGGAGTAGTTATATGGTCGTACGCAATTTAAACATACATCGATTAAACGTAAGGGGGACAATTAGACCTGACCCGATAGACCTGGACCCGTCAGGTCTCGGGTCTAGGCGGGTCGGGTTTTGTCGAGTCTAAACCATACATTTCCAAATTTGGACCCGACCCAACCCGAGCTTCGGTTCGGGTCGGGTTTGGTCGGTTTGGGTTCTATTGGGTAGCAACACTAGAAATACATATATTTCAATGTTTTTTGGTCGGGTCTTTCAGATCGGGTCAATTCAGGTCAGGTTTTATCGGGTCTCCATTGTATTTTTCATCACCTAGACCCAACCCAAGACCCGTCGGGTTCGGGTCGGGTCCGGGTCTTTTCGAGTCGTGTCAGTTCGGATTTTCTGTTCTAATTACCAGCCCTAATTAAACGGTTTGAAATATAAAATAGCCATTTTTTCAAATAACCTTGGATTTCGATGAAATCAGTTACATCGGGTCCGGAATATTAAAACATAGCAGTGTGTCGAATTTATATTGATTGGACGTGATAGGTGATCGGGCGAGCTTAAAATGCTCAATAGAATTTAAAATAAAATATATGTTCAATATAAAATCCCTTTCATCTCAAACCTAATTTCCCTCTCTCATTTTTACTGTAGCTGCCACATCCTATTATTGTTCAAAAGGAAATGACCACTTTCAAAACCTCTCATTAAAAAATATTGAGTTAAAATCATTTTTTCTTCCTAAAATCATGAAATGGGGTTCATCAGCCTTGTACAGAGAGTCACTACGTCCTCGTACAATTGTTTTTTTTGCGTGAGTCCATATTTTCTAGATCTGAGTTTTTCACATCGAGATAGGGTTCTGGAACTCGCAAGTTTTAGGCAATGATAGCTTGAACGAAGGTTGGCATTGATCTCGTGGTGTCTAATGTTGTCACTCACGAGATTTTGGTAGAATTCCTTAATTATTTGTGTGGCGACCGCCCACAACCTCTGGACTAAATAAGAGGAATAATGCGTTGAAAGGAGTGTCAGGCAACTGTGGACGGTCATCATAGGTAGGTAAACACAATCGATACCTGTCGTAGAACTCACAGCGCATGGATAAAATATAGTAGAAAATATACAACATGTAATAACTGTGAAGCATCATATAACAACTTTTGAAACTTTCACAACATCCTGAAAGATTAACCAAACATCATAGGAAATATCAAAGTTTGTACATAAAGCCTCACTACAACACTCATAGAGTTACTCAAACAGTGGAAACAGAAATAATATATAGTAATAAAACTGGTATGTAAGCCTTGAGCTCGCCCCCGAACTGCAACATCGTCCTCACTAATCACCTGTCATCTACCACCTAGTCTGCCCATCCACAACCGGATGAACAACCCAAGGTAATAAGAGGGAAACATAAAACCTTGAGTCACACAATAGTTTTAGTGAGCGATAAAATAGCTAACAAACATCAACAATAAAGTATACGAGAATTGATAGATAAACATACTAATCTACCCACAACACCAAAGAAGAACTCAACCCTATCTTCCCCACATCGGACAGTGATAGCCTATACAACATCATTTCAACCATACATCCATGGAAACCAGAACAACCATTCAATCATGGAAAACCACTCATGACATCTAAATTATATATCTTACGTGTACCACCCTAATCGAACTCCAAATCCCTCAAGCCCAAGCCCTAGAGGCCTAAACTAATATTAGACAAGCACCCAAGGAATATTTCCTTCGACGTTGGACAATCTACACGAGATAGTACAAACAAAGCGACCGATCATCCATGACTAACTATGGCTATCACCGCTAATCCTGCTTCGAAACCATCATTAATCGTATGACGGCCAACCTTGCCATATGTCAAAGGCTAATGGTAACCCCAGTTCTAGCATAAACTCCATATGCATTTAAACGATACGTATGCATGTCCAAACTTGACAAGTAGGCCTTTCAACGATACCCAGTATACTTGACCTACAACCGGTCTTTTAAGTGCCCCTATCGTACACTTGCTTTGAGCCTGCTAGAACTTACGACAACTATAATCTCTCGGCCTTCGCATCTCTAGTCGTCTAACCCGACGAATTTTCATACCTCAAGCAACCTTCTCAAGCAACCATTATCCACCAACTCATGACTCTTGAGTTGTCCCCATTCGTTGTTCTACACCAATCAGAGAACACCTTTCAACACTTCGAACCTTCCTATTTGAATTTACTTCAAAGTCACACCATCATTGAGCCAAATTACATCACTGCGCTACTGCTAGGGTTTGGGGAGTTACCTCTGAAAAATATAATTTTTAGGCCTTTTTATTTAAGTTTGGGTCGTACCCGAAAATATAATTTTTCAGAAAATGTCCCTGTGCGACTGACCCCCTTGGTGCGATCGACCCTTGGCACGACCCTGGTGCGACCGACCCCTTCCTTCAACTAGAAGCCTTCTGACCGACCCGAACATGCTCGACCGACCCTCAGGCCATGCTTGACCTGGACTACCTTCCACCATGACCATACTCGAGCCCTTGCTTGACCGACCACCCATATGTGTGTACGACCGAACCCACCGCCCGACCGACCCCACCGCCCGACCGACTCATTGCGTCACATCCTGGGATTTTGGAACAAATTTAAAATTTATTTTTAATATAATTTTATAGGAAAATACGTCAAAATTTAAAAATTCTATTATTAAATCATTGTATGTGTCCAAAAAATCACATTTTGCATATGGATGAATTTGGACTTGAAACCACTTCCATTGAGTCCAAAATATCGTTTAAGAGTTCGAAAAGTATAAACTTCGATATATTCCGAGCTTCGGAATTTTGGTACCTTCGTTGGGCTTGGTTAGCCAACTTAGACCACTTCCTTTAAGTTCCCCATTAGCCATCTGTCCTTCATTCACTTCCTCACTTCATCAAAAATAGAAAATGGGGGAAAAGATTTGAAATTAAAGTTCCTAAACCCTAATTCATTTTAGGAAGCTCAATTCTTGAGGAAATCAAGTATAAAAACTTAGGTAAGCTTCTCCATCTTCTCTTACTTCATGCCTCTTCAATTTCTTATGATTTCCTAAACCTAACTCTTAGGAAATTGGTTTTTGTGTGTATAGATTGAAGATTTGTGAGTAATTTTGGAAGAGAGGTTATTCTAGCTAAGCTTTGGATCATTTCCTTGCTTCATTAACATCTAAGTGAGAATATCTAAACAAATAAGGGCTAGTTATATATTGATTGTTGTTTATGAACTTGGTTAGGTTGTTTAATGGCCTATAATGATCAATTTGAATGCATGAAATGATTTAATGATGTTTGGTATGGGTTAATGACAAGCAATATGAAAAAAAAAATGGTTTTTTGGTGAAGCTTATGCAGTCACTTAAGCATGTGAGAACTTCGATCATAATTGTTTAATCTGGTAAATTGAAACTATGAAATGGCTAGTGTTAATTAACTATTTAGTAGTTAATTAAGTTTGGATGGATGAAATGTTTATTGATTGATCATATAATTTTAACATGATGTTAAACGCTAAGGAGGGCAATAAAAACATGACTTATCAGCTATAGGTGAGTTATTTAAGAGCTCACAATAATTTCTCAAGCCTTATGCTTGTATAAGTGTGCCTATGGCACGTTTGAATTGAGTATATGTTGTGTATGCATTGGGTTAATTACTTGAGTTGTCGATTTCCTTGCTTTTCAAGTATTGGAAATCTCGATATAATCTATATTCGGGTTGTATATGTTATAGGTGATGTTATTGTGTGCACCCATGCTCTTGTAGCTTCCCTTTAGCATTTCCAAACCACCTTGTTCTAGTTTGAATCGCATTTGATAGATTTGGTTTGAAATTTAGTCCACCTTTGAACTTATGATCAAAACCATCACGAATCTCTTATATGAATGTGTGCATGTGTGTGTATGTGTTCTTGAGTGTTTCCGGTGAGTTAAGGAGGCTTCATTTTCATTTAGAAAACATCATAAGCCATCACCATTGATCCGAGCTCGTCCGAGAACTGTTTGCACCTCATTTCCTAAGCAAAAATGGCCATATTTCAGCTCAGACGTCTGTCCGGGAGGGGGACAGACGTCTGTCAATGTTTGAGGAGAAAAAAAATGCATCAGGTCAGACGTCCGACCAAAAATGGTCAGACATCTGTCCAAACTCTCGGGAAAACAGTTTTCCTGACAACAGACGTCTGTCCTGGGTGTGATAGACTCTGTTGGCTAAAATCTGTTGTTGACCCGTAAAAACCACGGTCAACAGTTTAGGTCCATTCAGGGTCTTTCCCGGCCGAGTTTTGGCCCATTTCGACTTCGTTTGTGACTTGTCAGTTTCACTAATTCGCAGATTTCAGCAATTGATTTTATTCGAAATCGTTTGATAAATTGTTTCAGATTATTTTAAACGATTTAAAATGCATGCAAACCAGTTTTTCTTGGTTTGTAAAATAAAGTGGTTAAGTACGGTTTGGCATGAAAATGTATAAAGTGAATTGGATTTGTAAATGGTTTTAATATAACCAGAATTTTCAAAAGTATGAATTGGAATGGATTTGAATAGAAATAATCTTCGGAATATTTTAATATTGGATTTCGTGATTATATGGATATTATTGAGGAATTTGGAAGATATAGATATCATTATTCCCCATATGATATACGTTAGTTTCAGAATTTGATATTGAACATAAGTCGATATAATTTCTACTCAGCCTTAGATTTAATATCAAATTGGATTTTAGGTTTATCTTGAACAATGTTTTAAAAAACATTCGTTCTTTAACCCGATTAACAGTGAGTTATGATTCGGAATTTATAAATCTTATAATTAAGATTTAATGGAAAATTTCCAAAGTAAAGTTTTTCAATTTAGTATATTAAATTGGAATTGAATGGAATTTGATTTGGTAATAATCGAGATGGGCTTTTTTGGAGGAAGACCATTACTATATATGGAATTTAAAAGGCTTTGCCGTTATTGCATTTATAGTATTGATTTGATATGGAAATTTATATCGATTATAGACTGATCTATTTTCCATGAAAATTTCATAGTTAATGGAAGATGATTTTGGGTTAATCGTGAACTTTGTTTTAAATGACATTTGTTCTTTAACTCAAGTAAATGCAGGATTGATTTCCAGAATGAATAGATGATAATTAAACTTACCCAGAACATGAGACGTGATATAAACCAAATACACTTAGTTTTTGATATTGATTATGATTGATTGATTGTTTGGATTGTGCTCAACCAATTTATGAGCAAAATATGCTTTTATATTTAGCATTGGGTTGGGTAGAAATATTTGTATGATAACATCTTTTGAAACACTTCACGATTTGACTATGGAATGTTTAGCGATGTTGTTGAGTTCATTTCAAATTTAATGAATTATTCTGAAACGAGATGTTAGGTGAAAAGAAATGTTTTCCCGATTTTGGACAGGGAATGTTTTATAAAAAGAAAGGATTTTGAGGCCTAAACCCGGTGTTGTCGAAATGATTTGGAAATGTATTATGTGTTTGACATTGTAGTTCGTTGCATAACCGATTAGTTGCCATTGATGATGTATCTGTTTGGTGGTGGAGAATTTATTCTCTTGCTTAACACCCTTCTTTGAGACGTACGAGCTCAAAGCTTATGTGATTAATGGTGACTGATCATATGTGTGAATTGTTAATGTGAAGTACTATAGTTTGAAAGTACTTGTGATTATTATGTTTTGAAATGATTTTCCCTACTTTGGGATATGAAATGATTTAGTATGTGGCTAAAGACACGGGTAACCCGGATGACTAAAAGTATGGGTAAGATGGCAGTGTAAGTCTTCCCCGAGGGCGTGGGATGGTGCATCGTCGGTTAGCCCACTCCATAATGGGAGGCACATACACACACACACGCACACGCACACACACACACACACACACACACACACACACACATATATATATATATATATATATATATATATATCGAGTTGGTAAGGTGTGTACCCTTTGCCTTGTCTGAGGGTTGAATACCTCCCGATATTTGGTTACATACTTGTTTGTATGCATTGTAATGTTTTGGAATTCATATTTCCAAAGATTTTTGTTTGAGATCCCAAAGTGTAATCTACTTTGATATAAAAGCTAGATATGTATTTCAAATGATTTGAAATAAGAACTCGGGAATAAGGTCCAAAAGAATAATTTATGTAAAGATAATTGGATTTGGAAAATCTAAATTTGGGATTAAGCCTAAATGGGTAGATTGAGGAATTGCATGTTGTATGATGGATTGTAGATCCATATGACTATTAATGATTGTTGTTTATGCACTAGCATTCGTGGTGGTAAACCCGTTCCGTGACATACGGCGTGGTCCCGTGATATGCCTTATTTTATATAAGTTATTTATAACTGTAGAATTTCTCATACCAGTCCCATGACTGACTCATAGTTTGTTTTTCCCTTGCAAACTCGGGTGCCCATATTTTCCACATGGGCAGTTGAGTAGTTTGTTTTGCAGAATATTTCATTGAGCAAGATTCTGGATTGAAGCTTAAAGCCGTGTCCAAAGCATTGATAGTCTTTCGTTGTGCATTGTATTACGTTTATTGTAAATTTCTTCCGCTATATAATTTTCGATGTACTCTGATATTCTGTACTCTGATGCAACATTATTATGATGTTTATAAAAGTCTTTTGTTGTTTGTTCTGATGTGTTGTGCGCCTAAAGTTAATAATCCAGGGATTTTCGATGGTCGGATCGGGCCTTGCGGACGATTCGAAGGGCGGGGAAATTCGGGTTGTTACACACTGCTTGCACGCACAACTGACCAGCCATCTGTTCTCCACTATACTCCACTGTACTGCACATCGTACTATCCGCTCGACCACCCCACTCGCACGTAGGACCGTAGCCTGCACAACCCCAATTCAAGCCCAATTTCGACCAAAACTTCACCAATCAACTATCTCGACGAAATCTATTCATCCAATTCATCAATTACTACCATAAACATGTTTTGAAATCATTAACAATATGAATATGACGATTTCATCAATAATTATGCTAACTCACCTAAAATCATGATAAATGAACATATGGTCTAAATTTACGGATCTAACTTGCATAAACATATGAAATAGCATAGAAATTACCAGTTTAAACTTGCTAAATAAGATCCTATAGTGATTCATACGAAAATGGACTTACCAAGGTATAAATCTATGAGAAAATGCTTGAATTTGATGAAAGCGTGATCAAACATTTATACACTTTATTGAATCCATGTGAAATATGCAAATCACTCACCAATTCTCCAAATCAAAGCAAAAACAATGAACTAAGATTCCGGACAGCAAGCAACTCGAACCAAACCCCTAGATCCGATGAATTCTCACTTCAAATGATGTAGATCTAGCCTCCAATGGTGTAGATCTTCGATTTGCTTCCTTAGATTTTGATTTTTAATGGTGGAAAGGTGTTAGAGGAAGGAGGAACATAGGCCACTAAATGAGAGAATAGAGATACTAAACCCTTTTCTATATCTCTCACCCCCTATTTGTAGCTTCCACCAGCCCACTAATGGACCTCTCCAAATCAGCCCATTATGGCTTACCAAACCTGGATAGCTAACTGCGAAACCTTAAAATAGCGATTCCTCCCAAACCGCTAAGCCGAATCTTTAATTTAACCACTCTACGGAAAGACCATCATCATTTCCTTTCCAACGGCATAAGTCTCATCACCTAATTCGACCTGAGTCAAAAGTTATGCCTTGTACAAGACTGATAGTGGGAAAATGGTCACAAACAAAATTGGTAAAAATTATGGACATGTCTCACATCCCAGTAAACAACATGTTAAGATATGACAATGATCCAACCCTCAGGGAATGAAATAAAAATATTTTATGATTTTCTGATACATAAAATGCAGGATATTACTTTCTCCCCCTTCCCTCCCCATGGAATTTCGCCCCCGAAATTCCAGCAAACACAAGCAACCACAACAATTATGCATGTCTATCATCCATGAGCATCCAATTCTATTACCCAAACTAGCAACCATCAAGCCATGCATCCATAGCCTTATCCTAGCACGCGGAATTCTAACAACAACAACAAGATACAACGACATAATGATATCAAAAGGTCCTACCGACGAAGAGTTTTGGATGAGTCGGCCTCATGCTATCTTCCGTCTCCAACGTACAATCGTCGCCATATTCACTCCATTGTACCTTGACTAGCCTAACCGTCTTCCTCCTAAGCTGTTTCGTGTCATTTCCCACAACATGAAGCAACTTTAGAGGTCTCGTAACTGTGGTCTCGACTTCAAGGTCTTCATACTGCTCTGAAGATATCACCACATTCTATTCATACACGAACTTCCGTAGAAAGGACATATGGAACACATTATGCACACTCGACATCTTCTCTGGTAACCCCAATCTATATGTGAGCTTTCCTATTCGCTCGATTATCGGAAATGGTCTAACGAACCTAGGAGCTAACTTTCCTTTATTTTTGAATCTAATCATATGCTTCAACGGTGAAACCTTCACGAAAACCATATCGCCTACGTCGAATTCCAAGTACTTACGACGCTTATCGACATAACTTTTCTAACGATCTTAGGTTGCCTTCATTCATTGCCGAATGATCTCGATACAACCCGAGGTCTCTCTTATTATTTCTGGCCCAAGTATCAACTTATCTCTAGTTTCTAGCCAACATGCTGGAGAATTACACGACCTTCCGTACAACGACTCGTATGGTGCCATCCCAATGCTAAACTAGTAGCTGTTATTATATGTAAACTCAACTAGATGTAGATGGTCTTCCTATAATCCCCCAAAATCCAATACATAAGCTCTTAGGAGATCTTCAACAACTCGGTTAACCCCCTCGGTTTGACCATCAGTTTGGGCATGGTAAGCCGTACTTAAACATAACTTGGTTCCCAAGGTTTCTTGCAAAATTTTCCAAAATCCACTTTTGAATAATAGATCTCGGTCACATACTGTGACGGCCCAC
Source organism: Allium sativum (assembly GCA_030737875.1). Lineage (NCBI taxonomy): Eukaryota > Viridiplantae > Streptophyta > Magnoliopsida > Asparagales > Amaryllidaceae > Allium > Allium sativum. The sequence continues at coordinate 526,171,653 of CM060912.1, read as the reverse complement.
CCCGCACCAACCGACATTTACTCCAAAAGTGCGCTGTACACATGTCCAGTTAGCACGGGACGGATTGTCAGAAGGAAAGGAAAGGAGGAAATGAACTAACAAAGAACCTGTAAAATGTCTCACAGCGCATGGAATAAAATATAATAACAACATACTTGACATAAAACAGGTGAGACAGTGCATAAGCTGAAAACAACTAACATAGCAGCGGAAAATCCAAGTACAGCTTATGATCCAAAGTTAACATTATTACAACTTTTCAAACTGTCTCAAAAAGCAAAAGTAAGATAAAGGAGGTACACTACTAATGCCCAAGTAGCGACCACGAACGACACAGGGAGAATATCTATATATCATACGTGGAAGCCTCCTACTCGCCTCCGAATCAGCTACTCGCGCATCACCAGCTAACCTGTCTCTAGTCTGCTCGTGTGAGAACCCAGAGTAATAAGAGGAGACATAAAACTTTGGGTCAGACATAAAGTCTGGTATGAGCGATAAGCATCTAAACAGAACAATAACAGGTAGACTAAAACATACCTGAACCTGGACCTGCAACCAAAGAGTTAGCACTACATACTGTACAACACTCTAAGGTTCCATTCAAATGGTGTAAAGGTAACGGGGGTGGGGGTGTGCATGTCATAGTGATGGCAAACAATCAAACATACCAACCATCCTCACATCTCTCACTCAGTGCATAAAGCATATGATATTCACCACTTCGATCACCCAACATATCTTGCTATGATCACTTTGCCCCATGAAGTCATAATTGGCTTCACTGCACTGATACATAGCCACATATCCTTCGCTATGTCCTTTTTGCCCCATGGAGTCGCAATGACCCCACTGCACTGGCTCATGGCCTTACTAATACTTTACTATGTCCACTCTGCCCCATGGAGTCACAATGACCCCACTGCACTGGCTCATAGTCCTACTACGCATCACTTTGCCCCTTAAGTCATAATGACTCTACTGCACTGATAACGTAGTCTTGCTACCATCACCTTGCCCCTCGAGTCATAATGACTCTACTGCACTGATAAGTAGCCCATCATCCATTTTCAGTGGTGAATCGAAGTTATGAACGTCGACAACTCCTTAGCACACGTCCCACAGCAAAGCCCAACCATGAAGTGAACTCATTGGTTCCCCATTGGATCCTGAGCTCTAACTTCCATTTGGACTACCTTTGCATCTCGGGTTATTGGTCATCACCGGATCGGTTCGGATCTCCCCCTAGTCATCAGTTCGGTTCAGATCGGAGTGCTCCTTCTTCACTGGATCGGATCGGGTCATCATCGCCTCAGCGGATCGGGTCGGGTCTCCACGTCCAGTCGCCACCACTGGTTCGGGTTGGGGTCCTCCATTGTGCCACGGTTCGGATCGGGTCCTTCTCATCACCCCGGGTCTGGTCGTAGTCTCTTAGCCTCGTCGTAGTTCATTGGTTCGGGTCGGAATACCATGGCGGATCGGGTCGGAGAGCCTCAAGCGGGTCGGATCGGACGATGCATGCCACGAGAAGAGCGAATAGATCGAATAGTAAAGTATAGGGGCGGATCGGATCCTCCCTCCGTTCCGATCCAGATCGGCCATTTTTCCTGCACTTCTTACAGCAAGCAATTTACGCCACTCGACGGCGTTTTCGACCATTCTACCTATTCTAATCAATCACAAAGTATACCATACAGTCATAGCAACAAGTAGAAGTGACCTCAAACACCAAAACATCAATATGATAGGTTAAAATGGATCAAACTTACCCAAAACCACATATTTTCCTTTAAGCATGTTTAGGTGAAACTAATGATGTGATTAGCAAAACTTAACCAAACTAACCCAAATTCATATCAGAGGTCTAAAACATCATTTAAGAATTTATAAACATTTTTTCAGAATTTTATCATGTTTAAATTCGCTAATTAACACTAATTACCCTTAATTAGCCATAATTAGTGAGGAACTATGCAAATCACTCACCTTAGCCACAAATAAACTTTAGATCTAAAGTAAATCTCTGATTTGGTGCGAATCACGATGCTAAATAGCAGCTCTCACTTTGATTTGGTGAAGTTCTCCCTTGATTTGATGTTGCTAAGCTTAATCCTTGATTAGAAGATGATTTGGAGGTGATTTAGAGGTTGGAGGCCATTTTTAGGGTTTCTTGGAGATAAATGGAGGCTAGAAAACTGAAATGGAATGGTTCTCTAACCCTTTTCGGCCTCCCCATAACCCTAATCCCGAAATGGGTTATGGGTCCATTCACTAATCACCCTATTTGGCCCGGTTAAGCAGTTTTTCACCTTCCAAACCTTATTTCAGCCATATCTCCCAAACGGTAAGTCCGTTTTTCACATGTGACCACTCTACGGAAAGGTAAACCATCAAACGAATCTAATGGAAGTGGTTTCAGGTCAAAATTCCTTTCTAATCAAAAGTTATGGCCAAAACAAGATTAGCTAGGGGCAAAACAGTCATTTAAAATCGACAAAAATCATGAACATAGGAAATGAGTCTAATGGTTGTTTCCCAAAGTTACATGACTATACGACTTTATATGGGAAAGAAATAAATATTCTACGACCCTCCGATGCGTAGAATGCGGGGTGTTACATTCCCCCCCCCCCCCCAAGAAATTTCGCCCCCGAAATTCCCTAACCAAAACATACAAAGGGTCCCGCATGCCTATCAACCATAAAACAACAATCAAACATGCAAAACAAGTCTATCCTAGCATGCGGAATAACTAAATTACAAGGTAAATCTTACCAGGCAAAGAGTTCTGGATACGTCTTCCTAATGCTCTCCTCTGTCTCCCAAGTACAGTCATTCTCGTTCTCGCCCCACTGAACCTTGACTAGCGTCACCGCCTTCCTTCGAAGTTGCTTTGTATCGTGCTCGACAATACGGATCGGCTTGCGGTTCCCGACTACCTCGGGTTCTACTTCGAAGTCCTCTAACTGATCAGGTGAAATAGTCAGTGATATCTGGGTCGTGAACGAAATTCTTTAACTGGGAAACATGAAATACGTTGTGAACTCCCGCCATATTTTCTAGTAAGTCGACTCTATACGCCAAATTCCCAACTTGTTCAAGAACTGGGAATGGGCCAACAAATCTTGGTGCCAACTTGCCTCTCCTGCCAAATCTTATCACGCTCTTCAACGGAGAAATCTTGACAAACACCAAGTCACCAACGGAGAATTTTAAGTCTCTTCTCCTCTTATCAGCATAGCTCTTCTGCCCATCTTGGGCAGCTTTCATTCGTTGTTGAATGATCTTAATCTTATCTGAGGTTTCCCTCACCACATCTGGTCCAAGCATGAACTTCTCACCGGTCCCTATCCAACATGATGGTGAGTTGCACGGTCTTCCATACAAAGCTTCATATGGAGCCATACCGATACTGGATTGGTAGCTATTATTATATGAAAACTCTACTAGATGCAAATGATCATCCCATGATCCACCAAAATCCAATATACATGCCCTCAAGAGATCTTCCAGTATACAATTCACCCTCTCCGTCTGACCGTCGGTCTGAGGATGATATGCGGTGCTGAGACCCTAGAACCTCTTGTAAGCTCTTCCAAAACCCACTAGTAAACAACGGGTTTCGATCACTCACAATTCTTTTAGGTACTCCATGAAATCTCACTACCCACTTCATATACAATTATGCTAACTTAGCTGTCGTTCTGGTCGATTTGACTGGTATAAATCTTGCACTCTTAGTCAATCGATCCACAATTACCCAAATGCTATCGTGTCCCGATCTAGTCCTCAGTAAACCATCGATGAAATCCATCGAGACTTGCTCCCATTTCCATTCGGGAATTTCTAATGGTTGCAATAAACCACTAGGCTTCTTTTGCTCGGCTTTAACTAGCTGGCAATTCATGCATTTGGATATAAACTTCCCAACGTCTCTTTTCATCCCTTCCCGTTAGTAAGTCTGCTTCATGTCTCGATACATCTTATTACCACCGGGATGTATAGTCAGTTTTGAGTGATGACATTCTCTAAGCACTTCAACTCTCAAACCATTCACGTTGGGTACAACTAGTCTTCCATTCTTTCTAAGCCATCCATCTCGATCAAGCCCATACAAATTCATCTCCTCACCGTCGATATTCATCTCTAACTTGGAGATGATTTCCAATAGATTAGGATCGTCCCTCTGGCTGGAACCAATCCGCTCTATCAAAGTGGGTCTGATCGCCAAACTAGCTAGTATTTCTGGATCCAATTTGCACTTTGGTCTGAAATCAAACCCCGCGATATACTCCAGTTGCTTCCATTCAAGAAACATAGCCGGCATGTCTCCTACTCAAGGCATCGGCAACCGCATTACCTTTCCCAGGTGTGTATGCGATATCAAAATCATACGAAGCCAAGAACTCTAACCATCTCTGCTGACGGAGATTCAGATCCTTTTGGGAGAAGAGATACTTTAACAATTTATGATTGGTAAACAACTCAAATCTTTCTCCCAAGAGATAATGTCTTCACATCTTCAGCGCAAATACGATCGCTACCAATTCCAAATCATGGGTAGGGTACCTTTTCTCATGTGGCTTTAGTTGCTGACTAGCATAAGCTACAACCCTACCTCCTTGCATCAACACAGCACCTAATCCGGTACCACAAGCATCCGTGTACACCGTCATTTCTTCATTCCCTTTAGGAATGACTAACACTGGCGCACGCGTCAACTTTTCTTTTAGACTCCTGAATGCATTCTCACACACTCCGTCCCAGACGAAGGACTGATTCTTCTTAGTCAACTGAGTCAACGGTGCTGCTATCTTGGAGAAGTCCTGGATAAACTTACGATAATATCCAGCTAACCCCAAGAAACTTCTTACATCTGTTACATTCTTGGGCATAGGCCAATCCTGTACCGTAGCCACCTTCGCAGGGTCCACGGCAATACCATTCTCTGAAACAACATGGCCCAAGAATCTCACTTCCCTCCTCCAGAAGTGACACTTAGAGAATTTCGCTTTCAATTGGTGTTTCCTCAACACCTCCATCACTATCCTCAAGTGTCCCTTGTGTTCCTCCTCTGTCCTCGAGTAAACAAGGATATCGTCTACGAGCACAAGAACAAACTTATTCAGCTGATCTCTGAATACTCGATTCATAAGGTCCACAAAGTAGGATGGTGCATTAGTCAACCCAAATGGCATGACCAACCACTCATAGAATCCAGACGACGTCCTAAATGCCGTTTTCAGAACACTCTCATCCGCCACTCGGAGCTGATGAAATCCTGTCGCGAGGTCCAACTGGGAGAACACTCTTGCTCCTTCCAGTTAATCAAACAAATCATCTATCCACGGTAGAGGATACTTATTCTTCCTCGTTACCTTATTCAACTCGCGATAGTCCACACACAAACGAAGGGAACCATCCTCCTTAGTGGCAAACACAACTGGTGCTCCCCACTCGTAGACACTTCTTCTAATAAATCCCTTCTTCAAAAGATTGCTGACTTGCACCCCGAGCTCTCGCTGCTCCCTTGGTGCCATACGACGAAGTGGCATCACTATAGGTCTGGCATCTTTCACTAAATCAATACGGAACTCAATCTCTCGGTGTGGTGGAAGCCCGGTCACCTCCTCGAAGACGTCCAGATACTGGCCAACCACGGGCACATCTGACAACTCATCCTGCGGGATGTCGAGGGAATTTATAAAACTAGCCATTACCCCATCACTAGGTAGACTACCAAACACTACCCTCCGCCCATCATCCGCCCTAACTGTCACCAAAAAGCCCTCACAGTCTACCACTACCCCGTATCTTTGGAGCCAATCGACCCCCAATATAGTGCCATACCTAGTAAAGCCCAAAACAAAGCAATCACAAACAAACATACATCCATGACTCGATAAGACCACATTTCGGCAAATCATACTAAGGCTAGTCGAACCACCAATTGGGTTCGTCACAACCAAAGGTCTATCAACTATCTCGGGTTCCAGTCCCAACCTATCTACCAGGTCACTAGATATGAAGGAACGGGAAGCCCCGGTATCAAACAAAACTCGAACTGGTACATCATAAATAGAAAGCATACCTTGAATAAAGACATTCTTTCCTTTCTCCGCCGCCGTTGGGGCATTCGACGAAGAAGGAACAGCATCAATAGCATATGCTTTCACAATCTGCTTCTCCTTAAGAGGTTGCGGACACTTATCCTTATGATGTCCCACTTGGCCACAGTTGTAGCACTTCCTTTTCGCTGGCTTGGCCCGACATTCTTTAGCATAATGGCCCTTCTTACCACAACTGAAGCACTCAATATATTTCTTGCTCTTTTTCTGGCCATCCTTAGATTGGTTCTATTTCCTCTTATTCTGAGAGTTACTCCTGCCTCCACCGCCTGCTTGCGGCTTCAGCCCTTCTACAGATGCAACCTCAGTCTTTGACTTAGGATAAAGACTCTCTGATCTCAAAGCTTTCCCCACAATCGATTCAAAAGTCTCATCGATGTGGTTGATAAGCCTTTCCCCCAAGTATCCATCCAACCCAGTAATGAACTTATCATTCTTCTTCTCAGGAGTATCGATAAGAGATAGTCCATACTTCGACAAAGTGTCGAATTCAGCAATGTAGTCCGAGACTGCCCTACCATTCTGCTTGAGTTCCAAGAATCCCTTAAACAACACTGACTTCTGGGCAACTGGAATGAACTTCTCGCTAAAGCGAGCCTTGAACTGATCCCAAGTAACATGATCTTTTGGAGTAGCTGTTCTAATGGCATTCCACCAATTCATTGCTCTCCCTTGTAGCTAACGAGACGCTAGCCTTCTCTTCATCGCATCCTCGATACCCAAGTCGTCGAAGATACGATCACATATATCCAACCAATCCTGAACATCTGTGGCCGACTCCGTCCCGTGGAACGGCTTCCCACCAAGGTTAGTGTAATCCTTGCACAACTTGGCGAAATTGACCCTAGGGACCTGCACTACTGGACCACCACCAATTCCAGGATTGGGAACTGCCCCTTGCACCTCCCAAAGCATGTCTCTCATGAGGTCAGTAAACATCACCCTCATGTCAGCAGCATTCCCATTATTGGTTCCCCTACCAGCACCTCAAGCATATCGGCTCATCATCAATCTGTAAAAGGGGAAATGATTAACGACCCCATAGTGGTGCTAGTGCAGTGCGACTTCATTCTTATACTACCAATAGTATATACATATATAGCTTTTGAAAACCAAAGTAATCACAAATACGCTCTCTCATATACGTAATATCTCTCCCTAGTGTCTTTCCCTAGGTTAACTATGCAACCTAGAGCTCTGATACCAAATGTGACGACCGTCCCCGCACCAACCGACATTTACTCCAAAAGTGCGCTGTACACATGTCCAGTTAGCACGGGACGGATCGTCAGAAGGAAAGGAAAGGAGGAAATGAACTAACAAAGAACCTGTAAAATGTCTCACAGCGCATGGAATAAAATATAATAACAACATACTTGACATAAAACAGGTGAGACAGTGCATAAGCTGAAAACAACTAACATAGCAACGGAAAATCCAAGTACATCTTATGATTCAAAGTTAACATTATTACAACTTTTCAAACTGTCTCAAAAAGCAAAAGTAAGATAAAGGAGGTACACTACTAATGCCCAAGTAGCGACCACGAACGACACAGGGAGAATATCTATATATCATACGTGGAAGCCTCATGCTCGCCTCCGAATCAGCTACTCGCGCATCACCAGATAACCTGTCTCTAGTCTGCTCGTGTGAGCACCTAGAGTAATAAGAGGAGACATAAAACTCTATGTCATACATAAAGCCTGGTATGAGCGATAAGCATCTAAACAGAACAATAACAGGTAGACTAAAACATACCTGAACCTGGACCTGCAACCAAAGAGTTAGCACTACATACTGTACAACACTCTAAGGTGCCATTCAAATGGTGTAAAGGTAACGGGGGTGGGGGTGTGCATTTCATAGTGATGGCAAACAATCAAACATAGCAACCATCCTCACATCTCTCACTCAGTGCATAAAGCATACGATATTCATCACTTCAATCACCCAACATACCTTGTTATGATCACTTTGCCCCATGAAGTCATAATTGGCTTCACTACACTGATACATAGCCACATATCCTTCGCTATGTCCACTTTGCACCATGGAGTCAAAATGACCCCACTGCACTGGCTCATAGCCTTACTAATCCTTTACTATGTCCACTCTGCCCCATGGAGTCACAATGACCCCACTGCACTGGCTCATAGTCCTACTATGCATCACTTTGCCCCACAAGTCATAATGACTCTACTGCACTGATAATGTAGTTTTGCTACCATCTCCTTGGCCCTTGAGTCATAATGACTCTACTGCACTGATAAGTAGCCCATCATCCATTTTCAGTGGTGAATCGAAGTTATGAACGTCGACAACTCCTTAGCACACTTCCCGCAGCAAAGCCCAACCATGAAGTGAACTCATTGGTTTCCCATTGGATCCTGAGCTCTAACTTCCATTTGGACTACCTTTGCATCTCGGGTTATTGGTCATCACTGGATCGGTTCGGATCTCCCCCTAGTCATCAGTTCGGATCGGAGTGTCCCTTCTTCACTGGATCGGATCGGGTCATCATCGCCTCAGCGGATCGGGTCGGGTCTCCACGTCCAGTCGCCACCACTGGTTCGGGTCGAGGTCCTCCAATGTGCCGCGGTTCGGATCGGGTCCTTCTCATCACCCCGGGTCTGGTCGTAGTCTCCTAGCCTCGTCGTAGTTCATTGGTTCGGGTCGGAATACCATGGTGGATCGGGTCGGAGAGCCTCAAGCGGGTTGGATCGGACGATGCATGCCACGAGAAGAGCGAATAGATCGAAGAGTAAAGTATAGGGGCGGATCGGATCCTCCCTCCGTTCCGATCCGGATCAGTCTGTTTTCCTGCACTTCTTCCAGCAAGCAATTTACGCCACTCGACGGCGTTTTCGACCATTCTACCTATTCTAATCAATCACAAAGCATACCATACGGTCATAGCAACAAGTAGAAGTGGCCTCAAACACCAAAACATCAATATGATAGGTTAAAATGGATCAAACTTACCCAAAACCCCATATTTTCCTTTAAGCATGTTTAGGTGAAACTAATAATGTGATTAGCAAAACTTAACCAAATTAACCCAAATTCATATCAGAGGTTTAAAACATCATTTAAGAATTTATAAACATTTTTCCAGAATTTTATCATGTTTAAATTCGCTAATTAACACTAATTACCCTTAACTAGCCATAATTAGTGAGGAACTATGCAAATCACTCACCTTAGCCACAAATAAACTTTAGATCTGAAGTAAATCTCTGATTTGGTGTGAATCCCGATGCTAAACAGCAGCTCTCACGTTGATTTGGTGAAATTCTCCCTTGATTTGATGTTGCTAAGCTTAATCCTTGATTAGAAGATGATTTGGAGGTGATTTAGAGGTTGGAGGCCATTTTTAGGGTTTCTTGGAGATAAATGGAGGCTAGAAAACTGAAATGGAATGGCTCTCTAACCCTTTTCAGCCTCCCCATAACCCTAATCCCGAAATGGGTTATGGGCCCATTCACTAATCACCCTATTTGGCCCGATTAAGCAGTTTTTCACCTTCCAAACCTTATTTCAGCCATATCTCCCAAACGGTAAGTCCGTTTTTCACATGTGACCACTCTACGGAAAGATAAACCATCAAACGAATCTAATGGAAGTGGTTTCAGGTCAAAATTCCTTTCCAATCAAAAGTTAAGGTCAAAACAAGATTAGCTAGGGGCAAAACGATCATTTAAAATCGATAAAAATCATGAACATAGGAAATGAGTCTAATGGTTGTTTCCCAAAGTTACATGACCATACGACTTCATATGGGAAAGAAATAAATATTCTACGATCCTCTGATGCGTAGAATGCGGGGTGTTACACTTACTATGCTCTTCGGGATACCATGGAATCGAACTATCCATTTACATAAAGTTCAGCCATTTTCGATGTTGTACTACTAAACTTGACAAGAATGTTGCACTTTTGGTCAAGCGATCCACAATGACCCAAATTCCTTCGTTTCCTACCCTGGTTCTAGGTAGTCCATCGTTAAAATTCATCGATGTCTGCTCCCACTTCCATGTAGGAACTTCCAATGGGTAAAGCAAACCACTCGGCTTCTTTTGTTCAGCTTTCACTAACTTACAGTTCATGCACTTGGAAATGAATTACCCAATATCTCTCTTCATCCCTTCCCAGTAGTAGATTCGTTTCTTGTCCTGATACATCTTATTACCACCGAGATGAATCGTCAACTTCGAGTGATGACATTCCCTCAGAGCCTTATCTCTCAATCCATCAATATCAGGAACAACCAGTCGTCCATGCTTTCGAAGCCAACCTTCTCGATCGACTTCAAACTCTTTATCCTCTGGTTCTAGTTTCTGGATAAACTCGACAAGCTTTGCATCTTTCTTTTGGCTTTCTCCAATCCTTTCGATAAGAGTATGTCTTACCGATAAGCTTGCCAACATTTTTGGTTCCAACTCGAACCTTGGCCTAAAATCAAACCTTGCCAAATACTCAAGGCTCTTCCATTCCAAAATCATTGCTCCCAAATTTGCGTGTCTTCGACTCAACGCATCTGCAACTGCGTTACCCTTGCCAGGAGTATAGGCTATATCATAATCATATGATACCATAAACTCTAGCCATCGTTACCGCCGAAGATCCAAATACTTTTGGGTGAAAAGATACTTCAACAACTTATGATTTGTAAACGACTCAAATCGGACTCCCAACAAATAATGCCTCCACATCTTCAGAGAAAACACAATTATTGTCAATGCCAAATCATGAGTTGGGTAATTTCTCTCATGCGACTTCAGCTGTCGACTCGCGTAGGCCACAACCTTATCTTTCTGCATCAGCACTGCTCCAAGTCTAGTACCACATGCATCAGTATACACAACCGTCTCTTCATTCCCACTTGGAATGGTCAACACAGGAGCACTCGTCAGTCCTTCCTTCAGGATTCCAAACGCTTGCTCACACTTTGCATCCCATGTGAACTTTTGGTTCTTCTTCGTCAATCCTATCAACGGTGCAGCTATCTTCGAGAAATCCTTGATAAACTGTCGGTAATAACCAACTAACCCAAGGAAACTCCGAACATCCGTCGCATTCTTAGGTCGATCCCAGTCCTGGATTGCTGCAACCTTAGTTGGCTCAACCACTATTCCATTACCAGAAACTACATGGCCTAAGAACCTCACTTCGCGCTTCCAGAAGTGACAATTCGAAAACTTAGCTCTCAGCTGATGCTTTCGCAATATTTACAACACAACTCTCAAGTGTGTCTTGTGTTCTTCCTCGTTCCGAGAGTAAACCAGAATGTCATCGACGAACGCAAGCACGAACTTGCTCAACTGACCTTTGAAAACTCTATTCATAAGATCCACAAAGTACGATGGCGCATTAGTCAAGCTAAATGGCATTACCAACCATTCAAAGAAACTAGATGGTGTCCTAAAAACAATCTTTGGCACACTATCCTTTGCCATCCTTAACTGGTGAAATCCCGCTGCCAAATCAATCTGAGAAAACACTTTGGCCTCATGAAGCTGATCGAACAAGTCGTCAATCCTTGGCAATGGATACTTGTTCTTCTTAGTCACTTTGTTCAGCTCACGATAGTCCACACACAATCTTAACAAGCCATCTGCCTTGGTTGCAAACACGACCGGTGCACCCCATTCGGAGACACTCCTCCAAATGAATCCTTTTCTCAAAAGGTCACGAACTTGCACCTCCAACTCTCGTTATTCCTTAAACGCCATCCGTCTAAGACGCATAACCATTGGTCTAGCTCCTTCGACCAAATCGATCGTAAACTCGATCTCACGATGCGGCAGCAAACCTTTGACCTCATCAATGACATTCTCACACTCATTAGCGACTAGCGCAGATGACAAGTATTCTTGTGGAATTACAAGCGAATATAGATAGCTAACGAAGTCACCATCTTCGCGCTTACTCCGTATCAACACCTTTCACCCTTCCACATCCCCGACTCTCACCTCTAGCTTCTCGCGATTCACCCTTGCCGCATACCTCTTGAGCCAATCCATGCCCAAGATGATCCCAAACCCACCGAAGTTTAAAACGAAACAATCATGCACAAAAGAGAAACCATGACTAGACAACACTACATCACAACAAATCATGCAAAGAATGGACGAACCCTCAACTGGATTAGTCACTACGAAAGGTCAATCACAAATCTTGGGTTCCAAACCCAAGCGGCACACAAGCTCATTGCAAATGAAAGAATGCGATGCTCCAGTATCGAACAAAAATCGAACTGAAACACCCTAGACATAAACAGTAACTTGAACATCGACACCCTTTCCCTTCTCCTATACAGTAGGAGCTCTTGAAGAAGTTGGCATGGCTTCCAAAGTATATGCTTCACAACTTGCTTTCCCTTAGCTTATTCTGAACTATCTTTCTTCTTATGCCCAGCCTCCCTACACCTGAAGCACTTCTTCTCAACTTTGGGATTCTTGCACTCATTCGAGTAATGACCCTTCTGTTGGCAGTTAAAGCAAACCACCTCACTCTTAGGCTTCTTTTGGCCATTCTTTCCTTTTTGCTATTGTTGCTTCCTCTTCTTATTATTACCACCTTGTTGTGGTTTCTGAACTTCCTTGGCTGCAGCGACAACATTTGCTTCCTCCGGAAACAAGCTCTCATGGCGAACAACTTTTTCCACAATCTTCTCAAATGGATCGTCAAGGTGATCCACCGACGGCCTTCCAATATTGGTATCCAGACCCATAACAAACTTCTCGTTCTTCTGATAGGGTGTATCATTGTATGAACGAGCATATCTGGACAAGGCCTCGTAATCAGAAACATAATCAAGCACAGAACGACCATTCTGTTTCAGCTCTACAAACTTCTTAAACAAAGCTGACTTCTGAGCAGTGGGGATAAATTTTACTTCAAACTTAGATTGGAATTGCTTCCATGAAATCTCCTCTTCAGGAGTCTCAAGTGTAACAGAATTCCACCACCCCATGGCCCTGCTATGCAACTGCCTTGATGCATTTCTCTTAGTTGCATCTTCCAACCCCAAGTCTCCAAAAATACGGACACAAGAATCCATCAACCTCTGAATCTCTTTAGATGGCTTAGTTAATTTGAATGATTTCGCTCCTAGAGATGTATAATCCTTGCACAACTTCGCAAAATCCACAACCCTAGGAACTCGTACACCAACATCTACCGTGGCTACTGCTGGGGCGGGTACCCTTCACATGACTGCTTCCATCATGGCCTCAAACATGGCTGGGTAATCTGGTGTACCGCCATTACCCCCTCGAGTCACAACCCCTTATGTGTAAAGACCTGCAAATCCGTACCCTTTGAGTCGAATAATAACACCACACGTCCAACCCAAATTGCACAGAAACACGAATCATTATTAGAAAGAAGTTAACGGATGAGAAATAGAAAGAAAGAAATATTAGAATAGAAGAAAACGAAGATCACAAACTCACAGCAGAACGAATAAAATATATTAGATAATATAAATTTCAAAATATAAAACAATAACTTTATATATACATACCATTATCTGAGCACAATGGTTATCCCTGGAACAGTTATAAACTCCTGTTTCCAGATACAACATAGTACACAGCGGAAATTATGATAATCTATAGCTAACTGATGAAACCTCCTGCTTCGAGCTCCTCCAAGTGAAATCTGAAAAATCCCGACTGCTTGATTGCCCGTACAAATTTGGGCACCCAAGAGTTTAGGGAAAACAAAACAAAACAAACTCTGGGTCAGTCATGGGACTGATGTGAGTAAACTCCAACCATTTGTTTAATTTCCAAAATCCTTTCGAAAGATAAGATAATCGTAAGACCGATCCACACATAAACATGGATGGTTTCTACCTTACGATAACCCAAAACATTTTGATATCAAAATCTGGTGATATTATAATAGTGTCTACATCAAATAAATAGAGTCTAGCGGAACGCTTGCATATCACGCTCTATATATAATATTAAATCAAAAACCGCAGGGAGCTTATTGGAGATTGGATTTCCAACATGACAAGGTATGGGACCACCTTCCGATAGTGTATCTCTAGAGACGAATACACTGGGTTCAACAAGAACTTCTTGCAACCCGGCCCACACATGACCGGCCACTCATTTCGCTTGAGTGTATCGAATGTATATCACCAACGGTTGGGATCAGAAACTGTTTCCCGAAAGGGAGAGCATCGATAGATTTAAATAAGCAAATGGAATTTCTCTAGATAGGTGATTATACATCCTAATGGGTGCGACCCACATAGCCATGTTGCCTGCCCGATTTTTGTCAAATTCCGGGTTGTGAGGCTTGAGGTTTGATTCCAGAACATCTGGCAACCATTCACTTTGAATGCCACATCGTCATACCCGCCAAATCACAAATTGATTTCCCCAAATAAATACCACGGGTATAAAGCTAAGAGAAACGAATTCCTCCGCCACCAAATGAAAGTACGTTTGAAGAGATCAACTTACGCGATCCGTTAGATATACTCTGTCAGACATTCGTCCATTCACGTTGTCTTGGGACTGGACAAATCGAGGGCACTATCCCGTAAACGGGATAGCCCTTGCATAACTCCGCCTTCAATTATTTTCATCATATTTGATCGCAATGCTAACACCCATACAGAGTGGTTTCTAGATAATAAATCGGATCCCGGTCTCTCGGTATTAACGACGGAAAATGGTCAAAAACTTCGATAGTCGGTGATTTAACTATCAAAGAAAAATAAGTGTACAACCAACGATCTTATTTCCAGGTAGGAATTCGTTCGATCAATCACCAATCAACATTGACCCCTTTAAATTAATTCCTTATTATATTATCATTTACATTCCTCATTTCCCATCTTTCGTATTCTTTTGAAGCTCGATTTCCCCTCTCGATTCTTTGAAAAACATTTTCAATATTATAATTCATTCATTCGAGAAAATATCTCTTATTCCAGTTAGAAAACATTTCTAAATATTCACAAATCCTTATTTTCTATATTCAGAAAATATACATTATTAATATCGGAAAATATTCCCGAACTCCCTTTCTTAATTCCTCGTTGACCAATTCAGTTTATTTTAACAACAGCATTACAATCGCTGTTTCCAAATATTTGATTTATAAAACATTTCTTTTAACAACAGCGTTACAATCGCTATTTAGAATTATAGAACACTTATTATAACAATAGCGTTAAGATCGCTGTTAAAACAGTTATTATAACGGCAGCGTTAAAATTCCTATTTAGATTTACCAAAACATATATTATAACGGCAGCGTTTAAAAGCCCTATTTAAAAATATTTGGTTTATCAAAATGCAACTTGTATTTACTTATTTAAATAAATAAGTAAAGAATTATTAAATTTGATTCAAATGGAAAGTAAACTAACTACTTCCCTAAATTCAAGGTAATCCAATTTCAATAAATAACTCTCTTTCGAATAATCTATATTCAATTTATACACTGAACTTTACCATTTGAGGTAGATTAAAATTCCAAATTCACATTTGAATTCATCGTTTCCAAATCACTACCAAATTCCTTTATAACCCCTCCAGTCCCCGAAACGTATCACACTTTATTTTATAAACTAAACTCATCGTTTCCCCTTTTAAAACGATTACCCATTTCCTTTTCATTTAATTTCAAATCTGGATTTCATACTTCCAATCTAAATTCCTTTATAGATATTTCATTCGCAAAATATTTCCTTTAAACCATTATTTACCTGAATCGTGAATATATTTCTTTTATATATAATCAAATTAGTTTGATTTTTATACTAAAAAAATAATATTTTAAACCCAACTTCTATTTAATGTCTATTCAGAATAATTCATATAAGTCTCATTTCCTTTTATTTAATCATTTAAAATTTCTTTCAACATTTCCTTAATAATTTCTAAGTTTACATCTCATTTCAAATATTGGCTTCAAAACCCATTTCCACTTCGCTATATAAATTCAATGTATCCAATGATAAATAATTCAATTCATATATATTCTCATTCATAAACAAATTCTTGATTCGTTCATTCGAACAGGTTTTCTATTTTTAACTCTATTCAAAATTTAAATTTCTATTTTTGAAAATAAAATTCCTTTTTAACACTCAAATTTCCTTATCTATATTTGAAAATATTTTATGGTATTTAATTACCAAAATTCTAGATCAGGGTAGCTCAATCGCAACAAAGTCAATCACCGACTATATATCACACCACACATCAAAATCAAGGAAAAACAGTAATATAAATATTGAGGAACCCAGTTGGGTCCCTCTAACCTGTTTCCCTGCATCCACAGATGTTAATTAACATCAATAATATTACTCCAAATCAATATGAAATATCCGAACTAATAACTGATCAACCATGTAATCATATCAACCAATTTTATCAACTATTCAACCAAGCAACCATCACACAGTATAGAATTATTATAAATTTAAAACTCGTTTATATAAAATATAAACGAGGAAGAATTAGTGAGTTTACTCACCTTGGTTTGCAGTTGATGGTTCTGCCTTTTTCTTTCGATTTAAAATCAAACAAATGTTTGATTTTTTCACGGAATTCCAGTTGCTCTGGTTTCAGCGAAATTGGTTCCATTACGTAGACCTTGTCGATATGATTCAAATGTGACCGGTCTGGTTCAATTCTGTTCATGTAATAAAAGTTACCTGCGTATTTAATTAACATGGTCTTAATTAAATTAATTAAATAAATAGTTTCTTAGTTATATAATTAGTCTCACTAGTTACGTTCTTATTTAAAACAACCCAGACCATTCAAATTCCTCACCTCGTTACCTTTTATTCACACTTCCTGTTTCCATCTCTTCCATGACAAAGTCAACTCCAGTAATACCATTCATAGCAGTGAGACCCTTTATCCAAATATTATATGTGAAACAATCACCTGGAGGTCATTAGTCTTCATTCTAGAACGATGGTAGGAATTTTATCAAACTGGTTGGTCTTAGAATAGAGGATCATCAAGCTATTGAACGACATTGGGTAAAAGCGAGTTCAACTTCTTTCATTTTTTTCTTTTCCCTTTTTTTTAAATGGTGTCAACTCCTCCTTCATGTTGCCATAAGCAAAGCCTCACCACAACCAACCCATTGTGACAACCGCTTGCCAATCCACTGACTTTGACGCCCTCCTGTACCCAAAACAAACTTGCTCCAGTTTCACTACATTAAATCCATCCCCTTATAATATGAAACCAT
The DNA here is from genome assembly GCA_030737875.1 of Allium sativum. Classification (NCBI taxonomy): domain Eukaryota; kingdom Viridiplantae; phylum Streptophyta; class Magnoliopsida; order Asparagales; family Amaryllidaceae; genus Allium; species Allium sativum. The sequence goes on along the minus strand of CM060912.1, from coordinate 526,154,281 downwards.
CTAATAAACCACGCACCATTGTAATCATCCACTTCTTTCTTCTCTAGAATGTAATAACACTAATAACCACTGATTTCCCCATATCCAGCACCATTGCCATAATATGAACCAAACTCATGTGATAGAGTCTCAACAACCTTCCTTACCTTAATTATATTTATTTCATAATCACCATCATTAACAAATAGCTTAGGCCAAAATCCCTGGTTTACTCATTTCAGGTGTTCGAACTAAACACCCCTCTTCACAACAATCATATTTCCGATCATCATGCTGCCTTCACTTATTAACGTGCATAACCACATTTTAGTTACCAACGTTAATCTCCCTTCAAGAAAACCAAACCCAACATTTATATAGATCATACGCATTTCCAGGTTAAAGAAATAAAACTTATTTACCTCCTACAGTTCCATCACGACTCCTTCTTCCCAAACTGGCATTTGCGAAGTCGCTCTCCTCAATATCCCATAGCCGCTGCTACTACAAAATAATCCATTTCTTATATGAACGCCTGCTCCCCTGTAAAACTACCCTTGCCTCATACCTCTTCATCCTCAACACCACCGCATACACCCTGTATCCTTCCCCTAAATCACGTCATCAGCCTAACACCAGCCAACACAGCAAAAGTACAACACTCCTTAACACAAAATTCCACATAACTTCGCGAATTGAAGCACCATGCGATCAGGAGATTGATGCCATCACCCCTTAACACAGTTCCGCTAATTGCCAATGGCGATTACGAGCCCTAGCTACTCAAAACCGGACCCAAATAACCCTAATCGCATATGGTAATAAGCATAGTAAGATCGAGATCTTCCCTTCACTAATTCAAATAAATAAGCATTGAATTTTTCTGATTTTTCTTTGATTTGATTACAAATTATGAATTTGTGTTTTTCCTCGTTTTGTTTTCTTCCTGAAAACGATAATGAGGATGCCAAACATATAAAATAGAAGTGGCTTGCTAGTCACGGGTATATGCCTTGGAACGCACGGAATTAAACTTGACAAACACGGTGTCAATATCTTGGCACTCACCGGTGAATAAAGTGGGTAGCACGCTGTTTGAACTTTGAATGGAAAAAAGGATAGCCGTCACTTCTAGAATGAATGTATTATTAAAGAAAAAATTCCAAAGCATTCTTTTCAAAAAAATATATAAATTATACGTTAAAACTTCATTTTTTAAAAATAAATTCGTTATAAAATCCTTTTTAAATTATGAATACAACATTTAAAACCAATTTAAATGTTCAAAATAAAATGGCTAAAAATCTGGGTCGTTACAGTATGTCTTGTAGTTAGTCGACTCATTCTAAATCAACAAATTAGAATGATTAGCCGCTTGCAAGAAAACCGCTAAAGAAGTACAAATGCTACTATACTATATAGTATACATCCAACTGAAATCTACAAGTACTTCTATCATACACAATTAAGTCCTCGAACTTTGGCTAAAATCGCTAACCAGAGCTCTAGTACCAAACGTGACGACCGCCCACAACCCCTGGACTAAACAAGAGGAATAATGCACTGAAAGGTGTACCAGGCAGCTGTAGACGATCATCATAGGTAGGTAAACACAATCGATACTTGTCGTAGAACTCACAACGCATGGATAAAATATAGTAGAAAATATACAATAGGTAATAATAGTAAAGCATCATATAACCAACTTTTGAAACTTTCACAACATCCTGAAAGATTATCCAAACATCATAGGAAATGTCAAAGTCTGTACATAAAGTCTAACTACAACACTCATAGAGTAAGTCAAGCGGTGGAAATAGAAATAGTAGATAGTAATAAAACTGGTACGTAAGCCTCCAGCTCGCCCCTGAACTGCAACATCGTCCTCACTAATTACCTGTCATCTACCACCTAGTCTACCCATCCACGGCCGGATGAATAGCCCAAGGTAATAAGAGGGAAACATAAAACCTTGAGTCATACAACAGTCATCGTGAGCGATAAAACAGCTAACAAACATCAACAGTAAAGTATATGAGAATGGATATATAAACATTCTAATCTACCCACGACATCAGAGAAGAACTTAACCTTATCTTCCCCACATCGGACAGTGATAGCCTAAGCCTATACAACATCATTTCAACCATACATCCATGGAAACCAGAACACCTATACAATCATGGAAAAGCACTCATGACATCCAAATTATATTTCTTTTGTAAACCATCCTAATCGAGCTCAACATTCCTCAAGCACAAGCCCTAGAGGCCTAAACGAATAATAGACAAGCACCCAAGTAACATCTCCTTCGACGTTGGACAATCTACATGAGATATTACAAACAAAGCAACCAATCATCCATGACTGACTTTGGCTATCACCGCCCGTCCTGCTTCGAAACCATCGTTAATCGTATGACGGCCAACCTTGCCATATGTCAAGGGCTAATGGTTACCCCGGTTCTAGCATAAATTTCATACGTCTTTCAATGATATGTATGCATGTCCAACCTTAATAACTAGGCTTTTCAACGATACCCAGGGTACTCGACCTAAAACCAGTCTTTAAGGTGCCCATGTCGTACCCCTACTTTGAGCCTGCTAGAACTTACGACAGCGATAATCTCTCGGCCTTTGCATCTCTAGTCATCTAACCCGATGAATTTTCATAGCTCAAGAAATCTTCTCGAGCAACCATTATCATCCCACTCACAACTCGTGGCCTACACAGCCCCAGTTCAAGCCCAATTTTGACCAAAACTACGTCAATCAACTTTCTCGACGAAATCTATTCATCTAGTTCATCGATTACTTCCATAAACATGTTTTGAAATCATTAATAACATGGACAGCCAACTACGAAACCTTAAAATATCGACTCCTCCCAAACCGCTGATTCAGATCTTTAATGTAACCACTCTACGGAAAGGCCATCATCATTTCCTTTCTAATGTCACAGGTCTCATCACCTGATTCAACAAGAGTCAAAAGTTATACCTTGTACAAGACTGATAGGGGAAAATTTGTCACAAACAAAATTAGTAAAAATTATGGACATATCTCACATCCCCATAAACAACATATTAAGATATGAGAATGATCCAACCCTTAGGGAATGAAATAAAAATATTTTACTATCTTCCGATACGTAAAATGCGAACTGTTACAATTTGTGTCACAAATCTCAGGAGACCCGTGCGTATAAGATGGAGTCGCAAATTTTAGGTGGTGGCCGAGTTGCATTTGAAGGTGTGGAGAGGGTGCAAAGAGGTGAAGGATGGATCCGTCAGTTTGAAATTTTGTTGAAAGAATTGAGAGAGTTTGAGTTATTCTTGAACGTTGCTATTTGTTTCCTTGTAGATGGAGCAGGAGGTTTTGAGAAGATAGAGCTTACGTGGCATGGTAGATAGTGGGGTGAGTTTGTATATTTATTTTGTTATTATATACATTGAAATTCGAGTAGGAAAAAACGCTTATAAATTATGCATACAAACTCGGATTAACTCCCTGTTTGTTCCGCTAGACCCGTGTCGAAATTGTGTGGTGTGGTAGATAGTAGGAAGACGCCACGACATCATATTATTACCTGATTTTTAATTTAACTGATATGAGAACATTTTAGTTCTGATCCAACTATTTTTGCATTTTCATTGGTGCTTTGGTCAGCATGAGTTTTTCAATTAGCGAAGACCACATTTTATTGAAGATGAAGATGGAGCTTGACAGACGTAATTGCTAGTATTATTCCGTTGCATATATTGGTATGTTTTATGATAGTTAACTCTAATGTATTTTTGTAATGTATAATTTAATAGCTTCATGAACTGTTATTTGATTATTACATTTTGTCCTTCTACTGTGAGCTTTTGTGATTGTTTTTCTTCTCTCTTTTTTATATTAATCCTAATAACTATCTGTATTTTAGATTTGTTTGAGTTGACATGTGAGGATTATTGTCGATTTAAACGGTAAAAAATGTGGGTCATTACACTAACCCGAGGACGAAGCACTAAAAAGATCAAAGGGTGGAAATTTTTCATCAAGATCAAAAGATAAAACACTCAACATTGAATATTATGGAATGAAAAACGGATTTCGAAAAGCATTCCGAAAACTTGGGTCTTTACACGACTCGAACTATAAGAATCATGAGAAAATAATACAATGAGGGTAAAGAAGTAGTCACAAGTGTTATCTTTCTATACTGTAACACATGCACTATTCTGGTTTTGTTCTATGTTCATTGTATTTTGTTTTGAACCTCGCTCCGATACCAAATGTGACACCCCAATCCAAGACCAACCTAAATAAAGAGCATTTACGAGTAATGCCATTTATTAGAGTGGAGAATAAGGGTGGTTAGGGGAAACCATCCATAATTTCATATTAGACGAGTATACAGTACGTCGATTGGGTGTCTAAATTTTTCTTTTGTTATTTTAAAAGGATCGACATACTCAACACGTCTAACATGAAACAACGGTGGCTAAGGATCACATCTAGTAACTATATACTACATATCACAGATTTCAAATCACTAAACAGTTATATATAGATACAATCATATAAATACAGCATATACATGTGCTATAATACGAATGGTTATATATAAACCATATAAAATACAACATCTCCAGTGGAACAAAAGTACAATGAATCGAGTGGAATCATGTGCTTACAAAATAACTTCAAGAGATGGTCCATAGGAGTAATTACAAGACCCAAGTCAACAACCTGCTAAACCTGAAATAACTTGGTCTGGCCCGAGCATTAACACACATGGGTCGGTCTAGTTTACAAGTCAGTAAAAAATTAATAGATCAAATTTATAATTTTAGATAATAATTCCTTATATCCCAAAAGGAATTACACAAGCCAAGATAATGATTGATCTATGAGATATTTAAGACTTAGCAGTCAAAAAGACACCAAGGACAACATAAGAAAGTATCAAACATGATTTTACCTTTATTGAAAAGGTGCTAGACTTATAGCTAAGCACCCAAAGTAATACAACAAGAGAAATCATCAAACACCGATAAGTAACATATAAACTTGTATAAAAGTTCACTTGATCCAAAAGTGATCTATATATAATGGATACCTATTAGCCCTAAAGCTATAATTGGTTTTAGCTTCAAGAAGCCAATATAAATAGGACCCAAACATCAAATGGCAACAATATAGAAAATCATAATAAAAGGGTCCAAAATTGCAAAGTTGAAGATATCATCGAAGCATCATGTTTGGATTCTAAGTTCATAAGGTGAGTATGATCATAAGATCAATGTCATCATATATCAATATTTGAATCCAAATAACAAGTTCATCAACAATAATACTTCGGATTCAAAAATATCAAATATTGCATGTGCATATACTTTTTGCCAAATACCATTATGAAAAGACTTGTCAGCCTCCAGTCGTGCCCATCAGCCCCGACTTCATTAGAGATTGAGAGTGTTTATTACTCTCTATTGAAACCCAACTTCTCGATGGTTGAATAAGAAACCAACCAGTTCTTATTCTAGATTAAAGTCCACCAGCTCAACCATTTGAACAAGCGAACCAACAACCCTTATTTTGGCCCACTAACCTTCACCAACAATAAATATTGAACATCTACGGGACCTACCAGCCCTTGGTACTAGCATTAACACCGAGATGTGTCATAGACTTATGGATAGTAACTTAAGCGGTGGTAACTATGCATCTATACCATACGTTCTCACTACTGGTTTACTACTCATATCAAAGAACTAAATCACAAGGGATATCAATCACCAGAAATGTCAACCATCATAACATCAAGACAACTTCTACAATTATACTAGTCTGTTAATGACCATTAAAATATACCTAGGGGTGAATATCGAATCGGAGGTCCGTCGTCCGATTTGGTCCGACTTGAAAAATTCCCCGACCGTTGTATGATCCATTTATTAATCGGATCGGGTTTGAACATCGAATTCAATCCAATTCAAATAGCAGACCCGAGCATGGACATATGGTTGTCTGACCAAATAGTGTATGTGAACATTCAGCTTTATCTAGTTTACTTGGTAATGTTTCGTATGTTATTGATTTAACCACATATAAATTTTAAAATCACATTAATTAAATTGTTGGAAAAGGGCAGTACCACTACTACATAGTCAAACAGCCACCATATCTCTTAGAAAGTCAAAACTATCATCTCATATCTCATTCTTTAATTATCTTAGATCTCATTCCTTAACCGAATCTTGGAAAATCAAAATTGATGCCTTGTTTCTACCTAAAAGCCTTTGATCTCAATCACTTTAACCTCAAAATGTTAAATCATTTATGGTGCTTATTTCTTTCTCATTCTTGCATCGAAGAAACTATAAATCATTAAATCTAAAGCTCCATCTCCTCCCGTCAACAATTCGGCTTTAGAATTTGTTTATTCTCCACTCTAATTCTATTCGCATGGCTTCATCGACATTCCCGGTTAAGTTTTTATGAATTTTAATTTTACGGTTTGTTGGATACTGGAATATAAGGGAGTTTTGATTTATTTAGAGTTAATTTGATGATTGTTTAATTTGTTGTTTAATTGGGATTTCTTACATTCAATTTCCCTGGTTTACTGTGCATCTTCAATCAAGCTTTTTCCTTCCAGATTTTGGTTTTTCTGTTTGGTTATTTAGAATATGAATAATATGTTATTTAATTAAGGTTTTTCTGTTTTCTTATTTTCCAATGCCTATTTCAGTTCTAATTAAGCAAATAGAAAAAGCAAAATACCTAATTGTTGTTTCCATGCCTATTTCAGTTTTGTTTGGTCTGAAAAATACACCTGCCTATTTCATTTGTTTATTTAAAATATTTGAAATAATTGTTGGCTTAAACTACATGATGAGTTCTACCATGTTTTATCAACCAAATCTTGTTGTATGTATAGAATTAATTTTATCCAATATAACATTTAATGAATCTAGCCATGTTATACAAATAAAGACTAAAACATTAAATTGCATGGTCTGTATTTTTGTTTTGTACTTGAACTTCTGGACTGATAATTTATGTTACAGAAAAAAAAAAACCAATGGATATATGAATGAAGAATATAATCATTGTATTTTATTCACATAGGTATAGAAGATGAACTGAGCGACAAACAATATCAAGAACTAGTGGTTGGCAATGGAAATCAAGTCGAGCTTATCTCATGTGGTGAAAATGGAGGTTCAGAAAATAAAAGATCGAAAAATGATAGTGGTAATGCTGAGAAAGCTGACAGAATTACTCCAATATTTGATGTTGATGCCGTTAGTGGAGATGAAAAGAAATCTAGAAGAAAAAAAAGATCTCATGTTTGGTTAGAGTTTGAGAAAATCAATGAAGAAGATAAAAATGGCAATGTTAAATTATTTGCTAAATGCATTTATTATGACCGCAAATTAACTAGAACAAAAGTGGATGCACTACAACATTTAAGAGACATTAAAATAATTGTCGCATTTGAATTACGAAAGAAAATCAACAAAAAAATGTTAGGCAAAGATTTCTTTAAAGAAAAAGCTTCAAAATCTGGGTTAACTGGTCAGCTAGCTCTTCATAAATATGATAAAGATTAGTGTGTGGCCCGTGCTACGCATACGGGCAGTTGAGTTAATGAATGTAGATAATGCATTATGTGAGGTTGTTAATAAAATTTGTTGTTTTCCCACAAAATACGATTATATTTATTATTTTTTGTCATACTTCATGTCAAATGTTCAAGTATGATGCTGCAACGTTTTACATACGTAAATGGCTAATTATGATTTTGAATTATTTTCTTTAGAGTAAGCCAACAATTATAGTTAAGGTTCTGAAATATTTGTATGATAATTTTTGTGAAAAATAAAAATTTCAGTGCTCAAATTTCTATCTTATTTAACCATAGTTTTGTTTAACTGCATGCAACATATCAATGATGCGTGCATATATAATAACCTATCAAATTGTCACCTTATCTCTAACATATTTTGAAAATGATTAAAATGTATTAGCAAAAAGAACCACAAATATTATGCTCGTTATTATATTTAAAATAAAATGATTACATTATGATCAGCACTTTCCATCAATAGCAATATAAACATTAATTTTCACATAAAATAATTGCTTGAATTTGTATGCATCATTCAAATCATTGCATTGAATTCATACATATCATTCCTTTACTTAGTTATAAAGAATGCTATATACACACACATATGTGTGTGTGTGTATGATACATATGTATATATGCATATATGTAGAAAAACGTTGTACATCATCCAACTTTTGCTGCACCCTAACAGCCCCACATTTCTGGCCATTAATGTTTATTTATATAGTAGTTTAAGTAGAGGAAAAATGGATGGAAAATAAGAGAAATGAGAACTTTAGGCTAAAATCTAAGGGTATTATAGAGTGTTAACTGTTCGAAGTGTAAACTTTTGAATGGTTTTCTATAAATTATGCTTGGATTTTTAGAAGTATATGATCTTTTAATAAATTTTTGTACTGAATGCTGAAAAAGAAGCAATCGATATAATATTTTATTTTATCTATATACATGCTAAAAATTAAACCAAACTACATATCATTTTCGTTTTTGGTCCATCTATAAGGCCGCACAAACATGACAATATTGGCTCTTCCTTAATACATACATTTTCCAACTATCAAGGCACCTAGAATAGTTCATAAAATTGCCTTAATGGACAGTGAATGAGGTATTGTTTTAGGTTGAGCTTTCTTTAAAGGCATGGTCGACCTTTGGACTTCAGCGAGCTCCAAATTTCATTTAACCATCCAAATCCATGCAAGCAGTTAAATCTATTCCACAACTCTTGATCTTTGGCTTCATGTTCAAAATATAAACTTGGAAAATATGGTTATTTGAACTTATAAAATAAAAGGCTAACCTATTATTATATTTCAGCGAATAACTACAACTTTATTATAACGATGCGGGGAATTTGCGACCTTGGTAATCGACATAAACTAAATGTCGACTATCAAGCATCAGAAATAACGGATAGTCAATGAAAGAAGTTATAGGGTGAGAATGGATAAGATAGAAAATTAGAATAGAAGAAGGAGAAGAACATCACAACATTTTCAGAGCAACACGAATCACACAGCGGAACGAATAAATATATTATGTAACATAACTTTGAAACAAAATCTATACTTGAATATACATATCATTATCAAAGTACAACACTTACAACACAGCGGAAATAAACAATTGCTATATAATCCTGAAGCCTCCTGCTACAAGCTCTCAGTATCTATAAAATCCTGACTACTTGACTGCCCATACAAAATTGGGAACCCAAGAGTTTAGGGAAAAGAAAACAAAATAAACTCCGAGTCAGTCATGGGAATGGTGTGAGTAAACAATTTAAAAAAGCTTGAGAAAATAAATGATTTCTCATAAGACCACGCCGTATAACACGGAACGTGTTTTTCCCTTATGAGAATCCAAAACACACTATTTATCGTTCAAAATCCTTTTGAAAGAAACGATAATCTTTATATCAAAACTGTTTGGATATTATAATAGTGTCTATCAACCACAATATAATAATCATCTAGCAGAACGCTTTCATCTCACGTTCCACATACGTAATATATAATCAAAACCCGCATCTCACGTTCCACATACATAATATATAATCAAAAACTGCAGGCGCTTATTGGGTAATGAATTCCAACTGGCAAGGTATGGGACCACCTTCCGACAGTGTAACTCTAGAGAGGAATACACCGGGTTCAACAAGAACATCTTGCAACCCAGGCTAAACATGACCAGTCACTCATTTCGCTTGAGTGTACCGAATGTATTATCACCAACGGTTGGGATCAGCAACCGTTTCCCGAAAGGGACAACATCGAAATAGTTTAAAGAAGTAAATGTAATTTCTCTAGATCAAGTGACAATACACCCTAATTGGCAGCTAACCACTTAGCCATGTGACCTACCCAATTTTATACCATTTCCTGGTTGTGAGGCTAGAGGCCATAACATATAGATCACACCTTTATTTACTTTGAATGCCACATCGTCATATCTGCCAAATCACAAATTGATTTCCCCAAAAATACTACAAGTATACTGCTAGGAGAATTGAATTCCTCAGCCACCAAAGTAAATACGTACGGAGGTATCAACTTACGCGATCTATTAAATAAACTCTGTCAGACATTCTTCCATACAGGTCAGCCTGGGATTGGACAGACCGAAGGTACTGTTCAGTAAATCCATCTTAGGCAATTTCTACCTAGGATCTACTGAACAGCCCTTACATAACTCCATCTTCAATTATCTTCATCATATTTGATTCGCAACGCTAATGCCATATGGAGTGGTTTTCAAATAATATATCTAATCACGGTCTCTCCATATTGACAACGGAAATGGTCAAAATATTTGATAGTCGGTGATTTAACTATCAAAGGAAAACATGTGTACAAACAACGATCATATTCCCAAATGGAAATCTTACCAATCAATCATCATTTCATTTCCCAATTTTCCATTTATTATTTCCATATATTCATAAATTCCTTATTTTCTAAAATTAGAAAATATACGTTATTAACTTTGGAAAACGTTTCCATTTCTGATTCACGCATCAACATCTTCCCACCTCTATCATTCTCTAATTGTAAACTAGTAAGAGAACAACTTCCCAAGCATAAACCCCGAAGACCGAAACCAACATCAGATCGATACCCAGAAAGCCATTCAAATCAACTAATTTCCAATTAGTTTCTAATTTTAGTAATTCCATTTAAATTCCTAATTCAAACCCCAAATTCCATTATAATATTTTATTTGAAAAATATTTACTTTCATCTAATTTTCACATAGAGTGTGAGTAATATTTCTTTATATAATCAAAACAATTTCATTTCGTATTTAAAAACAATATCTCAAACCCGAATTCTATTTATATTTTTATTTGCAGAATTATTCATACAAATCTTATTTCATTTCCAACATTTATAATCTCATTGCAAATTTCCTTTATAACTACTACGTTCACATTCCATTTCAATTGTCGGTGTTAAAACAGATTTTTACTTCTCTATATAAATTCAAATTTATATATTCAATTTATCAAATGATAAATATTTTACTTAATTTATAAAACATTATTTATAAATTAATCTTCTCAATTTATCTGTTAAAACCGATTTCTATTAAATATTCTCTTTAAATCCATCTTCTCGTAATTCCTTTATAACTCGTCAATTTCCTTTTATAATTCTATTTATTTTATAAAATATTTCCTTTTATAATTATCCTATTTATTTTATATAAATATTTCATTTATATAATTCTATTTATTTCATATAAATATTTCCTTTTTATAATTCTATATAAATATTTTATAAAATCCTTTGATTTTATAAATAATTTCTTTTATAAAATCCTTTGATTTTATAAATATTTTCTTTTATAAAATCCTTTGATTTTATAAATATATTATTTTCAATATACACTTGGAAAATTCTCATTTTACATCCTAGTATTTCTTACGGTATTTTAGAAATACCAAACTATAGTACCAGTGTCATCCACACATACAAAATCAATCACAGAAAATATATCACATCATTTAATGTACTAGAATAGTGGAAGGTAAATGCTTCAAAATATAAAGTGTTATCAGTTATGGCTCAAGATGTACTTTATATTCCTATTAATAGCGTTACTTTAGAATCTGCATTTAGTGTTAGGTGGTAGGGTTTTGGATCAATTCAGAAGTTCCTTGAATCTGGAAATAGTAGAAGCTTTAATTTGTATTAGAGATCTGTGTTCTAAATTTGCATTGAAGAATTTAGAGGTTAGAAAGAATTTTAGACATTCCCATTCATTATAAATTTTATATAATTTCTAAATCTCAGTAAGTTATAATTATACTTGTTTGCATGCATATTTTGTATCACCTTTTTTATTTTGTTGTCGTTCTGATTTTCTTTCACCAATGTCAATAATTTTCAGGTTCATCGGGAGTATGATAGTGTGGAATCAGAAAGCTTTGAATAACTTGGGTGTAGCCGTTGATGGATGCTGAATGTGGTTCATTCCATTTTTCCCAGGTGAGATCATTTTGTAATGAAAGCTATGTGTTTTATGTTTTTTAAGGCAACTTAGTAAATAACTAATTCGATAAGCTTTACCTAGTTCTTCTCATCCAGTAATTATGACAAGAACAATACTGTGCGAACAAGAATATACTGCCATATACTGTGCAAACAAGAACAATACTGTTTTGATATTTTCTGGTAATAAGATATAGATGAAACTGTTGTGATTCCTAATGGTTAATGCTTAAAGTAGGTTGAATACATCATTTTCCTTAGTGCCTTTGTTCACAATAACCAGATTAGCTAATGGTTAAATTATATATAATCTCAAAATGCATGTATAAGCCTTACTGCCAAATAGCTAAATTCCTAGTATGCTTATATTATTAATTGAAAGCGGACAAGTATGAAATACTTTCATTAATAATAATTATTATTGCACGTCTGCACCTATCAGCGTGTTTTAAATGATTGATAGTACTCTTATCTTTTTTCTGTGTTGATTATTAGTTGTTCGTTGTTTCTGGAAAGTGATAGCATATGTAGTTTCCATTTATCTATATTGTACTCACTAGTGCCTTGAATACAATCGCATGCAGTATATATAGTTTCCATATATATATATATATATATATATATATATATATATATATATATATATATTGGTAACAACCTGGAAAATCAGAACCAATTTAAAAATTTTATTTTAGCAATTTTAATGTATTTTGATAATTTAAAATGAATTACTTTAAATAATAACAACGGAAAATTTATTTTCAACGAAGTTAAAACGAATAAATTTATATTAATTATAATTCGAGCCTGAAATGGCGCGGTAGTTTGAAAATTCGATTTCAAATTTCAAATGAATGTACAGGATTCAAAATAAATCAAATTTCAGTGAAACTAGAAATATTTGAATTTGTTTAACGATATCTTTCTAATGGATCTAAGAAACTGAGATTTTGTTTTATAAGCTGTAAGTTATGGCTAAATTAAATTCAGAAAAGTCGCTGCGGAATTTATATATATGTTAATGTATATATATAGCCCTTAAAATAGCCATTTTACAAATGACCTTCGTTTTCGACGAAACCACTTTTGTTGAATCCGGGATGTCGAATTATTGCTAGATTCCAAAATTCAATTTTTGAAATCAATATGCGGGTGTGACAAAGGAAAACGTGTTTTGACAATTTCAGTCAATTTGGATCGACCAGAAAATGGCCATTTTTCAAACGGTCACTAAATTTGACGAAATTAGTTTTGTTAGGACCGTATCGTCAAAACATAGCTAGATTTATTTTTCTGGAACTTTTAGAGTTAGTATGTGACCCCAGTAAATTGAAATGTGCGTTTGAATTTAAAATATAATGATTTATATTTTAAACTTAGCGGAAACTGATCATAACAGCCGAATTGGGTTACGAAACATATCCCATTGTATTTGGAACGGGGGTAATTAGTTAAGGATGACAGTTGTTGGTTTGATTTGGAGTTCGGGACGACAACAAGTTATTTTTGGAATTAAACAAAATATTATACAAATATATATACCCCCACTACTAAAACCCTAGCCCATTTCAGCCCAAATTAAACCTGCCGCCACCTGCTCTTCTAAGGTGGAAAAAAAATTCAAAAACAAATCGCTAAAATTCTTCAAATCCACACCTTAACTGAAGGAATTTTCTGCCGCGATTTTGAAGAGCATGGAAAGCTCTGGAGATTCAATGGTGATGATCAGTTCTCGATCATCGTGGAGGCAGCATTCTCGGCTCAACGATGACGCATTCGAGGCCGTTTCCACGACGCTGGGTGGCGGCGAACTTGACAAGACGGGTAGGTGCCGATGGATCTTAGGAAGGCCGACATCGTCCACTTGCCTGATCGACGTCCGGTGAAGCAATGACGTGGCACAGCGAAACCCTAGTTCTGGGTTATGGGTTCGGTTTGTTCGTTAATTGCCTGTCGAAGAACAGAGGTAGTTTTTACTACTTTTGTTATTGTTTTAAAAATCTGAATTGTGTATAAATAAATTTAATAAAAATATAATTTTTATAAAAAGCATTGTAAATAAAAAATTATAATTTATATATAAATTACTTCAATAAAAATATGATAAATATAAAATAGCATAGATTTTTAAAATAATAAAAAGATTTTTTTTTAATAATATATAACTTTGTTTTTAGATAATAAATAACATCGTAGAATCAGATTTTCATATGAATAAAATTGTTTTTAATATACATATATAGTGTCGAATTGAAAATTTTGAATTCATTGAATTGAAAAATATGATTCCATTGAATTGAAAAATATGATTTCATTGAATTGAAAAATACGATTTCATTGAATTGAAATATATGATTTCTTTGTAAATAGAAAATATGTTTTCTTTGATTAGAAAAAATATGATTTTTATCATACGTTAGAAATATTTTTATGAAGATAAAAATAGGATTTTTGTTGTATATAAGCAAATATTTTTAAATCAATAAAAATATGATTTTTTTTTCATATGTATGCTATTTATAAAATAGTGAGGTTTAAGTAATTATTTTTAGAAAGCTAAAATATGTTTTTTAGATTATAAATTGTATTTATAAAATAATCATACTGTGAAATAATTAAAGATATACGAAAAACAGGATTTTTAACACATGTATGTTATTTATAAAATAGACGTATTAGAGTACAGGGAAAAATCTAAAATTGACAACAAAAGCACGACGGAGTGGAAACCAAAGGTGAGAACTTCTCACTTTAATTTGTTTTCTAGTTAAATATATACTAGGATGCAGACGGTGCTTAGCAGCACTCGACACCCGTCGTCCACAGAACGTGGACAACTTGTTTGATTGTATATTGTGATGTGAAATTGTTGGTGTTTGTGATGTGGAATAAAATATACATGTATTGAATAAAATAATTTATCGTTAAAATATAATTTTCAACGTGTATGTGAATGAAATAAATATTCATTTACAAATCATACGATTTGTTTATGTACACCCATTTGACTGATATTGATTGGGACGATAAAATTTTACACATCGCCCAACTACACAAATAATATTCAGTATTTGTTGGTTGAAACCCCACACGGGTATTGGGATAACATTTAGCGTACACTAATCCCAATTGTTTAGTTGTATGTCAATTGATTGGTTGACGGACTGTTATAAGCGTTAAATATTTATATTTAATGCTTATGTAGTGTAGAATGCACTCTGGATGATGGTTGATTGTTTATCATGGCTGTTGTATACATGTGTTGCATGAAATATACATAAACAATATTATATGGTAATTGACTGTGTCTGATTCCAATTCAAAAAGAAGTAATATTTTAAAATAACGAATCTTTTAAAATAAGGAATATTTTAAAATAATATTCAGAAAAGAATCAAAACATGATTTGGATGTCCGATTTGGGATGGACATGAAAATATTTAAATATATAAAGCCGTGTTGATTAGATTAGCGCCATTTCGACATGAACGATATTTATATCGATTTTATTCATTTTTAAAATGAGTATCGAAAAGGAAATAATTTCAAAATCAAATATTTTGAAAATATCTCCATTTATATTATAATGATGTAGTATATTCAATTTTAGGTTTAAAATTGAAAATGAAGTTAGAATCGATTTTAAAACAAATTTATAAAAATATGTTTTGAACGGAATATAATATATATATATATATATTAATGGCCCGAATAGAACGCGTCGCTGTAGTTTGTGAATTTCGACCATTGACTTCGAATGGACATTACGGGAGATCCGACCGTCGGATTCTCCTAAAACTGAAACCGTTGAGTTCGTATCGAAAAGAGCTTTCTAACGAATATTAGAGATTTGAAATATAATGGTTGGATTTGGAACTATGTCCAAATCAAATTTGGAAAAGTTCGCTATAAGTGCAGTTCGATGGTTGTTTATGGAAATCGACTGTACGGGCCTTGATAAAATTATTTAAAATATCAATAATTAGTGTAAAATCATAAGAACAGATTTGGAAAAAATTGGGATGAAAAATTCCATATCTGAAAAGATAAAAATAGATTTTTATCTTTATCGAAATGAACTAGTTATGAACTAGAATTATAATCCAATTATTTCTAAATAAATAAATTGGATTTGAAATGGTTTTAAAAATAACCAGAATTTCCAATATATGAATTGGGATGGATTTGAATTGAAATTATCTTAGGGATATTTCGATATTGGATTCTGTGATTATATAGGCATTGTGGAGGAATTTGGAAGATATATATATCGTTATTCCAATACGATGTTTGTTGAGCTTAGAATTTGATATTGAATATAAGCTGATATATTTTATGTTCGGAGTCTTGTATTTAATATCAAATGGGATTTTGGGTTGTCGTGAACGGTGTATTCAGTAACACTGTTCTTGAACCCCATGTGAAGAGAATAAATCTTTTAATTAAGATTGTTAGAGTTACCAATTATATTTAATAATTGGAATAAAATGGAATGTGAATTGGGCTTATCGTGAACTGTGTTTTTTTTGCGACATTTGTTCTTTAACCCGATTTACAGTGAAATGTGATTAGGAATTTATGAATCTTTTGTTAAGATTTAAAGGAGATTTTCCAAATTAAAGTTTTCCAATTTAACATATTAAATTGGAATTGAATGGAATTCGATTGATAATAATCGAAGTGAACTTCTGTCGAGGAAGACTGTTAATACATATGGAATTTAAAATGCTTTGTCGTTATTCCATTTATATTATTAGTCGGATACGAAAATTTATATCGATTATATATTGATTACTTTTTCTGTGAAGATTCCACAAATAATGGAATGTGATTTTGGATTTATCGTGAACCGTGTTTTAAATGACATTGGTTCTTTAACCCAGTTAAAGATAAGATTAATTTCTTAGCTTTGAATAATCATTAATATTGAATTTTGGGAAAATTAAAACTAAGTGGAGTTTTAATGAATCTTTAATTAGATTGAAAAGTGAATGTGATAATTAAAATTATCAATCCAGGAAAATGATCCAGAATGGAGTATCACCAGTTTTGTAACGACCCGAGGATTTCCGGCCCTGAAAATCGACATAAATACCTTTACCGTAACTCATGCCGACCTTCCAAACACCGAAAACACTGGAATGTTATTAGAAAGAATTTAGAGGGTGAGATAAGAAAGAAAGAAATAATAGAATAGAAGAAGAAGAAGAAACCACACAACACAGAGTCTCACATCGCAGCGGAACAAAATATAATACAGAAATAAATCTTTATTGAGAGCTTTAAAAATACTTACAACATCAGCGTACATCATACCACGGGACAGTTATAATATCCTGTTCCCATATACAACACACAGCGGAATAGTAGCTATATAATATCATACGTCTGAACATCTCCATCTCGTCTCTGGGCGTCACAGCATTCGATAACCTGAACCTATACACCTCGGGCTAACCCGAGCATTTACAAAACACTGGGTTAGTCTGGTGAACTAGAGTGAGAAAAACCGACACAGTATTAAGGGTAACACACAACTTGATTTTTAAGTTAAAATATCTTCTAAAGAAAAGGATAATCGTAAGACCAAATCCAAACATAAATACGGACGGTTTTTACCTTACGATAATCCAAAAACATTTTTGAAACCAATATCTTTTCTGATATTATAATAATGTCTAAATACAAGTAAATAGAATCTAGCGGAACGCTTGCATCTCATACTCCACATATATAGTATACAAACAAAACCGCGGGCGCTTATTGGAGATTGGATTCCAACTATGACAAGGCATGGGACCACCTGCCGATAGTGTATCTCTAGAGGCGAATACACTGGGTTCAACAAGAACATCATGCAACCCGGCCCTCACATGACCGACCACTCATTTCTCTTGAGTGTATCGAATGTATATCACCGACGGTTGGGATCAACGACCGTCTTCCGAGAAGGGACAACATCGAATATAGATTAAAGAAGTAATTATGAATTTCTCTAGATAGGTGATTATACACCCCAATGGAAGCGAACCACATAGCCATGCTGCCTGCCCGATTTTTGTCATTTCCCGGTTGATGAGGCTTGAGGTTTAGATTAACTTTTGATCATCTGGTCATCATTCACTTTGAATGCCACATCGTCAGATCCGCTCTGATACCACTGTAACGACCCGAGAATTTTCGGCCCCGGAAATCGACATAAATACCTTTACCGCAACTCATTCCGACCTTCCAAACACTAGAACGTTATTAGAAGGAATTTAGAGGGTGAGATAAGAAAGAAAGAAATAATAAAATAGAAGAAGAAGAAGAAGAAACAACACAACACAGAGTCTCACATCGTAGCGGAACAAAATATAATACAGAAATAAATCTTTATTGAGAGCTCTAAAAATACTTACAATACCAGAGTACATCACACCACGTGATAGTTATAATATCCTGTTCCCATGTACAACACACTACGGAATAGTAGCTATATAATATCATACGTCTGAACATCTCCAGCTCGTCTCTGGGCGTCACAGCATTCGATAACCTGAACCTGTACACCCTAGGCTAACCCGAGCATTTACAAAACACTGGGTCAGTCTGGTGAACCAGAGTGAGAAAAACCCACACAGTATTAAGGGTAACACACAACTTGATTTTTAAGTTAAAATCTCTTCGAAAGAAAAGGATAATCGTAAGACCAAATCCACACATAAATACAGATGGTTTTTACCTTACGATAACCCAAAACATTTTTGAAACCAATATCTTTTCTAATATTATAATAATGTCTAAATACAAGTAAATATAATCTAGCGGAACACTTGCATCTCACGCTCCACATATATAGTATACAAACAAAACCACGAGCGCTTATTGGAGATTGGATTTCAACTATGACAAGGTATGGGACCACCTGCCGATAGTGTATCTCTAGAGGCGAATACACTAGGTTCAACAAGAACATCTTGCAACCCGGCCCTCACATGACCGACCACTCATTTCGCTTGAGTGTATCGAATGTATATCACCAACGGTTGAGTGTATCGAACGAATTTCTCTAGATAGGTGATTATAATTACTAATGGGAGCGACCCACATAGCCATGCCACCTGCCCGATTTTTGTCATTTCCCGGTTGATGAGGCTTGAGGTTTAGATTAACTTTTGATCATCTGGTCATCATTCACTTTGAATGCCACATTTTCAGATCCGCCAGATATCACTAATTGACATCCACAAAAATACTCTAGTTAGAAGTCAAGAGAATGGCTATTCTCCTCCAACAACTACATGACCCTTTGGAAATTCTCTGTCAGACACTCGTCTATACAAGTCATCCAGGAACAGGATGAACCGAAGGCACTCTCCTATTGCATCAATATAGGAATCACCCCATGGATCAGTAGCGAGAAGTCCTTGCAACCCGTAGATTTCAACCATGACAGAATCACAGCTTATCTCTGCTTGCCAAGCAGAGAATATTAGTGGTTCTTTCGTTTATGAAAATCCAAGGTCTTCAATGCTCCATCTCGATCATCTTCTGATATCTTCACGTATTTGTTGGTCAGAATGGTATTCGAATATAAATTCGATCTTGGTCTTTCCATACCAACAATCGTATTGGATAGGTTTGATAATCGGTGATTTAACTATCAAAATATACAGTGTTTCAATCATGACACTCCAATGAGTTCACTGGTTCAGTATTCGGCACCCCTTGGCCTTTAACTTTAAACCAAACTAGTTCACTTCTGATTAATTAAAACTTCTAACTCTTTAATATTTAAAAATACGAAAATTGAATTCTTATATGCTAATGCCCTTCAAATCATTTCATTATAATACTTAGAAAAATAACTAATAGCCATATTCAATTTCCACTGAATTCTCCTTTCAAAAACATTTATTACATCATTCTTTACTATTTAAACTTGAGGAATCCCTTCAGGTTATTATTCGTAAACAACGTTACGCAATATCGTTTATTCCATTCTTGAACTATTAACTAATATTTATTAGTATAAAATAGAACTAAACTTTATATTTCCTTTTCTTAGGATCTCTCGTTATATATTCATCAAATTTCACCAAACGTTGCATTATTTCACTAATGGAAATAATCAATTATCGCTAACCTCTCTTATGAGTACCAACTAATATCAACTTCAGATAATCCCGATGTTGTTCAAGTTGGGGTATTTTAATTACCTCTCAGACCTTGATCAACAACGTTCTTACCCACAGATAAATATAAGTTGTAATCAAAAATCAATATTCCATTCCAATCTCAAAACACATTCCATTATAACTTGGATTTGGTTATACAACCCTATGATCCCCTTTTTAAAACCTTATTTAAATTTAAACAATATTCATTTAACTATTTCAATCAAAACACATTAATTTGATAATCAATTCCAATTCAAAATGGTTTATTTAATTAACTCAAAACTCGATTATCTCGTTAACCGATTCCAATTGATCCTCGCTTTAAATTAATCAAAAATATAATTAATTTAAATAATTCCATTAATTGTTTCTTTACAAAACAATTATCCAAATTTTAACCACTTGATTCATTTCTTATTCTCATACTTCTAGACCTGATTAACATCAGAATTTACTTTAAAAAAATAAATTAATAACAAATCAAAGTCTTAAATAAATAAAATAATTTTTTATTTCTCTTTGATAACTTTTATTCAAAATAATATATTCAAAAATATATCTCCAGTTATAAAATAAATTTTATAACTTCATCTCTATTGACTCACCTGACGGTGAATCAATATCTATAAAACGATTGATTTTATAACCCATACGCTGCCAAATACTAAACCAATACCGCCCATTGGTTTAAACAAAACACAGGTTGACTTTTCAGTAAATGATCACAAACCAAATCAATCACCAATCATGACAGTTCATAAATGATAATACGAAAATAAATAATATATTTGAGGAATCCGATTGGATCCCTCCAACCTTTTCTTCCCTGTATACAAATTGGTTATCACAAACCAGATCATTCAGTTTCACTTAACTGATAATAATAAATAACGACCATTAACATCAAACAATTCACAAGCAATTCAAACAGTTCAAGCAATTTTTACACGTTTATTTTATAAACGTGACCAACAAGGTATGTTATCTTTATTGGAACTAATCGTTAAAATAACGATTTAGTAATTCACTGAAATTAAACGACGGTTTAATTTCATCAATTAAATCAACAAATAATTATAATACTAGCAAACAATCAACCATAGCAAACAGAGCACACAAAAAAACCAATTTATATAAAATATAAATAGGGAAACTGAGTGAGTTTAACTCACCTTAATTTCCGTTTGTCATTGAAGCGATTCGTCTTAATTAAATCAAATGAGCGTTTAATTTAATTAAAGTTCCTAGCCATCTCTAGTTGTGTCCAAGTCAGTTCCAAAATATAGGGTTCGAAGGTACGATTCCATGTCTCTTGTCTGGCTAAATTCTGATAACATATGTAAGAGTTGTACAGGTATAAGCATATGGTTTTTAATTTAATATTTAATTACCTTAACTAAAATTATTAATCAAACTATTAATTACTTTTCAGTTATGGATAATATGGTCCATCGTTTACGTTTCCTCCAGTATTCGTTCGTCTCGTTTATCCCGATTCTGCAACAAAATATGATTCAAGTTTTAGTTATCACAAACTAACTAAACTAAATATTACTTAAGTAAATAATTAATTACGTTTATTACTTAATTTAATGGTTGTCCCTTGATTTGGAAAAAACACGGTGACACTTCCAGTTGCTCCACAACCCAGACTTTCAAAGTTAGGAGGGCCGACTAATTCTTCGTTGTGCCTGTCCAAAACGTTGCCCTTGGTCTTCGTTTTTAACTATACAAAGGCACAAATTATAGCCATATAAGCATACTATTTAAATAACTCATTTTCCATTAAGATTTAATCATTTAATTACTCTCGTTTGTCTCTGAAAACACAGGGCCAAAATTTGTGGTTCCCTTAACAGTGTTGTCCTTTCTCGTTTTGTTTCTGCATCAATTCACATTTCACTATTAGTTTATAAATCTAATTTCTTGAACAAATGATAACCTAGTTTAGTTAGTTAATCAACCTTTAATTACGGTGGAATATCTTGGCCGATACTGGTTTACATCCTCCCAGGTTCTTCGTTGCCCAACTCTTCATCACGCTCGACCAACTTTGCCACCTGCCGTTCACATTTGTTTCCAAGGAAAACATTGTTGGCTTCCTTTGTTCAAATACAACCCACCAACTCCTTTGTTCCCGTTTAAATTGCTCTGTCCATTCGTCCCTTCACTGTTCCAGGCTTCTATCAAAACCTGCTCGCCCTAAAACAACCCTCGTCGCGTCGCCAACTGTCCACCGGCGTCACATCAGGGATGACCCCCATCTGCGCCGCCACGGCACGGATCTACGCCGGCAGCACGGCCACGCTCGACGCCTCCGGCAGCCACCAAAACGCCTTCGACCGCCACCACTATATGCCCCAATTTCGGCCACGATCATGCTTGGTTTCAGATCATGACCGATCAGATTGAAGTTCTCATTAAGCTCTTTGATTATGTACTTGGAAGTAGTTGATTTCACTGAGTGGTTTTCAAGATAATTGGAAGGATAAAATCGATCAATGTTGATCGTTAAAACATAGTGGAGGTGCAATGAAGGTCTGTTGACCATGCATGTTTCACAATTAGGGTTGGACCACTTTAAGATGCTATTTATAGTGGACCATTTAACAGTATTTTATTTTTAACGAAACTTACGGGTAAAGTAATTGATTAAAACCCCTACAAATGATCTCTGTTTACTGATAAAAATGCTAATCTTAGTGTAAAAAGATATTCCGGATACAATTGGACAAGTTTCGTCGAATTCCGACATCGTATGGAAAATTTTCCTTTATAAAACCAAAAATAAATAAGCGCTTAATTTTTCCACGATCACCAGACAAATCATATCAGCACGAAACTTTGAAATCTTACAATAATGTTTCAATACAAACCCAACGACACCAGTTTCGTCGCATTCTGAGACTGTTTTCCCGATAGGCTATTTTTACGCGCACCGCAATGCCATTTTGAACACCAAATTTGCCGGTCTCTAAAAATAGCAAACTATATACCTATCCTGACTCTAATCGACGATACAAACTCAAAGGAATTGGTTTTGCGGCCTAGTTCGATCGTCTATTCAAGTTATGCCCAATTATCTCTTTATTAATTTAATTACGTGTTGTAGAAAATGATCAGGCGTTTATGGCTACCGGGTCACATACGATATCGGTTTTCTACGCAATTTACCACCGTACAATAATTTAACATTACGGTCCCAATGAAACTAATTTCGTCGAAAACAAAGTCCGTTTGCAAAACGGCTATTTTAAAGGCCTATAATTTAATAACGATTTTCACAGTGATTATTTCAAATTTTGATTTGGCCATACCTAACAATCTATAACACAAAATCTAAAATTTTCTCTTTTATATAAAAATTATCGTCAATACGGTTCCAATGTTTCTTGTTTCATAGAAATCCGACTTATATCGGATTCTGTATTCTCGGTTAAAGTTCAAAACCAAATATTACGAACTGCCGCGCGATTTCGCGCCCGTTTTATATTATAAATAAAATTAACGTTAAACTTCGTTTTAAATAACGAATTAAATAATAAAAATCATTAATACTCCAATAGATAATATTTAAAATAATAAATTAAATTAAATATTCGGCTACCAAAATATGGGACGTTACATTCTTCCCTCCTTAATATAGTTTCATCCTCGAAATTGCTAAGGTAAGAAAGAACGTTATAAACCCATTAATTTCCAAATTCAATTTAGTTTAAATCAAAAATCAATTCAATACTGCAAATAAATATTTTCAAAAATATTGAAAATTTTCTAACACCTTAAATTTTCGAAAAAAATTCGCCAGCACCTCCTTTGTATGGCTCAATCGGTACAACTACAGCTCGCCTTTCTAGGCCTTCTCCAATCCAAAAGATAATAAAACAGCCAAGTGGCTTGCCAAATAGGCTCACAAATCACCAAACCCATATAAAAATAAACGTGTACCTTTTTGTTTGGCATATCATTATATCCTTTCCATCTACTACCCTGTCAGCACATACAAATGCATTCCCAAACAAAATTCCAATTTTACCCTCAAAACCAAATCCTTCACGCGTCCAAGTCAAATCCCATTCTTAACTCAATTTCCGTCCATTATCAATTTCAACTCTTAACTCACCAATCCAATACCATTTCAGATTCAAGTCTCACAATTCACAATCTGATCCTACTTGATATATTGTATCTCGATTCAATTTCCAGTTAATTGGTTTCAATTCAATCCATTTTTGCTTTCCCAATTTCTATTTAATTTTTGCCTTTGTTCAAACAATTTCCCTGGGAGTTTTTTAAACAGTTTAGCTCCCCAAAAATCAAATATTCCTTTTTGGATTTCAAACAACTTGTTTTCCTCAAAACAATTTAAAACAAGGTTTTTGGTAGTAATCTGTTACTTAGAACTCAAAAATGAACACTGATGATGTGGCCAGCATCATCAGAGTTATTTCCCAGCGATCGAAGTGAGTTCAATACTATATCACTTATCAAAACCGTATTTAAACATTTTCATTTTGAAATCTATTTCAAAATACCAAACACGATGCTCGTAAAAAAAATTAAAATCTCCCAGGATTTTAAAATTCTCATATATTCAATCCAAGTTCATTTGCAATCACCTTTCCCACTTTTTGGGAATTTTAATTCCAATTCTGATTTTAATTTCAGATTTAATAAATATGCTTTTATATTATACGAATTCTAATTAGTTATTTATATAACTATTTCAATTATAATCTCATTCGACTATAATAACAAGCAACACATCCAATATATTATAATATTTCCAATATATATATTTTCTTTATATCAAAATATAATTTGGGTAAATTATTTCATTTACCCTCTTTTAAAACATACTGTGTCGGTTTATCATACTTGAGTGTTTAGAAACCTCTATCGATACAGTGGATCAAACTGATCGATCAGAACTCATAAACAGCTCAACCAATAAATCTCCACAATATAAAACAATTTTTATAAAATCTACAAGTATGTTCACTCGTATATATATACTCAACTCAATCTAGGGTATTACTAACCCCATCTCTATTGAGTCACGCCATAGAGGCAAGGTAATCACTTAACCTTCAGCTCTGATACCACTGTAACGACCCGAGGATTTCCGGCCCCAGAAATCGACATAAATACCTTTACCGCAACTCATTCCGACCTTCCAAACACTGAAAACACTGGAACGTTATTAGAAGGAATTTAGAGGGTGAAATAAGAAAGAAAGAAATAATAGAATAGAAGAAGAAGAAGAAACAACACAACACAGAGTCTCACATCGCAGCGGAACAAAATATAATACAGAAATAAATCTTTATTGAGAGCTTTAAAAATACTTACAATATCAGAGTACATCATACCACGGGACAGTTATAATATCCTGTTCCCATATACAACACACAGCGAAATAGTAGCTATATAATATCATATGTCTGAACATCTCCATATCGTCTCTGGGCGTCACAGCATTCGATAACCTGAACCTATACACCCCGGGCTAACCCGAGCATTTATAAAAAAACCGGGTTAGTCTAGTGAACTAGAGTGAGAAAAACCGACACAGTATTAAGGGTAACACACAACTTGATTTTTAAGTTAAAATATCTTCGAAAGAAAAGGATAATCGTAAGACCAAATCCAAACATAAATACGGACGATTTTTACCTTACGATAACCCAAAATTTTTTTGAAACCAATATCTTTTCTGATATTATAATAATGTCTAAATACAAGTAAATAGAATCTAGCGGAACGCTTGCATCTCATGATCCACATATATAGTATACAAACAAAACCGCGGGCGCTTATTGGAGATTGGATTCTAACTATGACAAGGCATGGGACCACCTGCCGATAGTGTATCTCTAGAGGCGAATACACTAGGTTCAACAAGAACATCATGCAACCCGGCCCTCACATGACCGACCACTCATTTCGCTTGAGTGTATCGAATGTATATCACCGACGGTTGGGATCAACGACCGTCTTCCGAGAAGGGACAGCATCGAATATAGATTAAAGAAGTAAATATGAATTTCTCTAGATATGTGATTATACACCCCAATGGAAGCGACCCACATAGCCATGCTGCCTGCCCGATTTTTGTCATTTCCCGGTTGATGAGGCTTGAGGTCTAGATTAACTTTTGATCATCTGGTCATCATTCACTTTGAATGCCACATCGTCAGATCCGCCAGATATTAGTAATTGACATCCACAAAAATACCCTAGTTAGAAGTCAAGAGAACGGCTATTCTCCGCCAACAACTGTAGCACATTTGAAGAAATCAACATTCGTGACCCTTTGGAAATACTCTGTCAGACACTCGTCCATACAAGTCATCCAGGAACAGGATGAACCGAAGGCACTCTCCTACTGCATCCAATATAGGAATCACCCCATGGATCAGTAGCGAGAAGTCCTTGCAACCCGTAGATTTCAACCACGACAGAATAACAACTTTTCTCTGCTTTCCAGACAGAGAATATTAGTGGTTCTTCCATTTATGAAAATCCACGGTCTTCAATGCTCCATCTCGATCATCTTCTGATATCTTCACGTATTTGTTGGTCAGAATGGTATTCGAATATAAATTCGATCCCGGTCTTTCCATACCAACAATCATATTGGACAGATTTGATAGTCGGTGATTTAACTATCAAAATATACAGTGTTTCAATCATGACACTCCAATGAGTTCACTGGTTCAGTATTCGGCATCCCTTGGCCTTTAACTTTAAACAAAACTAGTTCACTTCTGCTTAATTAAAACTTCCAACTCTTTAATATTTAAAAATACGAAAATTGAATTCTTATATGCTAATGCCCTTCAAATCATTTCATTATAATACTTAGAAAAATAACTAAGAGCCATATTCAATTTCCACTAAATTCTCCTTTCAAAAACATTTATTACATCATTCTTTACTATTTAAACTTGAGGAATCCTTTCAGGTTATTATTCGTAAACAATGTTACGCAATATCGTTTATTCCATTCTTGAACTATCAACAAATATTTATTAGTATAAAATAAAACTAAACTTCACATTTCCTTTTCTTCGGATCTCTCATTATATATTCATCAAATTTCACCAAACGTTGCATTATTTCACTAATGGAAATAATCAATTATCGCTAACCTCTCTTATGAGTACCAACTAATATCATCTTCAGATAATCCCGATGTTGTTCAAGTTAGGGTATTTTAATTACCTCTCAGCCGTTGATCAACAACGTTCTTACCCACAGATAAATATAAGTCGTAATCAAAAATCAATATTCCATTCCAGTCTCAAAACACATTTCATTATAACTTGGATTTGGTTATACAACCCTATGATCCCCTTCTTAAAACCTTATTTCAATTTAAACAATATTCATTTAAATATTTCAATCAAAACACATTAATTTGAATCAATTCCAATTCAAAACGGTCGATTTAATTAACTCAAAACTCGATTATCTCGTTAACCGATTCCAATTGATCCTCGCTTTAAATTAATCAAAAATATAATTAATTTAAATAATTCCATTAATTTTTTCTTTACAAAAAAATTATCCAAATTTAAACCACTTGATTCATTTCTTATTCTCATACTTGTAGACCTGATTAACATCAGAATTTACTTTAAAAAAATAAATTAATAACAAATCAAAGTCTTAAATAAATAAAATATTTTTTTATTTCTCTTTGATAACTTTTATTCAAAATAATATATTCAAAAATCTATCTCCAGTTATAAAATAAATTTTATAACTTCATCTCTATTGACTCACCTGACGGTGAATCAATATCTATAAAACGATTGATTTTATAACCCATACGCTGCCAAATACTAAACCAATACCGCCCATTGGTTTAAACAAAACACAGGTTGACTTTTCAGTAAATGATCACAAACCAAATCAATCACCAATCATGACAGTTCATATATGATAATATGAAAATAAATAATATATTTGAGGAATCCGATTGGATCCCTCCAACCTTTTCTTCCCTGTATACAAATTGGTTATCACAAACCAGATCATTCAGTTTCACTTAACTGGTAATAATAAATAACGACCATTAACATCAAACAATTCACAAGCAATTCAAACAGTTCAAGCAATTTCTACACGTTTATTTTATAAACGTGACCAACAAGGTATGTTATCTTTATTGGAACTAATCGTTAAAATAACGATTTAGTAATTCACTGAAATTAAACGACGGTTTAATTTCATCAATTAAATCAACAAATAATTATAATACTAGCAAACAATCAACCATAACAAACAGAGCACAAAAAAAACAATTTATATAAAATATAAATGGGGAAACTGAGTGAGTTTAACTCACCTTAATTTCCGTTTGTCGCTGAAGCGATTCGGCTTAATTAAATCAAATGAGCGTTTAATTTAATTAAAGTTCCCAGCCATCTCCAGTTGTGTCCAAGTCAGTTCCAAAATATAGGGTTCGAAGGTACGATTCCATGTCTCTTGTCTGGCTAAATTCTGATAACATATGTAAGAGTTGTACAGGTATAAGCATATGGTTTTTAATTTAATATTTAATTACCTTAACTAAAATTATTAATCAAACTATTAATCACTTTTCAGTTATGGATAATATGGTCCATCGTTTACGTTTCCTCCAGTATTCGTTCGTCTCGTTTATCCCAATTCTGCAACAAAATATGATTCAAGTTTTAGTTATCACAAACTAACTAAACTAAATATTACTTAAGTAAATAATTAATTACGTTTATTACTTAATTTAATGGTTGTCCCTTGATTTGGAAAAAACACGGTGACACTTCCAGTTGCTCCACAACCCAGACTTTCAAAGTTAGGAGGGCCGATTAATTCTTCGTTGTGCCTGTCCAAAACGTTGCCCTTGGTCTTCGTTTTTAACTATACAAAGGCACAAATTATAGCCATATAAGCATACTATTTAAATAACTCATTTTCCATTAAGATTTAATCATTTAATTACTCTCGTTTGTCTCTGAAAACACCGGGCCAAAATTTGTGGTTCCCTTAACAACGTTGTCATAAATCTAATTTCTTGAACAAATGATAACCTAGTTTAGTTAGTTAATCAACCTTTAATTACGGCGGAATATCTTGGCCGATACTGGTTTACATCCTCCAAGGTTCTTCGTTGCCCAACTCTTCATCACACTCGACCAACTTTGCCACCTGCCGTTAACATTTGTTTCCAAGGAAAACATTGTTGGCTTCCTTTGTGCAAATACAACCCACCAACTCCTTTGTTCCCGTTTAAACTGCTCTGTCCATTCGTCCCTTCACTGTTCCAGGCTTCTATCAAAACCTGCTCGCCCCAAAACAACCCTCGTCGCGTCGCCAACTGTCCACCGGCGTCACATCAGGGATGACCCCCATCTGCGCCGCCACGGCACGGATCTACGCCGGCAGCACGGCCACGCTCGACGCCTCCGGTAGCCACCAAAACGCCTTCGACCGCCACCACTATATGCCCCAATTTCGGCCACGATCATGCTTGGTTTCAGATCATGACCGATCAGATTGAAGTTCTCATTAAGCTCTTTGATTATGTACTTGGAAGTAGTTGATTTCACTGAGTGGTTTTCAAGATAATTGGAAGGATAAAATCGATCAATGTTGATCGTTAAAACATAGTGGAGGCGCAATGAAGGTGTGTTGACCATGCATGTTTCAGAATTAAGGTTGGACCACTTTAAGATGCTATTTATAGTGGACCATTTAATAGTATTTTATTTTTAACGAAACTTACGGGTAAAGTAATTGATTAAAACCCCTACAAATGATCTCTGTTTACTGATAAAAATGCTAATCTTAGTGTAAAAAGATATTCTGGATCCAATGGGACAAGTTTCGTCGAATTCCGACATCGTATGGAAAAATTTCCTTTATAAAACCAGAAATAAACAAGCGCTTAATTTTTCCACGATCACCAAACAAATCATATCAGCACGAAACTTTGAAATCTTACAATAATGTTTCAATACAAACCCAACGACACCAGTTTCGTCGCATTCTGAGACTGTTTTCCCGGTAGGCTATTTTTACGCGCACCGTAATGCCATTTTGAACACCAAATTTGCCGGTCTCTAAAAATAGCAAACTATATACCTATCCTGACTCTAATCGACGATACAAACTCAAAGGAATTGGTTTCGCGACCTAGTTCGATCGTCTATTCAAGTTATGCCCAATTATCTCTTTATTAATTTAATTACGCATTGCAGAAAATGAACGGGCGTTTATGGCTACCGTGGTCACATTCGACATCGGTTTTCTACGCAATTCACCACCATACAGTAATTTAACATTACGGTCCTAATGAAACTAATTTCTTTGAAAACGAAGTCTTTCTTCAAAACGGCTATTTTAAAGGCCTATAATTTAATAACGATTTTCACAGCGATTATTTCAAATTTTGATTTGGCCATAACTAACAATCTATAACACGAAATATGAAATTTTCTCTTTCATATGAAAATTATCGTCAGCACGGTTCCAACGTTTCTTGTTTCACAGAAATCCGACTTATATCGGATTCTGTATTCTCAATTAAAGTTCAAAACCAAATATTACAAACTGCCACGCGATTTTGAGCTCGTTTTATATTATAAATAAAATTAACGTTAAACTTTGTTTAAATAACGAATTAAATAATAAAAATCATTAATACTCTAATATATAATATTTAAAATAATAAATTAAATTAAATATTCGACTACCAAAATATGGGACGTTACAAGTTTTACTCCAAACGATAGTTAAATCTTTAATTAGATTTGAACGTGAAATGGTAATTAATATTTACTGATAACACTGTGGTGTTAGATATGGAGTAATACCAGTTTTGCTCCATGGGATGAATAGGTTGGGATTGGGAAATATAATAAATGATTACTTCGGTAAGGTTCGCTAATCCCGACTGTTTGGAAAACCTTAATATGGTTTGAAATGATATCAAAAAGAAGATTAAAGAATAGATTTAAAAATTTATCTTTGATAAAATTATTAGGAACCTTTCCCAAAGTATAAGAATATTTGAATAAAGGAATATTCTAGATTGGAATGAGGCATACTTGTGTTTTTATAGCACTTGTTTATTATATGCGCGAGTTATTCAGAAAGACCAGGTTTATCCCATTCTGAATAACTGATTCGACGATATGTCGAGGATGAAGACGGTGGTTGAAGACCAGAGGTCTTCACATCGTTTGGATGATTACTGATGTCTTGATTAGGTTGTACACCCAAGACAAGGTAATAAGTGGTGATCGTACAGACGTACTTGGAGATCGACTGGATATGCGAGGACCTCTCTCCTGTATTGGACATACGGGACGAGGAATAAGGTGCCTCCGGTTTCATTTAGACCTAGAACGAACTTGTAAATGGATGTGTGTCTGACATCGGATTTCATTCTCTATGATTGATAGACATCGGTTGCATAGCGTGAATTGCCTATGTGGCACGCTGAGATGCAAATGATCAAGGCTTCTGTTGAAAAGAAGAGTCTTGTGGTTGATGATCAAAGCACGGCTTTAATATAGCAGAGCTTTGTGTAGCGTTAATTCGCGAGCCTCACACCCCGGTGTGAACTAGAAATGGGAGAGGACTTCAAGGAGGACATGCTTTTCCTTCTAGATAGGAGTGGTGTCTGGGTTTTGGACGCCCAGATGTTTTACTTATGTGGATGATGGATAGTGAGGCGCCTCGAATATATCGGCATTGCTTTGTCGATGGATAGTATGGTCTTTATACAGACCAGATTGACGCCCCATAGGGCGGGGAAACATAGTATTCAGGCATTTTAATCCACTCTGTGTGGACCGGCCCTGACGAACCAAGGGTCACTCAAGCTCTGATCCTGAGACACGGGCTTGAGCGTCAAGAAGCGGTAAGGACGACCCCTTGCCTTGGTTCACAGATGGAAATCCAACTTCCAATATGCGACCTTGCGGTTTTGATTGTAGAGCCTAGTATTGGCGACATAGTAGCATGGGATATTATACCGTCTATGATTGATACATTTATATTTGAAGTTGTTTTCATATACTTTACACTATAACAGTATCAAATGATTTGTTTTAAAGTACCAAGCATTTTTGGTTGTTATAAGGTAAAACTCTATCCTCCGGCTTGCGTTGCATTGTGTGATGGGACCTGAGTCTTATAATAGTTTCTTTTTCCTAAAAGCATTGTGCTGTTTTTTATATGCACTGGTATTCTTGGGAGGAAACCCGTTCTGTGTTATACGTCGTGGTCCCTTGATATATCTGATTTTAAAGTAAAATTTTAAATAACTGTTTTAGTTCTCGTACCAGTCACATGACTGACCTAGAGTTTATTTTTTTAGCCTAAACTCAGGGTGCCCCTATTTTCCACATGGGCAGCTAGTAGTTTTGGTTTTGCAGATATTATATTCACAAGATCCTGGTTTACAGCTGGAATGATATTCGGAAAGCTCTGTATCCGTTTATCTCTTTCAGTTGTGTTATGTATTATTTTCCGCTGCTACGTAATGTAATTTAAATCTCTGATATTTATCAAATGTATATTATTTGTTAATACTCTGTATATTCTTGTGCTCTTATGTAAATTGTTGAAATAAGCCATGAAATGTTCTTCAGTTTACGTCTTGATTTTGAAAGAGGCTATGCAGCGGTATAGGATCGTGTAGTATGGAGAATATAATGTAGAGTATATAATAAAATAGTAAGCAGTAAATCACACAGTCGATTTATATGGTTCGGACCACTGTCCTACGTCCAGTCCCAGACTCACTTCTGGTATTTCACTAACACTAAAACCCTCACTTCACCCGGAGGAATAGGTTAACAATTACCCGAACCACTGAACGCGATTTCTTGCCTCAACCACTGAAGAAGTCTTCACTAATACAGAATAATTGTTGACTCTTTTGTGTTCTTGATAACACGGATTGTCGAATATTAAGTACACCCTTCCTATAGCCTTTCCTTGATGATAATCGTGAAGTGCGTGAAGGAATATGGAAGTTTAAAAGTCTCAAGTATAAAAGTAGATAGCTTTTTAGAACTTAGAGAGCTTTGAATAAGACAGAGAGAATTAGAATAAAATTCGGTGATTAGATCATCTAAGCAATTCTCTATTTATAATATATAAAAAGATACAACTGATCGTGAAGAGTTTTGATGAAGAGATATGGATTAAATAGTTGTGTCTCTTCTTAAAGGATGCAACTCTTCGGAATTCAGATGTTTGAAAATAAAATTCACATGTCTGTTTATTTTAAAAATGAAACAGCAAGAAAATAGTGTATTTTGGTTCTGATTCAGATGTCTGGATTTTTTAATTCAGATGTCTGTTTTTGAACAAAACTCAAACAGCAAAGAAATAGGCTATTTTAGCCAATATTCAGATGTCCGAATATTTTAATTCAGATGTCTGAATTAAAATTCAGATGTTTGAATTAAAATATTCAGATATCTGAATTAAAATATTCAGATGTCTGAATATTGTGATAAGTTTATTTTTCTTTCAGCAGACAGACGTCTGATTTAAAAAAATTTGACGTCTGTTTTCTGCTTCATGCCTATGCCTTGTGTATGTCTTGTATAAAATCTTATAAATTGAAAACGTGCATGTGTGTGTATCACCAAGGAAGATTTTAATAATTAAATACTAATACTAACAGACTTTAAACACATATAATATTTAGTTTGAGCACTTGAGTCTGTTGTTTAGTTTCTTCCTGCAAAACAAAATTTGTTTATAATAATATATGTGTACATGTATAGTTGTCATAATCAAAACGCTATACAACATGATTTAACATTCTTCCCCTTTTTGATGATGACAACTATACAATTTAAAAATATATTATTTCTATAACATCTTTCTCTATCAATATACACATGAATTTCTCCCCCTTTGTCATTATCAAAAAGAATGAGGGAATGTAATCAATATCGTCATCTTCTCTTTTTTTTCTTCCCCTGAATGTGTGATATTTGAATATTTCTCACCATAAGTATGTGACTATTATTTTCCCAAATTCCCTGATTTAGCTTTGAGCTCAGTTTTCAAAGATATTAGAGATACTGAACTACCCTCCTTTTTGTTGTGGTGTACCTGCAACAAATATTATATATATACTTTGGTACCCACTTTCTCTGTTAGGGTCCAGGGGTTAGAGAGAAGGTAACAATACCTACAAGGGTTTAATGGTACCTTTGAAAATAAAGTTTTTATTTTTAACTACTGAATCAAAATAATCATCAATATATTTTTCCCTGTTTTTCCAATTCACAGGAACCCAAATACTTAGATAATTTCTATTAATATTTCCTTTTGTACTTCTATTATAAATGTTTCTAGTCATAAAATCATTTGAATTTCTATAGAAATTTAATTTTCGAGTTACATGTGCTTTAGTACAAGCAGTTAAATTTTTGTAATACATGAAAGCATATCTAGTACTAGTTCTATGATTAGTTTTATTATACCCTAAGCCACTTTTATCGTGTAAAGGTCTAAAGCAAGATAAAATATCATTTAAATCATTTTGACCTTTATTAAATTTTGCGAACTTATTTGTACATTTTTCAAATTTGATTCCAAAGTCGCGATTGAAATTTTCAAAAGAAGTCTTGCAATCTTTTAAACCAATTTTCTTATTTAATTCAGAATTCTCCCTTTTTAAAGTACTATTCTCATTTTCGAGACGACAAATTTGAGATCCTAAATTAACTAAAGAAGAGTGTAATTTTTCAAAATTTTCATTCGAATTAAACGTTTCATTTTGCAAAGTATTATTATTAACCTTTAAAAACTCAAATTCTTTAGATAATTCTAAATTCTTTTTAGTTAAAGCTCCATTCTCTTTTTCAAGAGACGAAACTAAAGAATTAGAATGATTTAAAGAATCTTCTAATGATTCATTTCTATTTTTCAAGAGATCGATTTCCTTTAAAAGAACATTGTTTTTATCTTTTAGTCGCTCATTTTCTTTTTGAAGGAAATCTTTTTGAAAAACAAGTTCTTCTAAGGTATTTTCAAAACATTTGGCTTGTTTGACTAAAAAATTATTTTCTTCTTTTAATTTGGAATTTTCTTGCTCATAATCTTTAGACTTGGCTAAAATAATTGCATTAAGTTTACCCAAACTTTTAAAATCTTTTAATAATTTTCCGTGGTCTAATAAAAGATCTTTATATAATGAATCATCACATACCGATTGTGATCTCACTTTAGCCATTAAACATTTGCTCTCTTGCTTCGTCGCTTCTGCTTTGTTGTTCTTCCACTTTCTAATGCCTTTACTAGATTTCTTTATTGCCATTTATTCTAGGATGTTGTTATGATCTCTAGAATACCAAGCTCTGATACCAATTGAAAGAGGCTATGCAGCGGTATAGGATCGTGTAGTATGTAGAATATGATGTAGAGTATATAATAGAATAGTAAGCAGTAAATCACACAGTCGATTTATACTGGTTCGGACCACTATCCTACGTCCAGTCCCAGACTCACTTCTGGTATTTCACTAACACTAAAACCCTCACTTCACCCGGAGGAATAGGTTCACAATTACCCGAACCACTGAACGGGATTTCTTGCCTCAACCACTGAAGAGGTATTCACTAATACAGAATAATTGTTGACTCTTTTGTGTTCTTGATAACACGGATTGTCGAATATTAAGTACACCCTTCCTATAGCCTTTCCTTGATGATAATCGTGAAGTGCGTGAAGGAATATGGATGTTTAAAAGTCTCAAGTATAAAAGTAGATAGCTTTTTAGAACTTAGAGAGCTTTGAATAAGACAGAGAGAATTAGAATAAAATTCGGTGATTAGATCATCTAAGCAATTCTCTATTTATAATATATAAAAAGATACAACAGATCGTGAAGAGTTTTGATGAAGAGATATGGATTAAATAGTTGTGTCTCTTCTTAAATGATGCAACTCTTCGGAATTCAGATGTCTGTTTATTTTAAAAATGAAACAGCAAGAAAATAGTGTTTTTTGGTTCAGATTCAGATGTCTGAATTAAAAAATTTAGATGTCTGTTTTTGAACAAAACTCAAACAGCAAAGAAATAGGCTATTTTAGCCAATATTCAGATGTATGAATATTTTAATTCAGATGTCTGAATTAAAATTTAGATGTCTGAATTAAAATATTCAGATGTCTGAATATTGTGATAAGTTTTTTTTTTAAGCAGACAGACGTCTGATTTAAAAATTTTAGACGTCTGTTTTCTGCTTCATGCCTATGCCTTGTGTATGTCTTGTATAAAATCTTATAAATTGAAAACGTGCATGTATGTGTATCACCAAGGAAGATTTTAACAATTAAATACTAATACTAACAGACTTTGAACACATATAATATTTAGTTTGAGCACTTGAATCTGTTGTTGAGTTTCTTCCTGCAAAACAAAATTAGTTTATAATAATATATGTGTACATGTATAGTTGTCATAATCAAAACGCTATACAATGTGATTTAACAGATTTGTCATGTTCTCAACTCAGTTCGGGCTTTCCTTCACGGGGAAGTTCGGGTCGTTTCATTTGTATCAGAGCTTTGGTTTACAGAGCTCGAGAATAAGACGCATTAGAACCAAACAAAAGAATTCATCAAAGACTGGATTAGTAATATCCAATAAGAATGACTCGTTAGAGATGGGATCAGTAGCATCCTAGGATGAGTCTAAAGTGTAATTTAAAAAAAAAAAAGATGAAAACAATTTTTGTTTTGAAAAATTAAAATCTGTTATACGTATTTGAATATTATTTTTAAATTGATTTGGACAATCAAGTATATAAAGATTTTACATATACGTCTGATCCACGTGTATTTGAAGCCTCGAATATACTAGATAGATAAAGAATCACACTTTTGTCACCCTGGGATGATTCTTTTGATGAGGCCTCATCATCAGCCTCTGTGCTCAAGTTTCGGAAGTGAGATATCTATATATTTCCAACTGACTGGTGTGAGAACCAAAACTAGATAGGATATATTTTTGTGAATTGGCATCAAAAACATGATTTTCTGTATATATATCAAAATTATGAATTTGAAACAATAATCAACTAATTGATTGCTAGTTGTGTTGTATGATTATTAGTTTGATTAATTAAAATTTTGAACCATTATGCCAAATTGAATCAAATCTTGAACTGAATTGAAAATAGTTTGAAATGGCGTATATGTACATGTATATATACATTGAATAGGTAAATGGATTTGCTGTTGAGTAAATAATTTATTTGCGTGCCCGACAAATAGGTAAACCTTAATGAGTTGGATGCGCAATTTTATTCATATATCAACTCCTGTGGATGCCATTGGATGCGGAGTGCTGGTTGTTCTGTGTTAGATTATAAACATCGCTATAGGATAGTGACAATTAATTTTGAACTACACTATATGGCATACTGCGTGAAGATAGCATACTCTATCATAAACCATATAAGCACTTGGAGCTTGTCTGACGAGAATTTAATCTATGGAGTTATGATCTATACACACTCCCCTGTGGACACAAAGTTATATCACTATAAATATGTGTATGCTTTTTAGGATTTACTGGGTGCCTAATACGGTCAAATAAATTTCCAAACCCCGCTCTGTACCAAGAACGTTATGGCGAAATTTTTCGAAAATTTAGGGTGTTAGCCAAATTTTTGAAAAAAATTAGAAATTCTTAGAAACTAAAAAAATGAAGAATGAAGTTGAGTTGTTTAGTTAAACAACTTTCAGCTCCGTTTCCTTTTAAGGACGAAAAGATTTTAAGTGGGGGACATTGTAACAACCCGGAAAATCAGAACCAATTTAAAATTTTTATTTTAGCAATTTTAATGGATTTTGATAATTTAACATGAATTATTTTAAATAATAACGACGGAAAATTTATTTTTGATGAAGTTAAAATGAAAATTTTTATTTTAATTATACTTCGAGCCTGAAATGGCGCAGTAGTTTGAAAATTCGATTTCAAATTTCAAATGAATGTACAGGATTCAAAATAAATCGGATTTCAGTGAAACCAAAAATATTTGAATTTGTTTAACGATATCTTTCTAACGGATGTAAGAAACTGAGATTTTGTTTTATAGGTTGTAAGTTACGGCTAAAATACAATTCAGAAAAGTTGCGTGGAATTTATTTATATATTAATATATATATATATATATATAGCCCTTAAAAATAGCCATTTTACAAAAGAACTTTGTTTTCGACGAAACCACTTTTGTTGAATCCGGGATGTCGAATTATTGCTAGATTCCAAAATTAATAATTTTTGAAATCAATATGTGAGCATGGCAAAGGAAAATGTGTTTTGACAATTTCAGTCAATTTGGATTGACCAGAAAATGACCATTTTTCAAACGGTCACCAAATTTGACGAAATTAGTTCTGTTAGGACCGTATCATCAAAACATAACTAGATTTATTTTTCTGGAATTTTTAGAGTTAGCATGTGCCCCAGATAAATTAAAATGTGCGTTTTTGAATTTAAAATATAAAGATTTATATTTTAAACTTAGTGGAAACTGATCGTAACAGCCGAATTGGGTTACGAAACATATCTCATTGTGTTCGGAACGGGCGTAATTAGTTAACGACAATAGTCTTTGGGTTTGATTTAGAGTTCGGGACGACAATCAAGTTATTTTTGGAATTAAATAAAATATTATATAAATATATAACCCCTCACTACTAAAACCCTAGCCCAGCCCAAATTAAACCCGCCGCCACCTGCTCATTGTAGGGCGGAAAAACGTTCAAAAACAAATCGCTAAAATTCTTCAAATCCACGCCTTAACTGAAGGAATTTTCTGTCGTTATTTTGAAAAGCTTGGAAAGCTCTGGAGATTCAACGGTGATGATCGGTTCTCTATCACCGTGGAGGCAGCATTCTTGGCTCAATGGCGATGCGTTCGAGGCCGTTTCCACGGCGCTGGGTAGTGGCAAACTTGACAAGACTAGTAGGCGCTGATGGCTCTTAGGAAGGCCGACATCGTCCACTTGCCTGATCGACGTCCGGTGAAGCAATGATGTGGCGCAGCGAAACCCTAGTTCTGGGTTATGGGTTCGGTTTGTTCATTAATTGCCTGTCGAAAAGAGAGGTAGTTTTTACTACTTTATTTATTGTTTTAGAAATCTAAATTTGTGTGTAAATAACTTTAATAAAAATATAATTTTTATAAAAAGCATTGTAAATCAAAAAATATAATTTATATATAAATAACTTCAATAAAAATATGATAAATATAAAATAACATAGATTTTTAAAATAATAAAAAGCATTGTTTTTTTATAATATATAACTTTGTTTTTAAATAATAAACAGCATTGTAAAATTAGATTTTTATATGAATAAAATTGTTTTTAATATATATATATATATATATAGTGCCGAATTGGAAAAATATGATTTCATTGAATTGAAAAATATGATTTCATTGAATTGAAAAATATGATTTCATCGAATTGAAATATATGATTTCTTTGTAAATAGAAAATATGATTTCTTAGATTAGAAAAAATATGATTTTTATCATATGTTATAAATATTTTATGAAAATAAAAATAGGATTTTGGTTGTATATAAGCAAATATTTGTAAATCGATAAAAATACGATTTTTGTCGTACGTATGCTATTTATAAAATAGTGAGGTTTAAGTAATTATTTTTAGAAAGCTAAAATGATTTTTAAATTATAAATAGTATTTATAAAATAATCATACTATGAAATAATTAAAGACAGACGAAAAACATGATTTTTAACACATGTATGTTATTTACAAAATAGACATGCTGGAGTTCTGGGAATAATCTAAAATTGACAACTAAAGCACGGCAGAATGGAAACCAAAGGTGTGAACTTCTCACTTTAATTTGCTTTCTAGTTAAATATATATATTAGGATGCAGACGGTGCTTAGCAGCGCCCGACACCCGTCGTCCATAGACCATGGACGACTTGTTTGATTGTATGTTGTGATGTGAAATTGTTGTTGTTTGTGATGTGGAATAAAAAATACATGTATTGAATAAAATAATTTATCGTTAAAAATATAATTTTCAACATGTATGTGAATGAAATAAATATTCATTTACAAATCGTATGATTAGTTTATGTACACCCATTTGACTGATATTGATTGGGACGATAAAATTTTACACATCGCCCAACTGCACAAATAATATTATGTATTTGTTGGATGAAACCACATACGGGAACTGGGATGATATTTGACGTACGCTAATCCCAATTGTTTAGTTGTATGTCAATCGATTGGTTGACGGACTGTTATTAGCGTTAAATATTTATAATTAATGCTTATGTAGTGTAGAATGCACTCTGGAGGATGGTCGATTGTTTATCATGGTTGTTGTATACATGTGTTGTATGAAATCCATATAAACAATATTATATGGTAATTGGCTGTGTCTGATTCCAATTCAAAAAGAAATAATATTTTAAAATAACGTATATTTTAAAATAATATTCAGAAAAGAATCAAAATATGATTTGGATGTCCGATTTGGGATGGACACGAAAATATTCAAATATATAAAGCCGTGTTGATTAGATTAGTGCCATTTCGACACGAATGATATTTATATCGATTTTATTCATTTTTAAAATGAGTATCGAAAAGGAAATAATTGCAAAATCAAATATTTTGAAAATATCACCATTTATATTATAATGATGTAGAATATTCAATTTGGGTTTAAAATTGAAAATGAAGTTAGAATCAATTTTAAAACGAATTTATAAAAATACGTTTTGAATGGAATATATAATATATATTATATATATTAATGGTCTGAATATAACGCACCGCGCCGCGGAAGTTCACGATTTTCGACCATTGACTTCTAGCGGACATTACGGGATATCCGACCGTCGGATTCTCCAAAAACTGGAACCTTAGGTTCGTATCGAAAAGTGCTTTCTAACGAATATTAGAGATTTGAAATCTAACGGTTAGATTTGGAATTATGTCCAAATCAAATTTGGAAAAGGTCGCTATAAGTGCAGTTCGATGGTCGTTTATGGAAATCGACTGTACGGCCCTTGATAAAATTATTAAAGATATCAATAATTAGTGTAAAATCATAAGAAATGATTTGGAAAGAATTGGGATGAAAAATTCCATATTTGAAAAGATAAAAATAGATTTTTATCGAAATGAACTAGTTATGAACTAGAATTATAATCCAATTATTTCTAAATAAATAAATTGGATTTGAAATGGTTTTAAAAATAACCAGATTTTCCAATATATGAATTGGGATGGATTTGAATCGAAATTATCTTAGGGATATTTCGATATTGGATTCCGTGATTATACATGCATTGTGGAGGAATTTGGAAGATATATATATCGTTATTCCAATACGATGTTTGTTGAGTTCAGAATTTGATATTGAATATAAGCCGATATATTTTCTATTCCGAGTCTTGTATTTAATATCAAATGGGATTTTGGGTTGTCGTGAATGGTGTCTTCAGTAACATTGTTCTTGAACCCCATGTGAAGAGAAAAAATATTTTAATTAAGATTGTTAGAGTTTCCAATTATATTTAATAATTGGAATAAAATGGAATGTGAATTGGGTTCATCGTGAACTGTTTTTTTTTTTTTTTGCAACATTCGTTCTTTAACCCGATTTACAGTGAAATGTGATTTGGAATTTATAAATGTAATAACCCGAAAATCTGGGCCAGTTTAAAATTTTTATTTTGGCAATTTTAGCGAATTTTGAATATTTAAAATAGATAATTTTAAATAATATCGACGAGAAATTTGTTTTGAATATAATTCGAACGTATATATTATATACGTCGTCGTTAGAATATAAATAATTATTTATATTTATAAAAGGAATTGAAAACGGCGCGGTAGTTCGATAATTCGATTTCAAACTTCAATTGAATGTACCGGGTGCAAAACAATCCGGATTTTAGTGAAACCAAAAACATTAATATCTAATTGATAATATCTTTCCAACGAATCCGAAAAATCAAAATTTCATAGCGGGGATCAAAAGATATGTCCAGTTGAAAATTCTGAATAGTCGCTATGGAATTCAGGCCCTTAAAAATGGAGATTTTGCAAACGACCTCGGATTTCGACGAAACCAGTTTTGTTGGGTCCGGGATGTCAAGTTATTGCTAGATTCCAAATTTCATAATTTTTCGAATCAATATGTGAGCGTGGCAAAGGAAAACGCATTTGACCAGTTTCAGTTGATTTTAATCGACTGGAAAATGGCCATTTTTCCAACGGTCTCAGAATTCGACGAAACTAGTTTTTTTGGGACCGTATCGTCAAAACATAGCTAGATTTATTTTTCTGGAATTTTTAAAGTTAGTATGTGACCCCGGTAATTTGAAATGTACGTTTAAAATTCAATATAGTGATTTAAATGTAAATTTAACGGAAACTGATTCGAACAGTCGAATCAGCCTACGATACATATCCCATTGTGTTCGGAATGGGGGTAAAACGCTATGGACGACAGGCGGTGGGCCTCGTTTAGAGGTCGTATGTGAAAGTCAACTTTTTGCAAAATAAAATAATTAAATTAATTAAAAAAATTAAATCTCTCCCTTTACCATCTGCCCCCCCCCCCCTCTTTATTTCAAAATCGATTTTCATAAAAAAAAAAAGGGAAAAAGGGACGGAGGAGCTCGTCGTTCCTCCGATGGAGCCGCCACCGCGCCATGGAGCGGCGCCGCCACCCTCTACCTCCGATCCTTCCTCCACCTCCTCCAACCTCCTACCTCGCGTCCCCCCCCCCTCAACAACCTCCGCCACCGTCGAAGAAGGCCACCGCCGGCCTCCAGGTGAATCCCCCCGACCCTTCTCCCTCCCTGTACCCTCTCTCCCTCTCCTTCATTTGTGAACCCCGCCCAAACCTCGAGACAACCACGACCGCGGGGCCCCCTAGCACCACCCGAAGACCACCACCGGCCGCCACCTCGACGCCGCAACACCCCTGCCCCCAAACAGCCAACCCCGACCAGCAAAGACCCCCTGTAAGTTCTCTTTATTATTGTTTATTTATCATTATTTATTTTTATTACTTTCTTTTAAATAGTTAGATTTTTATGGTAGAAAAAAATCAGATTTTGTATATTTAAATAAAATAGAAAAGTTTAGATTTTTGTATTAGGAAAATATGATTTTTATATTTTTAAAGGATTAAAAATATGATTTTTATATTTTTAAAGTATTAAAAATATAATCTTTACTATATAGAAGTGGTAAAAATATGATTTTTATATTTTTAAGG
This sequence comes from Allium sativum, assembly GCA_030737875.1. Lineage (NCBI taxonomy): Eukaryota > Viridiplantae > Streptophyta > Magnoliopsida > Asparagales > Amaryllidaceae > Allium > Allium sativum. The sequence goes on along the minus strand of CM060912.1, from coordinate 526,110,688 downwards.
TATTAAAAATATAATCTTTACTATATAGAAGTGGTAAAAATATGATTTTTGGTTATGTAGAGAACTAAAAATATCACCTTTGTATATGTAGCAAAATAAAAATCTGATTTTTATTTTATATACGTTGAAATGAAGTAGATATTTTTATAAAGGCGAAATCTATATTTTTGAAATGGGATTTTTATATATTGAATAGCATAGTAAAAATTCGATTTTTATATATTGAACAACGAAGTAAAAATTCGATTTTTATATATTGAATAGCGAAATAAAAATGTGATTTTTACATATGTAGTGAATACGAGCAACGAAAGCGACAAAAGGCGAGAATGATGAAGACTTCTACATTTGAAGTGTCGTGAAGTTGGATAGCTATCTGTGAGAATTTCTCACCTTTCAATTTCTTTTCTAGTTATATATATATATATATATATATATATATATATATATACTAGGATGCAGACGGTGCTTAGTAGCACCCGACACAATCGGCCACAGACCGTGGACTTGTTTGTTTGGTTGCATAAATTAGTTAGATGATTTGATTTGAATTTAGTTGTTTGGTGATTTTGATTGATGTGTGAATGGCGTGGGCCTTCACTAGACCGGGGATAAGGCTAGGCCTCATCCCGTTTCTAGTATCGTGTCGTTATGCCGCCGAAATTTTCTAAAATAAGTTAGAAAAATAAAAATATCATTTTATTTAAAGAATGAACTGAATAGAAATTCATATGTTGGAATAAAATGTTTTATCGTTAAAAATATAATTTTTAACGTGAATGTGAATAAATAAATATTCATTTACAAACCAGACGGTTTGTTTATGTACACCTATTTGAAGGACATTGATTGGGTCGATAAATTTTACACATCGCCCAACTGCACAAATAAAATATGCGTTTGATTGTTTGAAACCCCACACGGGTGTAGGGATGAAATTTGAAGTTCACTCATCCTGATTGATTAAATATGTCGATCGATTGATTGACAGGTTGTTATAAGCGTTAGATATCTATATTTGATGCTTATACAGTGTAGTGCACTTTGGTTGATGGTTGATTATTTTTCAATGCTATTATACATGTGTTGTATGAAAATCCATATAATTAACTTTATATGGTAATTGATTGGGCCTCATTCCAATTTGAAAAATAAAGAATATTATAAAATAAAGGTTCATGTGTTGATTGTACTCATTCGTTGAGATTAGTCATGTGTTGAACGAAATATTTTAATAATAAAATTTACTTCTTTATCGATATAAAATAAAGGTTCATGTGTTGACAGTACTCATCCGTTGAGATAAGTCATGTGTTGAACGAAATATTTTAATATAGAAATATTTGAATAGGAAATATTTGAAAAAGAAATATTTGAAATAGAATATTTGAAATAGAATGATATGAAGCCGTGTTGATTAGAGATGCGCCATTTTGACGTGAACGATGTTTATATCGATTTTACTCATTTTAAAATGAATATTGAAAAGTGATTTCGAAATCGCATATTTTGAAATGAAATTTGAATTAAATTGAATAGGAAACGAATTCGAATTGAATATATAACGAATTTGATTTCAATTGAATATATAATGAATTTGAATCGAATTGAAAACAAATTTGGAATTGAATTAAATTGAAAACGAATTCAAATTGATTTGAAATTTGGATTGAATAGAAATGAATTTTAAAACGAATTTATAAAGAAGAATTCAATTTTGATTTGAATTGAAATGGAAGTTGGAATTGCTTTTGAAACGAATTTAAAACTATTTATATAATTCGTTTTAAATAGAAATCGACGAAATATATATTATATATATAATATAATGGCCTGAATAGAACGCGCCGCGCCGCGGTAGTTCGTGAATTTCGACCATTTATTTCAAACGGACATTACGGGAGATCCGACAGTTGGATTCTCCTAAAACCGGAACCATTGGGTTCGTATCGAAAAGAGCTTTCTAACGAATATTAGAAATTTGAAATCTAATGGTTGGATTTTGAATTATGTCCAAATCAAGTTTGAAAAAGGTCGCTGTAAGTGCAGTTCGATGGCCAATGATGGAAATCGACTGTGCGGGCCTTGATAAAATTATTAAAAATAGTAATAATTTGTGTAAAAATCATAAGAAATGATTTGTGAAGAATTGGGATGAAAAACTCCATATTTGAAAAGATAAAAATAGATTTTTATCGAAATGAACTAGTTTTGAACTATAATAGTAATTTATTTATTTTTAAAATAAATAAATTGGATTTGAAATGGTTTTGAAAATAACCAGAACTTCCAATAATTGCATTGGAATGGATTTGAATCGAAATTGTCTTCGGAATATTTCGATGTTTGATTTCATGATTATACAGATGTTGCTATGGAAATTTGAAAGATATAGATATATATATATATCGTTATTTCCAGTACGATATCTGTTGGTCGTAGAATCTGATATTGAATATAAGCCGATATATTTTCTATTCAGAACCTTGTATTTAATATCAAATGTGATTTGAGTTTGTCGTGAATGGTGTCTTCACTAACACTGTTCTTGAACCCAGTTGAGAAAAGATTAAATCCTTTTATTTTAGATTTAATGAAGGGTACCAATTAAATGATATTTAATTGGAATTGAATTGATATTGATTTTTGGGTTTATCGTGGACAGTGTTTTAAATAACACTCGTTCTTTAACCCGATAATTAATGAATGTGATTTTGGGTTTATCGTGAACTGTGTTTTAAATGACACTTATTCTTTAACCCAGTTAAAGATTAAAACTAAGTGGAGTTTTAATGAATCTTTAATTAGATTGAAAAGATCGAAAATGGAGTACCACCAGTTTTGCTCCAGGCGATAGTTAAATCTTTAATTAGATTTGAACGTGAAATGGTAATTGAATTTACCGATAACACCGTGGTGTTAGATATGAGGTATAACCAGTTTTACTTCATGGGATGAATAGGTTGGGATTGAGAAATTAAAACAAATGATTACTTCGGTAAGGTTCGCTAATCCCGAATAGTTTGAATTGATATTCAAAAATAGATTAAAGAATAAATTCAAGAAATTTATCTTTGATAAAATTAATGGGAACCTTTCCCATGAATGTGAAATTTAGAAACTAACTGTCGGTTAGCTAAGCAGAATGGTTTTCTGAATATTGATCTGATGTTGGTTTCGGCCTTCGGGGTTAATATTTGGGGAATTATTCCCTTGATTAATTTACGGTTAGTGACTGATGAATTGGAATGAGGCGTATGTTGTGTTTGTGTAACACTTATTTAAAATATACGCGAGTTATTCGGAAAGACCGGGTTTATCCCATTCTGAATAACTGATACGACGATAAGTCGAAGATGAAGACGGTGGTCGAAGACCGGAAGTCTTCACGTCGTTTGGGTGATTACTGATGATCTTGATTGGGCTGTACACTCAAGAAGATGGAAACAGTTGGTGATCGTCCAGACGTACTTGGAGATCAATGGATATGCGGGGTACTAGGTGCCTCCGGTTTCGTTCAGCCCCAGAACGGACTTGTAAATGGACTGTGTGTCTGACATTGGATTTTAGTCCGTGTGATTGATCTCTATTAAATATATATCTGTTTGGCGGCGGAGAATTTATTCTCTTGCTTAACGCCCTTCTTTGAGACGTACGAGCTCAGAGGTTATATATTGATGGATATCAAACGCATGGAGTGAATTGCCTGTGTGGCATGCTTAAGTGGCAATTGATCGAGGCTTCTGTTGAAAAGCAAAGTCTTGTGGTTGATGATCGAAGCATGGCCTTTGTGGCGTAGCTTTGTGTAACGTTTGCTTCGCGAGTTTCGCACCCCGGTTGTGAACCAAAAACGGGAGAGGACCTCAGGGAGGGCATGCGTTTCTTTCTAGCTAGGGTGGTGTCAGTGACCTACCAGCCCTGACATTTATATACTTTTCACCTATGTGGTTGTTGCAGTTGCGAGGCGCCTCGGTTTGATCGGACGATCCGGGTCCGATGGAGTCATTCGTTGGCTCATTTACGCCCCAAAGGGCGGGGAAACATAGTGTTCAGGCATAATAATCCACATCGGTGGACCGGCCCTGACGATCCTAGGGGCAGTTGCGGCTGTTCCTGAGGGGCGGGCTAGAGCGTCTCGAATCGGTTGAGGACTATCTTTTACCTCGGTTCATAGATGGAAATCCAATTTCCAAATACGTGACATTTGCGGTTTTAATTGTAGAACTAGTATGGCGACATGATATATGGTACCCATGCCGCCTATGATTGATACTTATGATTTGAAGTTGTTTTATACACTATGCACTTATTATAGTATCAAATGATTTGTTTTAAACGTATCAAGCATTCTTGGCTATTATAAGGTAAAAACCCTATCCCCCGGCTTGCGTTGCATTGTGTGATAGGACCTGGGTCTTATAATAGCTTCATTTTTCTTTATTTAGCATTGCGCTGTTGTTTTATGCACCGGTATTCTTGGGAGAAAACCCGTTCCGTATTATACGGCGTGGTCCCTTGATTTACCTAACTTTAAAAATAAAGATTAATAACTGTTTTAGTTCTCACACCAGTCCCATGACTGACCTGGAGTTTATTGTTTTAACCTAAACTCTGGGTGCCCCTATTTTGACACGGGCAGCTAGTAGTTTTGGTTTTGCAGATTTATATTCACAGGATCCTGGTTTACAGCTGGAACGATATCCGGAAAGCTTTGTATCCGTATATCTCTTCTAGTTGTGTATTGTATTATTTTCCGCTGCGATGTATTTAAATGTAATTTAAATCTCTGATATTTCTGTGTAATATTCATTAATACTCTGTATATTCTTGTATCTGATGGAATTATTGTAATATACAATGAAATGTTCTTTTGTATGCGTTCTGTTGTGGCTTGTTCTCGAACTATCCGCCGCTTCCCTTTACGGGGAAGTTACGGGTTTTCACAGTTGGTATCAGATCTTTGGTTTACAGAGCTCGAGAACAAGACACATTAGAACCATACGAAAGAATTCATCAGATATTGGATTAGTAATATCCAATTAGAATGACTCGTTAGAGATAGGATCAGTAGTATCCTAGAACGGATGTGAAGAGTATATTTTTCAAATGAAAACAATTTTTGTTTTGAAAATTTAAATCATTTTATACGTATTTGATTATTTATTTATTTTGAATATGGACAATCCAATATATAAAGGTTTTGCATATAAGCGTCATGAACGTATATTCGAAGTTTTAATATACTGGATAGATATAGGGTTACACTCTAGTCGCCCGGAGATGATATTGATGATAGCGATCGCATCATCAATATTTATGTTCGTGTTACGAAGGTGTGATTTTCTATATATTTCCATTAGACTGGTGTGAGAACCAAAACATATATAGCTAGAACACATTGTTGTGAATTGGCATCAAAAACATGATTTTCTGTATATGTATCAAATTTATGAATTTGAAACTCTAATTTACTAATTGATTGATGTTTGTGTTGATTGTTTATTTGTTTGATAATTTTGAACCATTATGCCTCATTGTATCAAATATTGAACTATATTGAAAATTGGTCGCATTTGCTTGCATATACTTATACTTATATTGAACAGGTCATAGCAAGGAGGCTAGAGCAGAGAATAAAATTTGTTTGCCCGACAAATAGGTACATGTTTACTACATAATTTACTGTTTTGTTTGGGTGATGATGATTTTATGAGCCTAATGGCTAGCTGCTTGGCTTTTTCTTTTTCTTTTTGAGATTAGAAGGAATGGGAAAGCTATTTGAAATTCCCCGATGCTCCCGGTGCAGGGGAGGTTATGGCAAAAAAATTCGAAAATTTAGGGTGTTAGCCAAATTTTTGAATTTTTGAAAATTCTCAGAAATTGAAAAGTTGGAGAATGCAAGCCAGATCGAACGTAGAGTTGATTAATCAAACCACTTTCGACTTTGTTCCTTCTCGGGGACGAAAAGTTTTAAGTGGGGGAGATTGTAATAACTCGAAAATCTGGGCCAGTTTAAAATTTTATTTTGTCAATTTTAGCGAATTTTGAATATTTAAAATAGATAATTTTGAATAATATCGACGAGAAATTTGTTTTGAATATAATTAGAACGTATATATTATATACGTCGTCGTAAGAATATAAATAATTATTTATATTTATAAAAGGAATTGAAAACGGCGCGGTAGTTCGATAATTCGATTTCAAACTTCAATTGAATGAACCGGGTGCAAAACAATCCGGATTTTAGTGAAACCAAAAACATTAATATCTAATTGATAATATCTTTCCAACGAATCCGAAAAATCAAAATTTCATAGCGGGGATCAAAAGATATGTCCAGTTGAAAATTCTGAATAGTCGCTATGGAATTCAGGCCCTTAAAAATGGAGATTTTGCAAACGACCTCGGATTTCGACGAAACCAGTTTTGTTGGGTCCGGGATGTCAAGTTATTGCTAGATTCCAAATTTCATAATTTTTCGAATCAATATGTGAGCGTGGCAAAGGAAAACGCATTTGAACAGTTTCAGTTGATTTTAATCGACTGGAAAATGGCCATTTTTCCAACGGTCTCAGAATTCGACGAAACTAGTTTTGTTGGGACCGTATCGTCAAAATATAGCTAGATTTATTTTTCTGGAATTTTTAAAGTTAGTATGTGACCCCGGTATTTTGAAATGTACGTTTAAAATTCAATATAGTGATTTAAATGTAAATTTAACGGAAACTGATTCGAACAGTCGAATCAGCCTACGATACATATCCCATTGTGTTCGGAATGGGGGTAAAACGCTATGGACGACAGGCGGTGGGCCTCGTTTAGAGGTCGTATGTGAAAGTCAACTTTTTGCAAAATAAAATAATTAAATTAATTAAAAAATTAAATCTCTCCCTTTACCTTCTGCCCCCCCCCCCCCCCCCTCTTTATTTCAAAATCGATTTTCATAAAAAAAAAAGGGACGGAGGAGCTCGTCGTTCCTCCGATGGAGCCGCCACCGCGCCATGGAGCGGCGCCGCCACCCTCTACCTCCGATCCTTCCTCCACCTCCTCCACCTCCTCCAACCTCCTACCTCGCGTCCCCCCCCCCTCAACAACCTCCGCCGCCGTCGAAGAAGGCCACCGCCGGCCTCTAGGTGAATCCCCCCCGAACCTTCTCCCTCCCTGTACCCTCTCTCCCTCTCCTTCATTTGTGAACCCTGCCCAAACCTCGAGACAACCACGACCGCGGGCCCCCCTAGCACCACCCGAAGACCACCACCGGCCGCCACCTCGACGCCGCAACACCCCTGCCCCCAAACAGCCAACCCCGACCAGCAAAGACCCCCTGTAAATTCTTTTTATTATTGTTTATTTATCATTATTTGTTTTTATTACTTTCTTTTAAATAGTTAGATTTTTATGGTAGAAAAAAAAATCAGATTTTGTATATTTAAATAAAATAGAAAAGTTTAGATTTTTGTATTAGGAAAATATGATTTTTATATTTTTAAAGGATTAAAAATATGATTTTTATATTTTTAAAGTATTAAAAATATAATCTTTACTATATAGAAGTGGTAAAAATATGATTTTTATTTTTTTAAGGTATTAAAAATATAATCTTTACTATATAGAAGTGGTAAAAATATGATTTTTGGTTATGTAGAGAATTAAAAATATCACCTTTGTATATGTAGCAAAATAAAAATCTGATTTTTATTTTATATACGTTGAAATGAAGTAGATATTTTTATAAAGGCGAAATCTATATTTTTGAAATGGGATTTTTATATATTGAATAGCATAGTAAAAATTCGATTTTTATATATTGAACAACGAAGTAAAAATTCGATTTTTATATATTGAATAGCGAAATAAAAATGTGATTTTTACATATGTAGTGAATACGAGCAACGAAAGCGACAAAAGGCGAGAATGACGAAGACTTCTACATTTGTAGTGTCGTGAAGTTGGATAGCTATCTGTGAGAATTTCTCACCTTTCAATTTCTTTTCTAGTTATATATATATATATATATATATACTAGGATGCAGACGGTGCTTAGTAGCACCCGACACAATCGTCCACAGACCATGGACTTGTTTGTTTGGTTGCATAAATTAGTTAGATGATTTGATTTGAATTTAGTTGTTTGGTGATTTTGATTGATGTGTGAATGGCGTGGGCCTTCACTAGACCGGGGATAAGGCTAGGCCTCGTCCCGTTTCTAGTATCGTGCCGTTATGCCGCCGAAATTTTCTAAAATAAGTTAGAAAAATAAAAATATCATTTTATTTAAAGAATGAACTGAATAGAAATTCATATGTTGGAATAGAATGTTTTATCGTTAAAAATATAATTTTTAACGTGAATGTGAATAAATAAATATTCATTTACAAACCAGACGGTTTGTTTATGTACACCTATTTGAAGGACATTGATTGGGTCGATAAATTTTACACATCGCCCAACTGCACAAATAAAATATGCGTTTGATTGTTTGAAACCCCACACGGGTGTTGCGATGAAATTTGAAGTTCACTCATCCTGATTGATTAAATATGTCGATCGATTGATTGACAGGCTGTTATAAGCGTTAGATATCTATATTTGATGCTTATACAGTGTAGTGCACTTTGGTTGATGGTTGATTATTTTTCAATGCTATTATACATGTGTTGTATGAAAATCCATATAATTAACTTTATATGGTAATTGATTGGGCCTCATTCCAATTTGAAAAATAAAGAATATTATAAAATAAAGGTTCATGTGTTGACTGTACTCATTCGTTGAGATTAGTCATGTGTTGAACGAAATATTTTAATAATAAAATTTACTTCTTTATCGATATAAAATAAAGGTTCATGTGTTGACAGTACTCATCCGTTGAGATAAGTCATGTGTTGAACGAAATATTTTAATATAGAAATATTTGAATAGGAAATATTTGAAAAAGAAATATTTGAAATAGAATATTTGAAATAGAATGATATGAAGCCGTGTTGATTAGAGATGCGCCATTTTGACGTGAACGATGTTTATATCGATTTTACTCATTTTAAAATGAATATTGAAAAGTGATTTCGAAATCGCATATTTTGAAATGAAATTTGAATTAAATTGAATAGGAAACAAATTCGAATTGAATATATAACGAATTTGATTTCAATTGAATATATAATGAATTTGAATCGAATTGAAAACAAATTTGGAATTGAATTAAATTGAAAACGAATTCAAATTGATTTGAAATTTGGATTGAATAGAAATGAATTTTAAAACGAATTTATAAAGAAGAATTCAATTTTGATTTGAATTGAAATGGAAGTTGGAATTGCTTTTGAAACGAATTTAAAACTATTTATATAATTCGTTTTAAATAGAAATCGACGAAATATATATTATATATATATATAATATAATGGCCTGAATAGAACGCGCCGCGCCACGGCAGTTCGTGAATTTCGACCATTTATTTCAAACGGACATTACGGGAGATCCGACCGTTGGGTTCTCCTAAAACCGGAACCGTTGGGTTCGTATCGAAAAGAGCTTTCTAACGAATATTGGAAATTTGAAATCTAACGGTTGGATTTGGAATTATGTCCAAATCAAGTTTGAAAAAGGTCGCTGTAAGTGCAGTTCGATGGCCAATGATGGAAATCGACTGTGCGGGCCTTGATAAAATTATTAAAAATAGTAATAATTTGTGTAAAATCATAAGAAATGATTTGTGAAGAATTGGGATGAAAAACTCCATATTTGAAAAGATGAAAATAGATTTTTATCGAAATGAACTAGTTTTGAACTAGAATAGTAATTTATTTATTTTTAAAATAAATAAATTGGATTTGAAATGGTTTTGAAAATAACCAGAACTTCCAATAATTGCATTGGAATGGATTTGAATCGAAATTGTCTTCGGAATATTTCGATATTTGATTTCATGATTATACAGATGTTGCTTTGGAAATTTGAAAGATATAGATATATATATATCGTTATTTCCAATACGATATCTGTTGGTCGTAGAATCTGATATTGAATATAAGCCGATATATTTTCTATTCAGAACCTTGTATTTAATATCAAATGTGATTTGGGTTTGTCGTGAATGGTGTCTTCACTAACACTGTTCTTGAACCAGTTGAGAAAAGATTAAATCTTTTTATTTTAGATTTAATGAAGGGTACCAATTAAATGATATTTAATTGGAATTGAATTGATATTGATTTTTGGGTTTATCGTGGACAGTGTTTTAAATAACACTCGTTCTTTAACCCGATAATTAATGAATGTGATTTTGGGTTTATCGTGAACTGTGTTTTAAATGACACTGATTCTTTAACCCAGTTAAAGATTAAAACTAAGTGGAGTTTTAATGAATCTTTAATTAGATTGAAAAGATCGAAAATGGAGTACCACCAGTTTTGCTCCAGGCGATAGTTAAATCTTTAATTAGATTTGAACGTGAAATGGTAATTTAATTTACCGATAACACCGTGGTGTTAGATATGAAGTATAACCAGTTTTACTTCATGGGATGAATAGGTTGGGATTGAGAAATTAAAACAAATGATTACTTCGGTAAGGTTCGCAAATCCCGACTAGTTTGAATTGATATTCAAAAATAGATTAAAGAATAAATTCAAGAAATTTATCTTTGATAAAATTAATGGGAACCTTTCCCATGAATGTGAAATTTAGAAACTAACTGTCGGTTTGCTAAGCAGAATGGTTTTCTGAATATTGATCTGATGTTGGTTTCGGCCTTCGGGGTTAATATTTGGGGAATTATTCCCTTGATTAATTTACGGTAAGTGACTGATGAATTGGAATGAGGCGTATGTTGTGTTTGTGTAACACTTACTTAAAATATACGCGAGTTATTCGGAAAGACCGGGTTTATCCCATTCTGAATAACTGATACGACAATAAGTCGAAGATGAAGACTGTGGTCGAAGACCGGAAGTCTTCACGTCGTTTGGGTGATTACTGATGATCTTGATTGGGCTGTACACCCAAGAAGATGGAAACAGTTGGTGATCGTCCAGACGTACTTGGAGATCAATGGATATGCGGGGTACTAGGTGCCTCCGGTTTCGTTCAGCCCCAGAACGGACTTGTAAATGGACTGTGTGTCTGACATTGGATTTTAGTCCGTGTGATTGATCTCTATTAAATATATATCTGTTTGGCGGCGGAGAATTTATTCTCTTGCTTAACGCCCTTCTCTGAGACGTACGAGCTCAGGGATTATATATTGATGGATATCAAACGCATGGAGTGAATTGCCTCTGTGGCATGCTTAAGTGGCAATTGATCGAGGCTTCTGTTGAAAAGCAAAGTCTTGTGGTTGATGATCGAAGCATGGCCTTTGTGGCGTAGCTTTGTGTAACATTTGCTTCGCGAGTTTCGCACCCCGGTTGTGAACCAAAAACGGGAGAGGACCTCAGGGAGGGCATGTGTTTCTTTCTAGCTAGGGTGGTGTCAGTGACCTATCAGCCCTGACATTTATATACTTTTCACCTATGTGGTTGTTGCTGTTGCGAGGCACCTCGGTTTGATCGGACGATCCGGGTCCGATGGAGTCATTTGTTGGCTCATTTTCGCCCCAAAGGGCGGGGAAACGTAGTGTTCAGGCATAATAATCCACATCGGTGGACCGGCCCTGACGATCCAAGGGGCAGTTGCGGCTGTTCCTGAGGGGCGGGCTAGAGCGTCTCGAATCGGTTGAGGACTATCTTTTGCCTCGGTTCATAGATGGAAATCCAATTTCCAAATACGTGACATTTGCGGTTTTAATTGTAGAACTAGTATGGCGACATGATATATGGTACCCATGCCGCCTATGATTGATACTTATGATTTGAAGTTGTTTTATACACTATGCACTTATTATAGTATCAAATGATTTGTTTTAAACGTATCAAGCATTCTTGGCTATTATAAGGTAAAAACCCTATCCCCCGGCTTGCGTTGCATTGTGTGATAGGACCTGGGTCTTATAATAGCTTCATTTTTCTTTATTTAGCATTGCGCTGTTGTTTTATGCACCGGTATTCTTGGGAGGAAACCCGTTCCGTATTATACGGCGTGGTCCCTTGATTTACCTAACTTTAAAAATAAAGATTAATAAATGTTTTAGTTCTCACACCAGTCCCATGACTGACCTAGAGTTTATTGTTTTAACCTAAACTCTGGGTGCCCCTATTTTGACACAGGCAGTTAGTAGTTTTGGTTTTGAAGATTTATATTCACAGGATCCTGGTTTACAGCTGGAACGATATCCGGAAAGCTTTGTATCCGTATATCTCTTCTAGTTGTGTATTGTATTATTTTCCGCTGCGATGTATTTAAATGTAATTTAAATCTCTGATATTTCTGTGTAATATTCATTAATACTCAATATATTCTTGTATCTGATGGAATTATTGTAATATACAATGAAATGTTCTTTTGTATGCGTTCTGTTGTGGCTTGTTCTCGAACTATCCGCTGCTTTCTTTTACGGGGAAGTTACAGGTTTTCACAATAAATCTTGTGTTAAGATTTAAAGGATATTTTCCAAAGTAAAGTTTTATAATTAACATATTAAATTGGAATTGAATGGAATTCGATTGATAATAATCGAAGTGAAATTCTGTGGAGGAAGACTGTTAATACATATGGAATTTAAAACGCTTTGCCATTATTCCATTTATATTATTAGTCGGATACAGAAATTTATATCAATTATATATTGATTACTTTTTCCGTGAAGATTCCATAATTAATGGAACGTGATTTTGGGTTTATCGTGAACTGTGTTTTAAATGACATTGGTTCTTTAACCCAGTTAAAGATAAAATTAATTTCTTAGCTTTGAATAATCATTAATATTGATTTTTGGGAAGATTAAAACTAAGTGGAGTTTTAATGAATCTTTAATTAGATTGAAAAGTTAATGTGATAATTAAAATTATCAATCCAGGAAAATGATCGAGAATGGAGTATCACCAGTTTTGCTCCAAGCGATAGTTAAATCTTTAATTAGATTTGAACATGAAATAGTAATTAATATTTACCGATAAAACTGTGGTGTTAGATATGGCGTAATACCAGTTTTGCTCTATAGGATGAATAGGTTGAGATTGGGAAATATAATAAATGATTACTTCGGTAGGGTTCGCTAATCCCGAGTAGTTTGGAAAACCTTAATATGGTTTGAAATGATATCCAAAGGAAGATTAAAGAATAAATTTAATGAATTTATCTTTGATAAAATTAATGGGAACCATTCCCAAAGTATAAGAATATTCAAATAAAGGAATATTCTAGATTGGAATGGGGCGTATGTTGTGTTTTTATAGCACTTGTTTATTATATGCGTGAGTTATTCTGAAAGACCGGTTTATCCCATTCTAAATAACTGATTCGACGATATGTCGAGGATGAAGACGGTGGTTGAAGGCTGAAGGTCTTCACATCATTTGGATGATTACTGATGTCTTGATTGGGTTGTACACACAAGACAAGGTAGTAAGTGGTGATCGTCCTGTCGTACTTTGAGATCGACCGGATATGCTAGGACCTCTCTCCTGTATTGGACATATGGGACGAGGAATAAGGTGCCTCCAGTGTCGTTCAAACCCAGAACGAACTTGTTAATGGATGTGTGTTTGACATCGAATTTCATTCTCTGTGATTGATAGACATCTGTTGCATAGCGTGAATTGCTTGTGTGGCATGCTGAGATGCAAATGATCAAAGCTTCTGTTGAGAAGCAGAGTCTTGTGGTTGATGATCAAAGCACGGCTTTAATATAGCATAGCTTTGTGTAGTGTTAATTCACGAGACTCACACCCCAGTGTGAACCAGAAACGCGAGAGGACTTCAAGGAGGACATTCGTTTCCTTCTGGCTCGGAGTGGTGTCTGGGTTTTGCATGCCCAGATGTTTTACTTATGTGGATGATGGATAGCGAGGCGCCTTGGATATATCGGCACTGCGGGGCCGACGGAAAGTATGGTCTTTATACAGACAAAATTGACTCCCCATAGGGCAGGGAAACGTAGTGTTCAGGCATTTTAATCCACTCCGTATGGACCGGCCCTGACGATCCAAGGGTCACTCGAGCTCTGATCTTAAGATACGGGCTAGAGCGTCTCGAAGCAGTAAGGTCGATCCCTAGCCTTGGTTCACAGATGGAAATCTAACTTCCAATATGCGACCTTGCGATTTTTATTGTAGAGCTTAGTGTTGGCGACATAGTAGCATGGGATGTTATGCCGTCTATGATTGGTACATTTATATTTGAACTTATTTTCATACACTTTACACTATAATAGTATCAAAATGTTTTGTTTTAAACGTACCAAGCATGTTTGGCTATTATAAGGTAAAACTCTATCCTCCGGCTTGCGTTGCATTGTGTAATAGGACCTGAGTCTTATAATAGCTTCATTTTTCCTAATAGCATTGCGTTGTTTTGTTATATGCACTGGTATTCTTGGAAGGAAACTCGTTCCTGTTATACGGCGTGGTCCCTTGACATATATGATTTTAAAGTAAAGTTTTAGATAACTATTTTAGTTCTCATACCAGCCACATGACTGACCTGGAGTTTATTGTTTTAACCTAAACTCTGGGTGCCTCTATTTTCCACACGGGCAGCTAGTAGTTTTGGTTTTGCAGATATTATATTCACAGGATCCTGGTTTACCATTAGAATGATATTCGGAAAGCTCCGTATCCATTTATCTCTTTCAGTTGTGTTATGTATTATTTTCCGCTGCTATATAATGTAATTTAAATCTCTAATATTTATCAAATGTATATTATTTGTTAATACTCTGTATATTCTTGTACTCTGATGTAAATTGTTGAAATAAGCCATGAAATGTTCTTCTGTTTATGTCCTGATTTGTTGTTTTCTTAACTCAATCCAGGCTTTCCTCCACGGGGAAGTTCGGGTCGTTTCATATATATATATATATATATATATGCATATATATATATCGCTGTTATGAAGTTATCAAAATAGTGTGATATGTTTGTTATTCCATTCCATGGTTTTAATGTTTGTTCATTTAAAATATTTGAAGTAATTTCTTATTACAAGGTTTTTATATGTTATAGTTGTAGAGTAACTGAGATTTTGTTTTAAATGCATGTTAGGTGTAAAAGCAGAAGTTCTTCTTGGATCATCAACTTCTCATTTTGGTGCATCAACTCATTCTTGGGTGATCAGAGAGAAGTTCTTATCATGGTCCCATGAAATTGCCTTTAATTTATAGTTTCAGATTCATTGTACTTATTAATGTTAGTAGGAACGTTTTTCTTTTTGTATGTTGAAACTCTACTAATATTTATCAAGTATGATCTGAAAATTTTGAGTGTTGTGTTTTTTGTTTGGATGTGATGGTTTGAATTTTGGATCTTGTGAGTTTTATTGTTAACAGATGTACTAATAAACTGCGTATATGTTGAATAGCAGTAGCAGAATATTTCAGTTGTATTAGGTTGGTTCGCGTCGGGTCCAGACCTGGTCTGATTTGTGCGAACGAACTTATTGGGTTAGACATGGGCATATGCTGTATTTTCGGACCAAGTTCGAACAGCATAAAATTTGTTCGATGCTTACCGAGTCGGGTCGTTCTGGGCTCGTCCATTATAAAACCCAGTCCGAGTTCGCACATCAAATTGTCTGGTCCGGTCCGCCCGATATTCACCCCTAAATATACCTTCGCGTCCTATACCACGAGGTTTACTACGTCATTTAATCATAAACATGACTTCTCGAAGGGTGCAGAAATGTGTAATTTAATATACAGAAAATACTTTGTTTAACAAAAACAGGATTATAAAATGATTTCAGAACCATTTAATTTTTATTCTTTAAATTCTTCAAAAATTTCAAAACATATTATATTATTGCTTCGTGACCATTTATAATTCAAAACAAAAACAATAAATCATTTGGTCTTAAAGTTATAGAGAAAATATTATTTATAGTTAAGTAGGAAAAACTAACTTGAAACCATGATAGTGTATAAAATCCATCGTAAAAGAAAACACATCACGGAAATCCTTAGTAGTTTACAAATCTGAGCTTCAGATTATAGGTAAAGGTTTTATTTCTAGGAAGAAGCTACAACCAATATGATGATGCGTAGTCTTCAGGTAATTAATAAGAAAATCGCTTGGAAGACTCAACAATACATAGTAGGAAAAGACTAACAAACATGCAGCAGGTGCTGTATTTAACTACACAAATTTTCCTGTTATGGGTTCTTCTAATGTTGACCCATGGGTCGACATTATTGGAGCCTGGGTTGACCCAGAGCATGGGTATTTTGCAGGGTAAAACTTCTGCTTCACTTCGAATTTCAATTAATTTTTTCGATGATCGTTCGACCAACAGAGGTTGCATGTACCAAGCTAAACAATAGGACAACCAACTGAAACAAGAATTAGAGAAAGCTAACATAAAACGAACGAGATATAATTTCAGGCACATATGCACAGAAGATTGAGTATGCAAGGAAGAATTTGAAAACATCGTTTCAAATAATAGAGAATGTATTTTAACCCCAAGCTCAAAACAAACACAACAAAATATTTGTAAACTAAAAAATATGAGCGAACATTCACCTTAAATTGGATTTTTGATGATAATAAGTATGTAAGAGATGAATCTGAGCTTCCCAAGCTTGTAAAATTTGAAGAAACTGACATGCAAGGTTACAGATATTCTACTGTAACTTCTCCTTCCTTCAATCCAGAAATTAGTGAATTAATCTAAGTAATTGAAGCTAAATTTCAATTGCAAGGCTAGAGATTTGCATCACCAATATCTACAAAAGCTAAGGTTTGGTATGAAGATGAGGATGAGACATTATTTCTCTTGTTGGAGTTCCTATAGGAAGAAAGCGGAAGTGGCTGCGAAAAAAGAACATACTCGGTTCTTTTCCTTTCCAAAAGTTTACATCTCGGGCCTTAGATTAAGGTCCTAACCCATTAAAACAAAGTATTACAAATCTATTACTTAACAAAGCACACAAAATAACACAAACAACACATAATCATTCCAGTTTAAATTCATAATTACATACTTTGCAATCTCTTATATTTTACAAAATTGTTCAAACATATTTATAATATTCTCAAGTTATTAAAATATTAATTTTTACACACTTACCTTAAAACAAATTTGTTTGTTAAAACACTGTATTACACTTCTTTACTTAAAAACTTATTTGTATTTCAACAAACAAAGCTTACATATGTCAATGGCTTGAAACAATATAAACATCTCAAAACTTTAAACATTGATTCACGACCAATGCTTATGTTTTTATTATTATTTGCAATACAATTTATTAACTACTCATTGCAAATAATATCACCCATTCATAGCTTAACAAAAACTCACAAACTACTCTTATTTTGACAAAATTCAATGTCTTAACATTTCTTTTAAAATTACACACACACACACACACACACACACACACACACACATATATATATATATATATATATATAATTACAAACACAACCTAAAACACAGTTCTCGAATTATTTATATTCAAAACAATCCTACAGTTTCATTTAAAACACAAATCCATCATTTAGTAATTATCCCTATAAAAAAGCTAAATGTTTATATATCTTTAATTTAAATATAGATCGCTTGTCAATATTATATATTTTCAATATTCACATGAATCATTAATTATAATTCACAATTATGGATTGGAACAAAATAAAGATATTTACTATGTTCCAAAACACACACACACACACACAAATATATATATATATATATCAAAAACCACAAATTCATCTTTTCCATATTTTGAAGTATTATATGAGTTGGGCTCCTAACTCGTATTTTATCCATCTTTATATTTAATTTATACAAAAAATATCACATTCTATTTAGCCCAGGTACCCAAAAACCAGGTTGTTACACTACATGCATCCATATTACACTTAGTTGGAAACTTAAGAATTGAACTTCTGGATTTTATACTTCAAATAATCTAGATTCAGAACAGAAATCTATTTGAATCCAAACAATTATCCTTGGTAGCAAGTTCTGGCTTAGAAACTCGAAAATGAATCTTAATGATGCTGCAGTCATCATCAATATTTTTTTTCAGCGACCAAATCAAGATCAATGCTTTAAAAATCTTTTAAAATCAATTTTAATTCTAATAAACACTTCTGAACAATCTCAATATTTCTTTTAAGCTTTGAAAATCATTTTCAAACTTACCAAAATTCCAAATTCTTCAATTCTCAACTCAAATCTATTTCATATTTATAAATCTCGTTTATAAATTACACTTGTATATTTTTATTTTTATTCAATTTAAACAACTTCCATTCATGTAGAATTTTTACCAAACATCACCATCGAATGCCTCATAATCAAATCGTGAAACTGAGTTCACAAGGTGATCGTTTCCAATATCCCTATGATTATAAATCTACCCAACACATGCAAAAAAATGGATAATATTATTCTTATCCAAACACTGTAGTAATACCCATAAATTGGGTGGGATATAACCACATATCAACCAATAATAGTCAATGCTCATAAATAAGTGAGCATGACAAGTCAATCAATAAATAGTAGCAATTAAATATCATTATTCTTTAACAAACAACTCATCCATATAACTATATTTAGTTATGAAACTTACTTTATATATATAAATATAAAAATCTTGGTAATTTATTTCATTTACCAAATTCAAAAGTAATATCGAACTGAATGACCTGTTCAATTGTTTCAAAGTTTTCATTCAAACGATGGTAAATCGATTGATTTGGATCTAGAATTCAGGCCTAGCATATCAAACAAACCAATACATAGCATTTTATATTCACTTATAAATATGCGCTCATATATATAATACATATATATATATATATATATATATATTCTCAGAACTCAATCTAGGATGTTACTAACTGTAACGACCCGTAAAATCTGGGCCAGTTTAAAATTTTTATTTTGGCAATTATAGCGAATTTTGATTATTTAAAATGAATTATTTTAAATAATATCGTCGAGAAATTTATTTTGAATTGAATTCAAACGTATATATTATTTACGTCGTCGTTAGAATATAAAAATTTATATATAATTATAAATAGAATTGAAAATGGCGCGGTAGTTCGATAATTCGATTTCAAACTTCAATTGAATGTACCGGGTGCAAAACAATCCGGATTTTAGTGAAACCAAAAATAATGGAATCTAATAGTGAATATCTTTCCAACGAATCCGAAAAATCAAAAGTTCGTAGCGGGAATCAAAAGATATGTCCAGTTGAAAATTCTGAATAGTCGCTATAGAATTCAGGCCCTTAAAAATGGACATTTTGCAAACGACCTCGGATTTCGACGAAACCAGTTTTGTTGGGTCCGTGATGTTAAGTTATTGCTAGATTCCAAATTTCGTAATTTTTCGAATCAATATGTGAGCGTGGCAAAGGAAAACGCGTTTGACCAGTTTCAGTTGATTTTAATCGACTGGAAATTGGCCATTTTTCATACGGTCTTAGAATTCGACGAAACTAGTTTCGTTAGGACCGTATCGTCAATACGAAGCTAGAAAATGTTTTTCGAGAATTTTTAGAGTTAGTTTGTGACCCCGGTAATTTGAAATGTGCGTTTGAAATTCAATATAATGATTTAAATGAAAATTCAAAAGGAAACTGATTCAAACTATCAAATCAGCTTGCGAGACATATCCCATTGTGTTCGGAATGGGGGTTAAACGCTATGGACGACAGGCGGTGGGCCTCGTTTCGAGGTCGTTTGTAAAAGTCAATCTTTTTGAAAAATTAAATAATAAAATAATAATAATAAAAAAAAAATATTTTCCTTTCCCCCTTTTTACTCTGGCCCCCCCCCTTTCTCCCCGTTCATTCGTTTCTGAATTAAAAAAAAAAAAAAAAGAGAAGGAGGCGACGAAGGCGGGGAGGAGCCGCCGCCCTCCCCAAGGGCCACCGCGCCTCGTCAAGGCGACCCCCCCTCTCATCCACCTCGACCGCGACGCAAGGCGACCCCCCCTCTCTCTTCCACCTCGACCGCGCCTCGTCAAGGCAACCCCCCCCCTGCTGCTCAGTCCGACGCAAGGCGACCCCCCCCCCCTCTTCAAAATACTGTAAGTATTTTAATGTTTTTTTATATTTTAATTTCGATTTTAGGTTTAAAACTGATTTTGTTTTAAAAGTTAAAACTGATTTTAAAAGCATTTTAAAAACTGATTTTTATTTAAGTTAATAAAACTGATTTTTATTTAAGTTAATAAAACTGATTTTTATTTAAGTTAATAAAACTGATTTTTATTTAAGTTAATAAAACTGATTTTTATTTAAGTTAATAAAACTGATTTTTATTTAAGTTAATAAAACTGATTTTTATTTAAGTTAATAAAACTGATTTTTATTTAAGTTAATAAAACTGATTTTTATTTAAGTTCATAAAACTGATTTTTATTTAAGTTCATAAAACTGGTTTTTATTTAAGTTTTTAAAACTGATTTCTAAAGGTTTTAACTTTAAATTGAAAAAGGTTTTAACTTTAAATTGAAAATGGTTTGAACTTTAAGATAGAAAAATGGGATTTTTATGTATTGAACTTCGAGTTAAAAATATGATTTTTATACATTGAACTTTGAAATAAAAATTCGATTTTTATATATTGAACTTTGAAATAAAAATTCGATTTTTATATATATAGTGGCCTTGGGCAACAAAGGTGACAAAAAGGCGAAACAACGAAGACTTCTGCAAAAGAAGAGCCGTGGAGCTAGGATAGCTATATGTGAGAATTTCTCACCTTTCTATTTTATTTCTAGTTATATATATATATATACTAGGATGCAGACGGTGCTTAGTAGCACCCGACACAATCGTCCACAGACCATGGACTTGTTTGTTTGACTGTTTGGTGATTGATTGCGATATTGGTTTGAATGTGGTTTGTGGTGTGAAAAATCGAATCGATAAATTGGTTAGGATTAGACGTGCGCCGTTATAAGGCGAAGGAGTAAGGCTAGGTTAGACCCTTACTCCAAAGTTTGTGGTTTGCATAACGAATTGATTTGATTGATGTGTGAATGGCGTGGGCCTTCACTAGACCGGGGATAAGGCTAGGCCTTGTCCCGTTTCTAGTATCGTGCCGTTATGCCGCCGAAATTTTCTAAAATAAGTTAGAAAAATAAAAATAGCATTTTATTTAACGAATGAACTGAATAGAAATTCATATGTTAAAATAAAATGTGTTATCGTTAAAAATATAATTTTTAACGTGAATGGGAATAAATAAATATTCATTTACAAACCAGACGGTTTGTTTATGTACACCTATTTGAATGACGTTGATTGGGTCGATAAATTTTACACATCGCCTAACTGCACAAATAAAATATGTGTTTGATTGTTTGAAACCCCACACGGGTGTTAGGATGAAATTTGAAGTTCACTCATCCTGATTGATTAAATATGTCGATCGATTGATTGACAAGCTGCTATAAGCGTTAAATGTCTATATTTGATGCTTATACAGTGTAGTGCACTTTGGTTGATGGTTGATTATTTTTCAATGTTATGATATACATGTGTTGTATGAAAATCCATATAATTAACTTTATATGGTAATTGATTGGGCCTCATTCCAATTTGAAAAATAAAGAATATTATAAAATAAAAGTTCATGTGTTGACGGTACTCATTCATTGAGATTGGTCATGTGTTGAACGAAATATTTTGATAATAACCACTATTTTGAAAATAGAAATTTATGAAGCCGTGTTGATTAGATTGACGCCATTTTGACGTGAACGATATTTATATCGATTTTATCGATTTCGAAATGAATTGAATTGAAAACGAATTCAAAATGAATTGAAAACGAATTCAAAATGAATTGAAAACGATTTCGAAATGAAATGAATTGAAAACGATTTCGAAATGAATTGAAAACGAATTCAAAATGAATTGAAAACGACTTCGAAATGAAATGAATTGAAAACGATTTCGAAATGAATTGAAAACGAATTCAAAATGAATTGAAAACGATTTCGAAATGAAATGAATTGAAAACGATTTCGAATTGAATTGAAAACGAATTCAAAATGAATTGAAAACGAATTCAAAATGAATTGAAAACGATTTCGAAATGAAATGAATTGAAAACGATTTCGAAATGAATTGAAAACGAATTCAAAATGAATTGAAAACGATTTCGAAATGAAATGAATTGAAAACGATTTCGAAATGAATTGAAAACGAATTCAAATTGAATTGAAATTTGAATTGAATAGAAAAGAATTTTGAAACGAATTTATAAAGAAGAATTCAATTTTGATTTGAATTGAAATGGAAGTTGAAATTGCTTTTGAAATGAAATTAAAACGATTTATAAAATTCGTTTTAAATAGAAATCGACGAAATATATATTATATATATTATATATATAATATAATGGCCTGAATAGAACGCGCCGCGCCGCGGCAGTTCGCGAATTTCGACCATTTATTTCAAACGGATATTACGGGAGATCCGACCGTCGGATTCTCCTAAAACCGGAACCGTTGGGTTCGTATCGAAAAGAGCTTTCTAACGAATGTTAGAAATTTGAAATCTAACGGTTGGATTTGGAGATACGTCCAAATCAAATTCGAAAAAGGTCGCTGTAAGTGCAGTTCGATGGCCATTGATGGAAATCGACTGTACGGGCCTTGATAAAATTATTAAAAATAGTAATAATTTGTGTAAAATCATAAGAAATGATTTAGAAAGATTTGGGATGAAAAACTCCATATTTGAAAAGATAAAAATTGATTTTTTTCGAAATGAACTAGTTTTGAACTAGAAATATAATTCTATTTATTTTTAAATAAATAAATTGAATTCGAAAAGGGTTTTAAAAATAACCAAAATTTCCAATGACTGCATTGGAGTGGATTTGAATCGAAATTGTCTTCGGAATATTTCGATGTTGGAATTCGTGATTATACAGGTGTTGTTATGGAAATTTGAAAGAT
Source organism: Allium sativum (assembly GCA_030737875.1). NCBI lineage: Eukaryota > Viridiplantae > Streptophyta > Magnoliopsida > Asparagales > Amaryllidaceae > Allium > Allium sativum. The sequence goes on along the minus strand of CM060912.1, from coordinate 526,087,648 downwards.
ATATATTTATATCGTTATTTCCAATACGACATTTGTTAGTCGTAGAATTCGATATTGAATATAAGCCGATATATTTTCTATTCAGAGCCTTGTATTGAATATCGAATGTGATTTGGGTTTGTCGTGAATGGTGTCTTCACTAACACTGTTCTTGAACCCAGTTGAGAAAGGATTAAATCTTTTTATTTAGATTTAATGAAGGGTACCAATTAAATAACATTTAATTGGAATTAAATTGATATTGATTTTTGGGTTTATCGTGAACAGTGTTTTAAATAACATTTGTTCTTTAACCCGATAATTAATGAATGTGATTTGGGTTTGTCGTGAATGGTGTCTTCACTAACACTGTTCTTGAACCCAGTTGAGAAAAGATTAAATCTTTTTATTTAGATTTAATGAAGTGTACCAATTAAATGACATTTAATTGGAATTGAATCGATATTGATTTTTGGGTTTATCGTGGACAGTGTTTTAAATAACACTCGTTCTTTAACCCGACGATTAATGAATGTGATTTAGGGTTTATCGTGAATCGTGTTTTTAAATGACACTGATTCTTTAACCCAGTCAAAGATTAAAACTAAGTGGGGTTTTAATGAATCTTTAATTAGATTGAAAAGATCGAGAATGGAGTATCACCAGTTTTGCTCCAAGCGATAGTTAAATCTTTAATTAGATTTGAACGTGAAATTTAGAAACTAACTGTCGGTTAGCTAAGTAGAATGGTTTTCTGGATATTGATCTGATGTTGGTTTCGGCCTTCGGGGTTAATATTTGGGGAATTATTCTCTTGATTAATTTACGGTTAATGACTAATGAGTTGGAATGAGGCGTATGTTGTGTTTGTGTAACACTTTTATAATATATACGCGAGTTATTCGGAAAGACCGGGTTTATCCCATTCTGAATAACTGATACGACGATAAGTCGAAGATGAAGACGATGGTCGAAGACCGGAGGTCTTCACGTCGTTTGGGTGATAACTGATGATCTTGATTGGGCTGTACACCCAAGAAGATGGAAACAGTTGGTGATCGTCCAGACGTACTTGGAGATCGATGGATGTGCGGGGTACTAGGTGCCTCCGGTTTCGTTCAGACCCAGAACGGACTTGTAAATGGACTGTGTGTCTGACATTGGATTTTAGTCCGTGTGATTGATCTCTATTAAATATATATCTGTTTGGCGGCGGAGGATTTATTCTCTTGCTTAACGCCCTTCTCTGAGACGTACGAGCTCAGGGGTTATATATTGATGGATATCAATCGCATGGAGTGAATTGCCTGTGTGGCATGCCTAAGTGGCAAATGATCGAGGCTTCTGTTGAAAAGCAAAGTCTTGTGGTGATGATCAAAGCACGGCCTTTGTGGCGTAGCTTTGTGTAACGTTTACCTCGCGTGTTTCACACCCGGTATGAACCAAAAACGGGAGGGGACCTCAGGGAGGGCATGCGTTTCCTTCTAGCTAGAAGTGGCGTCAGTGGTTTTACACGCCCTGACGAGTTTGACTTATGTGGTTGTTGCTGTTGCGAGGCGCCTCGGATTGATCGGTCGTTCTCGAACCGATGGAGTCATTTAGTTGGCTCGTTTACGCCCCATAGGGCGGGGAAACGTATGTTCAGGGTTTAAGTTTAATCCACATCGGTGGGCTGGCCCTGACGATCCAAGGATCACTCGAGCTCTGATCCTGAGACATGGGCTAGATTGTCTCGAATCGGTTGAGGACTATCTTTTGCCTCGGTTCATAGACGGAAATCCATTTTCCAAATACGTGACATTTGCGGTTTTATTTGTAAACCTATATATGGCGACATGATATATGGTACCCATGCCGCCTATGATTGATACTTATGATTTGAAGTTGTTTTATACACTATGCACTTATTATAGTATCAAATGATTTGTTTTAAACGTATCAAGCATTCTTTGGCTGTTATAAGGGAAAACCCTATCCCCCGGCTTGCGTTGCATTGTGTGATAGGACCTGGGTCTTATAACAGCTTCATTTTTCTTTATTTAGCATGGCGCTGTTTGTTTTATGCACTGGTATTCTTGGGAGGAAACCCGTTCCGTGTTATACGGCGTGGTCCCTTGATTTACCTAACTTTTAAAATAAAGAATAATAACTGTTTTAGTTCTCACACCAGTCCCATGACTGACCTGGAGTTTATTGTTTTAACCTAAACTCTGGGTGCCCCTATTTTGACATGGGCAGCTAGTAGTTTTGGTTTTGCAGATTTATATTCACAGGATCCTGGTTTACAGCTGGAACGATATCCGGAAAGCTTTGTATCCGTATATCTACTTCTAGTTGTGTATTGTATTATTTTCCGCTGCTATGTATTTAAATGTAATTTAAATCTCTGATATTTCTGTGTAATATTCCTTTATACTCTGCATATTCTTGTAATCTGGTGCATTGTTGTAATATACAATGAAATGTTCTTCTGTATGCGTTCTGTTGTGGCTTGTTCTCGAACTATCCGACGCTTTCCTTTACGGGGAGGTTGCGGGTTTTCACAGGTGGTATCAGAGCTTTGGTTTACAAAGCTAGAGAACAAGACACATTAGAAACATACGAAAGAATTCATCAGATATTGGATTAGTAATATCCAATGGGAATGACTCGTTAGAGATAGGATCAGTAGTATCCTAGAACGAGTGTGAAGAGTATATTTTTAAAATGAAAACAATTTTTGTTTTGAAAATTTAAATCAATTATTCGTATCTGATTATCTATTTATATTGAGTTGGACAGTCCAGTATATAAAGATTTTGCGTATACGTCTGATCCGCGTGTATTCGAAGTTTTAATATATTGGATAGATATAGAATCATACTCTAGTGGCCCGAAGATGATTCTGATGGTTGAGTACTCATCGTCAGAATTTATATTCGTGTGACGAAGGTGTGATATCTATATATTTCCATTAGACTGGTGTGAGAACCAAAACTTATATAGTTAGGAACACATTGTTGTGAATTGGCATCAAAAACATGATTTTTGTATATGTATCAAAATTATGAATTTGAAACTCTAAGGCACTAATAGATTGATGTTTGTGTTGTTTGTTTAATTGTTTGATAATTTTGAACCATTTGGCCTAATTGAATCGAATATTGAACTGTATTGAAAATTGGTCGCATTCGCTTGCATATACATGTATATCATTGAACAGGTCATAGCAAGGAGGCTAGAGCAGAGAATAAAATTTGTTTGCCCGACAAATAGGTACATGTTTACTACATAATTTCCTGTTTTGTTTGGGTGATGATGATTTTGTGAGCCTATTGGCTAGCCGCTTGGCTTTTTCTTTTTCTTTTTGAGATCTGAAGGACCGGGGAAGCTATTTGAAATTCCCCGATGCTCCCGGTGCAGGGGAGGTTATGGCGAAATTTTTCAAAAATTTAGGGTGTTAGCCAAATTTTTGAAATTTTGAAATTTCTCAGAAACTGAAAAGTTGGAGAATGGAAGCAAAATTGAAAGTAGAGCTGAATAATCAAACCACTTTCGACTTTGTTCCTTTTCGGGGACGAAAAGTTTTAAGTGGGGGAGATTGTAACGACCCGTAAAATCTGGGCCAGTTTAAAATTTTTATTTTGGCAATTATAGCGAATTTTGATTATTTAAAATGAATTATTTTAAATAATATCGTCGAGAAATTTATTTTGAATTGAATTCAAACGTATATATTATTTACGTCGTCGTTAGAATATAAAAATTTATATATAATTATAAATAGAATTGAAAATGGCGCGGTAGTTCGATAATTCAATTTCAAACTTCAATTGAATGTACCGGGTGCAAAACAATCCGGATTTTAGTGAAACCAAAAATAATGGAATCTAATAGTGAATATCTTTCCAACGAATCCGAAAAATCAAAAGTTCGTAGCGGGAATCAAAAGATATGTCCAGTTGAAAATTCTGAATAGTCGCTATAGAATTCAGGCCCTTAAAAATGGACATTTTGCAAACGATCTCGGATTTCGACGAAACCAGTTTTGTTGGGTCCGTGATGTTAAGTTATTGCTAGATTCCAAATTTCGTAATTTTTCGAATCAATATGTGAGCGTGGCAAAGGAAAACGCGTTTGACCAGTTTCAGTTGATTTTAATCGACTGGAAATTGGCCATTTTTCATACGGTCTTAGAATTCGACGAAACTAGTTTCGTTAGGACCGTATCGTCAATACGAAGCTAGAAAATGTTTTTCGAGAATTTTTAGAGTTAGTTTGTGACCCCGGTAATTTGAAATGTGCGTTTGAAATTCAATATAGTGATTTAAATGAAAATTCAAAAGGAAACTGATTCAAACTATCAAATCAGCTTGCGAGACATATCCCATTGTGTTCGGAATGGGGGTTAAACGCTATGGACGACAGGCGGTGGGCCTCGTTTCGAGGTCGTTTGTAAAAGTCAATCTTTTTGAAAAATTAAATAATAAAATAATAATAATAAAAAAAAAATATTTTCCTTTCCCCCTTTTTACTCTGGCCCCCCCCCCTTTCTCCCCGTTCATTCGTTTCTGAATTAAAAAAAAAAAAAAAAAAGAGAAGGAGGCGACGAAGGCGGGGAGGAGCCGCCGCCCTCCCCAAGGGCCACCGCGCCTCGTCAAGGCGACCCCCCCTCTCATCCACCTCGACCGCGCCTCGTCAAGGCGACCCCCCCCTCTCATCCACCTCGACCGCGACGCAAGGCGACCCCCCCTCTCTCTTCCACCTCGACCGCGCCTCGTCAAGGCAACCCCCCCCCCCCCCCTACTGCTCAGTCCGACGCAAGGCGACCCCCCCCCCCTCTTCAAAATACTGTAAGTATTTTAATGTTTTTTTATATTTTAATTTCGATTTTAGGTTTAAAACTGATTTTGTTTTAAAAGTTAAAACTGATTTTAAAAGCATTTTAAAAACTGATTTTTATTTAAGTTAATAAAACTGATTTTTATTTAAGTTAATAAAACTGATTTTTATTTAAGTTAATAAAACTGATTTTTATTTAAGTTAATAAAACTGATTTTTATTTAAGTTAATAAAACTGATTTTTATTTAAGTTAATAAAACTGATTTTTATTTAAGTTAATAAAACTGATTTTTATTTAAGTTAATAAAACTGATTTTTATTTAAGTTCATAAAACTGATTTTTATTTAAGTTCATAAAACTGGTTTTTATTTAAGTTTTTAAAACTGATTTCTAAAGGTTTTAACTTTAAATTGAAAAAGGTTTTAACTTTAAATTGAAAATGGTTTGAACTTTAAGATAGAAAAATGGGATTTTTATGTATTGAACTTCGAGTTAAAAATATGATTTTTATACATTGAACTTTGAAATAAAAATTCGATTTTTATATATTGAACTTTGAAATAAAAATTCGATTTTTATATATATAGTGGCCTTGGGCAACAAAGGTGACAAAAAGGCGAAACAACGAAGACTTCTGCAAAAGAAGAGTCGTGGAGCTAGGATAGCTATATGTGAGAATTTCTCACCTTTCTATTTTATTTCTAGTTATATATATATATACTAGGATGCAGACGGTGCTTAGTAGCACCCGACACAATCGTCCACAGACCATGGACTTGTTTGTTTGACTGTTTGGTGATTGATTGCGATATTGGTTTGAATGTGGTTTGTGGTGTGAAAAATCGAATCGATAAATTGGTTAGGATTAGACGTGCGCCGTTATAAGGCGAAGGAGTAAGGCTAGGTTAGACCCTTACTCCAAAGTTTGTGGTTTGCATAACGAATTGATTTGATTGATGTGTGAATGGCGTGGGCCTTCACTAGACCGGGGATAAGGCTAGGCCTTGTCCCGTTTCTAGTATCGTGCCGTTATGCCGCCGAAATTTTCTAAAATAAGTTAGAAAAATAAAAATAGCATTTTATTTAACGAATGAACTGAATAGAAATTCATATGTTAAAATAAAATGTGTTATCGTTAAAAATATAATTTTTAACGTGAATGGGAATAAATAAATATTCATTTACAAACCAGACGGTTTGTTTATGTACACCTATTTGAATGACGTTGATTGGGTCGATAAATTTTACACATCGCCTAACTGCACAAATAAAATATGTGTTTGATTGTTTGAAACCCCACACGGGTGTTAGGATGAAATTTGAAGTTCACTCATCCTGATTGATTAAATATGTCGATCGATTGATTGACAAGCTGCTATAAGCGTTAAATGTCTATATTTGATGCTTATACAGTGTAGTGCACTTTGGTTGATGGTTGATTATTTTTCAATGTTATGATATACATGTGTTGTATGAAAATCCATATAATTAACTTTATATGGTAATTGATTGGGCCTCATTCCAATTTGAAAAATAAAGAATATTATAAAATAAAAGTTCATGTGTTGACGGTACTCATTCATTGAGATTGGTCATGTGTTGAACGAAATATTTTGATAATAACCACTATTTTGAAAATAGAAATTTATGAAGCCGTGTTGATTAGATTGACGCCATTTTGACGTGAACGATATTTATATCGATTTTATCGATTTCGAAATGAATTGAATTGAAAACGAATTCAAAATGAATTGAAAACGAATTCAAAATGAATTGAAAACGATTTCGAAATGAAATGAATTGAAAACGATTTCGAAATGAATTGAAAACGAATTCAAAATGAATTGAAAACGACTTCGAAATGAAATGAATTGAAAACGATTTCGAAATGAATTGAAAACGAATTCAAAATGAATTGAAAACGATTTCGAAATGAAATGAATTGAAAACGATTTCGAATTGAATTGAAAACGAATTCAAAATGAATTGAAAACGAATTCAAAATGAATTGAAAACGATTTCGAAATGAAATGAATTGAAAACGATTTCGAAATGAATTGAAAACGAATTCAAAATGAATTGAAAACGATTTCGAAATGAAATGAATTGAAAACGATTTCGAAATGAATTGAAAACGAATTCAAATTGAATTGAAATTTGAATTGAATAGAAAAGAATTTTGAAACGAATTTATAAAGAAGAATTCAATTTTGATTTGAATTGAAATGGAAGTTGAAATTGCTTTTGAAATGAAATTAAAACGATTTATAAAATTCGTTTTAAATAGAAATCGACGAAATATATATTATATATATTATATATATAATATAATGGCCTGAATAGAACGCGCCGCGCCGCGGCAGTTCGCGAATTTCGACCATTTATTTCAAACGGATATTACGGGAGATCCGACCGTCGGATTCTCCTAAAACCGGAACCGTTGGGTTCGTATCGAAAAGAGCTTTCTAACGAATGTTAGAAATTTGAAATCTAACGGTTGGATTTGGAGATACGTCCAAATCAAATTCGAAAAAGGTCGCTGTAAGTGCAGTTCGATGGCCATTGATGGAAATCGACTGTACGGGCCTTGATAAAATTATTAAAAATAGTAATAATTTGTGTAAAATCATAAGAAATGATTTAGAAAGATTTGGGATGAAAAACTCCATATTTGAAAAGATAAAAATTGATTTTTTTCGAAATGAACTAGTTTTGAACTAGAAATATAATTCTATTTATTTTTAAATAAATAAATTGAATTCGAAAAGGGTTTTAAAAATAACCAAAATTTCCAATGACTGCATTGGAGTGGATTTGAATCGAAATTGTCTTCGGAATATTTCGATGTTGGAATTCGTGATTATACAGGTGTTGTTATGGAAATTTGAAAGATATATATTTATATCGTTATTTCCAATACGACATTTGTTAGTCGTAGAATTCGATATTGAATATAAGCCGATATATTTTCTATTCAGAGCCTTGTATTGAATATCGAATGTGATTTGGGTTTGTCGTGAATGGTGTCTTCACTAACACTGTTCTTGAACCCAGTTGAGAAAGGATTAAATCTTTTTATTTAGATTTAATGAAGGGTACCAATTAAATAACATTTAATTGGAATTAAATTGATATTGATTTTTGGGTTTATCGTGAACAGTGTTTTAAATAACATTTGTTCTTTAACCCGATAATTAATGAATGTGATTTGGGTTTGTCGTGAATGGTGTCTTCACTAACACTGTTCTTGAACCCAGTTGAGAAAAGATTAAATCTTTTTATTTAGATTTAATGAAGTGTACCAATTAAATGACATTTAATTGGAATTGAATCGATATTGATTTTTGGGTTTATCGTGGACAGTGTTTTAAATAACACTCGTTCTTTAACCCGACGATTAATGAATGTGATTTAGGGTTTATCGTGAACCGTGTTTTTAAATGACACTGATTCTTTAACCCAGTCAAAGATTAAAACTAAGTGGGGTTTTAATGAATCTTTAATTAGATTGAAAAGATCGAGAATGGAGTATCACCAGTTTTGCTCCAAGCGATAGTTAAATCTTTAATTAGATTTGAACGTGAAATTTAGAAACTAACTGTCGGTTAGCTAAGTAGAATGGTTTTCTGGATATTGATCTGATGTTGGTTTCGGCCTTCGGGGTTAATATTTGGGGAATTATTCTCTTGATTAATTTACGGTTAATGACTAATGAGTTGGAATGAGGCGTATGTTGTGTTTGTGTAACACTTTTATAATATATACGCGAGTTATTCGGAAAGACCGGGTTTATCCCATTCTGAATAACTGATACGACGATAAGTCGAAGATGAAGACGATGGTCGAAGACCAGAGGTCTTCACGTCGTTTGGGTGATAACTGATGATCTTGATTGGGCTGTACACCCAAGAAGATGGAAACAGTTGGTGATCGTCCAGACGTACTTGGAGATCGATGGATGTGCGGGGTTCTAGGTGCTTCCGGTTTCGTTCAGACCCAGAACGGACTTGTAAATGGACTGTGTGTCTGACATTGGATTTTAGTCCGTGTGATTGATCTCTATTAAATATATATCTGTTTGGCGGCGGAGGATTTATTCTCTTGCTTAACGCCCTTCTCTGAGACGTACGAACTCAGGGGTTATATATTGATGGATATCAATCGCATGGAGTGAATTGCCTGTGTGGCATGCCTAAGTGGCAAATGATCGAGGCTTCTGTTGAAAAGCAAAGTCTTGTGGTGATGATCAAAGCACGGCCTTTGTGGCGTAGCTTTGTGTAACGTTTACCTCGCGTGTTTCACACCCGGTATGAACCAAAAACGGGAGGGGACCTCAGGGAGGGCATGCGTTTCCTTCTAGCTAGAAGTGGCGTCAGTGGTTTTACACGCCCTGACGAGTTTGACTTATGTGGTTGTTGCTGTTGCGAGGCGCCTCGGATTGATCGGTCGTTCTCGAACCGATGGAGTCATTTAGTTGGCTCGTTTACGCCCCATAGGGCGGGGAAACGTATGTTCAGGGTTTAAGTTTAATCCACATCGGTGGACTGGCCCTGACGATCCAAGGATCACTCGAGCTCTGATCCTGAGACATGGGCTAGATTGTCTCGAATCGGTTGAGGACTATCTTTTGCCTCGGTTCATAGACGGAAATCCATTTTCCAAATACGTGACATTTGCGGTTTTATTTGTAAACCTATATATGGCGACATGATATATGGTACCCATGCCGCCTATGATTGATACTTATGATTTGAAGTTGTTTTATACACTATGCACTTATTATAGTATCAAATGATTTGTTTTAAACGTATCAAGCATTCTTTGGCTGTTATAAGGGAAAACCCTATCCCCCGGCTTGCGTTGCATTGTGTGATAGGACCTGGGTCTTATAACAGCTTCATTTTTCTTTATTTAGCATGGCGCTGTTTGTTTTATGCACTGGTATTCTTGGGAGGAAACCCGTTCCGTGTTATACGGCGTGGTCCCTTGATTTACCTAACTTTTAAAATAAAGAATAATAACTGTTTTAGTTCTCACACCAGTCCCATGACTGACCTGGAGTTTATTGTTTTAACCTAAACTCTGGGTGCCCCTATTTTGACATGGGCAGCTAGTAGTTTTGGTTTTGCAGATTTATATTCACAGGATCCTGGTTTACAGCTGGAACGATATCCGGAAAGCTTTGTATCCGTATATCTACTTCTAGTTGTGTATTGTATTATTTTCCGCTGCTATGTATTTAAATGTAATTTAAATCTCTGATATTTCTGTGTAATATTCCTTTATACTCTGCATATTCTTGTAATCTGGTGCATTGTTGTAATATACAATGAAATGTTCTTCTGTATGCGTTCTGTTGTGGCTTGTTCTCGAACTATCCGACGCTTTCCTTTACGGGGAGGTTGCGGGTTTTCACACTAACCCTATATCTAATGAGTTATACTCTAGTGAGTTATAACCCATACAAGCCTAGGTGCTCGCTAAACCTAAGCTCGGATACCAACTGTCACGAGCTGCATTTTTGACCATTCAAGTTGTCAATAATCCACACATGTCAATCCAAACAAATCCAAAATACATAGTTATTGCGATAAAATAAGAAAAAAAGAAAAAAGAGGAAAAAAATCATAGAGTCTCACAGGGAAGGATAAAATATAATAATCATATAACAGTTCATGAGGCTGTTAAAATACACATTTGATTTTACTTTACAACAATTATTAGAGTTATCCATACCTAGACAAAATGCAATAATACAACGGAATAGAAATGATGTAATGTGAATATATAATAGATAATATACCAAAGCTCCGTCTTCATCCTCCAATATAATATTGTATTTGCTAACTGAAAATACCAGGCTGCCTCGAGAACCAATGGAAAGACAAAAATATTCAGATCAGAACTAAAATATTCTAATACCAGTCAAATCAAAATATGTAACAGTATGAGTGTCATGACGTCAGAGATGTTTACGGTAATTCATGCCTTATACTGAATGTGTCCGTGAGTGCAATAAATTAAAAGATATTACGGGAATTTTCATCTCCTGAGAATCCGTTAAATTATTCACATATAATAGTATACGCCGTAATAGGTAATGTTTATCAGTAAAAACATATACCAAAATAGCATCAAAGCTTTACATTAATCCACCTTAACATATTTAATTTGGAAACCAAAGTCATAATGGGCTCGTATAAGGAAAATATGACAAGACATGTGAGGCAATGTCCAAGGTAGGATTCTACTAGTTTACCCTTTCTGGCTGGTCGTAACCCATCTGTGGCCGACTGAGATTATCAATCCAATGAACAAGGGTGTACCCATCGAGTACAAAATCATGATAACAACATGAGTGATCAATGTCACTAGAGTAGCATACCTCATTGTCCAGACGTACGCTCATGTTTTAGTCATTTTAATTATGACAGGAATGTCAAGGCTATCCGTCATCATTCTCTTACTTCATTCCAGTAAACGTTCTCAAATTTAACCATTACATTCTGGATATCTTCCACCATGTACATGGTTATCGGAGTGGTTCTAATAGTGACAGAGAGCATGCTAATAAGAGGCCCTTGCCTCTTTAATAACCAACTGTCATTTTTCACACCATTTGGTTCTTTTACATTTCAAAACGATTCACGTTTGATATCCAAGTATCATATTCGTTTTAAAAACCAGATCCATTTCGAAATCATCATATTTACTTCAAAATATCACTTTACTGAAAATCACATTTATACGTTTGAAATATTTTCCAACTTAGGTAAAATTTCATTGTCCACATTCGCATTTCAAACCACGATTTGAATATAACATTCCATCTTGCACAGTCTGAAATTTTATAAAAATATTTTGAGTAGAAATAAATAATTAGAATAGTTTTAGTATGAAAAAAATGGTTCATATACTAAAATAGTTTGTAAAACCAAAATAAATTGAGTATTCAAAAATAAGTTTTAAAACAATTTATATTAAAATAATAAAATTTAAAAATATCTCAAACCAAATTGTTTTCCTTCATTCCAACAAGTCTAGACTCGTGTCCAAATTTCAAATCAATAAACTCAATTATCGATTTCTTACAATTTCATTTTGACTAGATCCAATTAAGTTCCAACCCTTGATTTAAATCCCAATTCAAATAAATCTGATCCTTTAAATCATACATTTAAAAATTTAATTTGACTCAACAATTTACGCCATGGTTTAAAATTCCAAAGCCCATTCTTATTTTAAACCATATCGATTTGTATCAATTTAAATTAAATTTCAATTTTTGATTTAAAGCACGTAATTCATATTAAATTCCACTTTCAAAATCTTAAAGCTCAAACGGTTAAAATAAAATCATTTTTGAATCAGATCCATACATCATTCGTAACTTCTTATTTCCAATTCAACTCTTTAAATGATTTTTTTAAACAAACTCCCGTTTTACTTCCCAATTAACTTCAACTAAAATTTAATCTAATTTCAGTTCCATATAAATTTTTATTCCAATTTCAAATTAATTTCTATTTATAACAATTTCGAGTTAGATTTCAAAATTTATCGATTTAAAACTACTTCAATATCCAGTTTAAACTCCAACACTTTAATTATAATTCAAGCTTAAGCTCAATTTCAAAATATTGTTTTATCTCACTTTTACTTAACAATATCCAAAGTTAGAATAAAATATAATCTTTTAAAATAAATAATTTTCTGAATTACAAATCATATTCCGATTATAACTTCAAAATCTCAACTTTGATTGTTTAAGTAATTTCATTTACCAAATTTAAATTTCAAAATTTTGAGCTTCATTTGAAAATAATTCGATTTCCATAAATTTGATTTTTTTGGTCAAATCATTTCAAATAACTTCAAATAATTATCCAAAATCATTTAATTTAACTGATCCATTGTCTGTATATAATTTTCTATCGTATGGTCAAGTGATACTTAAATTTAATTTTAGTATTTCAGGATGTCGTTTCAATCCAAATCAGGGGTCATAGGTATTAATCATTTCAACCTATGTTCTTAATTCATTTCAAATGATTAATCCCGAATTTATTTGATGTCCATAATATCTAGGGTAAATGGTAGGGATTAATCAACACAAACAATTGTCATACATAAATATGGTGAATAACCGGTTGAAACACACAATTAAACATTGATATATCAACCGTATCAATCCAAGGCATCCATCAAAATTAATTCATCCAAACATTTCAGGATCACATCAATTTTATGACGTCCCCAAACCCCCTTTCCACGCTGGCAAGGGTAATCTTTGGAATATAACACATGAAAAGATAACAGCAGAACAAAAATATATTAATACACTAGATAATGTACAACAGAACACACTGGATAAACATAATCATCAGAGTTACACAGTATACAGGATTATACTTAGTACAAAATACAGTTCAGCTTTACATAAAATGTCTACAGCAGAATCAAAACATAATATGTACAACAGGAGCTGAACAACATAAAAAGAAAGAAGTGATAGAATCCATCTTCAGCTCCATACCTATCCAAAAAGAGCTTGCTAAAACCTGGATACAAGGCTGCCCATATAGAAATAAAGGCACCCGAGTTTGCAAGTGAAACAAACTATGAGTCGATCATGGGACTGGTATGAGAAATCTACTTAACTTATTTTATAATAAGCAAATCACAGGACCACGCCGCTAACGCGGAACGGGTTTACTCCATTGGATTGCCAGTGCTTTAAAATAAGTAAATCATTTAAACGTCGCAATGCTTCTTACAAAAATGAAGTCATTATAAGACTCAGTTCCCATCACACAATGCAACGCAAACCGGAGGATAGAGTTTTACCTTATAATGGCCAAAATATGCTTGATACGAATAAAACAAAAGCATTTGATATTATTACTAATGTTTATATGTTTCAAAAACAATTTCAATCATAAATATCAATCATAGACGACGTAAATACCCCATACCACAATGTCGCCATATATAGGTATACAATCAAAACCGCACAATATCGTATTTGGAAATTGGATTACCTTCATGAACCAAGGCAAGAGATTATCCTTACCGCTTCGAGACTGTCTAGCCCGAGCCTCAGGATCATAACGCATCGACCCTTAGGAGCCACAGGGCCGGTCCATATGGAGTGGATTAAAATGCCCGAACACTGCGTTTCCCCACCCTATGGGGCAAAATCTGTTCTGTATAAAGACCATCCATCGGCTCCGTAGAGACCGAAATAACCGAGGCGCCTCGCTATCCATCATCCACATAAGTAAAATGTCCGGGCGTGTAAAACCCAAAACACCACTCCTAGCTAGAAGGAAACGCATGCTCTCCCTGGATCCTTCTCCTGTTTTTGGTTCATACCGAGGTGTGAGGCCCGCGAATCAACGCTATACACAAAGCTATTCTATTTAAAGCCGTGCTTTGATCATCAACCAAAAGGCTCTGTTTTTCAACAAAAGCCTTGATCACTGCGTCTCAGCATGCCATGTTGTCAATCTACAACGTCAAACACACATCCATTTACAAGTCTGTTCTGGGTCTGAACGAAACTGGAGGCACCTTATTCCTCTCCCGTATGTCCAATACAGGAGAGAGGTCCCCGCACATCCGGTCGATCCCCAAGTACGTCTGGACGACCACCACTTATTACCTTGTCTTGGGATGCCTCCCAATCAAAACATCAGCAATCATCCAAACGATGTGAAGACCTCCGGTCTTCAACCACCATCTTCATCGTCGATTTCTAATCGTCGACCAATTAGTTGAAATGAGATTTAACTCGGCCTTTTCAAATAATTCATGTATATTTAGAATTCAAATCAATTCATTTCCATGGTTAAATTATTTGACATCCATAGTTCAGTTCATTAATGTAATTTTCACGTCAAACACATTCAACCATCAAATATCCATTAAACTAGGTAAATTCGGTTTATTTCCATTCCATATCATTTATAATATTTATAATGATTTATCACTATTTTTATTTATTTAAAAATAGCCAATTTATTCAAACGACGCTTCAGGCCATAACGCGGTCATAGCGCTGTTTTTCTTCAGATTTGAATTTAACGTTTCACAAAATCTAACCATTGAATTTTATATCGCCGGAAAGATCTTTTCAAAGCGGACCCAACGGTTTCAGTTTTGGGAAAATCTGACGGTCGGATCTCCCAGTACAATCGTTTGAAATTACGATTTCAAAATATGAACTGTAGCATCGTTATTCGATTTATTTTAATTATATTTATATATATAAATATAATTCATTTTGGAACTGTTTTTATTTAGATTTGAATTTAACATTTCACAAAATCTAACCGTTGGACCTTTACAAATTTGGTGTTGTTGGAAAGATATTTTCAAAGCGGACCAACGGTTTCGGTTTCGGTAAAATCCGACGGTTGGATCTCCCACAATAATCGTTTAAAATCACGACTTCAAAATACGAACTGCAGCTTCGTTATTCATTTTAATTTAATTATATTTATATATATATAATTTATTCTTCGATTTCCAAACCATTTTCGTTTCATATATTTGATAAAAATAATATTTTTACCTAACAAATATTTATTTCAACACATGACTATTTTTAACACTTCATATATATAATAAAAATGTGATTTTTATTGTCAAAACAATTTAAAACATGAATATTTATAGCGATTCGTATATATAATAAAAATGTGATTTTTATTGTTAAAACAATTTATTTCAAACATGAATATTTTTGATGATTCATATATATTATAGAAATGTGATTTTTATTGTTTAAACAATTTATTTGTTATATGAATATTTTTTTCCAACACATGAATATATTTCAATACATGAATATAAATCAAACACATGAATATTTCAGAAAATTTCGGTAGCATAACGGCAGGTGGTTTAAAAGCAGCACCGTCCTGAGTACGGCTCCTCGCACTACCTTACGTCTCCCAGCGTTCCCTAAGGGGCTTATCCTTATAATCTAAATATTTCGATCATTTCCATATCATAATGGATTTTTCCACAAACAATTCCAATTTTGTTTCAACCACAAACAATCATTATCAACCATTCGCATTTATCAACCAAATTTCACGTCAACCAAAATCCAAACAATCACAACCAATATATATCATCCATGATTTGTGGATGAGGGGAGTATATATATATAGATATATGTATATAAGTATATTTTCATTTCATTTCAACTCCATTCAACGCACATATAATGTTTACAACGCATATATAACTTATACATCACACATATAATTTATACAGTGCTTATACATGAGGTTTATAACGCTTATATAACTTATACATCGATTATATAATTCGCCATTCCATATCGTTTATAATTTAGAAATCTCACATTGGGTTCCACGCCCCCAAAAATTGTAGGAAGCTCCAAAAATTCTCCGGTCTCTTCTAGAATGTAGAAGGCGTCCACACAAGTCCAATGTTTCTTGTTTCATCGAATTTCGTTACCATATGAAAAGGATATGATTTTTATTTGAAAATCACGATTAGCAATGCCTTAGTGTTATATTCAGTTGTAAAAATAAAGGTTGCACCTTTCATCTAACCCTTCGAAACTAGGGTTGAATTTAACTCCAAATCTGAAGCGCTTCGTTCAGATCATGTTATATCACGTCGAAGACCTCCGTGAGGCGCGCAAATTGAGGGTGGTGCAGTCAGATCCGGTGGCGCATCCAAGCCTGGGTGGAAAACGGAAGTCGGCAACTTCGGAGGGGTGGTTCTCTGCGATGGAGCGATGAGAGGTGATGGGGTTTGTCTTGATTTGAAGAGGGAGAGGAGGACTTCAAAAAGTTGCAAAGAAGCAAGGGCTAATTCGAAGCGGTTTGGCTAGAAAATGACTGGGAAGGGCGAAGAACGGTTTCGACGACGAGATACAGGGGGCGGGTTTTTTTGAGATTTTTTTTATAAAATTAAATAATGAATGGAAATTTATTATTGGCCGATATATATATATATATTAGTTTGAAAATTAGGGTTTTCATAAACGAACTCCAACTCAAACCCAACGACTATCACCCCTAGCTAAATACCCCCATTCCTGACACAATGGAATATGTTTCGTAAGCCCATTCGACTGTTTCAGTTAGTTATTCTTCAAATTAAAATATAAAACATTCAAATTCTGTTTTGAACGTATATTTTAATTTGTCGGGGCCACAAACTAATTCTAAAAATTCTCGAAAAATTAATCTGGCTATGCTGGTCAATCCAAATTGGCTGAAACTGTCAAAACACGTTTTCCTTTGCCACGCTCACATATTGATTTCAAAAATTATGGAATTTGAAACCTAGCAATAATTTGACATCCTGGATCCAACCAAAGTGGTTTCTTCGAAAACGGAGGCCGTTTGGAAAATGGCTATTTTCAAGGGCTATATAAACTCTATAGCAACCTTTTTGAAAATTCGTTTGGCCGTAACTTTTGATTCCCGCTATGAAATTTTGATTTTTCAGATCCGTTGGAAAGATATTCATAAACAGATTTAAATATTTTTGGTTTCACTAAAATCCGTTTTATTTTGCATCCTGTACAGTCAGTCAAAGTTCGAATTCAATTTTTCAAACTACCGCGCCATTTCAGGCCTTGTTTTATTATTAAAATGAATATATTTGCTATAACTTTGACCCAAATAGATTTTTGGTCGTTATTATTTAAAATATTCAAAATTCATTTAAATTGCTAAATTAAAATTTTAATTTAGTTCTGATTTTCTGGGTTGTTACAAATTTACTAGTTATCAGGTTAACTAGCAATTAAATTTCAAATTTAACCTAACTATAAAATTTAAATTGGCAGTTAGATGAATATGCATTCTAAATTACTAAACAACAACAAATATAATCATATCATAACATGATTTTAATCTAACAAACAATCAAATATTTTAGTTAAGAGTGATTGGGTTTAATCACTCACCTTTGACTTTCGAGTCCATATGAAATTCCAATATAGGACCAAAATTCGACAGCCTCGGAATTCATCCAGATCATTGCCAAAATATCCTAGAATTTTGATTTAATCTCAGTGCAACTAATGGTGTGTCAATCTGACTCCCTACGAACTAACTATTGGGTTTACAAGTTAATACACATCAAAATATTAGTTAAATTCGTTATTATAATTGTCTAAAACCTCCCCCTCCTTGCAAATGTGCACTGCCACCTACCCCATCTTCTTCATTTAAAACATTTGAACTAACCATTCCCGTGCAACCTTTAACCACGCTTTAACTCCTCTTTGCCACCTCCACGATTGTCGAACACCCTCGTTGACCTCAATAAAGACTTCCTCTTCACAAACGCAACTGGATTATCACCTTCTCCTCGAACTCGATGCAACAAAGACAATCGCGACCTATAGCTTTTCCTGGTTAGGCCATGGATGTCGTGATTTAATATATGTCACTGCACATCCCCATTTTTCCACCGCACTTTCAACGGACATGAGCCTCGACCCAACGAACTTAAGGCCACCATCCCCATCGTCGATCGATCACCGTATCTCTGTCTCGCTCCACCCCTAGCATCGTTGTAAGATGTCGAGTTCCAGTGAAGTGTGATCGCACCCATCATTGTTCACACCAAGTTGAAGCTCTCTATCATATGAACTTGACGAATCCAGAATTATTTGATTTCATTGAGTATATGTTTTTATTTAATTGATTGAAAAAACTTAGGGAAGCGACTTAATTTTTATAGAAGATAAAATAACGGAAAATAATAAAGTTTTAAAAAGTTAGAGTGTTATTTATAGGCAATAGGTTTATTTAGATATTTTATATATAATATTCAGTTTATTCATGCATTGCATTTCATACCCGAACGACCACATAAAAGGTTCGTTTTTCATGAAAGTTGATACTTCGCTATATTTCAATATTTTGGGCTCGATAAAACTGGTTTCGACGAATATTAAGGCTATTTGCAAAAATACTATTTTCTTATGTTATTAAAATCAAATAAATATTTAATCGATTTCCAAATACTTCAATTCTTCGATAATAATTTATTATCATCGTTTCAATTCAAAAAGAATTTTACATGAGCGTCAGAATCAATGTAATATCACATTCAGTTTTAGATATATTTATTCGCATGCTTTCAATACTTAAATTACTATTTTATCTTGTGGTTATATATAATAATGTATGTATTCTGAATTCAAGGTATTCAACTCCTGAATTAAGCACATTCATATTTAAATAAATTAAATATTCTAGTTATTTAAGTTTTTATTTCACTTTTGTTTAAAACTAAAAATGAAATATAATTTCGTTTTGAATGAATTTAAAGTACGAATGTATTCAATTCGAAATTTACATTTGTTATTAAATGGAATTTGAATCTACTTAAAATGTGAAGTTTAAAAAAATTCCAATTAATATTCAAAAAAATAAAGTGATGTGAAATAATGGTATCAAATATTTTAAATTTAATTACGATATTTGATATGATAAGAATATTTGGAATCAAATATTTTTTAAGTCATGATATCCATATAACTATTTTACAAAGATTTTTATAAACAAATGGGATTTTTGAAATATTTTTAGAGAATGTAAACTCTATCGAATTTGAAATAATTCATAATGATTTCGAAAGATAAGCGATGTAAAACTTTGAACTATGTATGAATATTTTCTTGAATGTTCGCGAGTTCAGGAAACAAGTGATTAATATGTTACTGATGATACAGATAACCCATAATTGGAAAATAGGTTTGATTCGAGGGTTCATTTAGATCCAGTATAATCCATCGAGGATATACTTCGTTTGATATATGAAATTGATAGACCATAACTCGTTGGCCCTACTATTTGGAGGAATCTTCGGTTTCGATTTCATATTTTTTATATATGATTGTTCGCAATATTTGAACTTTGAGTTAATCTGGTATTAAAGAATTTCGTTTAGATCTTGAATATAAACTATGTCACAAAATTGAATGCATTTTTATATTTAAGAATGTTGAAATAAATTGGATTTAGTTTGAAATGATTTTCATGAAAGGACCATTAATTTGAAATTTTAAGTCATTAGTATATCTTGTATTGACTTTGAAATTGCTACACTTTCAACTCCTGATTTGATTTGACTAGTACAAGAATATATAGTCCCAACTCGAGTGTTTTGTTTTTGCATTACGCTCAGGTCAGTCTGTGTTTTTTCAATTATCACAGACCTTAGTTACTTGAAGACGATGTTGGAGTCTGAAGACATTATTACTATCTTTTTATTCCATGGCATTATTGGTATGTTATACTAAATGTATAACTCGAATATATTGTAAAATGAGATCAAATGATATTGTTTAACAGTTTTATTGAACTACCTATGTTAATTCTATCAATTTATCTGTTTCGTAATTTATATTTAAGATTAAACCAATTATTTACAAATACAGTTAATTCAAAATTTGAAGGATTATAATCTGAAGGACTATTTATTTGAAGAATTAAGTAATTAGGTTTCACTTATGTTAGCCTCAAAATTACCACATCCTTAATTCTTGATGTGATGCGACTAATATTAAAATATATAGTCCTGACTTGAGTGATTTGTTTTTTGTTTTTTTCATTACGCTCAGGTCATCCTTAGTTGTTTCAGTTATCGAAGACCTTAGTTACTTAAAGATGGAGTTGGGGTCTGAAGACCGTATTTACTACTATTTTATTTTGTTGCATAATTGGTATGTTCTAGTAAATGTGTAACTCTGAAATAATGTAAAGGGAGATCAAATGTATATTATTTAACAATTTTATTGAATGGTCTATGTTATTATTATATTTTTATTGTTCCTCTATGAGATTATGTTCATTGCTTAGTTCCTTCTCTTCTTATTTTCTTTTCTTCCATTAAACTCCATAAATAATTCGTCATTTTTGGATGGTCTGAGTTAGACATGTGTGGTTTATTGTCGACTTAAATTATTTCAGAAAGTCGGGTTGTTACATAGGCTCTCCTTTGAGCCTTCAGAAAAGAATAACAAATTAATTATGCTTGGCCTTTTTTCCACAGATGCTCAAGTTGGGAAGCCACCAGGTGTAGCTCTAACCACGTCAGCTACTACATCCTAAGTGCTACCAGTCATCACTCCCGACGAGGAGATTTATGGGATGACAAGAAAATTGTACCTCTGTTGAAGTCAGGCACGAGGGGTTCAAAGCTTGAGAAAAAGCCAGAGAGATTATTGAAATCAAAGGAAGTGAAGGGACTAGTGAGTATAGCTTGGAGGAGATGCTTTAGCAGGAAAATTCCAAGCGTGCAGCCATGTAAGATAAGTCAGGCATTCCCCCTAGTCATTGCTAATGCTTGCGATATCCTAGTTATAAAGAGACAGAGCAGGATTTTGGGGATGAGTTTGAGATTGAGCTTTCCCCTTCTAAATCTATGTGTAAGAAAGGTGGTAAATGCAAGGGCGGGGAGAGCTCCGAAAAGTGGAATACCTCCAACAACAATGCCAAAGAGTAAGCTCGATAAGGGCGAGTAAGGCGATAACAGGAAATTTGTGATATTTGTAGACATGTCGTTTTTTTCATCTTTGTTGTTCGGATTTGTGCGAGCATAGCCTTCTCTTTTGGTTTATTATTAACAAAACTTGTACATACTTCTAAATTTTAGTTTGTGAATAAAAGTTTGGCTTCCATTCACTTTATGTTGAATTGTTTTGTGTTTTCAAGTTTATATACTAAGACACCCCATGTCCGTTAATGTCACTCACTAAGGGAATGCATTAAGTTTCGTGAAGCGCTATAGGTAAACAAACACAAAATAATTACAAGATAGATATAAATAAGGCAGCAGCGAAAATTTAAATTTTTATTTCAACCATAAATCATAATACTGTGGTCTATTAATTCCATAAGTCACAAAAACCATTACAATAAAAATACTTCTCTCTTGCACCATCAGAGTATATAAGTAAACAAAAAGCATAATTCCCCAATTAAAAGAGTTAAGCCAGAGTAGAGACAAGAACTTGAGCCATACTTTAGAAATAGCTCCTAGCAAGATGATATCTGAGTCCTGACTAGGCCTGAGTGTTTCCTCCCTGAGAACCTGGGGGGAACATCAGACATAAAGTCTAGCGAGTTAGTTACTTTTAGCCAGTAGATAAATAGAAGCAACATGATAGGCATATAAAATGGATAAGAGAGATCACTACAAAAATGGCAGGTGTGACAAGGTAAGCAAGATAAGATGTATGTGCCTCACTAATGATTTCCCTGCATTATTACAAGTATAACTAAAATGAGATGACCCCTTCCACTATACATTGGTACACTTAGGGCATACATCCAAGTGTACCCTAACCACTACCCTAATCGATTGGCTCCCTACTCCGTAGATACCATGTGTTGGCCCCACAGTAGGAGGTATCACTTCCTAAAATGACAACCCAAGGTATGCACAACCATATCTACTGGTGTCACGGTCGTCTTAGCCCCCTCTGCCTGTCCCATGCACGCACATGTCCCTGGTCGGTTTGTGCCGCCCACACCATCCGTATCGTTCGGATCTCTTACAGTCAATCAGTAAGCGTGCCCCTTTCCCCACCTAGTACAGAGTTCTTTATTTGATACCTACTCCGAGTTACTGATTGAAATGGGTCCCACACAATATGATACAAGCTCTCCCATTTGTCTTGTATCCCCACTAGGTTTTTCACTGACTATGTATACTCTTAGGTGTCTTTAATTACATAGCCATATGCCAGTTATGCCTACCCTAAAGGGTGTCTTTAATTACATAACTTTATTATATCTCCCGTCGGTTATGTATATCATTAGGTGTCCTTAACTACATAACCTTATTGAGTTAAGTTCGTGGGCCTATATTTAAATATTACCCACTCCCTCTAATTTACTTAACCCACCCACTACCCATCCAGTTTTACTTAACCCTAACTTAAGTTCATAGTCATACAATCTTTATGGATTAAATTAGGTTAAGTAGTCCAATTCTTTACATGTCCATTTATGGTTTTATAATGGGCTAGACCTCCCACATTAGGCCTACAACATGTGGATGCTGGATATGCCAGTCGAGTCAGGGAAGACTTATTCCATAGTTGGGCCTAACCTCGTATCATAGCCCGATTCATATTTATGTACTTAGACCTCCCACATTAGGTTCAACATTAGTGGCTGCTGGATATGTCGGTCGGGTCCGGCAGACTTCCACCACTAATGTAACCTAACCTCGTGTCATAAGTACAATTTACAATTCCTAATTGTAAATTACTAACCATTCCAAATTAATCCAAATCTACCTATGTCATTATAGGTAATTATTTCTATGTTTCCCCATTTGAATTATATGTCCAATTCATACAAATATTTCATAAATTATGCAATTATAAATCCTTTTTTCCCCGTTTCCTCTATAACGTATTCATACGTATTTTGGCGGTATCTAGGCTATAAAGTAGCCTAGCTATAACAATAAAAAGGGAATATGACAAGGGTGATAGTTTCAACATTTCTTAGCATAAACATGAACATAAACTGTCATAATAACAAGGAGAATGGACATGTAATTAACATCATAATAAGGTAGACATCAAACTGGTAACTTGTGGCAATTACTACGATATTCAAGCAACCATAATGAGATCTAGATTAAACATTAAGTGTCAATTATTTAGATCTAGCATAATTAGGGTGACATAGTAACATGTTTAGATCTAAAGATGGATTCACTTGTCAAGTTTACAACATATCTCAATGGATCACAATATGATAGGTGAAAGGTGATTAACATAAAGAACTAGATCTAACCAATGTTACAACTGTCCAAATTAATAGATGTACATCTACCATAATATAGTTACAACTCAAGATCCACATAGGCAACATAATCGAATAACCACAATTATATTAGATCTTAAGGAAAATAGATATATCATGACATAGTACAGGATTTAACACAAGCACAGAATCATACTTTACGACAATCCAAGTCATAGTCTTTCACAGTTTACTTTTATTTAACTAAACCTAAAAGAAACCAGAAACTCACAGCGTTAGGTTTAGAGAATTGAGAAAGAACGGATCTAGAATTTCTGAATTGGATTTGCAAAGTATGTTATTGTAGAAAATGGTTCAGTTCGCACTCCAACAGCATATGACCTCCATGATTTCCAATGAAGAAAATAGGAGAATTGGACACGTATATATAGCTGCCCGCCCCCTGAAACCGAGTGGCACATCAGCCCTCGAAGTGTCGACACCCCTGTGGGTGGGTCGACCTCTAGGTCGACACCCCTCTGGGGGGTCGACACCCCTCTAGGGGGTCGACCCACTAGAGCGGGAATTTTGCCGCTCAGAGGAATTTTTCGAATTTGAATCTTCTAGATAAAATTCTGACTCATCTCTGACTCACGCGTATATATAAAATATTTCTGTGTGTATAAAAACTTAAAACCCTCATAACTTCTTCATGCAGTGTCCGTTTTACACAAACCAAATGTTTATCCTGACCAGAATTTCGAGACGGACGCAATGGTGTAGTCTGTTTCCTCTAATTCTGAATATTAAATTAATTATTATTTAATTTGTTCTCTTTTAATGTCGTTAAAATATTCGGGGTGTTACATTCACCCCTACTCAAAGGATTTCATCACGAAATCTCTAAGTCTAGAAGAATGCATATCCTACCATTCGTCATCCACCTACTTGTAACGACCCGCATTCTACGCGTCGAATGATCGTTGAATATTTATTTCTTTCACATACGAAATCTTATGGTCATGTAGCTTTGGGAGGCGACTAGTGGGGTCATTTCCCATGTTCATGATTTTTGCTGATTTTTAAATGACTATTTTGCCCCTAGCTGATCTTATTTTGGCCATAACCTTTGATTGGAAAGGAGTTTTGACCTGAAACCACTTCCATCGGCTCCGGATGATGGTTTACAATTCCATAGAGTGGTCACATTAACCAACGGACTTACCGTTTGGGAGATATGGCTGAAACAAGTTTCAGAAGGTGAAAAACTGCTTAACCGAGCCAAATGAGGTGATTAGTAAATGGGCCCATAACCCATTTCGGGATTAGGGTTATGAGGAGGTTGAAATGAGTTAGATTTCATTTCATTTCAGTTTTCTAGCCGCCATCTACCTCCTAAGAACCCTAATAATGGCCTCCAACCTCTAAAACATCTCCAAATCACTTTCTAATCAAGGATTAAGCTTAGCAACATCAAATCAAAGAGGATTAGCACAAGAATCGAGGTAGAACTGCTGTGTTTCATTGGGAACAGCACCAAACAGAGATTCATTTCAGATTTGGTATTTTATTTGTGGCCAAGGTGAGTGATTTGAATAGTTCCTCACTAATTATGGTTAGTTAAGGGTAATTAGTATTGATTAGCGAATTTATACACTAATAAATTCTGGAAAAATATTCATAAATTCAAAAATAATGTTTTAGACCTCTGTTAGAAAATTTGGTTATTTTGGTTAAGTTTTGCTAATCCTAACATTAGTTTTGCTTAAACATGCTTAAGGGAAAATATGGGATTTTGGCTATGTTTGATCCAATTTACATGCCACGGTTGTTGTTTTGATGTTTATGGTTGATTCTCTATGTTGCTATGATTGTATGGTATGTTTTGTGATTGATTAGAACTGTTAGATTGGTCGGAAACGCCGTCGTATAGCGTAAAACAGTCGCTGGAAAGTCACAGGAAATATGCAGGGTTTCAAACCGGACCGGATCAGATTATTGGGCTCGAATCGGATAGGAGAATCGGGCAAGTGGACTCGATTCGGATTGGAACTTAGCATAAGGGGATTGGCGAGAAGGAAGGCCATTTTCTTGGAGTTGGAATTGGGCAGGGGATCGGATCGGAAGCAAGGGGGTGGAGATCGGATCGGACTAGAGCCAGGGAGCGGGTTCGGATCGGAGGACCAAGCTTGGAGCTGGAGTTGGAGCGAAGCACCGGATCGGATCGGGACATCTAGGAGGGAGCAACCACCGAACCAGGCATAGGGCATTCGAACCGAACCAGAGCTGGAGGACCGAACCGAGGAGGAATGGAGCACTGATTAAGGCATGAGCCAGGACCACCGAACCGAACCGGGTCGGGACTACCGAACCGAACCAAATGTATACTTTTACCACATCATGACGACTCTTTTGAAGACCAACTCCAATTCGACCAAAACCCGAGATGCAAAGAAAGTCCAAATAGGAAGTAGAACTCGGGATCCAGATGGGAACCAACGAGTCGACTTCATGAGTTGGGCTTTGTTGCGGGACGTGTGCAAAGGGGTTGTCGATGTTTGTAACTTTGGATCATTATGTGTAGGGAGTACGTGAAAGGATTCAGGGCCACAATAGCCTAGGTACGACTAAAGAGCTATAGACCAATAAAGTAGGGTCATTTGTAAAGGTTTGGTCATGACTCCATGTGGTAAGCTTGGTAGTAGCAGTAGTTGTACAAGTCGAACTCCGTCACTACTTCGATGGGTCTAGTGATTGACAGTGGTGAACATCGTATGCTTTACGCACTGAGTGAGAGATGTGAGGATGGTTGCTATGTTTGATTTGTTTGCCATCATTATGACATGCACACCCCCATCCCCGTTATCTTTACACCATCTGTTCAGTGGAACCTTAGAGTATTGTATGGTAATGCTAACTCTTTGGTTGCAGGTCCAGGTTCAGGTATGGTTTAGTATACCTGTTATTGTTCTGTTTAGCTACTTATCGCTCGTACCAGACTTTTTGTCTGACCCAGAGTTTTATGTCTCTTCTTATTACTCTGGGTGCTCTCACGAGCAGACTAGAGACAGGTTAGGTGGTATGTACTAGTAGCTGTACCGGAGACGAGCGGGAGGCTTCCACGTATGATATATAGATATTCTCCTTGTGTTGCTACGGTCACTACTTTAGGCATTAGTGGTGTACCTTTCTTTCTTTTGTTTAGAGACAGTAATTTGGAAAGTTGTAATAAGCTATATTTGGATTTCCGCTTCTCTGATGATGATGATGTTGATGCTGGTTTTAGTTATCAGCTTATGCACTGTCTCACCTGTTTTATGTCAAGTATATTATTATTATATTTTGTTCCATGCACTGTGGGACATTCTACAGGTTTTTGATTAGTTCATTCTCTTCTTTCCTTTCTTTGGCGACCGTTCCTTGCTAATCAGGCATGTGTACAGCGCACTTTCAGAGGAAATGACAGCCGGTGCGGGGCGGGCCGTCACACTTGGTATCAGAGCTCTAGGTTGCGTAGTTAACCTAAAGAAGTCATCACGGAGAGATAGTATATGTATATGAGAGCGCGTATTTGTGATTATTTTGGTTTTCAAAAGCTATATATATACTATTAGTATAGCTAAGGATGAAGTCGCACTGCACTAGCACCACTAGGGAGATGGTTAATCGTTTTCTCTTTATAGATTGAACGATGAGCCGATACGCAATAGGTGCCCGTAGAGGAGCCAATAATGGGAATGCTACTGACATGAGGACGATGCCTACTGACCTCATGAGGGAGATGCTTAGGGATGTGCAGAGGGAAGCTCCCAATGATGGTAATGTTAGTGGTCCAATAGTGCAGGCGCTTAGGGCCGATTTCGCCAAGCTGAACAAGGATTATACTAGTCTTGGTGGGAAGCCGTTCCACGGAACGGAGTCGGCTACGGATGTTCGAGATTGGTTGGATAGCTGCGAGCGTATCTTCGAAGACTTGGGTATCGAGGATGCGATGAAGAGAAGGCTAGCATCCTGTCAGCTGCAGGAACGGGCAATGAATTGGTGGATTGTTATAAAGGCAGCTACTCCAGAAGATCAGATTACTTCGGATCAGTTTAAGGTTCACTTTAGCGATAAGTTCATTCGAGTTGCTCAGAAGTCAATGCTGTTTAAGAAGTTCTTGGAGTTTAAGCAAAATGGCAGAGCTGTCTCGGAGTATATTGCTGAATTCGACACTTTGTCGAAATATGGGTTATCTCTTATTGATACTGCCGAGAAGAAGAACGAGAAGTTCATAACTGGTTTGGATGGATACTTGGGAGAAAGGCTTATTAACCACATCGATGAGAAGTTTGAATCGATTGTGGGGAAAGCTTTAAGATCGGAAAGTCTTTACCCTAAGTCAAAGACCGAGGTTGCATCTGCAAAGGAGCCAAAGCCGCAAGCAAGTGGTGGAGGCAAGAGTGATTCTCAGAATAAGAGGAAGGAGAACCAGAATAAGGATGGCCAGAAAAAGAATAAGAAAGATGTTGAGTGCTTCAGCTGTGGTAAGAAGGGCCATTATGCTAGTAATTGTCGGGCCAAGCCAGCGGATAGGAAGTGCTTCAACTGCGGCCAAGTGGGACTTCACAAGGACAAGTGTCTGCAATCCCCTAAAGAAAAGTAGATGGTGAAAGCATATGCCCTTAATGCTATTCCTTCATTGTCGAATGCCCCAACTACGGCGGAGAAGGGAAAGAATGTCGTTATTCAAGGTATGCTTTCTGTTTATGATGTTCCTGTTAGAGTTTTGTTTGATACCGGGGCTTCCAGTTTTTTCATATCTAGAGACCTGGTAGATAGGTTAGGATTGGAGCCCGAGATTGTCGATAGGCCTTTAGTAGTGACGAACCCGATTGGTGGTTCAACTAACCTTAGCATGATTTGTCGTGCGAGTCATGGATGCATGTTTGTTTGTGATTGCTTTGTTTTGGGCTTCACTGGGTTTGGCATTATTTTGGGGGTCGATTGGCTCCAAAGATACGGGGTGGTGGTAGACTATGAGGGCTTTTTGGTGATAGCTAGAGCGGATGATGGGCAGAGGGTAGTGTTTGGTGGTCTACCTAGTAATGGGGTAATGGCTAGTTTTCTAAATTCCCTCAACATCCCGCATATTGAGTTGCCAGGTTTGCCCGTGGTCGGCCAGTATCCGGACGTCTTCGAAGAAGTGACCGGGCTTCCACCACATCGAGAGATTGAGTTCCGTATTGATTTAGTGAAAAATGCTAGACCTATAGTGATGCCACTTCGTCGTATGGCACCAAGGGAGCAGCGAGAGCTCGAGGTGCAAGTCAGCGATCTTTTGAAGAAGGGATTTATCAGAAGGAGTATTTCTGAATGGGGAGCACCAGTTGTGTTTGCTACCAAGGCGGATGGTTACCTTCGATTGTGTGCGGACTACCGCGAATTGAATAAAGTGACGAGGAAGAATAAGTATCCTCTACCGCGGATAGATGATTTGTTTGATCAGTTGAGTGGCGCGAGAGTATTCTCTCAGCTGGATCTCGGGACAGGTTTTCATCAGCTTATAGTGGAAGCTGAGAGTATAGCTAAAATGGCATTTCGGCGCCGTCTGGATTTTATGTGTGGTTGGTCATGCCATTCGGGATGACCAATGCCCCAGCATATTTTGTGGATCTTATGAATAGGGTATTCTGTGATCAGTTAAATAAGTTTGTTCTTGTGTTCGTGGATGATATTTTGGTCTATTCGAGGACAGAGGAAGAACACAAGGAACATTTTTTTAGAAGAAGACGAGTGTGTAGCGTGGTGCTACACAGCCGATTACTAGTAGATATACCAGATAATAAAATAAGCTGGTTGACAGGCCCAACCAGTGGCAATAAAGTCTAGACCCAGCAGGTCAATAACAAAGTACAACCATAGCGTGAAATATGTACATCAAAAAGGGATAAATACATCATAGATAATAGCATAGACTAGATATCGCATAAGTAGAATAAGCCAGCCTTAGTTGATTCAGCGAGGTGGGAGCGTGCTGCTTTCGTGCAATCCAGGAGAATCTGGCCTAGGAAGGGCAAGCCTGAAGCGAGCATGTCTCGCTACTCCTGTCCACAAGTCGAAGAGATGTAGGATATGATAATAGGTATCCAAAAGAAGTTTCGGTGATCTGCTAAAGATGATCGCCTTACGTTCTAACCAAATACTCCATGAGAAGAAAGTCACAAGAGAATCCAGAAGAGGGTCAGGGGGGTTATGCTGCCAATAATCGAAAAAGGAATTAATGGAGGGAATGAAGCCGAGGATGAAGGAGTTGATTGTAGCCCACACTGCGTATGAGAAATCACATTCAAAGAAAAGGTGAGTAAGGGATTCGTTTTTAAGGTTACAGAGAACACAAATGGGATCGATGTTGTTGTTAAAGTGATGGAGTCTGATTCTGGTGTTGATGCGATTATGGATAAGGAGCCATTGAAAGAAAATTAATCGAGGAGGAAGGTTGCATTTCCAAATGTGGGAGAAAGAGAAGCTTCTGCCAAGATGAATTAGGAACTGATAATAGGATGCAACTGTGAAAGAGTTGGATGGGTTTAAAGCGTAGAAAAATGAGTCTGGATCAGATGAGAAATGAGTTGAGTTGAGTATGTGGCCAACAGAATTAAGTTCAAATAATGATTCAAGGTCCATCCCAGAAGGAGGGAAAAGGCCCAATGGGCCAAGCACATGAGCCGATGCAACAGTAAGTGGGCTAAGATGGTTGACTGATGCAAGATTGGGAAAACGGGTGGAGAAGGGAGTTTGCTCATACCAAAAATCCATCCAAAAAAGGCAGGATTCACCATTACCAATTTTAACGTGAAAAAGATTTCTGACTCTCATAAATGTGGATAAAATTCCTTTCCAGAAGGGTGAGGGTCTAGCATTAGGACTAAAATGGAGGATGAGGAAGGGATTAGAGTTATAAAGACGAGTTAAGATCCAGTCTTTCCAGATGAATCGTCCAGGCGAGAGGGTTCGCCACAGCCATTTGGCTAGCAGTGCTGAGTTAAAAGTCGAGAGGTTCAATATTCCAACACCACCACGATTAGTTGGGAGATAAACAGTTTGCCAATTTATGAGTTTCTTCAGATTACCTCCATTCCAAAGAAAGGTACTACGGATTGAATCAATTTTCTTAATAACCCAGATTGGAAGTTTGTGGAATGACATCCAGTAAGTAGGAATTGCAGAAAGGACATGTTTCACAAGTATAAGGCGACCAGCAGAAGAAAGTGAGTTTGCCTTCCAACTAGAGAGTCTATTTTCAATCTTAGAAATGAGAGGTTGCCAGTCATGATTAAGGAGTTTGGTGGGACAGAGAGGGATACCCAAATATTTGATTGGGAAAGAATCTAGTTTACAATTTAGGCAATTAGCAATGGCTGGACCAATCTGAGAGCAACTACCAAGCATAATATTTGAGCTCTTGCTAAAGTTAATAGAAAGACCCGAGATCATTTCAAAAGTGTAAAGAAGAATTTTGAGGCAGTGAATGCTATTGGGAGTTGGGGTGGTGAAAAGAATTGTATCATCTGCAAATTGAAGATCTGAAGTGCAAATCTCTGAATTAGGGAGTGGAATGCCTGAGAAAATGTTATGACAGAGGGAACGCTTCACTATTTGATTAAATACATCTGCAATTAGGACAAAAATAAGGGGTGAAAGAGGGTCTCCCTGCCTTAAGCCTCTTTTGGATTTAATTTTGCCACCATATACTCCATTTACGAACACAGTGGAAAGGCTAGTGTGTAGAATAGCTTTAATCCATGAACACCATTTTATTGGAAAACCCCTATGAGACATAAGAGATAGGATAAAATCCCAACTGACGGAATCGAAGGCTTTTCCAACTGAAAGCAAAGTTTTCCAAGTGTCACTTCTGGAGGAGGGAAGTGAGATTCTTGGGCCATGTTGTTTCAGAGAATGGTATTGCCGTGGATCCTGCGAAGGTGGCTACGGTACAAGATTGGTCTACGCCCAAGAATGCAATGGACATAAGAAGTTTCTTAGGGTTAGCTGGATATTATCGTAAGTTTATCCAAGACTTCTCCAAGATAGCAACAACGTTGACTCGGTTGACCAAGAAGAATCACGCTTTCGTCTGGGACGAAAGGTGCGAGAATGCATTCAAGAGCCTAAAGGAAAAGTTGATGTGTGCACCAGTGTTAGTCATTCCTAAGGGGAATGAAGAGAGGATAGTATATACGGATGCATGTGGCACAACGCTAGGTGCTGTATTGATGCAAGGAGGTAGGGTTGTAGCTTATGTAAGGAGGTAGGGTTGTAGCTTATGCAAGGAGGTAGGGTTGTAGCTTATGCAAGGAGGTAGGGTTGTAGCTTATGCAAGGAGGTAGGGTTGTAGCTTATGCAAGTCGGCAATTGAAACCGCATGAGAAAAGATACCCTACCCATGATTTGGAATTGGCAGCGATCGTGTTTGCATTAAAGATGTGGATACATTATCTCTTGGGAGAAAGATTTGAGTTGTTTACCAATCATAAATCGTTGAAGTATCTTTTCTCTCAAAAGGATCTAAATCTCCGACAGCAAAGATGGTTAGAATTCTTAGCTTCCTATGATTTCGATATCGCATACACACCAGGAAAGGGCAATGCGGTAGCTGATGCATTAAGTAGAAGACATGCCAGTTTAGGGGCTATGTTTCTAGAATGGAAGCAACTGGAGTACATCGCTGGGTATGATTTCAGACCAAAGTGCGAATTGGATCCAGAAATGTTAGCAAGTTTGACAATCAGACCCACTTTGATTGAGCGGATTGGTTCCAGTTAGAGGAACGATCCTGACCTATTGGAAATCATCTCAAAGTTATAGATGGGAATCGACGGAGAGATGAACAAGTATGGGCTTGATCGAGATGGATGGCTTAGAAAGAATGGAAGACTAGTTGTACCCAATGTCAATGGATTGAGAGATGAAGTGCTTAGAGAATGTCATCACTCAAAACTGACTATACACCCCAGTGGTAACAAGATGTATCGAGACATGAAGCAGACCTACTACTGTAAAGGGATGAAAAGAGACGTTGGGATGTTTATATCCAAATGCATGAACTTCCAGCTAGTTAAAGCTGAGCAAAAGAAGCCTAGTGGTTTGTTACAACCATTAGAAATTCCAGAATGGAAATGGGAACAAGTGTCAATGGATTTCATTGATGAGTTACCAAGGACTAGATCGAGCCATGATAGCATTTGGGTGATTGTGGCCAAAAGTGCAAGATTTATTCCCGTCAAGTCGAATAGAACGACAGCTAAGTTAGCTGAACTATATGTAAAGTGGGTAGTGAGATTTCATGGAATACCCAAAGGCATTGTGAGTGACCGAGATCCATTGTTCACAAGTGGATTTTGGAAGAGCTTACAAGAGGCGTTAGGATCAGAATTACATCTCGGTACCGCGTATCATCCTCAAACCGACGGATAGACAGAGAGGGTGAATCGTATATTAGAAGACCTCTTGAGAGCTTGTGTATTGGATTTTGGTGGATCATGGGATGACAATTTGCATCTAGTAGAGTTTGCATATAATAATAGTTATCAATCCAGTATTGGTATGGCTCCGTTTGAAGCTTTGTATGGAAGACCGTGCAACTCACCATCATGTTGGGTAGAAACTGGTGAGAAGTTTGTTCTTGGACCCAATGTGATAAGAGAAACTTCAGCTAAGATTTAGATTATCCAACAGCGAATGAAGGCTGCACAAGATAGGCAGAAGAGTTATGCTGATAAGAGGAGAAGAGAATTAAAGTTCTCCACTGGCGACTTGGTGTTTGTCAAGATTTCTCCGTTGAAGAGCATGATACGATTTGGCAGGAGAGGCAAGATAGCACCAAGATTTGTTGGTCCATTCCCAGTTCTTGAGAAAATTGGGAATTTGGCATATAAAGTTGAAATACCAGAGAAGATGGCAGGAGTTCACAACGTATTTCATGTTTCCCAGTTAAGGAAGTTTGTGCACGGCCCGGACGTGACTATTTCACCTGATCAGTTGGATGATATCGAAGTTGAACCCGAGGCGGTTGGGAACTGCAAGCCTATGCGTATTGTTGGGAACGATACGAAGCAACTTCAAAGGAAAGCGGTGAATCTAATAATGGTTCAGTAGGGAGAGAATGAGAATGACTGTACTTGGGAGATAGAGGAGTGCATTAGGAAGATATATCCAGAACTCTTCGCTTGGTAAGATTTTAACTTCAATTTAGTCTTTCTGCATTCTAGGATAGGCTTGTTTTGTTTGTTTTGCATGATTGATTGTTGCATATGGCTGTAGGCATGCGGGATCATTTGTATGTTTTGCGTTAAGGAATTTCGGGGACGAAATTTCTTAAGGGGGGGGGGGGGAGGGGGAGAGTGTAACGATCCGCATTCTACACGTCGAATAATCGTATAATATTTATTTCTTTCACATACGAAGTCGTATGGTCATGTAGCTTTGGGAGGCGACTAGTGGGGTCATTTCCCATGTTCATGATTTTTGCCGACTTTTAAATGACTATTTTGCCCCTAACTGATCTTGTTTTGGCCATAACTTTTGATTGGAAAGGAGTTTTGACCTAAAACCACTTCCATTGGCTCTGGATGATGGTTTACAATTCCGTAGAGTGGTCACATTAGCCAAACGGACTTACCATTTGGGAGATATGGCTGAAACAAGTTTCAGAAGGTGAAAAACTGCTTAACCGGGCCAAATGAGGTGATTAATAAATAGGTCCATAACCCATTTCGGGATTAGGTTTATGGGGAGGCTGAAATGAGTTATATTTTCATTTCATTTCAGTTTTCTAGTCGCCATCTACCTCCTAAGAACCCTAATATAGGCCTCCAACCTCTAAAACATCTCCAAATCACTTTCTAATCAAGGATTAAGCTTAGCAGCATCAAATCAAAGAGGATTAGCACAAGAATTGAGGTAGAACTATTGTGTTGCATTGGGAACAGCACTAAACAGAGATTCATTTCAGATTTGGTATTTTATTTGTGGCCAAGGTGAGTGATTTGCATAGTTCCTCACTAATTATGTTTTATTAAGGGTAATTAGTGTTGATTAGCGAATTTATACACTAATAAATTATGGAAAAATATTCATAAATTCGAAAATAATGTTTTAGACCTCTGTTAGAAAATTTGGTTAATTTGGTTAAGTTTTGCTAATCCTAACATTAATTTTGCTTAAACATGCTTAAGGGAAAATATGGGATTTTGGCTATGTTTGATCCAATTTACATGCTATGGTTGTTGTTTTGATGTTTATGGTTGATTCTCTATGTTGATATGACTGTATGGTATGTTTTGTGATTGATTAGAACTGTTAGACTGGTCGGAAACGCCGTTGTATAGTGTAAAACAGTCGTTGGAAAGTCGCAGGAAATATGCAGGGTTTCAAACCGGACCGGATCAGATTATTGGGCTCGGATAGGAGAACCGGGCAAGTGGACTCGATTCGAATTGGAACCTAGCATAAGGGCTTGGCGAGAAGGAAGGCCATTTTCTTAGAATTGGAGTTGGGCAGGGGATCGGATCGGAGAGACCAACAGGGGATCG
The DNA here is from genome assembly GCA_030737875.1 of Allium sativum. Classification (NCBI taxonomy): domain Eukaryota; kingdom Viridiplantae; phylum Streptophyta; class Magnoliopsida; order Asparagales; family Amaryllidaceae; genus Allium; species Allium sativum. Next base: position 526,052,497 of record CM060912.1, on the reverse strand, counting down.
GATTGGAAGCAAGGGCGTGGAGATCGGATCGGACTGGAGCCAGGGAGCGGGATCAGATCAGAGGACCAAGCTTGGAGATGGAGTTGGAGCGAAGCACCGGATCGGATCGGGACATCTAGGAGGGAGCAACCACCAAACCAGCCATAGGGCATCCGAACCGAACCAGAGCTGGAGGACCGAACCGAGGAGGAATGAAGCACTGATCAAGGCATGAGCCAGGACCACCGAACCGGGTCGGGACTACCGAACCGAACCAAATGTATACTTTTACCTCATCGTGATGACTCTTTTGAAGACCAACTTCAATTCGACCAAAACCCGAGACGCAAAGGAAGTCCAAATAGGAAGTAGAACTCAGGATTCAGATGGGAACCAACGAGTCAACTTCATGAGTTGGGCTTTGCTACGGGACGTGTGCAAAGGGGTTGTCAATGTTTATAACTTTGGATCACTATGTGCAGGGAGTACGTGAACGGATTCAGGGCCACAGTAGCCTAGGTACGACTAAAGAGCTATAGACCAATGAAGTGGGGTCATTTGTAAAGGTTTGGTCATGACTCCATGTGGTAAGCTTGGTAGTAGCAGTAGTTGTACAAGTCGAACTCCGTCACTACTTCAATGGGTCTAGTGATTGACAGTGGTGGACATCGTATGCTTTATGCACTGAGTGAGAGATGCGAGGATGGTTTCTATGTTTGCTTTGTTTGCCATCATTATGACATGCACACCCCCACCCCGTTATCTTTACATCATCTGTTCAGTAGCACCTTAGAGTATTGTACGGTATGTAGTGCTAACTCTTTGGTTGCAGGTCCAGGTTCAGATATGGTTTAGTATACCTGTTATTGTTCTGTTTAGCTTCTTATCGCTCATACCATACTTTTTGTCTGACCTAGAGTTTTATGTCTTTTCTTATTACTCTGGGTGCTCTCACGAGCAGACTAGAGACAGGTTAGGTGGTATGCACGAGTAGTTGTACCGGAGACGAGCAGGAGGCTTCGACGTATGATATATAGATATTCTCCCTATGTTGCTACGGTCACTACTTTGGGCATTAGTGGTGTACCTTTCTTTCTTTTGTTTAGCAACAGTAATTTGGAAAGTTGTAATAAGCTGTATTTGGATTTCCGCTGCTCTGATGATGATGATGTTGATGTTGGTTTTAGTTATCAGCTTATGCACTGGCTCACCTGTTTTATGTCAAGTATATTATTATTATATTTTGCTCCATGCACTGTGAGACATTCTACAGGCTTTTGATTAGTTCATTCTCTTCTTTCCTTTATTTGGCGACCATTCCTTTCTCTAAATCTAGAATAATGCATATCCTACCATCCGTCATCCACCTACTCATCCACTAATCACTGGCATCCATTGTTCTTAACAATTTCTAATGCTTATATGAATATATGCAAAGGTTGCGTATATGTCCTAACATTAATGCGAAAATCAGGCGGTCTACTGTTCAGTTGACCTCCTTAATGCAATGTATGTTAGTGCCATGAATCCGATATGTATGCAAACAAACCTATTGTATCATATAAGTTCTATATGTATGCACACCCATTCGTCCAAATGCAACATCCATATGCCAGTTCATTCATATCCATCCATAAAAGAAAAGAAAATGCACACATATCCATATGCAATATGAAAGTGATTGAGCCGATCTTAGTGCCTAAGGTGTGTGTATATGCGTCCATAGGCAACCACTAGCAAACACTTGCATCCATCAAACATAACATGTTTCAAACACATGTTTACATCCATAGGATTCCTATCTAAAGGTCGAAAATACTATGGATAAGATATATTATATTGATAGAAACAAGCACTGATAAAACTTAGGAAAAGGAATTAAGAACATACCCTCGAAAAGAAAAGCGTACAAAGCACGAATTTTGTCTTCGGTCTCCCAAGTCGCATCTTCTGGGTTGTCTCCCCACTGCACCTTTAGCAACTTGATCTCCTTATTGCGCAGCTTCTTAACTTATGACCCAAGAATACGGGTAGGGACTCGTCTGACTGTCGCCTCTCGTTCCACTTCGACTTCTTCCAACATGCTCGGCTAAACCACTTCTGCGGTGTCATGCAGGCACTTCCGCATATGAAAGACATGGAAAACGTCATGAACACCAGATAGATTTTCTGGAAACTTTACTCTGTAGGCCATTTGGACAATCCTCTCGGTTATGGGAAATGGTCCCACAAACCTAGGTGCCAACTTCCCTACTGATCCGAAGCGAACCACATACCTCAGAGGTGATACTTTGATAAAAACTAAGTCTCCCACTTCGAATTCGATGTCAGTCCTTCTCTTGTCTGCATAGGACTTCTGCCTATCTTGAGTTGTCTTCATCCGCCATCTAATAAAGTTAATCTTTTCAGATGTCTCCCTAACCAAATCTGGTCCAAGTAATAATCTTTCTGTAGATTCCCACCAACAAGTTGGCGATCTACAGGGTCGCCCGTACAATGCTTCAAAGGGTGCCATGCCGATGCTAGCTTGAAAACTATTATTATAGGCGAACTCTACTAAAGGAAGATGCTCTTCCCAAGTCCCTCCGAAGTCGAGGATACACAGTCTCAAAAGATCTTCAAGAATCCTGTTCACCCTCTCCGTCTGTCCGTCAGTCTGGGGATGATAAGCAGTGCTCAAATACAACTGTGTACCTAATGCTTATTGCAAGCTCCTCTAAAATTCACTGGTAAAGATGGGGTCACGATCGCTCATGATGCTGGAAGGTACTCCGTGAAGGCGAACTATCTGTTGCCAACCATGATGTCGTCCTCTTACTCTTAACTGGAATAAAGTGAGCGCTCTTAGCGAGTCTATCCACTATCACTCAGATACTGGTATTACCTTTCTTCGATCTAGGCAAACCATCTATGAAATCCATAGAGACGCTCTCTCATTTCCACTTCGGAACCTCCAACGAATGAAGTAATCAACCGGGCTTCTTTTGCTCAGCTTTGACTTGCTGGCAAACTGAACATTGAGAAACAAATTCAGCCACATCCTTCTTCATCCTAACCCCAAAAAAAAATCCCTCTTCATGTCGCTGTACATCTTATCACCGCCTGGAAGAATGGTCATCTTAGAATGGTGGGCTTTGTCTGGGACTGTCTTTATCAAGCTTCCAGTTTGAGGAACACAAAGCCTTCCATCTCGTCGAAACCACCCCTTTTCATCTATGGTATATCTGCTAAGGTGACTAGAAGTCTCCCCTCTTCTGAGCTTATCCATAATGTCTAGAATCTGTCGGTCACCTTGTTGTAAAGCTCCTATCTGATCCACAAGAGTTGGTCGTATCTCTAAGGATGCAAACAAATCAGGCAAAACCTCAATGGAGGGTCTAAAATCAAAAGCTGATATGAACTCCAAGTTCTTTCTTTCCACAAACAGACTTAGGGCCACACTCTGCCTACGTCTGCCACCACATTACCCTTGCTAGGGGTATAAGTGTAAAGCTAAGAACTAAATCCACCGTTGTTGCCTTAAGTTGAGATCCTTCGGTGAGAATAGATACTTGAGAGATTTATGATCAGTGTATAACTCGAACTTCTCTCCAAGTAAATAATGACACCACGTATTTAACACGAATACTATGGAAGCTAGCTCTAGATCATGGGTGGGATACTTCTTCTCATGAACTCTCAATTTTCTACCCCTATAACATATTACTTTCCCTTCTTGCATTAGCACCACACTAAGCCCTGTACTGCACGCATCAGTGTAAACAGTAAACACATTACTCTCGTCGGGCAAGGTCAAGATTGGTGCTATTGTCAGAGCCCTTTTTAGTCTTGGAAAGCAACGTCACAGTCTATGTCTTATGAGAATGCCAAATTCTTCTTTGTCAGCCTGGTGAGAGGGGCTGATATCATCGTGAAGTCCTTAATGAACTTCCTATAATAACCTGCCAACCCAAGAAAGCTTCTCACCTCGCTTGCATTTTTAGTAATCTTCCAATCTTGCACTGCAACCACATTAGCGGGATCTACAACTATCCCTTCTTTGGAGACTACATACCCCAAGAATCTCACCTCCTTTCTCCAGAAATGGCATTTGGAGAACTTTGCTTTTAGCTGATGGTTACAGAGAGTTTTCAAAACTTCTCCCAAATGCTGGGCATGCTCTTCTTCACTCTTGGAGAAGATCAAAATATCATCAACGAAAATTATGAAAAATTTGTTTAGGAACTCCCGAAACACCCTACTCATCAAATCAACAAAATAGGCAGGTGCATTTGTCAACCCAAAAGGCATAACTAGCCATTCAAAGAAACTGTCCGGAGTTCTAAAAGCAGTCTTATCTATGCTATCCTCAGCCACCCTCAACTAATGGAACCCCGTAGCCAAGTACAAATGAGAAAATACCGAGGCACCAACAAGTTGATCAAATAAATCATAAATCCTCGGAAGCGGGTGCCTATTCTTCTTGTTGAACTTATTTGATTCTCCATAGTCAACACATAAATGAAGTTAACCATCCACTTTAGTTGCGAATACTACTGGAGCACCTCATTCGCATATGCTTCGTCTGATAAACCCTTTCTAAGTAGCTCCCCTACTTGCTTACTCAGCTCCTTCCTCTCCCTTGGAGCCATGTGGCGCACTGGTAATGCAACTGGCTTTACATTGTCCACTAGATATATGCGGAAGTCGATCTCTCGCCTTGGAGGTAAACCCTATACCTCCTCAAAAACATCGGAATAATCTCGAACCACTAGAACAGATTGCAAATCATCTATGGATGCATCTAGAGACTCTAGGAAGCTAAGCATAACAGACCCTTGGGGGTCACAAGAAACTTCGAGGGTCTTCCCATGACAAGTAAGGAGTCTAACAACCCTCCTTTCATAATCCAAAATGGCCCCATACGTGGTAAGCCAATCCATTCCTAGAATCAACCCATAGCCCATAAACCTACGCACAGATGTGTTGCACTCAAACTCGACACCTAACACAGATATTTTCAAACCCCAACAAATCATCGATAAATGAGCCGAACCACCAATGCGGGTTGAAACAACTACGGGATCTACTACCATACTAGTAATTAAGTGCAGAGATTCAACCATAGAACTAGATATAAATGAGTATGAAGCACCAGAATCAAAAAGCGTTCTAACTGGAAGTGTAACACCCCGAATTTTAGCTAATACTAAAATTAACTAATTATAGGATAAATAATCTCAGATGTGGGAATTGGGTTAACAGGCTGCGTCATTGCGTTCGTCTCGGAAAAATACGCGAAATAGAGTCCGAGTTTTCGAGAATCGGAGTCCGTATGGCCCGGTTATGGCCCAAAGAAGTTTGCAGAAAATTCAAAGTTAAAAACAGGTTTAGAAATTTAAATTCAGATTTCAAATTAGAACCAGCGGGGCCAGGCGGGAGAATTCCCGCCTTGACCATGTCGACAGGGCTGTCGGCAGGCCTGTCGACAGGGGGTGTCGACTTGCCTGTCGACACGGCGTGTCGAACCAGGGTGCTTGGGTGCACCAGATCTGGTTTTCTGGCTAGGGCTGGGCTGGGTTCTAGAGATTTCCTAAATCTAACGGACCTAATCTAATTTAGGGTTAATCTAAGGGCCTAAAACACTCTCCTAATCTATAAATACACCCTAAACCTACCCTAATCCATACTAAAAATAGAAATGATGGCCTCATGCCGCCAAATTAAATCTTAGAAGGAGCCTCCACTTGTTTATGAAGGAAGTTGCAAGCTAATCACTCTCTAATCAATCTCTAATTATCACCATCTTCATATTTAGCAACTAATTCCACTTCATAAGTTTGCTAATCTTGGTTTTGGTGAGTTTCTATCACTTTAACATCAATTGTTAAAGTAAGTAGAATTGGTGTAATGAGACTTATGGTCTTAGATGCGGATTAGTGAGTTTGGATCATTTGTAATGATATGCTACTCTATGTTTTTCTATGTTTATGCATAATTAATGAGTGAGTTTATGCATGTTTGATAAGTTGGTTTATGCATGCTTAACAAGTTGGTTTATGCATGTTTGACAAGTGGGTTTATGCATGTTTAATATGTGGGTTTATGCATATTTAACAAGTGGTTTTATGCATGTTTAACAAAGTGAGTTATGCAAGTTCATATGCAAGTCATGTGTATGATGTTATGTAAGTTATGTGTAGGTTGATATGCAAGTTCATATGTAAGTTATGTATATGCTTAAATGCAAGTTTAACATGATATGCAAGTTATGCATGCTTATGCAAGTATATGAATGCTTATGCAAGAGATGTATATGCTTAAATGCAAGTTTAACATGATATGCAAGTTATGCATGCTTATGCAAGTATGTGAATGCTTATGCAAGTATATGAATGCTTATGCAAGTATGTGAATGTTTATGCAAGTATGTGAATGCTTATGCAAGTTATGTGTATGCTTAAATGCATGTTTAACATGTTATGCAAGTTATGAGAATGCTTATATGCAAGTTCAACGTGTTATGCAAGATATGTGTATGATAATATGCAAGTTTGGGTTAAATGTAGTTGGGTTAATATATGCTCATATATGCAAGTTGACATCCTCTTAACCCATGACAAAGTTGTATGCTAAACCCATGATACTTGTGATGGATCTTCCCCTTTGTTATGTCATGAAATGAGAACGATTTACGTGGGGAACGATGGGGTGGGTAAATATGTTAATAAGAGTATGATTGGGTATGATTAAACATACCATAAAAATAAATTACCATAAGTGGGAATTTACCTATTGAGTTAGGTCTACCCCATGGGAATTTACCTATTGAGTTAGGTTTACCCATGTTATGGAAAACTTGATATTAATTAGGGATAATTAATATGGGGGTGATTAATTAGGTGTAATTAATCGACTAAGACACGAGGTTGGACTCATTTGTAGTGTAAAACTGCCCGGACCCGACCGGCTTAACCAGTTGCTACAAATGTCAGCCCAATGTGAGAGGTCTTAGCCATAAATTAAATACGTGATTAAAGTAAAGACACGAGGTTAGACTCTGTTATGACGTAAGACTGCCCGGACTCTACCGGCTTAACCAGGCGGTCATAACAGCCAGTCTAATGTGGGAGGTCTTTATGGGGGATCACGGTCTTAATTAATTAAGAAACACTTAACCATATTAGCATGTAGTGGGACATGAGGGGTTAAGTGGGTGCCTTGGGTGGCATGTGGAAATTTAATGGTTGCCTTGGGTGGCATGTGGAATCTAGTGGGTTGCCTTGGGTGGCAATAGAAAATATGATTAGAATACTTAACCAAGTGAAAACATGTAATTAAACATGATTAAAGGGTTAAGTGGGATACACTAGATAAGTGACAAGCTTAGGAGGGTAGCTTGTGGGGGCCCATTTCAACCAATATCCCAAACGTATCTTTGTGGGCTCGACCCATGTCGAGTGACGGGACACGCATATTGGGCTTGATTATAAGAGGCCAAAACGGGTTAGCGGTGGCAACGCAAGTCCAACGGGTTTCATATGCGTGTGTGGGCCCGGGCTGGTAGATAAGTCGTTGTTGCATCGTGTAGATATAAAGCCGTGCACCGATGATATTATCTGGTGGCCACTTTAGGGGAGTGATACACCCCACTGTGGGACCAGCACGGGTATCTACGGTAGGGAGCCGATCGCTGGGGAGTAGTGGGTACACCTAATAAAGATAGGGGCAGACGGCACCTATGTAGGGGTACACGGAACTACTGGGTAAAATTACTAGGTACACCTAGTGGAGATAGGGGCAGACGGCACCTATGTGGTCAGCTAGGGGTACACGAGACTACTGGGGAAAAATTTTCTAAGTCCTTGGGAGGGATCAACCTTTAAGTAGGAATGACTGGTGTGGTGCAGTTAGTAATTATCCTTGGGTGGGTAGATGCGTCTTTACGGTTATCTTAGTTTATCCTAAGTCTACCAAGTTGCTTAGTGTAGCCATTCATCCCCAGATATTACCGTAGGTCAAGTTTATGCCTTCTCTGGTTACTTTAAGGATTGTATTGTTAAAGTTATAGGACTCACTCAGACTTATGTCTGACCCCGTTGCTTTTATCTTTTTCCAACCCTAAGGTCCTACGGTGGATCCTAGCGGTAGTAGAGCTTGATCGGATTGCTGTTCCAGTCTTGAGGAGCTTGGGTAGATGTAAAGCTCCAGTTATCCAGTTATCTTTTCCTTTGTTCTGGCTATTGTATTGAGAGTGGGATTATGTACTCCTTTATTTTGATGGATATTGTACTTGACTTTTATTGTGGTTTTATGATGTAACCAGACATGTTTACTTCCGCTGTTATGAGATGATGTTTTAAATTTCAAGTACTGTTTATATCTGTCTTGTTGTAATTTTTATGTTCTATATTCACTAAAATACTCCACCGATGCTATGGCATTCCCTTTGTGAGTGACCATAGCGGGCGTGGGGTGTTACACGTGGTATCAGAGCAAAGGTTACCGGAACAGATAAAATTTTTAGAAAACTATTTTTCTAAAACATTTTTGGAAGAGATATTTTCAAAAACATGTCTTTAAAGAGAAAAGTTTTGAAAGAAAAGCATAATCCCCAATAGCCATATCTATATCCTTCGAATTCTCCATTTTGAATCTTTCCTTTTTCGTTTCAGCATGGCCGAGAATCTTAACTTTCCGGAGGGTGTGACGGTACCAGTATGGTATAGGAGATTGATGGAGGCTAGGGCCACCACTGCGGGTCCAGCAAATGTTCCTCCACCAACCGTAGCACCCGATCTTCCTCCTCCCCCTCCTCCTCGCACGGATACTTTTGCTAAGACTTGCAAGGAATTTAAAGCCATGGGAGGGAAACCTTTTCAAGGATCTGAAACTTTTGTGGAGGCTAGAGATTGGCTTAAGGAGGTGGAAGAATTGATAGATATCTTTGAGATGGAAGAAGGGAAGAAAGTCAAGTTAGCTGCTTGGTTAATGAAGGGAGAGGCCTCATTCTGGTGGGAGGTCACTAATGGAGAACGCCCCGTTGACTCTTGGGCGGATTTTAGGCAAAGATTTGTGGCAAAGTTTCTCTCAAGGGCGGAGGAAAACTTGTATATGGAAAGATTCTTGACTCTAAAGCAAGGAAATCTCTCGGTGAAGGAATATGTCAATAAGTTTAATCAATTGGCAAGGTTTGGCCTAGGTATGGTGAATACACCGGAGAAGAAGGCTTTGAGGTTCGTGAAAGGCTTAAATGAACCGATGCATGGGTTGGCTATGACTCATATCCCTATGGGGGCCACCTTTGAGAAGCTAGTTGACATGGCACTCATGTATGAAGAAGAGAAGGGTCCCAATGCTAATAGGGCACCCGAGAAGAAGGGAGATCAAAAGAGACCTCAGCAACAACAGCAAAACAAAGGTGGGAAAGGCAACGGTGGCAAGGGCAAGAAGAAGAAGTGTTTCAATTGTGGGACACCTGGCCACCTAAGCAAGGATTGTCGTAAGAAGAAGAAGACTGGCTGCTTCCACTGTGGCGAAGCAGGGCATTTAGTGAAGGATTGCCCTAAGAAGGGGCAAAGGACGGGATCTACCTCAGGAGCACAGGTGCAAGCTCTTATGGCACCGAGTCAGGCTAGAGGGCAAGTACAGGCTCTCGCGATTCCACCGATTCAGGAGAGAGGTAGAACTATTTCCGTTGAAAGTCTGGTCTTTCTATTTGATCATCCTGTCCGTACATTGTTTGATTCAGGCGCATCGCATTCGTTTATCTCATCATCATTAGTTGAGTCACTGCACTTAGACACCAGTCTGGTAGATGATCCCTTGGTTGTTTCAAACCCAATTGGGGGCTCCACTTATTTGTCCATGATATGTTTGGGTTTGAAGATTTCTATACTTAGCATTGAGTTTAGATGTGATGCTTTTGTGTTGGGCTTCACGGGCTATGGGTTGATTTTGGGCATGGACTGGTTATCCAGTAATGGTGCCGTTCTTGATTGCGAAAGGAGAGTTGTTAGGCTCATGGCCCGCTTGGGTAACACTCTCGAGATTTCTTGTAATCCCATGGACTCTGTTATGCTAAGTTATCTTGAATCGCTTGACGCTTCGGTCGAGAGTCTGCAATCTGTTAGAGTGGTCCGGGAATATCCGGATGTGTTTGAGGAGGTGAAGGGCTTACCTCCGAAGCGGGAGATTGACTTCCGAATATATCTGGTGGATAATGCTAAACCGGTATCTTTACCAGTGCGCCATATGTCTCCTCGTGAGAGGAGGGAACTCCATAAGCAAGTAGGGGAGTTGCTTGAGAAGGGGTTCATAAGACGAAGTATATCGGAGTGGGGTGCTCCAGTAGTATTTGCTACGAAGGCGGATGGGTCCCTCAGACTTTGTGTAGACTATAGAGAACTCAACAAGCTCACAAAGAAGAATAGACACCCATTGCCGAGGATTGATGATCTTTTTGATCAGTTGGTTGGCGCTTCAGTATTTTCTCAGTTGGACTTAGCCACGGGGTTTCATCAGTTGAGGGTGGCTGAGGATAGCATAGACAAGACTGCCTTCAGAACTCCGGATGGTTTCTATGAGTGGATGGTGATGCCATTTGGGTTGACGAACGCCCCTGCATACTTTGTTGATTTGATGAGTAGGGTGTTCAGGGAGTTCCTTAATAAATTCGTGGTGGTCTTTGTGGATGATATCTTAGTATTTTCTAAGAGTGAAGAAGAGCATGCCCTACATCTTGGGGAGGTATTGAAGACTCTTCGGGCACATAGCCTTAAGGCTAAATTCTCTAAATGTCACTTCTGGCGGAAAGAGGTGCGGTTCTTGGGGCACGTGGTCTCCAAGGAAGGGATAGCTGTGGATCCCGCGAAGGTAGTATCAATTCAGGATTGGAAGGTTCCGAAAAATGCTACCGAAGTAAGAAGTTTCTTGGGGTTGGCGGGTTATTATAGGAAGTTTATCAAAGACTTCGCAAAAATATCAGCCCCGTTAACCCGCTTAACAAAGAAGAATCTTGTTTTCACATGGGACGTAGATTGTGATGATGCGTTCCGACGGTTAAAGAGAGCTTTAACCACCGCTCCAGTTTTAGTGTTGCTAGATGGGAGCAAGCCATTTGTTGTCTATACTGATGCTTGTGGGACAGGGCTGGGCGCAGTCTTAATGCAAGAGGGAAGGGTGATAGCCTATGGTGGAAGGCAGTTGAGGGCACATGAGAAAAATTACCCTACCCATGATTTAGAGTTGGCCGCTATTGTTTTTGCGCTTAAGATTTGGCGCCATTATCTTCTTGGTGAGAGATTCGAATTGTTCACTGACCATAAATCATTGAAGTACTTGTTTTCTCAGAAGGATTTGAATCTGAGACAGCAAAGGTGGATGGAATTCTTAGCATCCTATGATTTCGAGATAGCGTATACCCCTGGCAAGGGTAACGTGGTGGCGGACGCCTTGAGTAGGAAGAGTTTGTCCTTGAGTCCATTGTTCGTGGAACAACGAAACTTGGAATTTATCTCGATGTTTGATTTCAGACCTTCCATTGACTATGTACCCGGTTTGCTAGCTTCTTTGGAAGTTAGACCTACTCTTTTGGGGCGGATTGGAGAAGCACAGAGGGACGACCCACAGTTGGTTGAGTTGATGGAGAAGCTCATAAGGGGGGAGTCGTCCAGCCATTTGAGTAGGTATACCCTAGACGATAGGGGGTGCTTGCGTAGAGACGGTAGACTTTGTGTACCGCAAGACGAGGGTTTGAGGAAGGTTATTCTTGATGATGCACACCGTTCTAGGATGACTATTCATCCCGGTGGGGACAAGATGTACCGAGACATGAAGAGGGTTTTCTTCTGGGCCGGTATGAAGAAAGATGTGGCCGAGTATGTCGCTCGATGCTTGGTGTGCCAACAAGTGAAGGCGGAGCAAAAGAAACCTGGTGGGTTGCTTCACCCATTGGAAGTTCCGCAATGGAAGTGGGATAGCGTCTCGATGGATTTTATTAACGGGTTACCCAGATCGAGGAAGTGTAATACAGGAATTTGGGTGGTGGTAGACAGACTTACTAAGAGCGCCCATTTCATACATGTGAAGAGCAAGAGGACCGCTCCATGGCTAGCTTCTGTATATCTTCGAGAGATAGTTCGATTGCATGGGGTACCCTCTAGCATAGTGAGTGATCGAGATCCTATCTTCACTAGCGAGTTCTGGAGAAGTTTGCAAGAAGTAGTGGGGACTCAATTGTGTCTGAGCACCGCATATCATCCTCAGACAGACGGCCAGACTGAGAGGGTGAATCGTGTTCTAGAAGACCTTTTGAGGCTTTGTATCTTAGATTTTGGAGGTACATGGGAAGAGCATCTTCCATTGGTGGAGTTCGCATATAATAACAGCTTTCAGTCCAGTATTGGTATGGCTCCTTTCGAAGCTCTCTATGGAAGGCCTTGTCGATCACCTACATGTTGGTGGGAATCTTCGGATAAGATCTTGCTTGGGCCTGATATGGTTAGGGAGACTCCTGAGAAGATTGACTTGATTCGAAGAAGGATGAAAGCAGCACAGGATAGGCAAAAATCTTATGCGGACAAGAGAAGGACGGTCTTGAGTTTGAGGTTGGGGATATGGTTTTTGTTAAGGTATCTCCGTTGAGAAATACTGTTCGCTTTGGATCCGTTGGGAAGTTAGCACCGAGGTTTGTTGGGCCGTTTCCTATTAATGAAAGGATTGGACGGATGGCATATAGGGTGGAGTTGCCCGACAGACTTAGTGGTGTTCATGATGTATTCCATGTATCACATCTGAGGAAGTGCTTACATGAGACCGCAGAGGTGGTAGAGCCGAGCTTGCTTAGAGATGTAGAGGTAGAGCGTGATGCGACGATTCGACGAGCTCCTACTCGCATCCTTGGGTCAGAGACTAGGAAATTGAGGAATCGAGAGGTTCAGCTAGTCAAAGTGCAATGGGGAGAAGATGAGAGCAACGCAACTTGGGAGACGGAAGCGAAGATGCGTTCATTGTACCCCTTTCTTTTTGAGGGTATGTCTTTACTTTCTCCTCTATCGTCGTCTAGTACTTATCTTATCTTTAGTATATCCTCTCGATAGTACTGCTTGACCTTTAGATAGGGTAAACCTATGGTTGAAACATGTGTTTGAGACATGTTATGGTTGATGGATGCAAGTGGATGCAAGTGTTTGCTAGTGGTTGCTCGTGGATGCATATACACACACTCTAGGCACTAGATCGGCTCAGTCACTTCATATTGCATATTGCATAAAATTGTGTGTAGGAAGCTATATTTATGGATGTATAATGATTGTGTTATCATATGGATGATGCATTTTGGTGAATGATTGTGCACTCATGTAGATATTGTATATGTCGATAGGGTTCTCTCGCATACATAATGGATGCATGGCACTATCATGGTTTGCATATGTTCATACATTAGATAGGGAACATATACACACACTTTTTGCATATGCTCATACATCATTAGAAATTGTTTTAAGGACAATGGATGCCCGTGTTTTGATGGATTGAGTAGATGGTTGTTTGGATGGTAGGATATGCATTCTCCTTAGTTTAGAGATTTCGGGGACGAAATCCTTTAAGGAGGGGAGAATGTAACACCCCGAATTTTAGCTAATACTAAAATTCACTAATTATAGGATAAATAATCTCAGATGTGGGAATTGGGGGTAACAGGCTGCGTCATTGCGTTCGTCTCGGAAAAATACGCGAAATAGAGTCCGAGTTTTCGAGAATCGGAGTCCGTATGGCCCGGTTATGGCCCAAAGAAGTTTGCAGAAAATTCAAAGTTAAAAACAGGTTTAGAAATTTAAATTCAGATTTCAAATTAGAACCAGCGGGGCCAGGCGGGAGAATTACAGCCTTGACCATGTCGACAGGGCTGTCGACAGGCCTGTCGACAGGGGGTGTCGACTTGCCTGTCGACACGGCGTGTCGAACCAGGGTGCTTGGGTGCACCAGATCTGGTTTTCTGGCTAGGGCTGGGCTGGGTTCTAGAGATTTCCTAAATCTAACGGACCTAATCTAATTTAGGGTTAATCTAAGGGCCTAAAACACTCTCCTAATCTATAAATACACCCTAAACCTACCCTAATCCATACTAAAAATAGAAATGATGGCCTCATGCCGCCAAATTAAATCTTAGAAGGAGCCTCCACTTGTTTATGAAGGAATTTGCAAGCTAATCAATCTCTAATCATCACCATCTTCATATTTAGCAACTAATTCCACTTCATAAGTTTGCTAATCTTGGTTTTGGAGAGTTTCTATTACTTTAACATCAATTGTTAAAGTAAGTAGATTTGGTGTAATGAGACTTATGGTCTTAGATGCGGATTAGTGAGTTTGGATCATTTGTAATGATATGCTACTCTATGTTTTTCTATGTTTATGCATAATTAATGAGTGAGTTTATGCATGTTTGATAAGCTGGTTTATGCATGCTTAACAAGTTGGTTTATGCATGTTTGACAAGTGGGTTTATGCATGTTTAATATGTGGGTTTATGCATATTTAACAAGTGTTTTTATGCATGTTTAACAAAGTGAGTTATGCAAGTTCATATGCAAGTCATGTGTATGATGTTATGTAAGTTATGTGTAGGTTGATATGCAAGTTCATATGTAAGTTATGTATATGCTTAAATGCAAGTTTAACATGATATGCAAGTTATGCATGCTTATGCAAGTATATGAATGCTTATGCAAGAGATGTATATGCTTAAATGCAAGTTTAACATGATATGCAAGTTATGCATGCTTATGCAAGTATGTGAATGCTTATGCAAGTATATGAATGCTTATGCAAGTATGTGAATGTTTATGCAAGTATGTGAATGCTTATGCAAGTTATGTGTATGCTTAAATGCATGTTTAACATGTTATGCAAGTTATGAGAATGCTTATATGCAAGTTCAACATGTTATGCAAGATATGTGTATGATAATATGCAAGTTTGGGTTAAATGTGGTTGGGTTAATATATGCTCATATATGCAAGTTGACATCCTCTTAACCCATGACAAAGTTGTATGCTAAACCCATGATACTTGTGATGGATCTTCCCCTTTGTTATGTCATGAAATGAGAACGATTTACGTGGGGAACGATGGGGTGGGTAAATATGTTACTAAGAGTATGATTGGGTATGATTAAACATACCATAAAAATAAATTACCATAAGTGGGAATTTACCTATTGAGTTAGGTCTACCCCATGGGAATTTACCTATTGAGTTAGGTCTACCCATGTTATGGAAAACTTGATATTAATTAGGGATAATTAATATGGGGGTGATTAATTAGGTGTAATTAATCGACTAAGACACGAGGTTGGACTCATTTGTAGTGTAAAACTGCCCGGACCCGACCGGCTTAACCAGTTGCTACAAATGTCAGCCCAATGTGAGAGGTCTTAGCCATAAATTAAATACGTGATTAAAGTAAAGACACGAGGTTAGACTCTGTTATGACGTAAGATTGCCCGGACTCTACCGGCTTAACCAGGCGGTCATAACAGCCAGTCTAATGTGGGAGGTCTTTATGGGGGATCACGGTCTTAATTAATTAAGAAACACTTAACCATATTAGCATGTAGTGGGACATGAGGGGTTAAGTGGGTGCCTTGTGTGGCATGTGGAAATTTAATGGTTGCCTTGGGTGGCATGTGGAATCTAGTGGGTTGCCTTGGGTGGCAATAGAAAATACGATTAGAATACTTAACCAAGTGAAAACATGTAATTAAACATGATTAAAGGGTTAAGTGGGATACACTAGATAAGTGACAAGCTTAGGTGGGTAGCTTGTGGGGGCCCATTTCAACCAATATCCCAAACGTATCTTTGTGGGCTCGACCCATGTCGAGTGATGGGACACACATATTGGGCTTGATTATAAGAGGCCAAAACGGGTTAGCGGTGGCAACGCAAGTCCAACGGGTTTCATATGCGTGTGTGGGCCCGGGCTGGTAGATAAGCCGTTGTTGCATCGTGTAGATATAAAGCCATGCACCGATGATATTATCTGGTGGCCACTTTAGGGGAGTGATACACTCCACTGTGGGACCAGCACGGGTATCTACGGTAGGGAGCCGATCGCTGGGGAGTAGTGGGTACACCTAATAAAGATAGGGGCAGACGGCACCTATGTAGGGGTACACGGAACTACTGGGTAAAATTACTAGGTACACCTAGTGGAGATAGGGGCAGACGACACCTATGTGGTCAGCTAGGGGTACACGAGACTACTGGGGAAAAATTTTCTAAGTCCTTGGGAGGGATCAACCTTTAAGTAGGAATGACTGGTGTGGTGCAGTTAGTAATTATCCTTGGGTGGGTAGATGCGTCTTTACGGTTATCTTAGTTTATCCTAAGTCTACCAAGCTGCTTAGTGTAGCCATTCATCCCCAGATATTACCGTAGGTCAAGTTTATGCCTTCTCTGGTTACTTTAAGGATTGTATTGTTAAAGTTATAGGACTCACTCAGACTTATGTCTGACCCCGTTGCTTTTATCTTTTTCCAACCCTCAGGTCCTACGGTGGATCCTAGCGGTAGTAGAGCTTGATCGGATTGCTGTTCCAGTCTTGAGGAGCTTGGGTAGATGTAAAGCTCCAGTTATCCAGTTATCTTTTCCTTTGTTCTGGCTATTGTATTGAGAATGGGATTATGTACTCCTTTATTTTGATGGATATTGTACTTGACTTTTATTGTGGTTTTATGATGTAACCAGACATGTTTACTTCCGCTGTTATGAGATGATGTTTTAAATTTCAAGTATTGTTTATATCTGTCTTGTTGTAATTTTTCTGTTCTATATTCACTAAAATACTCCACCGATGTTATGGCATTCCCTTAGTGAGTGACCATAGCGGGCGTGGGGTGTTACAGGAAGGTTTGAAAGAAAAACTAAACTTTCTACGGAAATTTTTCTACCTCTTTCAGTAGCACTTATCGCGAGAGCATGCAACTGCCTTCCAGAAGTCCCCGCTCTCTGACCTTGTCCCTGTTATCCCTGTTTCTTCGGGCACTCTTTAGAGAAGTGTCCAACCTCTCTGCAATTAAAGCAATTGGCCTTTCTTCTTTTACAATCTTTGATCAAGTGACCCTCCTTTCCACAATTGTGACATTTTCTCTTATCCCTGCCTTTGTCATCTTTCCCTCCTTTCTTCTGCTTTCTCTGCTATTGCTGCTGTGGTTGATGTTGTTGCAGCCCCTTCTTGGGCCACACCTTCCTATTCTGCGATGTCCCCTCGGTCTTTGCTTCCTTCTTCTCTCCCTTGTCCTCCTCATGCATTAGGGCCATATCAACAAGATTTTCAAAAGTGGCCCCCATTGGAATATGGAACATGGCTAAACCATGCAGAGGCTCATTCAGCCCTTTAGCAAACAGCAAAGCCCTTTTTTGAGGTGTATCCACCAACTATAACCCGAACCTTGCCAGCTGGTTGAACTTGTTCACATACTTCTTCACTGTCAAATTTCCTTGTTTGAGTGTTAAGAACCTCTTCATGTGTATGCTTCTCTCCGCTTGAGAAAGAAATTTCATTTCGAACCACTGCCTAAAATCTTCCCAAGTTTCCACCGGACGTCCAGCTTGGGTGACTTCCCACCAAAATGAGGCTTTGTCTTTTAACAACCAAGCAGCTAACTGAATCTTTCTTCGGTCCTCCACTTCAAAGATTATGAATAATTCCTCGATCTCCCTAAGCCAATTCCAAGCTTCTACGAATGTCTTGTTCCCATGGAACTGCTTCCCTCCCGTAGCACGGAAGTCCTTATAGATCTTGGCGAAGTTATCTGCTTTTAGAGGGGGGAGGAGGAGGAATGACTGGTGCAGCTAGGGGAGGAACATTTCCTTGGCCTTCAGCAGGCTCCGTGGCCTCCAAATACCTACGAAACCAACCGGGTATAGTGACGCTGTAACAACCCGTATTTTTGAATAACATGTTATAACATAAATGGAGGCAGAATTAAACTATAAAATCTGAATCAAGGGAAACGGGCTATGCCATTGCGTTCGTCTCGGAAAAATACGCGAAATAGAGTCCGAGTTTTCGAAAATCGGAGTCCGTATGACCAAGATATGGCCTCGCGAAGTTTCACGAAACATTACCAAATTAAAGTATACTTAATTAAGTGAAATGGGTTGCGCAGAGAAATATATATATATTGATATATATATATATATAATTGAAAATTAAATAAATAAATATGCAAAAATGTTCAAAACAGCGAATTGGGAGAGGGGAATAACCGAACCGGCCGATTTTGAGGTCGACCCGAGCCTGCTGGGTCGACTAGGGGTTAATCCAGGGTGTTTGGCTGTCAACCCGTGGGTCGATTCGCTCAAATGCAGATTTTGCATTTGAATGGTTCTCATGGTTCATCTTTAATCTAAAGGCCCTAGATGGTTCCTACACTTGACTTCTTCCCCAAGACATGCTTTGATGGCTTGGATTGAATCTAGGTTTAATCCTATGGCCTAAAGCACTTGCCTAATCTATAAATAAGACCCTAACCTACCCTAAATCATCATTATTCATTCATACAACTAAACTATGGCAAAATCAATCCTCTCATGGCCTCCACTCTCTTCATAAAATTCCTAAATAAATTCCTAAGTGATTTTCCATGCATACAAGTGTTTTCAAACTTGTATGAGCATCATTAGCTTGCATTCAAGTCAAGTTTATATATTTGCATCATAAAGAAAGAGTCTTGATCATTTTGGCTTAAGGGTTTTGCTTGCATTTTGGGTTTAATTGATTTCATAAGGGCTTTGTCATATTTTTGTGACTTCTTAAGCATTGTAAGCCCTATTCTACTTTCATACTTAAACTCTAAAGTTAAATGTATGATATGCAAGTTTATATGCAAGTTTATCATGTTGTGATATGCAAGTTTATATGCAAGTTTATCATGTTGTGATATGCAAGTTTATATGCAAGTATGCCGAGTTATGTTATGCAAGTTTGGGTTGAACATTTTGTTCATGCTATCATGTTATGCAAGCTTATTTTGGGTTTATGAACATAAAGCTTTAAGCTTTATGCCAAAGGTTGCATTTTAGCAACATGTAAGTTATCATATCTCTTATGATAACTTGCATGTGAGGCTAAATGCGAACTTATGGCCATCTCTACATGTCATTTAGCACCATGTATCACCAATATGCTAAGTTTGGTTTTATGCATGCTTTTGAGGCCTAAAAATGTAATATGCAAGTGTATGAACATATGAACATTTCATATGCCACCATGTTAAGCTTGTGGCTTCAATACCTTTATGTCATGATTATGCCAAGTTCCCTCTTTCTATCCTTTATGCGCTATTGCGATATGTAAGCGATGGGATTGCGTTCGGGGTTGGGTAAACTTAAAAGACATAAAACATAAGCTTGGGAATTTACCTATTAAGTTAGGTCTACCTATTGGGAATTTACCTATTAAGTTAGGTCTACCCAATTGCTTGAAAACTTGTAACACGTTTTGGAAACATGATGGACATGACAGTTAGAAAAGATAAGTGTGGCCAACTCGAGGTTGGGTTGAGTTTGTAGCGTAAACCTACTCGGAACCGACCGGCTTAACTAGTTGCTACAAACAATAGGACCCAATGTGAGAAGTTGGTCATGTTGTACCTTGAACCCGAGGTTAGACCAAGTTGTGGTGTAAAGCTACCCGGACCCGCCCGGCTTAACTAGTAACCACAACAAGGTCTAATGTGAGAGGTTAAGGCGCATTAAATTAATTAATGCCTCGTGATTAGGGTTAAGTCATGGTCCACTTAATACTTAACCAATTTGGGCTTGGTAGATTAATCGGGGTTAAGTCGTGAACTCATCGTTACACTTAACCAAGTTAATCCAGGATTAGCAAGAGGGTTAAACCGTACTTAACCCACTAGAAAAATCCTAGCAATGGGGGCCCACTCCAGCAGTAATCCCAAGTTAGTATCATCATGACCCTAGGGACTAGGCTAGGGTGGGGGCACGATTACTGGACTGGAGGTAAGTGACCAAAAGCGACGGCAGAGGGTACGCCGGTGTAGTTCCGGGCTTACTCTGGTCGTGCACATAGTCCGTAGCCGGAGAAAACATGCACGGGTACCAGTAGATCGGGACTGTGCACTCATGTTCATGGTGTCCAGGGGTTGACACCCTAGGGCTTGATACACCCGAAGGGTGGACCCGGCACAGTTCGACTACAATTATGATTGGGCCGTATTGACACCAACACGTGACGAGTTAGGCTTAGGGAGCCGATCGACTAGACCGTTTGGTTGGACCTTGTATTAGGGTCCTTTCATGTTATTGGGCCAAAGCTTGGGCTAAGGGATCAATACTTGTTTATTCAAGTCATGTTAGTTTGCTAGTACACCTGTGGTGCAAGACCTTAATCCTGATTATGCGATGACACCTTTATCTACCTTGTTAGTTAATCATCATGCTAGTATGTTGTTATCCTTATGTTCACCCCTGCTGCTCATGCCAGTTAACTTTATCAGTTTACATTGATTGTAGTAGGGCTTACTCAGTCTTTTTGACTGACCTGTTTTCTTTCGCCTCTTTTCTTCCGTCCCCCCCCCCCCCCCCCCACGTTCTCAGGGAGGGAATACTGGAGCTTAGCTTGGATTTCAGACTACTTGCTTGTGGGATTTAGCTCATGTGCGGTTTGACATGGAGCTAGCTATGGCTATCACTTCTTTTGGGGATTAGTACTTATGTATTTCAGTTTTTCAGTCGATGTTGTTTTATCTAGACTTGTGTATTTGGGAAGCTATGTTGTACCAGACTTGTTTTGAAATGTTTTGAAATCTTCCGATGTTTTATCTATGATATTTACTCTGTTTACATATATACATATGTTCTTGTTCTGCCTTGATATATCATTATGCATGTTTACCTGATTCAAACGCCCCTCCAAAGTCAGAGTGCTTGCAAGAGCCACCCTGGTGGAGGTGGGGTGTTACAATTTGGTATCAGAGCATATGGTTTACGAGAAGGAACAAAAAGGTTTTTAAAACTTTTGGAAAACTATTTTCAAAACCAAGTATAAAGTATTTTCCAAAGAAAAGTCTAGTTTATTTTAAAGGCTATTCCCCAAAAAGCCATTAGCAAAATTCCTTCGTTTTTCTCCATTCTGAATCTGTCTTTTTCTTCGTTTTCAGCATGGCCGATATCTTTGCTATTCCGGAGGGAGTACACGTACCTGTTTGGTATAGGAGACTTTTGGAGGCTAGGGCGACCGAAGCCGGCCCCGCAGATGTTCCTCCTCCTCCTCCTCCGGTAGTTAATGTTCCTCCTCCTCCTGTCGCTGAGGTTCCTCTTCCTCCTCCCCCTCAGCATCCTCAAGTGGACTTCGCAAAGACTTGCAAAGATTTCAAAGCAATGGGTGGCAAGAACTTTCAAGGCACTGAGACTTTTGTAGAGGCCAGAAATTGGTTGAAAGAGACCGAGGATTTGTTTGCTATCTTTGGGTTAGACGATCAGAGGAAGCTCTTGTTGGCGGTTTGGCTTATGAAGGATGAAGCCGCTTATTGGTGGGAAGTCACCAATGGTACTAGGCCTGTTGAGACTTGGGCCGATTTCAGGGAAAGGTTCATGCTTAAGTTTCTATCTTCTGCTGAGGAGAATCTGCAAATGGAGAGGTTCATAACTTTGAAACAAGGAGATATGTCTGTCAAAGAATATGTGAACAAGTTCAATCAGTTAGCTCGTTTTGGCTTGGATATGGTGAATACTCCTCAGAAGAAGGCTCTTCGTTTTGCTAGAGGATTGAATGAGCCGTTGCAGGGATTGGCTATGTCACATATTCCCCATGGGGCCACGTTTGAGAGTTTGGTTGATATGGCGTTACTTCAAGGAGATGTCAAGAAAGAAACCAAGATGAATGATACTCAAGCCAAGAAGACTGATTCCCAGGGAAAAGGATATCAGGGTAATCCAAGTGGTCAGAGCAGTCAAGGCAATCAGAACAAGAACAAGAGTCAAGGCAACAAGGGGAACAACAACAAGGGCAATAACAACAAGGGCAAGAACAACAAGGGGAAGTGCCATTATTGCGGTTCAGTTGGGCATCTTATTAAGGATTGTAAGAAGAGGAAAAGGAAGAATGGTGAATGCTTTTTCTGCGGTGAGACTGGACATTTCAGTAAGGATTGCCCGAGGAAGCAAGGGCAAGGCCAGGGTCAGACTCAGCGTGCTGGACCTTCAGGAGGGCAAGTTCATGCTCTCAATGTCGCTCCGGTTCCCGATCGAGGTAGTATTTCTGTTGAGAGCCTTGTATATATTTCTGATTTTCCAGTTCGTACCTTGTTTGATTCTGGTGCATCGCATAGCTTTATCTCATCTGATCTTGTTGATAGTTCGCACCTTAGTACTAGCTTGGTAGATGATCCCGTCTGTGTCTCAAATCCGATTGGGGGT
The DNA here is from genome assembly GCA_030737875.1 of Allium sativum. Classification (NCBI taxonomy): domain Eukaryota; kingdom Viridiplantae; phylum Streptophyta; class Magnoliopsida; order Asparagales; family Amaryllidaceae; genus Allium; species Allium sativum. The sequence goes on along the minus strand of CM060912.1, from coordinate 526,030,088 downwards.
TCCGCCCATTTGTCTATGATATGTGGGGATTTGAGGATCTCTATACTGAGTGTAGAGTTCTTGTGCAGTGCTTATGTTCTTGGTTTTAGGGGATACGGATTGATATTGGGCATGGATTGGCTGTCCAGATATGGAGCCATTCTTGATTGTGAGCATAGGGTTGTGAGGCTCGTGACTCGCCTCGGAAACACCCTAGAGATTTCTTGTGATCCGAGAGGTCCCGTCATGTTGTGCTATCTGGAATCACTCGACTCGTCAATGGAAACTCTTCAGTCTGTGAGAGTGGTTCGAGAGTATCCGGATGTTTTCGATGAAGTTAGGGGGTTGCCCCCTAAGCGAGAGATTGATTTCCGCATTTATCTGGTGGATAATGCAAAGCCTGTTTCTTTGCCCGTTCGGCACATGGCTCCGTGTGAAAGGCGGGAGCTAAGTAAGCAAGTGAAAGAGTTGCTTGAGAAGAACTTCATTAGACGAAGTATATCTGAATGGGGAGCGCCTGTGGTATTTGCTACCAAGGCGGATGGTTCTCTCCGACTTTGCGTTGACTATCGAGAGTTGAATAAGCTGACTAAGAAGAACAGACACCCGTTACCGAGGATTGATGATCTCTTTGACCAGCTTGTCGGTGCTTCTGTTTTCTCTCAGCTTGATCTTGCTACGGGGTTCCATCAGCTCAGGGTAGCTAAAGATAGTATAGACAAGGCTGTGTTCAGAACTCCAGATGGATTCTTCGAATGGCTTGTCATGTCGTTCGGCTTGACTAATGCACCCGCATATTTCGTGGACTTGATGAGTAGGGTGTTCAGGGAGTTCTTGAATAAGTTTGTCGTGGTCTTCGTAGATGATATTCTGATCTTCTCTAAGGATGAGGAAGAGCACGCAAGGCATCTCATGGAGGTGATGGATACGCTTAGAGCGCATCAGTTGAAGGCCAAGTTCTCAAAGTGTCACTTTTGGAGAAGGGAAGTTAGATTCCTTGGGCATATAGTATCTAAGCAAGGCTTAGCGGTGGATCCCGCTAAGGTAGTGGCAGTTCAGGATTGGAAGACTCCAAGGAATGCAACTGAAGTGAGAAGTTTTCTAGGTCTTGCGGGTTTTTACCGGAAGTTCATCAAGGACTTCGCAAAGATATCCGCTCCTCTCACTAAATTGACGAAGAAGAATTTAGTTTTTGCTTGGAGCATAGAATGCGAGCTTGCTTTTCAGAAGCTCAAGAGTGCCCTCACATCAGCACCTGTTCTAGCTTTGCCCGATGGAGGGAAGTTATTTACCGTATACACCGATGCATGTGGCACGGGGTTAGGAGCTGTTCTTATGCAAGAAGGAAGAGTGATATGCTTTGGCGGTAGACAACTCAAAGTGCATGAGAAGAATTATCCCACTCATGACTTAGAGTTGGCAGCAATAGTATATGCACTCAAGGCTTGGCGCCATTATCTTCTGGGAGAAAGATTTGAGCTTTATACCGATCACAAGTCATTGAAGTATCTCTTTTCTCAGAAGGATCTAAATCTGAGGCAACAAAGATGGATGGAATTCTTGGCGTCCTACGATTTTGAGATAGCTTATACCCCTGGCAAGGGGAATGTGGTAGCAGATGCATTGAGTAGAAGAAGGTTGACCCTAAGTCCTCTATTCGTTGAGATGAAGAATTTAGAGTATGTGGCAACCTTTGATTTCTCTTTGGCGATTGAGTCGATGACCGGTTCTTTAGCATCTCTGGAACTCAGACCTACCCTTCTTGATCAAGTTGGGGCTTCGCAGAGAGAAGACCCTCAGATAGTTGAGATTATGGATAAGCTAATTCGAGGAGAGACGTCTAGTCATCTCGCTCGATATTCTATTGATGACAAGGGTTGGCTGAGGAGAGACGGAAGGTTATGTGTTCCAATGGTAGAAGATCTAGTAAGAAGAGTTCTTGAGGAAGCGCATCGCTCTAAGTTGACTATACATCCGGGCGGAGATAAGATGTATAAAGATATGAAGTGCATTTTCTTTTGGCCTGGGATGAAGAAGGATGTGGTAGAATTTGTCTCTAGATGTATCATTTGCCAGCAAGTTAAGGCCGAGTCGAAGAAGTCCGGTGGGCTATTGCATCCTCTAGACGTTCCACTATGGAAGTGGGAGAGTATTTCCATGGATTTTATCGATGGGCTACCAAGGTCAAGGAAAGGGAATACGAGCATTTGGGTTATTGTGGATAGACTTACGAAGAGTGCTCATTTCATTCCGGTGAAGAGCAAGAGGACCGCATCTTGGCTAGCGTCTGTATATCTTCATGAGATTGTGAGACTACATGGAATCCCTTCTAGTATAATCAGTGACCGTGACCCAATCTTTACAAGTCAATTCTGGAATAGCTTGCAAGAAGCTGTGGGCACAAGGTTGAATCTAAGTACGGCTTATCACCCACAGACGGACGGTCAAACCGAAAGGGTGAATAGGGTACTCGAGGATCTGTTGAGGCTTTGTATTCTGGATTTTGGTGGTACTTGGGAAGACCATCTTCCTCTTGTTGAGTTTGCATATAATAACAGTTATCAGGCAAGCATAGGGATGGCACCATTTGAAGCTTTATATGGGAGGCCGTGCAAGTCGCCTACATGTTGGTGGGAGACTACAGATGAGCTTATACTTGGGCCTGATATGATCAGAGATACATCCGAGAAGATCGAGTTGATTCGGAGACGGATGAAAGCGGCCCAAGACCGACAGAAATCCTATGCTGATAAGCGAAGAACGGATTTTGAGTTTGATGTTGGGGATATGGTTTTCGTGAAGGTTTCTCCTTTGCGGAATGTGGTCCGATTTGGAGCTGTTGGGAAGTTGGCACCGAGGTTTGTTGGACCATTCCCTATTATAGAGAGGATCGGGCAGATGGCTTATAGAGTGAAGTTGCCCGAGAAGCTTGCTGGAGTACACGATGTTTTTCATGTCTCGCATCCCCGGAAGTGTTTACATGAATCAGCAGAGGTTGTTGAGCCAAGTGTTCTAAAAGATGTAGAAGTGGAGAAAGAGGCTACCTTGAGGAGAGCTCCGATTCGTATCTTGGGGACGGAGACCAAGAAGCTAAGGAATCGAGAGGTCAAATTGGTGAAGGTTCAATGGGGTGAAGCCGAAGAAGACGCAACTTGGGAAACCGAGGAGAAGATGCGTGGGCTTTATCCATTCCTTTTTGAGGGTACACTCTCAATCTCTTTTCTTTGTTAGCATATCTTTCTCTTTGCTATCCATGTTTATCTAGTTTATCGTGTTAATCTTGTCATGAGAACCTTAGGTAGAAATCCTTTGGATGAAACATGTGTTTGAAACATGTTATGCTTGATGGTTGCAAGTGGTTGCAAGTGTTTGCAAGTGGATACTCGTGGATGCATAATACACGTTAGGCACTAAGATCGGCTCACACACTTTCATACCGCATATGCATGAGTGTTTATGCTTATTCATGGATGAAAACTTGTTATGCTATCACGTGGATGTTGCATATGGATGAATGTTATGTGCACTCATGTAGAGATTATAAATTATGTTAGGAATTTGCATACATATGGACTCATTTCACTAACATATTTTGCATTAAGGGGGTTTACTGAATTAGTAACCTCCTGATTTTCGCATTAGATAAGTACATATACACACATCTTTGCATATGATCATACAGCATTTAAAACCTTTTAAGGACAATGATTGCTCGTGGATGATGTTTTGAGTAGATGGATGATGGATGGTAGGATTCGTTCTTCCTAACTTGGAGATTTCGGGGACGAAATCCTTTAAGGAGGGAAGAATGTAACAACCCGTATTTTTGAATAACATGTTATAACATAAATGGAGGCAGAATTAAACTGTAAAATCTGAATCAAGGGAAACGGGCTATGCCATTGCGTTCGTCTCGGAAAAATACGCGAAATAGAGTCCGAGTTTTCGAAAATCGAGTCCGTATGACCAAGATATGGCCTCGCGAAGTTTCACGAAAAATTCCCAAATTAAAGTATACTTAATTAAGTGAAATGGGTTGCGCAGAGAAATATATATATATTGATATATATATATATAATTGAAAATTAAATAAATAAATATGCAAAAATGTTCAAAACAGCGAATTGGGAGAGGGGAATAACCGAACCGGCCGATTTTTGAGGTCAACCCGAGCCCGCTGGGTCGACTAGGGGTTAATCCAGGGTGTTTGGCTGTCAACCCGTGGGCCGATTCGCTCAAATGCAGATTTTGCATTTGAATGGTTCTCATGGTTCATCTTTAATCTAAAGGCCCTAGATGGTTCCTACACTTGACTTCTTCCCCAAGACATGCTTTGATGGCTTGGATTGAATCTAGGTTTAATCCTATGGCCTAAAGCACTTGCCTAATCTATAAATAAGACCCTAACCTACCCTAAATCATCATTATTCATTCATACAACTAAACTATGGCAAAATCAATCCTCTCATGGCCTCCACTCTCTTCATAAAATTCCTAAATAAATTCCTAAGTGATTTTCCATGCATACAAGTGTTTTCAAACTTGTATGAGCATCATTAGCTTGCATTCAAGTCAAGTTTATATATTTGCATCATAAAGAAAGAGTCTTGATCATTTTGGCTCAAGGGTTTTGCTTGCATTTTGGGTTTAATTGATTTCATAAGGGCTTTGTCATATTTTTGTGACTTCTTAAGCATTGTAAGCCCTATTCTACTTTCATACTTAAACTCTAAAGTTAAATGTATGATATGCAAGTTTATATGCAAGTTTATCATGTTGTGATATGCAAGTTTATATGCAAGTTTATCATGTTGTGATATGCAAGTTTATATGCAAGTATGCCAAGTTATGTTATGCAAGTTTGGGTTGAACATTTTGTTCATGCTATCATGTTATGCAAGCTTATTTTGGGTTTATGAACATAAAGCTTTAAGCTTTATGTCAAAGGTTGCATTTTAGCAACATGTAAGTTATCATATCTCTTATGATAACCTGCATGTGAGGCTAAATGCGAACTTATGGCCATCTCTACATGTCATTTAGTACCATATATCACCAATATGCTAAGTTTGGTTTTATGCATGCTTTTGAGGCCTAAAAATGTAATATGCAAGTGTATGAACATATGAACATTTCATATGCCACCATGTTAAGCTTGTGGCTTCAATACCTTTATGTCATGATTATGCCAAGTTCCCTCTTTCTATCCTTTATGCGCTATTGCGATATGTAAGCGATGGGATTGCGTTTGGGGTTGGGTAAACTTAAAAGACATAAAACATAAGCTTGGGAATTTACCTATTAAGTTAGGTCTACCCATTGGGAATTTACCTATTAAGTTAGGTCTACCCAATTGCTTGAAAACTTGTAACATGTTTTGGAAACATGATGGACATGACACTTAGAAAAGATAAGTGTGGCCAACTCGAGGTTGGGTTGAGTTTGTAGCGTAAACCTACCCGGAACCGACCGGCTTAACTAGTTGCTACAAACAATAGGACCCAATGTGAGAAGTTGGTCATGTTGTACCTTGAACCCGAGGTTAGACCAAGTTGTGGTGTAAAGCTACCCGGATCCGCCCGGCTTAACTAGTAACCACAACAAGGTCTAATGTGAGAGGTTAAGGCGCATTAAATTAATTAATGCCTCGTGATTAGGGTTAAGTCATGGTCCACTTAATACTTAACCAATTTGGGCTTGGTAGATTAATCGGGGTTAAGTCGTGAACTCATCGTTACACTTAACCAAGTTAATCCAGGATTAGCAAGAGGGTTAAACCGTACTTAACCCACTAGAAAAATCCTAGCAATGGGGGCCCACTCCAGCAGTAATCCCAAGTTAGTATCATCATGACCCTAGGGACTAGGCTAGGGTGGGGGCACGATTACTGGACTGGAGGTAAGTGACCAAAAGCGACGGCAGAGGGTACGCCGGTGTAGTTCCGGGTGGACTCTGGTCGTGCACATAGTCCGTAGCCGGAGAAAACATGCACGGGTACCAGTAGATCGGGACTGTGCACTCATGTTCATGGTGTCCAGGGGTTGACACCCTAGGGCTTGATACACCCGAAGGGTGGACCCGGCACAGTTCGACTACAATTATGATTGGGCCGTATTGACACCAACACGTGACGAGTTAAGCTTAGGGAGCCGATCGACTAGACCATTTGGTTGGACCTTGTATTAGGGTCATTTCATGTTATTGGGCCACAGCTTGGGCTAAGGGATCAATACTTGTTTATTCAAGTCATGTTAGTTTGCTAGTACACCTGTGGTGCAAGACCTTAATCCTGATTATGCGATGACACCTTTATCTACCTTGTTAGTTAATCATCATGCTAGTATGTTGTTATCCTTATGTTCACCCCTGCTTCTCATGCCAGTTAACTTTATCAGTTTACATTGATTGTAGTAGGGCTTACTCAGTCTTTTTGACTGACCTGTTTTCTTTCGCCTCTTTTCTTCCGTTCCCCCCCCCCCCCCCCAAGGTTCTCAGGGAGGGAATACTGGAGCTTAGCTTGGATTTCAGACTGGTTGCTTGTGGGATTTAGCTCATGTGCGGTTTGACATGGACCTAGCTATGGCTATCACTTCTTTTGGGGATTAGTACTTATGTATTTCAGTTTTTCAGTCGATGTTGTTTTATCTAGACTTGTGTATTTGGGAAGCTATGTTGTACCAGACTTGTTTTGAAATGTTTTGAAATCTTCCGCTGTTTTATCTATGATATTTACTCTGTTTACATATATACATATGTTCTTGTTCTGCCTTGATATAACATTATGCATGTTTACCTGATTCAAACGCCCCTCCAAAGTCAGAGTGCTTGCAAAAGCCACCCTGGTGGAGGTGGGGTGTTACAGACGCCCTCTGGGATATTAGGGATGTTTTGTTTCCTAGACATGCTGAAAAAAGGGAAAAGGAAATTTTTTAGATAAAGGACCGAAGGATACTACATATGGCTTTTTGGGGAATTTTTTTCAAAACAAACTTTTCTTTTGAAAATCCTTTCTTTTAAAACCTTTTTGAAAATAAGTAAGTTTCAAAAACTTTTATCTACTCTGGTAACCTTCAGCTCTGATACCAAGTGAGACACCCCACATTCGTTAATGTCACTCACTAAGGGAATGCATTAAGTTTCATGAAGCGTTATAGGTAAACAAACACAAAATAATTACAAGATAGATATAAATAAGACAGCATCGGAAATTTAAATTTTTATTTCAACCATAAATCATAACACCGTGGTCCACAATTCCATAAGTCACAAAAAACATTACAATAAATATACTTCTGTCTTGCATACATAAGTAAATAAAAAGCATAATTCCCCAATTAAAAGAATTAAGCCATAGTAGAGACAAGAACTTGAGCCATACATCAGAAATAGCTCCTAGCAAGATGATATCTAAGTCCTTGCTAAGCCTGAGTGTTTCCTTCCTAAGAACCTGGGGGGAGGGAACAGAAGAAAGAAGGGGAAACAAAAGGGTCAGACATAAAGTCTGGCGAGTCTAGTTACTTTAGCCAGTAGATAAATAAAAGCAACATGATGGGCATAAAAAGTGGAAAAGAGAGATCACTACATAAATGGCAGGTGTGACAAGGTAAGCAAGATAAGATGTATGTGCCTCACTAAAGATTACTCTGCATTATTACTAGTATAACTAAACTGAGATGAACCCTTCCAATTTAAGTTGGTAGACTTAGGGCATATGTACGAGTGTACCCTAACCACTACCCTAATCGATCGGCTCCCTACTCCGTAGATTTCCTATGCTGGCCCCACAGTAGGAGGTATCACCTCCTAAAATGGCAACCCAAGGTGTGCACAACCATATCTACTGGTGTCATGGTCGTCTTAGCCTCCTATGCCCAGCCCATGCATGAACATGTCCCCGGTCGGTTTGCGCCGCCCACATCTCGTTCGGATCTCTTACAGTTAATCAGTAAGCGTACCCCTTTCTCCGCCTAGTACGGAGTTCTTTATTTGATACCTACTCGGGGTTACTGACTGAAATGGGTCCCACAAAAGATGGTACAAGCTCTCCCCTTTGTCTTGTATCCCCACTAGGTTTTCCACTGACTATGTATACCCTTATGTGTCTTTAATTACATAGACCTATGCCAGTTATGCCTACCCTAAAGGGTGTCTTTAATTACATAACTATATTATATCTTCCACCGGTTATGTATACCATTAGGTGTCTTTAATTACATAACCTTATTGGGTTAAGTTCGTTGGTCTATATGTAATATTACCCACTCCCTCTAATTTACTTTTCCCACCCACTACCCATCCAATTTTACTTAACCCTAACTTAAGTTCATAGTCATACAATCTTTATGGATTAAATTAGGTTAAGTAGTCCAATTCTTTACCATGTCCATTTATGGTTTTATAATGGGCTAGACCTCCCACATTAGGCCTACAACATGTGGATGTTGGATATGCCGGTCGGGTTCGAGCAGACTTATTCCACAGTTGGGCCTAACCTCATGTCATAGCCCGATTCATATTTATGTACTTAGACCTCCCATATAGGCTCAACATTAGTGGCTGCTGGATATGCCGGTCGGGTCCGGGCAGACTTCCACCGCTAATGTAACCTAACCTCGTGTCATAAGTACAATTTACAATTCCTAATTGTAAATTACTAACCATTCCAAATTAATCCAAATCTACCTATGTCATTATAGGTAATTATTTCTATGCTTCCCCATTTGAATTATATGTCCAATTCATATAAATTTTTCATAAATTATGCCAATTATAAATCGTCTTTTCCCCGTTTCCTCTATAACGTATTCATACGTATTTTGGCGGCATCTAGACTATAAAGTAGCCTAGCTATAACAATAAAAAGGGAATATGATAAGGGAGATAGTTTCAACATTTCATAGCATAAACATGAACATAAACTGGCCTGATAACAAGGTGAACGGACATGTAATTAACATTGTAATAAGGTGGACATCAAACTGGTAACTTGTGGCAATTACTATGATATTCAAGCAAGCATAATGAGATCTAGATTAAACATTAGGTGTCTAATTATTTAGATTTAGCATAATTAAGGTGACGTATTAACATATTTATCTAAAGATGGATTCACTTGTCAAGTTTACAACATATCTCAATGGATCACAATATGACAGGTGAAAGGTGATTAACATAAAGAACAAGATCTAACCAATGTTACAACTGTTCAAATTAATAGATGTACATCTACCATAATATGGTTACATGTCAAGATCGACATAGGCAACATTATTGAATAACCACAATTGTATTAGATCTTAGGGAAAATAGATCTATCATGGCATAGTATAGGATTTAACACAAGCACAAAATCATACTTTACAACATATCCAAGTCATAGTCTTTCACAATTTAATTTTATTTATCTAAACCTAAAAGAAACCAGAAACTCACAGTGTTAGTTTTAGAGAATTGAGAAAGAACGGATCTAGAATTTCTGGATTGGATTTGCAAAGTATGCTGTTGTAGAAAACTGTTCAGTTTGCACTCCAGCAGCATATGGCCTCCATGATTTCCAGCGAAGAAAATAGGAGAATTTGACACGTATATATAGCTGCCAGACCCCCTGAAACCGAGTTTCACGTCATCCCTAGGGTTGTCGACACCCCTGTGGGTGGGTTGACCCCTAGGTCGTCACCCCTTAAGGGGGGTCGACTCCCTAGAGCGGGAATTTTGCCGCTAAGAGGAATTTTTCGAATTTGAATCTTCTGGATAAAATTCTGACTCACCTCTGACTCATGCGTATATATAAAATATTTCTATGCGTATACAAACTTAAAACCCTCATAACTTCTTCATACGGTGTCCTTCTTACGCAAACCAAATGTCTATCTTGACCAAAATTTTGAGACGGACGCAATGGTGTAGTCCGTTTCCTCTAATTCTGAATATTAAATTAATTATTATTTAAATTGTTCTCTTTTAATGTTGTTAAAAAAATTCGGTGTGTAACACATACTTTCCATTCAATATACTTGCACTTAATCGCTCGTCACTGCACTTAAGCTTTTGTTGGCCGCTCTTGAATCTGAGCGTTGGTTCGATAACCCACTCCTAAAGTCTTTTTCCGGTCGAAGCTTTAGGTATATGGTTCATCATTTAGAGTTACTCTCTTAATGCCTCCTTTCGACCGTGGCCTTAAGCCATACAGAACTTATATTTTGTAACGTCCTGTATTTTTAACAGTATAATAATTAATTAATTTAATTATTTAAATAGTGATATAGAGATTTAAATGGTTGTTTAATTAACTAATATTGAATATTTAATTAATATAAATAATATAATAATATATTTAATTCCGAAATAATTGGAATTAAGTTGAATTCACAATATTGTGTGAATTGGATTATATATAAGATATAATTCAGTTTAGAATTTGATAATAATAACGAATATATTATTTAAATGACAGTTTGAACGTGTAATTATAATATAATTATAATCGAGCTCGAAATGACGTGGCAGTTCGTAATTTGGCGATTTGAACTTTAATTGAATATACAGAATCCGTTTTAAATCGGAATTCTGTGTAATAAGAAACGTTCGGGGCTGGTGAAGTATATTTTTCTAATGGAAGAGAAAAATCGAGATATCATCATGTAGATTTTGAGTTATGTCCAAATCAAATTTTCAAAAAAGTCGCTATGGAATTCCTTTATAATTTATAACAATTTATTTATATTATAAATGAATTTTTCAATATAAATTGAATATCGATTCAACTGGGATTTGAATATCGAGTTGTAAATCCAACTGGAGTTGTATGACATTCGATTGTGAATATATACGATAATATTTATTTATAAATATTAAATTTAATTATTTTTAAATATATTAATATTTAAAAGGGTTTATTTGGAGCTTTAAAAATAGCCAGTTTTGCAAACGACCTCCATTTTCGACGAAACTAATTTTGTTGGATCCGCAATATTAAATTATACCTAGATTCCAATTTTCGTGATTTTTGGAGTCAGTGTGTGGACGTACGGATTTTTAATGTGAAAAATAGTCAGTATTTGACGGTTAAAAATACGTTGTATGAGAAAACGGAGTCGGAATTCGACGAAACAAGGTTTCATTGGGTCCATAATTTCAGACTGTCGCTGCATGCTCATTTTCGTGATTTTTGGGTATTGTATGCGATCATAGGGATTTTTAAACACGAATGTAAATAACGATAGCTGAAATATTAATTTAAAACTCGAATATAAAATATTAAAATTACCCTATAAATATGGATCTACCCCCCCCCCCCCCCCCCCGGGCCCTAATTTACTTCATCCGATAGTCAAAATCCAAATCGCCAGTTTTTCGCTCTTCTAAACTTAAAACGCGAGCTTCATAAATCATTGAAAAATCAAATAAAATCCTACAAATGGAAATTCATATATATTCGGGATCTTGGAGTGCCTCTCCTCGCGTTGGTATGATTTTTGGGGTGTTCAGACAAAAATCAAGTTCGTTGTTTTGGTTAGGGCATGACCTAGGGTTACTTGATTCCTGGATTTAAGATGTTATTGGGCGGTTTGAAGGATAGGATTGGATTCAGGGGTGAAAACCGCACCTAGTGGCTTATTTTAAGGGAGTTCGGCATAGATTTAGGTCACTCGACGCACTGTAGCCTGCTTGGCTGACCTTTGACACGAGCTCCAGGGTGGTAGCGAGTTCATTCGTTTTGGCGTGAGATGGAAGAGGGTTTGATGAGGAGTTTAACGGTTGTGGTAGTTTCGAATTTGACGGAAGAAGGTATGAGAACGTGGGATTCAAAGATGCAGAACGGTGTTCGAATTGGTAGTAGGAGGTCAGGATTTCAATAGGGAAGGAGGGTTACTGTAGACGCGATTTGGGTTTAAATAGATGGGTGGGCCGAAATTTGTAAAGTTAAGCCCAACCAAAAATAATTAAGTTTTATTTTAAAATTTAAATAGTATGTTAACTTGTAAAATGTATAACTTCATCATACATTGTCAGAATTCAGCGAAACAAGATCGGTTGAATCGTATGGACGAGAGCAACACCATGGAGCTGACTGGGAGTGGATTGGAGCTCGTGACAATTTATAGCGAAATAAATTGTCTGACTGAATCAAAGATAGTTAATCGTTATTTAACGATAACTGTCCAATGTAAGTAAATCTCACTAACTCTGTACAGTTTATATTTTTATAAATATAATCTGGTATTGATAAATGATGATTGATTGTTGTGTGTTGATTGTTTGGTTGAATTGCTGATGTATTGATTGAAATTATAGATAACGATATATATAAATCGTTAATCAAATATTGTTTCTTTTTACCAGAATATTTCATATTGCAATGAAATCGACGTTATTTATATTGTTTAACATCTGTGATGTAGGGAAACAGGTTGGAGGGATCCAACTGGATTCCTCAATATTTATAACACTTTTTGTTTTCATATATTGTGATATATAATGTGATATATAATCTGTGATTGATTATGATGACACTAGTCTGGTTAATTGGTATTTTAAATACCATATGAAATACTGTAATGTAAAAGGAAATTTTCAAAGTGAATATTGAAATGAAATATATATATATATGAACTAAATAGGATATTATAAAAGGTAATATTTGGAAAACAAATATTGGAAGATATAAATATAAAAGGAAATATTTATTTGGAAAATTTATAGAATTATTAGTTAGAAAATGAATAGAATTATATAAAAGGATTTATACAAAATGAATAGAATTATATCAAAGGATTTATATAAAATGAATATAATTATATAAAAGGATTTCTATAGAATAAAAATGATATTGAAAAGGGAAACATTTATATAAAATAAATAGGGAATTATATAGAAGGATTTCTTTAGAATAAAAATGATATTGAAAAGGGAAACATTTATATGAAATAAATAAGATGTTAAAAAGAGAAATATTTATAGGAAATAAATAGAATTATAAAAGAAATTATTTGGAAAACAAATAGAATTATATAAAGAAATATTATTCGCATTCTGTGTGAAAGATTAGATTAAAGTAAATGTTTTGCAAATAAAATATCATAAAGGAATTTGGGTTTGAATTAGGGATTTAAAGGGAATTACTGGAATTACAAACTGACTAGAAATTAGTTGAGTTGAATAGCTTTCTGGGTATCGATCTAATGTTGGTTTCGGCCTTCGGGGTTAATACGCAGGGGGTTGTTCTCTTACTAGTTTAAAGTTAGAGATTGATACATGTGAGAAGATAGAGATGAGAACAAAAAATGTAAACATTTTCCAATATTAATAAGGTATATTTTCTAAATTTAGAAAATAAGAATTTCTATATATATATGGAAATAGGAAATGGGTAAATGAAAATTAATTTAAGAGATAAATGATGATTGATGACTGATCGATAGAATTTCCATCTGGAAATAATATCGTTGTTTGCACACATGTTTTCCTTTGATAGTTAAATCACCGACTATCGAAGATTTTGACCATTTCCGTTGTCAATACGGAGAGACCGGGATCAGATATATTATCTGAAAACCACTCCATATGGCATTAGTCTTGCGAATCAAATATGATGAAGATAATTGAAGACGGAGTTATGCAGGGGCTATTTAGTAAATCCTAGGTAGAAATTGCCTAAATGGATTTACAGAATAATTCCTTCGGATTGTCCAGTCCTAAGACAACTTGAATGGATGAATGTCTGAAAGAGTATATCTGGTAGATCGCGTAAGTTGATCATTTCAAACATATTTACATTGGTGGCGGAGGAATTTGTTTCTCTTAGCTAATACCCGTGGTATTTTTGGGGGAATCAATTTGTGATTGACGAGTATGACGATGTGGCATTCAAAGTGAATGAAGGAGTGATCTGTTAAAAGACACGTTATGACCTCAAGCCTCATCAACCAAGAAATGACAGAAATCGGGCAGGCAGCATGGCTAAGTGGGCCGCACCCAATTAGGGTATATTGTCACCATCTAGAGAATATTCATATTTGTTACTTCTTTTAATTCTGTATCTCCCGGGAACGGTTATGTTGGTATACCAACAGCAAGGTGATAATATATTCGATTGAAAAGCCTACTCGAAAACCCGGGTCGTTACACTGGTATTAGAGTTGAAGGCACAGATTTAGGTCGCTCGACACACTGTAGCCTGCTTGGCTGACCTTCGACGCGAGCTCCACGGTGGCAGCGAGTTCATTCGTTTTGGCTTGAGATGGAAGAGGGTTTGATGAGGAGTTTAACAGTTGTGGTAGTTTCGAATTTCATGGAAGAAGGTGTGAGAACGTAGGATTCAAAGATGCAGAATGGTGTTCGAATTGGTAGCAGGAGGTCGGGATTTCAACGGGGAAGGAGGGTTACTGTAGACGCGGTTTGGGTTTAAACAGATGGGTGGGCCGAGATTTGTAAGGTTAATCCCAACCAAAAACAATTAAGTTTTATTTGAAAATATAAGTAGTATGCTAACTTGTAAAATGTATAACTTCATCGTACATTGTCAGAATTCAGCGAAACAAGATCCGTTGGTATCGTATGGACGAGAGCAACACCATGGAGCTGCCTGGGAGTGAATTGGAGCTCGTGACAATTTCTAGCGAAATAAATTGTCTGTCTAAATCAAAGATAGTTAATCATTATTTAACGATAACTGTCCAATGTAAGTAAATCTCACTAACTCTGTACGGTTTATATTTTTATAAATATAATCTGGTATTGATAAATGATGATTGATTGTTGTGTGTTGATTGTTTGGTTGAATTGTTGATGTATTGATTGAAATTATAGATAACGATATATATATAAATCGTTAATCAAATATCGATTCTGTTTATCAGAATATTTCATATTGAAATGAAATCAATGTTATTTATATTATGTAACATCTATGATGCAGGGAAACAGGTTGGAGGGATCCAACTGGATTTCTCAATATTTATGTTTGCGAACAAATTAAACAATTGTAAACAACTGTATAATCCGTGTGGCTTTCCTAAACAACAAGGGTTGTTGTAGAGGGTGTCGAACTCTGGGACCAAAAATATTTTAATTAATAAATCCAATCAAGTTATTCTAGAATTTTGATTGATTGAAAACACATAAAATAACAACAATTAAATAAAAAGAGAGATTTATATAATAAAAGAAAGCAATTATGGGATAATGACATAGATTGGATTCATACTCATCAATAGCCAACAAATAAATATAGATCTAATCCATGTTTCTGTCACAAACATGAATCAACGATAATTAGGTTCTTAGAAACAAATAAGTAAATAACAACAAGCATAGCCTATGCAGGAGCTGAGCTCTTAAACAACCATAGGCTATCAGGACAAATTCATTAATTAATTTCTAAAACCCTAAAATTAGATCTAAATTTGATAATTGTTAGATCGAACATGAATATACCCTGTGAAGAAGCATAGCTCTTAAATGACATAGAATATGAAGGTTCAGATCTAACCCTTGAGTCAGATCCAGATCTTCATGTATAAAGTCCTCATCTATTGGCTTTGTGATTCATGTTGAATCATATCTACAAGTGACATCACCCCCTAATCAAAGGGGATTAGCTAGACATAGCTAAAGAAGAAGAGAAAAAGAAACTAAATAACATGAACATAAATAAAATAAAATAACAACTGAGAGAAAGGGAGAAGAAGAGTTTTATTCCAAGAAGAGGATTACAGAATAAAACTAAGTGTAATTACAAATGAAGGAGATACAATATATTTATAGTTGCATTGGCCAAGACTAAGAGGCTAACTACACAATGTGGGACAAAATTCCTTTTCTAAAATAACACATAAACTAGTGTGAATGCAACATGAATGAGAGGCCTTGCAAATGAGCTAATGAGAATGCAATGTGAATGGATTTGTAATTTGCATAGCTTGTGGGCATCAAATGACATCAAATTCAATTGTTTTGAGCATGAATAGGAACTCCGTAACATCTGCGACAAGCTATCTTTATGAAAAGGCATTGAATCATTAAAATATGTGGCAGAAGGTGGTTAAACAGCAACATTTCTTCAAGCTTTAATCTAGCTTTCAAAATCAACACTCTTCATACACCAATTCTTCAAGCTTTTCAACAATTAAGCGCATTAATCCATTCATCATAAATAATCTGAAAACACAACTATAAATACACAATATCAATTATTTTAAAGGGAAAACATGACAAATATGCAGATAAGATATACATATTTACATGTATATCAATTTATAATACTGTTTGTTTTCATATATTGTGATATATGATGTGATATATAATCTGTGATTGATTATGATGACACTAGTCTGCTTAATTGTTAATTTAAATACCTTATGAAATACTGTAATGTAAAAGGAAATTTTCAAAGTGAATATTGAAATGAAATATATATATATATGAAATAAATAGGATATTATAAAAGGTAATATTTGGAAAACAAATATTGGAAGATATAATTATAAAAGGAAATATTTATTTGGAAAATTTATAGAATTATTATTAGAAAATGAATAGAATTATATAAAAGGATTTATATAAAATGAATAGAATTATATCAAAGGATTTATATCAAATGAATAGAATTGTATAAAAGGATTTCTATAGAATAAAAATGGTAATGAAAAGGGAAATATTTATATGAAATAAATAGGATGTTAAAAAGGGAAATATTTATAGGAATTAAATAAAATTATAAAAGAAATTATTTGGAAAACAAACAGAATTATATAAAGAAATATTATTCACATTCTATGTGAAAGATTAGATTAAAGTAAATATTTTTCAAATAAAATATCATAAAGGAATTTGGGTTTGAATTAGGAATTTAAAGGGAATTACTGGAGTCAGAAACTGACTAGAAATTAGTTGAGTTGAATAGCTTTCTGGGTATCGATCTGATGTTGGTTTCGACCTTCAGGGTTAATACGTAAGGGGTTGTTCTCTTACTAGTTTACAATTAGAGACTGATACATGTGAGAAGATAGAGATGAGAATAAAAATGGAAACGCTTTCCAATATTAATAAGGTATATTTTCAAAATTTAGAAAATAAGAATTTCTGTATATATATATATAGAAATAGGAAATGGGTAAATGAATAAATTAATGATAAATTAATTTAATAGATAAATGATGATTGATCAATAGAATTTCCATTTGGAAATAATATCGTTGTTTGCACACATGTTTTCCATTGATAGTTAAATCAACGACTATCGAAGATTTTGACCATTTCCGTTGTCAATACGGAGAGATTGCTCTGTATGGCATTAGCGTTGCGAATCAAATATGATGAAGATAATTGAAGACGGAGTTATGCAAGGACTGTTCAGTAAATCCTAGGTAGAAATTTCCTAATATGGATTTAGAGATTAATTTCTTCGGATTGTCCAGTCCTAGGACAACTTGAATGGACGAATGTCTGATAGAGTATATCCGGTAGATCACGTAAGTTGATCTTTTCAAACGTAATTACGTTGGTGGCGGAGGAATTCGTTTCTCTTAGCTTATACCCGTGGTGTTTTTAGGGGAATCAATTTGTGATTTGACGGGTATGACAGCGTGGCATTCAAAGTGAATGAAGGAGTGATCTGTTAAAAGATACATTATGACCTCAAGCCTCATCAACCAAGAAATGACAGAAATCGGGCAGACAACATGGCTAAGTGGGCCGCACCCAATTAGGGTATATTGTCACCATCTAGAGAATATTCATATTTGTTACTTCTTTCAATTCTGTATCTCCCGGGAATGGTTATGTTGGTGTACCAACCGCAAGGTGATAATATATTCGGAACGTTCAAGCGAAATGAATGGTCGGTCATGTGTGGCCGAGTTGCAAGATGTTCTTGTTGAACTCCAGTGTATCACTTTTAGTGTACACTGATCGGAAGGTGGTTCCATACCATGTCATAGTTGGAAATCCATTACCCAATAAGCGCCCGCAGTGTTTGATTGTATATAATATATGTGGAACGTGAGATGAAAGTGTTTCCACTAGATTGCTATTTATTTGATTTAGACATTATTATAATATCAGACAAGTATCGTTTTAGAAAAATATTTTGGGTTATCATAAGGTAAAACCCATCCGTGTTTATGTGTGGATCGGTCTTACAATTATCCTTTGTTTCAAAAGGATTTTGAAAAGTTAAGCAAATGATTTTAGTTTACTCACACCAATCACATGACTGACCCAGAGTTTATTTTGTTTTGTTTTCCCTAGACTCTTGGGTGCCCAATTTTGTACGGGCAGTCAAGCGGTCGGGCTTTTACAAATATACTGAGAGCTTGGTGCAGGTGGCTTCAGGATTATATAGCTATTGTTATTTCCGTTGTGTTGTACTGTGATAATGTTACTGTATACATATACTAGTTTTATTTTAAAGTTATGTATCTGTTGTATATTATTCGTTCCGCTATGAGTTTCGTGTTACTCTAATGATGATGTATGTTCTTCTTCTATTCTAAGTTTCTATCTTATCTATTCTCACCCTTTAATTTCTTTAATGGACTATCCGGTGTTTTCGGTTCTTGGATGTTCGACATTGAGTTTATGTTGATAATCAAGGTCGGAAATTCCTAGGTGGCTACATATTTAGTCATTATACTCTCAAAGCCTCATTTCAATCATGGCGTTAAGTCATGTGGAACTTCAAATTAGAAACTCGATTCTTGAGACCTCTTTTCGGTTGTGACCTTAAGTCATGTGAAAATTTAGCGTGGGCATTGTAATCGGCCCTATGAATTTTATATTCACCCATAATTGGTTCAGGTTTGAGTTGTGGATGTCATTGGTTTATCTTTTATACTCTTTCATCATTTGTTTAGTTCAGATTTATCCAAACAAATGGTCTAAGCTTGGATTAGTTGACCTTATGTCCTAAGACAAAGGTTGGTCGTTAAGCACTCAAGTAACGAGCATCAAGTTTGTTTAAACTCAGCCTTTTCATTTTTTCAAAGCTCGAGATAATTAATAGGCTAACACCAAGTTATAAGGTGTTATAGTTGCTGAGTCTTGGGTTCGTGCATGTAAGTAGGTCGTACCATAACTAACACAATATGCTTGGTAGAATAAAGTTAGTTTGTCCAATATCTACCATTTTCAAGACATTGCTTAATTAGGGAATGGATGGATCACATCTTCTTTCGATTGTGCTCTACTTGACGGATCAAGGCTCGAACGAGGGACTGACTCCTAAGTACTTTCAAACATAAATAAGTTGCCTCATATCAATATGTGTTTGTACTCCTATCCCCAATGTAAAAGAAGTTAGAAGTTGGACGATCTGTTCATACCTGTCTTGATAGTACTCTAAGGGTTCGATGGTGGACCACAGAGATTTTTTTGACACCTAACTCTAGGTACCTGCATGTTTCACACTTGATTTTATTTGAGCTAGTCCTATTAATAACTCATAAAATAGGCAAAAATAAGATTCATAATTAAAAGAGTTTTCTAAAAGGAGATAAACAACAAAGTCTATGCTATCTAAAAAGTTTAATTCAAATAAAAAAAGTTTTATTTTAAAATGAAAAGGCATTAATTATCCAAGCCAATCCATTTTGCTTTAGCTTGGTCTGGTTGGGAGATGACCACTCGAGCTCTAGTTTACTATTAAGGTCCTTTTGGGCCATTGTTCTTGGTGGGGATTAGAGGTTCCCGGTGTTCCATCTGTTGTATATAACGGTGTTGTATACACAATTATATGATTTTTGTTTGATGATAACAACCAAATATATTTTTATTATAAATGTGTTTGGTACTGTACTGTTATATATATACATCACAGCAATGAATATAATATTTATATTTAAATAAAATACGACTGTACAGAAATTCAAATATTAACACAGTATTTTATTTAAATAGAATATTTTATTTCAATATTCAAACAGTACAACTATTTGTAACTCCACTATTTATACATTCACAGAATATTTGTACTTATATATAAACATAATGAAATAGACAAGCTTGTTTGACAACAATAAAATGATATTTTATTTCAATCAACCTTGTTTATTACAAATAAAAGTACAGTTCTCATTTTCATTTGCTCCTCACTACAGAAACACTTAGACACTCATTTTCAGTTTCACTTTTACATTCACTTATTTACATACTCAACACTTTCTTGTTGTCTTCAGTCTTTTGTCTTCACAGCACTTCACTGTCAGTCCAGTCATCTTCTTCATACCTGTCACAATGAAACACACACACAGTACACTGCAATAGAATTTAAACTGAACATATGCGAATATAAATTTTATTTTTAAAATTTTATTTGCCTCAGATTTCTGGTGTGTTTCTCATCATTTTTCATGACTTGATCTGATAAATCTGTGCCTAGACAGACAGTTTGTATATGTACAGGGACAGGAATTTTTTTTCTGATGGCTGCAAATACACACGTGTATAAATACACGTGTGCACTGCCTCGCCAATCAGTGTGCAACTGAGGAGTAGCCACGTAGACCATCTCGACTCAGTGCACATGAAAACAAAGTCAAAACATACTTTCAAAATAGCATGGAACATATGCATGCCATGGTCAAGTCGAGCAACACAAGTTCATGTACATAAAAGCAAGCCACAAAATCTGTTTCAGTTTGGACCAGCAAACAGCATGATACAAGGAAGTGAAAAATACCATATCACATAAGCAAGCACTAGTAAGGCTCAAAGTGTTCAAGTCCAACCAATATGGTACATCAACATTGTGCAAAGGTTGTGTACATGGTTGTGTGAATATAAGCATGGTGCACCAATGAAAAAGTAAAGCAGGATGGCAAGCTAAAGCTCAAGTCAGGTGATCAAACAGTGAGCAGTGAACAAAGTGGTACAACTAATATTAGTGAACACAAGTGCATAGACATACAAACTGCAATACATGGATGAGCCGGCATCTCATATGCACACAACACAACATTGAGGTGCAAAATGGTCTGGTTGAGCCAATGGTATTCAAATAGCCAGCTCAAGCAAATGTTACAAAATCAGGTGCAAGTACACAAAGGGCCGAGCACCAAGTCAGCTCAACACAGCATGTTTATTTAAGCAACATATATACAAGTAGGTGCACATGATGACACAGTGGAGCATATACACAAAGCAGCAATGCTCAAAGCAGAACAATGAAACTTGGGTCATGATTCAGCAAAGTGGTGCAACACAGTGCATGTGTGTGTACACAAGTGAATGACTCAAGCTCAAGCCAACGGAAAATTATCAAGGCAAAATGATCAAACCAGTTTTTCAACATTGCAAGGTTCAAGTGCACAAAACAGTAAAGGAAATAGTATGAGAATGAATGGCTCAAGTGGTTCATGAATGCACCAGTCAGTACGGTGCAAGCCAACAGTGCATCAGGATGGTTCAGCACATATAAAACAGCAAAACTTCCAAATTGTTCAGCGTGCATCTTGTGCAAGAAGAAATCAGTTTATGGAAAAGGGAAAGTATTTGATTGTTTTTCAAAAATCACATATTTCCTCTGGAAAAATAGTGCTCATGTTTTTGGCAAGTTATATACAATTTTTTCCAGAAAATACAGTGGTCAAAGCATGGCAAGATATCACATTTATGTTCCAGAAATCATCAATTAATTTCAGCATTAAATCGAATTATATATGGTATGATGATTTGGCAGAATAAAGCTCAGCAAGCATATTTTTTTTAACTATGGAAATCGACTCAAAACAAACAAGGATTATCTCCAGAAATTATTCAGTCAATGAGGCAGAACAGAATTTCAATCAAAGAATCCATTTTTGGCAAAAAAAAAAAAAAAAACTATGGCGAGAAATTTTCCAGAAATCACAGAATCTTTCCTTTTGGCAAGAGTTTATTCGGCAGAAAATTACTCAAATCATTTTGCAATCAAAAACAGAATGGATCAAGGATGTTTGGCAATTTTTTAAATAAGGCAGCATTTTTAACATTTCCAAATTTCTTGTCAATGATTTCAGGAATTAAAAGACCGAAACAAATCAGTGGGAAAATTCACAGCAACTAATTCAAGTTGACTCATTTTTAATCAAGGCCACAAATTCAATCATGCGATCGAAAAGGGAAAGTAGCCAAATCAAATCAGGCCAAGTCATATTCGTGGAAATCAGAGAGGTTAAAAGGATTATATAATCCTATTCTACACCGAATCATCATAGGGATATCATCAAGATATAGATCGAAACCACAGAACAGAGAAAATCGAAAACCAAAAACTCGCAATTTCAAAGAGCACAAATCAAACTCAAAAATACTCACATAGGTTTCGATCGAGAAAAGGAGCAACCCCAAAATCGAAGCATCATAGAGCCAAACAATTCGAGCATCAAAGAGATAGCCAATTCATCAAGCAAACGATCGATTTGGGGAAGATTCAGTGAAACCCTAGTTATCGCAGCCGCCATTTTTGTTTCCCAGAGCAAAAGAGAAAGTAAAGGGATCGGGTGCAAACAAAAGGAGAATGGGCCGGCCGGTTTTTAATGGGAAAAGGGGATGACCCCTTTGATATAAACTCCTCTTTTATTTTTATTTTAAGAACTAGGGTTTACATTGTTTTTTTTTACATTCTGTTGTTTTTTAAATTGTGTTGTAAAATCATTTCTGAACAGTTCTAGGTCTGTAAAATCTAGGGGGATTTAGTCAAGGAGTTGACTGTCAGTTTCAGAGTCTGTAAATCTGAGTTACGAGTTACAGGGTTTGTAATTCGGGAAATCTGATCTAGGGGTTTAGATCAGTCTAGGGGTTTGAGCGTAGGGTTAGAATAGGAGCAGGGGTTTGCGAGTGTACATGGTCTTGTATGCGGAAACTGTTCTATCACCTAGTAGAAACCTTAGAAATGCAGCAGTAGGCAGGGTTTTGCCGAAGCTGGGTATATCTTTGTGTGATTTATTTTCTGCATTTCAGTTTCTGCTATTTTCTGTGATCAGTTTATTATTATATATCTCGTTAAGTTTTTAATTCAGTTAAAAACTGTGAAAAACCCTATTCACCCCCCCCCCCCCTCTAGGGTTATTCTAGATCCATCAGTGGTATCAGAGCCTGGTAATTTCATTAACTCTAGAGTCATGGGTAACCCTTGCTGTCAGTCCACAGAGAGTCAGTCCAGTTCATCTCCAACTATTTTCACTGGAACAGATTTTTTAAATTGGAAATCCGAAATGGAATTTTATTTAAAATCTGTTGATATTAAATGTTGGGATGTTGTTACCAATGGTTTTGACATGGTAGATAAAGCTTCTAATTCTCGTGCTACACATATTCTGTATTCTCACCTTGATGATAATCAATACAGTCTGATTTCTCATTGTTTAACTGCGCAGGAAATTTGGACAGCTCTAACTACAAGATATGGAAACGACAGCAACTTCTCAAAACCTTCAACTGTCAACTCAGATTCAGATCTTTGTTCAACAGATGAATCAGCTGATGAAGACTCAACAGATGATGAGATAAGAAATTTTTCGTATGAAGATCTGGTTTATTTTTGTGTTGATTTAACCAAATCTGTTGACAAACTCCAATCGAAAAATAAATCTCTGAAATCTATAAATTCTGAGTTGACCAACAAGATAAATTGTTTGGAATCGAAATTGTCAAATGTCGTGAAATTTGAAAATTCTAATTGTGGAAATTGTTTGAAATTAAAAACTGATCTCGTTCATCTCAATAATAATATTCGAAGGCTTGAAGAAGAAATTTTAATTTTAAAAGATAATGAGATTGAGCTGAAAGATGCAAACAATTGTTTACAAAAGGAATTTATAGATTTCAAGGCTATCAAAAATTCCAAACATGAAATCGCTGAAAATAATAGTCTGTTGAAAACGAATTCGATTTTGAATAAGCTTGAAGAAGAGATTGAAAATTTTAAATCCTCTGAGAAACATCAACTTGAGAAACAAGTTCAGTTTGAATCTGAAATTTTAAAACCCAAGACCAAAATCAAACAGCTTGAAATTGAAAATTTGTTTTTAAAACAAAATGACACTGAGAGGAGAAAGATCAGCATTAATCGTTGCTCAAATCTAATGAAAGAAAATTCTGATCTTAAAAATAAAATTCAACGGCTTGAATCAACTCTGAATAAATTTTCAAATGGAGAAAAATCTTTGAATATGTTGTTGAAAAATCAATTTTCTTCTGGTCATAAAAATGGTCTCGGTTTTGGGAAAAGAAATGATTTTGAAAGTTTGAACTCTTGTGATTTCAAAAACTCTTTAAACTGCTTCAAGAAGAGTCATTCTAAAAATTTGAATTTTAAAAATTCCAAAAGTTTTTTGAATCACAATCGAGATAAGAATTGGTTTGATAAGAATTCTTTTTGGATCCCGAAAAGAAATAAAATGATCTTTGGAAAACCTAAACAAATTTGGGTTACAAAGGGAACTCTAGTTGATTCTAACGGATTGTTATATAAGCAGGTTTGGGTACCTAAAGCTATGAATACAACTGTGAGTGGTTTTACTAATTTTGTTAGACCACTCGATCCTTTAAACTGTTAGGTATTGATGGTGGCTGAGGAACTGTTGTGCTGAAGGGAAATTTGAAATCAAGCTGGTCTATAATTCTGCATCATTTACAGTTCCTTTAGCCTAGATCTGATGAGTTAGAGATACACAACGTCTTCTGTGAATCAGGTATGATTTCTAACCTCATCCTTGTAAATATTTTTTTTCGTTGTTTATTTCTGCTTCTTCTGCCCCTTTCTTTTTTATTTTCTTTTATTTGTTTTTACTTAATTTGTCACTGCCATATCTCTTTGTTTATCCTGTGCTTCTTAAACTTCCAATTGCAGTTCTCATGATTTTCTGGAAATTCATTTGAATAAAACTCTCTTGTTTATAATTATTTCCAGATTCTGAATTTAATCTTGTAATTATCTGCGATTGTTTAGAAGTTTATTTTATTCTTGAATCCATAACAGTGCTGAAGCATTCATATCATATCTTGAACACTGTTAACTAGAATTCTAAATTTTTGAAGATCTGAATAATTAATGAAATTTCACACACTTATGCTGTTTTGAGTTCCTTTCAATTCATTTTGGAAACGCTTAAAGTATTATACTCATTACAGCACTGTTACTTCTTAGTTGTGATAATCTCATTAATTTTTTTTTTTGGCTTGATTATTTCTGACTTGAAAAATATTTGGGTTGAATCAGTGATACATCTTGAATTTTATTCTTATTCATGATTATTATGATTGAAATTAGTTTAGTTTGAAATCATCTGAAATTCCTGATATTTTGAATCTCACACACCACTTAAATCTAAAATTATTAACCTTGTGTGACTGATTCATTATATCTCAAAATTTGACATTGATTCAAATGATTTCAAATAAATTATTTTCTTTGGATCATGAATATCTCACAAAATTGATGTAGATGATCTGAAATCTCTTGAGGACTTGTCAGAAAATTCTTGTGAAAATTCTTTGAAAATCCGGTCTTGAATCTCTCTGTTATTTCATGGTTATATGATTTAAATATTTGTTTGCTGAAAATCATTTGAAATTGTTGGTTTATTAAATCTCACACATATCTCAATTCAAAAATTTATAAATTGGTGTGATTGATTTATTAAATCCTGATATTTTTCATATTCCTCAAATGATTTCAAATAAACGGTATTTCTAATCTTGAATCATGAATGATCTTATGTGACCATCCGCTGACAAGTCTGACGTGATTTTATGTTCTGTGTTGCTCTGATACTGTCTTCAAATAACTGCCTGCTTTAATCTGACCGCTGCTCTGATACATGTGCATAATCTGTTATCTTGTCTGATTGGGCTTTGTATTTATAATTCTTTTGCCTATGACATTCTTGTTCAGTATCATGTTAAAAATCCTCGTAAATAGAGACACCAAGTGGTATCAGAAGCGCCTTATTTTTGTCTCACCCATCTGTACTTAGAATCAAATCTTCACAATGTATAAATCCACACACTCTTTCTGTCTTGTACACATTTTTTTTTCTTCTTGTCATGTATAGATCAGCATATTCCTCTTGTAATAGATTTTCAATTTTAAAATTATTTATTGATTATTCTTTCAGAAATTGAAATCAATATCCAAATTAAACTGTATTTATAATTCGTCAAAATTATAACCAGATTTAGAAATTGTGATGAATTGTGACTGCAGTATATTTCACAACAAGAGGAGAATTTTATTTAGATTTTCATGATGGTTGAATATTTATTATAATATCTTTGAACTGGCAATTATTTCACGGCCATCTTCATTACTTATCACCCTTCTGCCATCCGTTATGATTTTATATAAATGTGGAGAGTTTATTTTTTTTTCTTAAAATCATTTTAAATAAACAGTGAAAATATTTGTGATGGAATTGTGGTTATATTATTATTCAGAATTAGTGATAATTGAAAATTTTCAATAATCCCGGTACAGTTGGTCATATTTCATAATAAAATTAATTTAGAAATTTATTTCACAGTCCATTTCTGTACCTACCACATTTTCTATCATCCATATATTGGTTTTATACCAAGGAGTGTTTTCTTTTTAAAAGGTGAAATGATAAATATATATAATAAATATATAAGTGTGTCTCTAACCTCATTTAAAAATCCAAGCTCTGGTCATGCATGGTTAAGAGACAACTTATAATTTAAGCTGCGACTGACTTCATTTAAAAATCCAAGCTCTGGTTATGCGTGGTCAGTGTGCTCTTAAATAAAATAAAAAAAAAGGAAAATTGTGCTATAAATTGTAATTTATTTGAAATTCTTCTTGGTGTTTATAAAAACCAGCCTATCAATCCATCTTTCTAATCTGTGAAATGTGTTGAAATCTTATGAAATATTATGTTTTGTTGATTGATAGCTATTGGGATTTGAGATTATATGTTTTTGTCACTTAAGTTGAATTTATAATTATAGTCCAAATCCACCACTATATTTTGTGCTTTATTTGTTATAAAATTCTTTTGGAATATAATTGAAAAATATTTTTTTAACTCTCTCCATAATATATAAAATTCATCGTAAATCCGTCATTTTTCTACAATGTGAAATATGCCACCTGTTCTTAGTTTATTATGATTTTTGTTTGACTGATTGAGATTTATGATGACTGTTCTTCCTCTTAAGCTGATATAGTATTTGTAAGTCATTTTTCATCTATATTTTAAATTCTGTATCCTTTTGATGATAACAAAAGGGGGAGAATGGGATTAGATTTTGATTTATGAGTGAATATTTTATAAATATTTTTAATTTTGAAAATTTAATTATTCATACATTTCACTCATGCATAGTTATAGGGGGAGTTTCTGTTGTAGGGGGAGCATTTAAATAGGGGGAGTTCAAATATCCACGAACAACACAAACACATTTATTATATTCAAAATCTTTTATTTGTTTGTCATCATCAAAAGGGGGAGATTGTTGTATATAACGGTGTTGTATACACAATTATATGATTTTTGATTGATGATAACAACCAAATATATTTTTATTATAAATGTGTTTGGTACTGTACTGTTATATATATACATCACAGCAATGAATATAATATTTATATTTAAATAAAATACGACTGTACAGAAATTCAAATATTAACACAGTATTTTATTTAAATAGAATATTTTATTTCAATATTCAAACAGTACAACTATTTGTAACTCCACTATTTATACATTCACAGAATATTTGTACTTATATATAAACATAATGAAATAGACAAGCTTGTTTGACAACAATAAAATGATATTTTATTTCAATCAACCTTGTTTATTACAAATAAAAGTACAATTCTCATTTTCATTTGCTCCTCACTACAGAAACACTTAGACACTCATTTTCAGTTTCACTTTTACATTCACTTATTTACATACTCAACACTTTCTTGTTGTCTTCAGTCTTTTGTCTTCATAGCACTTCACTGTCAGTCCAGTCATCTTCTTCATACCTGTCACAATGAAACACACACACAGTACACTGCAATAGAATTTAAACTGAACATATGCGAATATAAATTTTATTTTTAAAATTTTATTTGCCTCAGATTTCTGGTGTGTTTCTCATCATTTTTCATGACTTGATCTGATAAATCTGTGCCTAGACAGACAGTTTGTATATGTACAGGGACAGGAATTTTTTTTCTGATGGCTGCAAATACACACGTGTATAAATACACGTGTGCACTGCCTCGCCAATCAGTGTGCAACTGAGGAGTAGCCACGTAGACCATCTCGACTCAGTGCACATGAAAACAAAGTCAAAACATACTTTCAAAATAGCATGGAACATATGCATGCCATGGTCAAGTCGAGCAACACAAGTTCATGTACATAAAAGCAAGCCACAAAATCTGTTTCAGTTTGGACCAGCAAACAGCATGATACAAGGAAGTGAAAAATACCATATCACATGAGCAAGCACTAGTAAGGCTCAAAGTGTTCAAGTCCAACCAATATGGTACATCAACATTGTGCAAAGGTTGTGTACATGGTTGTGTGAATATAAGCATGGTGCACCAATGAAAAAGTAAAGCAGGATGGCAAGCTAAAGCTCAAGTCAGGTGATCAAACAGTGAGCAGTGAACAAAGTGGTACAACTAATATTAGTGAACACAAGTGCATAGACATACAAACTGCAATACATGGATGAGCCAGCATCTCATATGCACACAACACAACATTGAGGTGCAAAATGGTCTGGTTGAGCCAATGGTATTCAAATAGCCAGCTCAAGCAAATGTTACAAAATCAGGTGCAAGTACACAAAGGGCCGAGCACCAAGTCAGCTCAACACAGCATGTTTATTTAAGCAACATATATACAAGTAGGTGCACATGATGACACAGTGGAGCATATACACAAAGCAGCAATGCTCAAAGCCGAACAATGAAACTTGGGTCATGATTCAGCAAAGTGGTGCAACACAGTGCATGTGTGTGTACACAAGTGAATGACTCAAGCTCAAGCCAATGGAAAATTATCAAGGCAAAATGATCAAACCAGTTTTTCAACATTGCAAGGTTCAAGTGCACAAAACAGTAAAGGAAATAGTATGAGAATGAATGGCTCAAGTGGTTCATGAATGCACCAGTCAGTACGGTGCAAGCCAACAGTGCATCAGGATGGTTCAGCACATATAAAACAGCAAAACTTCCAAATTGTTCAGCGTGCATCTTGTACAAGAAGAAATCAGTTTATGGAAAAGGGAAAGTATTTGATTGTTTTTCAAAAATCACATATTTCCTCTGGAAAAATAGTGCTCATGTTTTTGGCAAGTTATATACAATTTTTTCCAGAAAATACAGTGGTCAAAGCATGGCAAGATATCACATTTATGTTCCAGAAATCATCAATTAATTTCAGCATTAAATCGAATTATATATGGTATGATGATTTGGTAGAATAAAGCTCAGCAAGCATATTTTTTTTAACTATGGAAATCGACTCAAAACAAACAAGGATTATCTCCAGAAATTATTCAGTCAATGAGGCAGAACAGAATTTCAATCAAAGAATCCAAAAAAAAAAAAAATCTATGGCGAGAAATTTTCCAGAAATCACAGAATCTTTCCTTTTGGCAAGAGTTTATTCGGCAGAAAATTACTCAAATCATTTTGCAATCAAAAACAGAATGGATCAAGGATGTTTGGCAATTTTTTAAATAAGGCAGCATTTTTAACATTTCCAAATTTCTTGTCAATGATTTCAGGAATTAAAAGACCGAAACAAATCAGTGGGAAAATTCACAGCAACTAATTCAAGTTGACTCATTTTTAATCAAGGCCACAAATTCAATCATGCGGTCGAAAAGGGAAAGTAGCCAAATCAAATCAGGCCAAGTCATATTCGTGGAAATCAGAGAGGTTAAAAGGATTATATAATCCTATTCTACACCGAATCATCATAGGGATATCATCAAGATATAGATCGAAACCACAGAACAGAGAAAATCGAAAACCAAAAACTCGCAATTTCAAAGAGCACAAATCAAACTCAAAAATACTCACATAGGTTTCGATCGAGAAAAGGAGCAACCCCAAAATCGAAGCATCATAGAGCCAAACAATTCGAGCATCAAAGAGATAGCCAATTCATCAAGCAAACGATCGATTTGGGGAAGATTCAGTGAAACCCTAGTTATCGCAGCCGCCATTTTTGTTTCCCAGAGCAAAAGAGAAAGTAAAGGGATCGGGTGCAAACAAAAGGAGAATGGGCCGGCCGGTTTTTAATGGGAAAAGGGGATGACCCCTTTGATATAAACTCCTCTTTTATTTTTATTTTAAGAACTAGGGTTTACATTGTTTTTTTTTACATTCTGTTGTTTTTTAAATTGTGTTGTAAAATCATTTCTGAACAGTTCTAGGTCTGTAAAATCTAGGGGGATTTAGTCAAGGAGTTGACTGTCAGTTTCAGAGTCTGTAAATCTGAGTTACGAGTTACAGGGTTTGTAATTCGGGAAATCTGATCTAGGGGTTTAGATCAGTCTAGGGGTTTGAGCGTAGGGTTAGAATAGGAGCAGGGGTTTGCGAGTGTACATGGTCTTGTATGCGGAAACTGTTCTATCACCTAGTAGAAACCTTAGAAATGCAGCAGTAGGCAGGGTTTTGCCGAAGCTGGGTATATCTTTGTGTGATTTATTTTCTGCATTTCAGTTTCTGCTATTTTCTGTGATCAGTTTATTATTATATATCTCGTTAAGTTTTTAATTCAGTTAAAAACTGTGAAAAACCCTATTCACCCCCCCCCCCTCTAGGGTTATTCTAGATCCATCACCATCTAGCGGAGCTTCTTTGTATTGCTCCAATTTGTTTTAGCGAATAAGCTTTTGGATAGAATCTTTTAAACAATGACAGTCATTAGTGTCATGGTCGTACATTTCATGGAACCTGTAGTATCTTATCTTCTATTTTTCCTTCTCCATCAGTTATCTAAGAATGGGTTCTTGATATCATATTGTATCACATGTTTCGAGGTATATGTTCTCCAAGGAGTCACTGAGTGAGGTGTAGTTATTGTAGGAAGAAACATCGGTCGCTTCTATGGATCCTTCTTATCATGACCACCTTTATTGTTGCCTCCTTGGTTTGATTATTTTGTATAATGATGTTAACCTTATCGGAACTCTGTCTTGTTTTCTTAACTACAATGTTTCTTTGAACTGTATTATATTGCTGATAAGGATATCTCTTTCTTGCCATATTCCTATGCATCTCCTACTGGAATAGGTACTAGTTCGCCTTATCATAGAAGTATTTCAATGTCGTTGGAGGTTTTATCCTGATCCAGTTCCCTGAGTTAGTATCAAGATGGATACCTCGAATTAGCGCGATAAGTACAATGTTCTTTATGGGTTGTTGACCTCCGGGATGACGTTATGGAGTCATTCTAGCAAATCTTTCAATGGCTTTTTGACCCTTTAAAAGATTTTGATATGGACATGACATCCTTGGGGTGAGTAATGTGTATTCAGAACTGTTCCACAAACTTTTTTAGCTAATTAGTTGAAAGTCAATATGGATCTCGGTGGTAGTAGAGAGAACCATTGAGTAAATACACCTTCAAGGAAGACAGGGTATCACTTGCACTTCACCATGTCACTAGCGTAGGTAGCGACCATGTGGCAATCGTATTTATTCAAGAATTGTCGTGGATCAGTTTTTCCTGAATATGCAACCATGTTGAATGTCTTAGGACATTCGGCATTAAGGATGCCATCGGTGAAGGGGTTTGCCTTGTACTGGCTTTTAGTCTTCACCGGCTTTCGTTTAAGTTTAGTTCATGATTTGATAGATCGTGGTGGTGAGATTGGGAGTTGGATCTCCATCGATGGACAATAGTCGTGATCAACATAATCGTGTCCATAATTTGGCCTCCTTGGTTGAATAACATCGTCATGCTCGCTTCTTGGAGGTTGAGCAATTGTAGCTTGATTCTTGTTCATGATAGGGGATCTTGGAATCAAGTTGTGGATGGATCGACGTGGGCATCCCCTATGAGGGATCATGCTCGATCCCTTGATACAGATCGGTACCGACCCAAGGACGACCTAGAGGGATCACACCTCCATGATGATGATGTATACACCATCATTTTTGTTCCCCTGTACCGATTTATGTTGATTTAGCGTATTGAAGACGAGGAAATTTCAGACACATAGTTAACAGGAGTGAGATTCTTCTTGTTCCTATTAAGCTGTTGGATACTGACTTGAACTACTTATTGCAGTCGTTGCATGAGATTTTCAAGATTTTTGAAAATTTTCGTTGATAAGAATTAATTAATATTTTAATTGAAATTAAATTGGTTCAGTTGAAACTGAAGACTTAGAAGTGAACAAATAAGTTCTAACCAGTTAATAGGGTATGATTTCTACCTTAGCAATTTCGAGGACGAAATTATTTTAAGTGGGGAAGAATGTAATGACCCACGTTTTCAACGGTATAATAATTAATTTATTTAATTATTTAAAAGGTGATTAAGAGTATGTAATGGTCATTGAATTAAATAAACTTTGAATATTTAATTAAAATAATAAATTAAATAATATATTTAATTCTGAAATAATCAGAATTGGCTGAAATGGCGATATGGTGTGAACTGGATCATCTGTGATATTTAATTCAGTTTAGAATTGAATTTGAATAACGAATATATTATATAAATGACAGTTTGAACGTAGAGTTATAATATAATTAAAATCGAGCTCGAAATGGCGCTGCAGTTCGTAAATTGGCGATTCGAACTTCAACTGAATGTACAGGATTCGTTTTAAGCCGGATTTCTGTGAAACAAGAAATGTGTGGAGCTGGTGGAGCATATCTTTCTAATGGAAGAGAAAAATCGGAATTCCTTTATAATTTAATTTTAGAAAAGTCGCTGTGGAATTCCTTTATAATTTATAAAGGGATTATTTATATTTTAAAAAAGGAATTTAATATAAATTAAATATCGATTTAGTCGGGATTTGAAATATCAAGTTAGAAATTCATATAGGAATATTCTAGAGCTGCATGATATTCTGTTGTGAATATATACGATAATATTTATTTTTAAATATTAAATTTAATTGTTTTTAAATATTTTTATATACTTAAAAGGGTTATTTAGAGCTTTAAAAATAGCTAGTTTTGCAAATGACCTCAGAATTCGACAAAACTAATTTTGTTGGATCTGCAATGTCAAATAGTTGTTAGATTTCCAGTTTCGTGATTTTTAGAGTCACTATGTGGCCGTATGGATTTTTAGAGTGAAAAACAATTAGTATTTTAACGGTTAAAATTATGCTGTGTGAGCAAACAAAGTCGGAATTCGACGAAACCAGTTTCGTTGGGTCCGCAATGTCGAACTGTAGCTACATGTCCAGTTTCATGATTTTTGGATACTGTATGTGATCGTAGTAATTTTATAAGAGACAAAATACAAATAAAAAGTAAAACGAATGGACACAGTTTGTACACCAAGCCAAAAACCCGCCTATAAATAACCTAACACAGTTTAAACCTAACTCATTTCCTTCCTACAGTCAAAGAAAAATCCGCCGCCATCAAATTCTCATATCAACGTGAGAATCCCTTCTTAGAAAAATCGAAATCAAAACAAATAAAATCCTAAAATCTCGAGATAAAACTTCGTTGAATTCAACATAGTACGGGCTTCGATTCTGTATAGAAATTGTGGGGTTCGGTCAGTTTTTCCATCGGTAGAAAACTGTTGTCGTGAACCAAAGGTTCAGGCGATCGAGGCATTGGAGCTTCAATTCGAGTTTTTAGAGTTTGGATCCATGTTGTGGTGAAGAGAGGAAGTTGCTCTGCCTTTCTGGGTGGATTTGAGGACAAAAGGGATCACACCTTTTTCTGGACTGGCGGAAAAACCGAGATCGACGGGAGGCCTAAATGGGGATCGAGTTCTACCTAATGGCGTGAAGGAAGTGTAGCTCGGGAAGAGGAGTTGGAAGATGATTTTTGTTTTGAATTCCATGGTGAAATGGAAGGAGCGGTGGATGGTGGGAGTTGTGGAAATTGAGGAGGACGCGTCTGAAGTTTTGTTTGGGGAAGGCAAAGTAAATGGTGCGGGTCTGGTACTTTGAAATGGTAATGGGCCGGAGTGTTGAGTTAAGCCCAATATGAAAGTAAATTAGTTTATTTTTAATTTAAATTGTATATGAACTTATAAACTGTATAACTTTGTCATACATTATCAGAATTCAGCAAAACTAGATCCGATAGGATCATATGGACGAACACTGCCCAATGGAACTGACTGGATGTGGATTGGGGCTCGTATGAATTTATGGCGAAATAAATTGTTTGATTCAAAACAAACAACAGTTTATCGTTCTTTAACGATGAACCGCCAATGTGAGTAAAACTCACTAACTCTGAACAGTTTATAATTTCATGTTGTATTTTTAGAACTGTTAAATATTAGCTGATTGACTGTGTGTTGACTGTTTGATTGAACTGCTAGTCAGTTAGTTGAATTTCTATATTGATTCTATTTAACAGAATATATCATATGGAACTAAAAGTGATGTTGATTTTTGAAACACCCCACCTCCGTTAGGGTCACTCTCAAAGGGAATGCCCTAATTTTGGTGGAGGTTTATAAGTATAAGTCACAGATACACAAGACAGATATAAATACACATATTTTTGAACAGCGGAAAACAACAGCAACTTTTATTTCATCAAAATACGTGTTACACAAACCATGCCATAATTGTCTTACAATACTCCCAAAACATTACATTTTCATAACTGTCTTGATTACATAACTTAAAGAAGCATAAAAACATAAGTAAACTGCATAAGTCCCCATAATTGCTATCCAAAGCCATAGTCCAAAACGAAAGAAATCCAAGCAATACATTCTTTCTCTTCAAGCTGGATGTGAAAACTGGTCAAGCTGCGGTATTCCCTCCCTGTGGACCTGGGGGGGAAACGAAAGAAAGGAAGACGAAAGAAAAGTAGAGTCAGACATAAATCCCGAGTAAGTCTAGGACTATTCAGTCTATGAATAAGGAAATGAGCATGATAAGTACAAACTGGAAAATGGGAAAGCACTATAAGCTAAGTTAAGTTGTCTAGAGTCGAATATACTATCGTACCACATATTAATCTCTACACCCTTATAAACTAGTTCCCAACAGGCACCCCATAATCAGGGTGAAGTGATCCATTTTCGGCTCCTACTCGCATAGTTACATGTGTCTTACGGCCCCCGATGTTGTAGTTACCTATGTTGGTCCCACCATGGGGTGTATCAAGTCCCATGGTGGTGGCCCGACACAATTCTAGAATGCACAGGTATACTACTGGTGCCCAGTGCCTAATTTTTCTACGTCGGAGTGTGTGCACGCCCGCACCCCGTTAGAACCTACACTGCTGCACCACCGCCGTCGATTTGACCTCTTACAGTCAGCCCAGTAATCATGCCCCACCATGCCTAGTTCAGGGTATCCTGATACACCTTGTAGGGTTACTGCTGAAAAGGGTCCCCCGCTACTAGGTTTTCTATTTCTAGCCAACATGCTAAGTTGGTTAAGTGTTTTGTAAACCTAACCCCCAATCAGTCTGTATAGTTTAGCATGTTCAATTTCATTAAGTATTAATTTAATTTACTTAATCCTATCAACCCTGACTCAGCCTTAATTGTCTTATTAAAGCCTCAACCACTCACATTAGACAGGTATTGTTGTGACTGCCTGTTGCCGGTTGGGTCCGGGCAGTCTTACGTCACAACTCAGTCTAACCTTGGGTCTTTATTGGGCTCAATGTTTAACCACCCACATTGGATAGGTATTGTTGTGACTACTGGACAGCCGGGCGGTTCTGGGCAGGTTTATGTCACAACTCAATCCAACCTCGGGTTAAACACATCGTATTTTCTAAGTTACATATTTTGTCTCTTTCCTTTTTATATGTAAATATTTGCAGCCCATTATTCAAATTCATCTTTATTGGGTAAAATTAATTTATACCACTTAAATGTTCTCAAGGTCGTTGGCGTGCGTCAGACATGCCAACACAAATGTTTTATATTTTTAACACAACGTCATTACCCCCGTTTTATACGTTCGCTATAATATAACATATGTTGGGCTTAACATTTAAGCCCAACTTAGCCACATGAAAAAGGGGAGGCTTAGAACATGGTGTTTATATATCCTAAGTAACATCAAAAGGGGTGTGTGAGCGCATGAACTTGCAACATAACGATCTAATTAACATAAATTAGGCACTTGTGAACTTGCATTGTAATAGCATATAATCTTAACATAAAACATACCTAAACATGAATCATGGTTTTAAATCTAGTCATGTAAACTTGCATTTAAAATGTGAATCTAACTTAATTATGTGTCGCATATATTATCATATGATTTTGATAACAACATAGGCCTAAAACATATTTACAATTAGGCATAACACCAAACGCAATCTAGTCATGTTCAAATAGTCAACACAAGTTCACAAAGATGCTTACTTTCGTCACTAATACAAAAGTATGTCTTTTTTCTTCACTAGGATCATAATTCCTATTTAAACATAAATTCATATGAATCATAATACCCAAATGGATCCAACTACACTAAACATGATCATAAAAATATACATAGAAGGATCTAAAGTCATGTTGGCATAATAGTGAATCATATACTTGCATGAATCTCAACTTTGTTGTAATAAACTACCACAAACATATAGTCGTTAACTTTCAACATGAATCATATACTTGCAAATATCCAATAGGTCTAACATCATTATACCACAACATCCCAAATCTATTCATAATTGGAATCATAGCAACATACAATTATGAATTATCATCACCACAAATTAAGTACAATTCCATTTCTCATTATACACAAATCAAAACTCAATTATTCATTCACATCGGAATAGCACTTTACTTACAACGTATGACGAATCTTCAATTCAGGATTCTGGATTCTGAATTTGGAGATGCTATCCTTTGTTGTAGGCGTTGTTTTGATTTAATTGTCGTTGCTTTAAGCTTTCGAATTGACTCCTAATCGTCTCTCAATTTTGACGGCTACTCCTAGTCTTTCTTCAGCAGCATGACGGTCTCATTCTCATTTTTATTTGTGTGAATTAGGTGGAGTCTTAGGTCCTTTTTATAGAGTTTGTGAATTGATTAGAGCCATCGATGGAGCTTAGATTAATATTAGCCGTTTGTTTGAAAGAGAAACCAATCAGGAGCTGACACCTAGCCCTAGTGATAAGACAAAGCTCAGAAATTCGGCCAAGCACAGACCAGGCCAGCCAGGAGGGGCTGGGTTCGACCTGGCTCAGGGGCCAGGTCGACTACCCAGTCGACCCCCAGGTCGACTACATAATCGACCTGGGTGGCCCAGGTAGACTACCCAGTCGACCTGGGTGCCTTGGGCGGGAAAATTCTCGCCCAGCCCAATCTAGGTCCGATTTTTTTGAATTTTGAACTCGTTCTGAACTGTTTCTATCTGTTTGAATTTTAAACTAAATTCTGAAACTTCCTGAAGTCATATCTCCCTCATACGGAGTCCGTTTTACGCAAACTCGGACTCTATCTCAAGCAGAATTCCGAGACGGACGCAATGGCGTATCCCGTTTCCCTTAATTCTTTGATTTGTAATTAATTATACTTTAATTTTTGAATTTCACTGTTTATAGAATACACGGGGTGTTACATTCTCCCCCACTTAAAAGGATTTCATCCCCGAAATCTTCAAGTTTAGGAAGAATGTATATCCTAACATCCAAACGTCCATCTACTCATCCATCAAACATGAGCGTCCATTGTCCTTAAAAGACTTCTAATGCTTCATGATCATATGCAAAGTGTGTGTACATGTACTTATCTAATGCAAAATCAGGCGGTCTACTGATTCAGTTGACCTCCTTAATGCAAATTATGCAAGTGTCATGAATCCATTATGTCTGCAAATTTTCCTATTCATGATTCTACATGAGTGCACAATCATTCATATAAATGCAACATCCATATGACAACACATTAAACTTCAACCATACATGAATGCAAACACATATATGCATATGCAATATGAGGTGACTGAGCCGATCTAAAACCTAGATTGTGTGTGTATATGCAACCACGAGCAACCACTAGCAATCACTTGCAACCACTTGCAACCATTATCCATAACATGTTTCAATTACATGTTTTCATCCAAAGGGTTTCTACCTAAAAGATAAGGTCGAGGAGATATACCTAAAAAGATAGATAAAAGCGCAAATTAAGGAAAAAAAGATCAAAGATGTACCCTAAAAAAGAAAAGGGTAGGCTGTGCGTATTCTAGCCTCAGTTTCCCAAGTTGCGTCTTCCTCGGCGTCGCTCCACTGAACTTTGACGAGCTTGACTTCGCGGTTGCGTAGCTTTTTCACTTCAGTTCCTAAGATGCATGTTGGAACTTTCCTCATGGTTGCTTCGCGTTCCACTTCAGCTTCTTCTAGGATGTTTGGCTCTATCACTTTAGCAGATTCATGTAGGCATTGTCGGAGGTGTGAAACATGAAAGACGTTGTGAACTCCAGCTAATTTGTCAGGTAGCTCTAATCTATAGGCCATTTCCCCAATTTTCTCGATAATAGGAAATGGTCCTACAAATCTCGGTGCCAGCTTTCCAGTGGATCCAAAACGAACAACGTTCCTTAGACTAGATACCTTAAGAAAAACTCTGTCCCCAACCTCAAACTCAAGGTCGGTCCTTCTCTTGTCTACGTAGGATTTTTGTCTGTCTTCATTCTTCTCCATATTAAGTCTACTTTCTCTGAAGTCTCTCGGATCATATCTGGTCTAAGTATCAGCTTGTCAGTAGACTCCCACCAACAAGTGGGCGATCGGCACGGTCTTCCATATAAAGCTTCGAAGGGTGCCATTCCGATGGTGGCTTGGTAGCTGTTGTTGTAGGCAAATTCCACCAAAGGAAGATGGTCTTCCCTCGTCCCTCCGAAGTCAAGGACGCACAGTCTTAAAAGGTCCTTCAAAACTCTGTTCACTCTTTATGTCTGGCCGTCGGTTTGGGGGTGATAGGCTGTACTCAAGCATAACTGTGTGCCTACCGCTTCTTGCAGACTCCGCCAAAACTCACTTGTGAAGATAGGGTCTCGGTCACTAACAATGCTGGAGGGTATTCAATGGAGTCGAACAATTTCCTTGAGATAAAGAGATGCAAGGGATGAGGCAGTCCTTTTACTCTTGACAGGTAAAAAGTGGGTGCTTTTAGTAAGCCTATCCACTATTACCCAAATGCTAGTGTTGCCTCTTCTAGACCTGGGCAGCCCATCGATGAAGTCCATTGAAATGCTATCCCACTTCCACTACGGGACCTCTAAAGGATGGAGCAGACCACCAGGCTTCTTCTGCTCTGCCTTAACCTGTTGGCAAATCACACACTTAGAAACGAAATCTGCCACGTCCTTCTTCATGCCGCTCTTATCTCCGCCTGGATATATCGTCATCTTGGAGTGATTGCTTCTTCGAGAACCGTTTTCACTAAATCCCTTGTCCGTGGGACGCATAGTCTTCCGTCTCGCCTTAACCAACCCTTATTGTCGATGGAGTATCTGTTGAGGTGACTTGAAGTCTCACCCCTAATTAGCCTATCAATCGTTTCCACAAGCTGAGGGTCTTCGCGTTGTGCTGTCCCTATTGAGTCAAAAAGAGTCGGGCGTACTTTGAGAGATGCTAGCAAGCCCGGTACAAAATCGGAGGAGGGCCTAAAGTCAAAGCTGGCTATAAACTCCAGGCTTTTCCTTTCTATAAAGAGCGGGCTTAGGGTCAGTTTCTTTCGGCTCAACGCGTCTGCCACTACGTTGCCTTTGCCCGGAGTGTAGGAGATCTCGAAATCGTACGAGGCAAGAAACTCCATCCACCTTTGTTGCCTCAAGTTAAGGTCCTTCTGCGAGAAGAGATACTTCAAAGATTTATGGTCAGTATACAGTTTGAATTTCTCACCTAGGAGATAGTGGCGCCAAGACTTAAGCGCAAAAACGATGGCGGCCAACTCGAGATCATGGGTTGGGTAGTTCTTTTCGTGCACTTTCAACTGTCTCCCACCATAAGCTACTACCCTTCCTTCTTGCATTAAGAGAGCACCTAGTCCTCTCCCACATGCATATGTGTAAACCGTAAACATTTTGCTTCCATCCGGCAGGGTCAGAACTGGGGCTGTTGTAAGAGCCCTTTTTAAGCGTTGGAAAGCAAACTCGCAATCCAAATCCCAAGCAAACACTAGGTTCTTCTTTGTTAACCTAGTAAGCGGAGCTGATATTTTTGCAAAGTCTCTGATGAATTTCCGATAGAAGCCTGCTAGCCCGAGAAAGCTTCGGACTTCTGTTGCATTCCTTGGTGTTTTCCAATCCTGTACCGCTACTACCTTAGCAGGGTCCACAGCTAACCCTTCTTTGGATACTATGTGCCCAAGGAACCACACTTCCTCTCTCCAAAAGTGGCATTTGGAGAATTTGGCTTTTAGCTGATGGACTCGCAGAGTTTCCATGATTGCCCTTAAGTGCTTAGCATGTTCTTCTTCACTCTTTGAGAAGATCAAGATATCGTCTACGAAGACTACTACGAACTTGTTAAGGAATTCTATGAACACCCTACTCATCAGGTCCACGAAGTAAGTGGGTGTGTTTGTCAAGCCAAAGGCATGACAAGCCATTCAAAGAAGCCGTCTGGGGTTCGGAATGTTGTCTTATCGATGCTATCTTCAGCCACCCTTTGCTGATGAAATCCGGTCGCCAAATCAAGTTGGGAGAAAATTGATGCTCCTACAAGCTGATCAAACAGATCGTCAATTCTGGGGAGAGGATGCCTATTCTTTTTCGTTAGCTTGTTGAGCTCCCTATAGTCAACACATAGACGGAGTGAACCATCCGCCTTTGTGGCGAACACCATTGGAGCGCCCCATTCTGAAATGCTCCTTCTAATGAACCCCTTCTCTAGAAGCTCTTTAACCTGTTTACTGAGCTATTTCCTTTCCCATGGAGCCATGTGTCTAACGGGCAACGCAACGGGCTTTGCATTATCTACAAGATATATGCGGAAGTCTATCTCCTGCTTCGGAGGTAAGCCCTTCACCTCTTCGAAGACATCCGGATATTCACGGACCACTCTAACCGATTGCAAACTCTCAACAGAAGCATCTAGCGATTCAAGATAACTAAGCATAACCGCATACGAGGGATTATAAGTAATTTCCAGAGTGTTACCGAGTTGGGTCAGAAGCCTAACCACCCTTTTCTCACAATCAAGGATGGCACCATTACTGGATAGCCAATCCATGCCCAAAATCAAACCATATCCCGAGAAGCCCAAAACAAAGGCACTACATCTAAATTCTACGCTTAGAATAGAAATTATCGATCCCACACAGATCATAGACAAATGAGCTGGGCCCCCGATTGGATTTGAAACAATTAAGGGGTCCTCTACCATACTAGTTTCTAGGTGCAGAGATTCTACTAAAGCAGATGAAATAAAGGAGTGTGATGCGCCAGAATCAAATAAAGTGCGAACTGGGTGATCATAAAGATAAACTACACTTTCTACAGAAGTATTTATACCTCGTTGTTGTAGAGGTGGCGCTTCTAGCACATGAACCTGTGCCCCTGAGGTGGATCCAGCCCTCTGCCCCTGCCCTCGCTTCTTTGGGCAATCCTTAGCCATGTGGCCTATCTCACCGCAAGAAAAGCACCCACCATTCAAATTGGCCTTCTTTTTTCGGCAATCTTTCACTAAGTGCCCCACTTTGCCACAGAAATTACACTTCCTCTTCTCTTGGGACTTGTTGTCTTTCCCGCCCTTCTTAAAGTCTGTCTTCTTAGGCTGTAAACCCTCTTTCTTTCCTTGAGAGCTTTCTACCTTTGTCTCCTTCTTGCCCTTATCATCTTCGTTCAGCAATGCCATCTGCACCAACCTTTCATACGTAGCTCCCATGGGTATATGGGTCATGGCCAAACTGTGTAATGGCTCATTCAATCCTTTGACAAAACGGAGAGCCTTCTTGTGCGGAGTGTTGACTAGGTCCAGTCCGAACCTAGCCAGCTGATCGAACTGATTAACGTACTCTTTGACTGTCATATTCCCTTGCTTAAGAAATAAGATTTTTTTCAATTGAAGGCTACTTTCAGCTTCTGAGAGAAATTTAGCCTCAAACCTTGCCCTAAAGTCCTCCCATGTTTCCACTAGTCTTTCTACATTGGTAACTTCCCACCAGTAGGAAGCCTCACCTTTGAGTAGCCATACTGCCAGTTGTACCTTCTGCCTATCTTCTACTTCAAAGATGACGAATAAGTCCTCGGTTTCCTTCAGTCAATTCCTAGCTGCCACGAAGGACTCGGTTCCATGAAAGTCCTTCCCTCCCATAGCTTTGAAATCTTTACATATCTTAGCAAAAGCATTACCACGCGGAGGGGGTGGAGGAGGAGGTGCTGCTGCAGCTGGATGAATTCCTGCAGCTGGGGGAGGAGGAACAGTGGGACCTGGATGATTGGCCCTTGCTTCTAAGAATCGTCTAAACCAACCAGGTATTGGTACACCCTCTGGCAAGTTAAATTCTTCGGACATGCTGAAACAAAAAGGACATATTCAAAACGAAGGATAAAAGATAGTACCTATGGCTTTGGGGGACTATGCCTTTTTAAAATAAAAAAATATTTTATCTTCAAAAATGCTTCTTTAAATTTTCTTTTGAAAATAAATTTTCAAAACTTTTTATCTTATCTGGTAAACCATGCTCTGATACCAAGTGAAAAACCCCACCTCCGTTAGGGTCACTCTCAAAGGGAATGCCCTAATTTTGGTGGAGGTTTATAAGTATAAGTCACAGATACACAAGACAGATATAAATACACATATTTTTGAACAGCGGAAAACAACAGCAACTTTTATTTCATCAAAATACGTGTTACACAAACCATGCCATAATTGTCTTACAATACTCCCAAAACATTACATTTTCATAACTGTCTTGATTACATAACTTAAAGAAGCATAAAAACATAAGTAAACTGCATAAGTCCCCATAATTGCTATCCAAAGCCATAGTCCAAAACGAAAGAAATCCAAGCAATACATTCTTTCTCTTCAAGCTGGATGTGAAAACTGGTCAAGCTGCGGTATTCCCTCCCTGTGAACCTGGGGGGGACGAAAGAAAGGAAGACGAAAGAAAAGTAGAGTCAGACATAAAGCCTGAGTAAGTCTAGGACTATTCAGTCTATGAATAAGGAAATGAGCATGATAAGTACAAACTGGAAAATGGGAAAGCACTATAAGCTAAGTTAAGTTGTCTAGAGTCGAATATACTATCGTACCCCATATTAATCTCTGCACCCTTATAAACTAGTTCCCAACAGGCACCCCATAATCAGGGTGAAGTGATCCATTTTCGTCTCCTACTCGCATAGTTACATGTGTCTTACGGCCCCCGATGTTGTAGTTACCTATGTTGGTCCCACCATGGGGTGTATCAAGTCCCATGGTGGCGGCCCGACACAATTCTAGAATGCACAGGTATACTACTGGTGCCCAGTGCCTAATTTTTCTGCGCCGGAGTGTGTGCACGCCCGCACCCCGTTAGAACCTACACTGCTACACCACCGCCGTCGATTTGACCTCTTACAGTCAGCCCAGTAATCGTGCCCCACCCTGCCTAGTTCAGGGTATCTTGATACACCTTGTAGGGTTACTGCTGAAAAGGGTCCCCGCTACTAGGTTTTCTATTCCAAGCCAACATGCTAAGTTGGTTAAGTGTTTTGTAAACTTAACCCCCAATCAGTCTGTATAGTTTAGCATGTTCAATTTGATTAAGTATTAATTTAATTTACTTAACCCTATCAACCCTGACTCAGCCTTAATTGTCTTATTAAAGCCTCAACCACTCACATTAGACAGGTATTGTTGTGACTGCCTGTTGCCGGTTGGGTCCGGGCAGTCTTACGTCACAACTCAGTCTAACCTCGGGTGTTTATTGGGCTCAATGTTTAATCACCCACATTGGATAGGTATTGTTGTGACTACTAGACAGCCGGGCGGTTCCGGGCAGGTTTATGTCACAACTCAATCCAACCTCGGGTTAAACACATCGTATTTTCTAAGTTACATATTTTGTCTCTTTCCTTTTTATATGTAAATATTTGCAGCCCATTATTCAAATTCATCTTTATTGGGTAAAATTAATTTATACCACTTAAATGTTCTCAAGGTCGTTGGCGTGCGTCAGACATGCCAACACAAATGTTTTATATTTTTAACCCAACGTCATTACCCCCGTTTTATATGTTCGCTATAATATAACATATGTTGGGCTTAACATTTAAGCCTAACTTAGCCACATGAAAAAGGGGAGGCTTAAAACATGGTGTTTATATATCCTAAGTAACATCAAAAGGGGTGTGTGAGCGCATGAACTTGCAACATAACGATCTAATTAACATAAATTAGGCACTTGTGAACTTGCATTGTAATAGCATATAATCTTAACATAAAACATACCTAAACATGAATCATGGCTTTAAATCTAGTCATGTAAACTTGCATTTAAAATGTGAATCTAACTTAATTATGT
This sequence comes from Allium sativum, assembly GCA_030737875.1. Classification (NCBI taxonomy): domain Eukaryota; kingdom Viridiplantae; phylum Streptophyta; class Magnoliopsida; order Asparagales; family Amaryllidaceae; genus Allium; species Allium sativum. The sequence goes on along the minus strand of CM060912.1, from coordinate 525,985,491 downwards.
GTCGCATATATTATCATATGATTTTGATAACAACATAGGCCTAAAACATATTTACAATTAGGCATAACAACAAACGCAATCTAGTCATGTTCATAGAGTCAACACAAGTTCACAAAGATGCTTACTTTTGTCACTAATACAAAAGTATGTCTTTTTTCTTCACTAGAATCATAATTCCTATTTCAACATAAATTCATATGAATCATAATATCCAAATGGATCCAACTACACTAAACATGATCATAAAAATATACATAGAAGGATCTAAAGTCATGTTGGCATAATAGTGAATCATATACTTGCATGAATCTCAACTTTGTTGTAATAAACTACCACAAACATATAGTCGTTAACTTTCAACATGAATCATATACTTGCAAATATCCAATAGGTCTAACATCATTATACCACAACATCCCAAATCTATTCATAATTAGAATCATAGCAACATACAATTATGAATTATCATCACCACAAATTAAGTACAATTCCATTTCTCATTTTACACAAATCAAAACTCAATTATTTATTCACATCGGAATAGCACTCTACTTACAATGTATGACGAATCTTCAATTCAGGATTCTGAATTCTGAATTTGGAGATTCTATCCTTTATTGTAGTCATTGTTTTGATTTAATTGTCGTTGCTTTAAGCTTCCGAATTGACTCCTAATCGTCTCTCAATTTTGACGGCTACTCCTAGTCTTTCTTCAGCAGCATGACGGTCTCATTCTCATTTTTATTTGTGTGAATTAGGTGGAGTCTTAGGTCCTTTTTATAGAGTTTGTGAATTGATTAGAGCCGTCGATGGAGCTTAGATTAATATTAGTCGTTCGTTTGAAAGAGAAACCAATCAGGAGCTGACACCTAGCCCTAGTGACAAGACAAAGCTCAGAAATTCGGCCAAGCATAGACCAGGCCAGCCAGGAGGGGCTGGGTTCGACCTGGCTCAGGGGCCAGGTCGACTACCCAGTCGACCCCCAGGTCGACTACATAGTCGACCTGGGTGCCCCAGGTCGACTACCCAGTCGACCTGGGTGGCCCAGGTCGACTACCCAGTCGACCTGGGTGCCTTGGGCGGGAAAATTCCCGCCCAGCCCAATCTGGGTCCGATTTTTTTGAATTTTGAACTCGTTCTGAACTGTTTCTGTCTGTTTGAATTTTAAACTGAATTCTGAAACTTCCGGAGGTCATATCTCCCTCATACGGAGTCCGTTTTACGCAAACTCGGACTCTATCTCAAGTAGAATTCCGAGACGGACGCAATGGCGTATCCCGTTTCCCTTAATTCTTTGATTTGAAATTAATTATACTTTAATTTGTGAATTTCACTGTTTATAGAATACACGGGGTGTTACAATTTTATTGTGTAACATCTGTGGATGCAGGGAAACAGGTTGGAGGAATCCGACTGGATTCCTCAACAGCTGTTTTATTATTTTCATATATTGTGATATATGACGTGGTTTATAATCTGTTGTTGATTATATGTGTATGGACGATATTGGACTTCGTAATTTGATATGTTAAATACCATAACACACCGGAATTTGTAAAAAAGGGGATTTTCAAAATGAATATTGTAATTAGATTATTTATAAAATCCAAGGGGTTTTATAAAAGAGACAATTTTTATAAAATCAAAGAAGAATTTATAAAGGAAATTATTTATAAATGGAATACTTATAAATAGAAATTTATTTATAAATGGAATATTTATAAATAGGAAATATGTTTAAGTGGAATTTTATATGAAGGGAAATCTTTATAAATGGAATATTTATAAAGTGAATTATTTATTTAGAATAACTAAATTAGATATTTAAATGGATTATTTATTTGTTAAATAAATAGGATAAGATAAAGAGATATTGACTTAGAAAATAAATAAGTTATTTAAAAGGACATTCAGTAGGAAATAAATAAGTTATAAAAAGGGATTATTTATTTAGAGAATGAATAAAGAAATATTTGTAAACCATTTACAAATAAAATAGAAAGAGAAATATGTGTAAAACATTTACAAATAGGTTATAAAGGATATTAGTTTGTTAAATAAATATGATAAGAAAAGGATATTTATTTGTTAAAAGAATAGAATAAGATAAAAGGAATATTTGTTTAGAAAACAAATAAGATATTATATGAGAAATATTTGCAACACATTTGCAAATAGAGTTGAAAAGGAAATATTCGCAAACCATTTGCAAATAGAATAAAGAAGGGAATATTTGCAAACCATTTGCAAATAGAATTTAAAAGGGTAATATTTGTAAACCATTCACAAATAAAGATTTAAAAAGGAAATATAGGTAAAAGGCATTTAGAAAACAAATAGATTGATTTATAAATGATATTTATAAATTAAGTTAAATATTTATCATTTGGATAAATAGATATATATATATATAAGTCTGAACTTATATATGAAGAAGTAAACAGATAAAAGGAGCAGATTGATTTATAAATGATATTTATAAATTAAGTTAAATATTTGTCATTTGGATAAATAGAATATATAAGTCAGGACTTATATAAAGAAGTAAGAATCGATTTCAACTTCGATGTTTGAAACTGAATAAGGACAAAGAGTTAATCAGTTAGGGTTAACCAGTTAGAGTTAAACCAGTTAGAGTTAATCAGTTAGAGTTAATCGATAGAGCAAAATCGAACTAGAGTTATTCAAATGGATTTAATCGAATTTAGTTTATTCGAATAGAGTTGAAATGAGTAATCTAATTTAGTTATTCGAAGAAGTGAATCGAATCAGAGATATTCGAAGTGAGATAATCAAATCAGAAATATTCGAAGTGAGTTGATAGAATCTAGTTATTCAACATGAGTTAAATCGAATAAGATTTATTCGAAGAAAGAGATTATCGAATATAAGTATTCGAAAGTAAGCAAATCGAATATAAGTTATTCGAATAAGAGTTAATCTAGTAAGAGTTATTAGGTTGGAGTTATTCAAATAAGAGTTATAGATTAGAGTTAACCGAATAGGAGTAAATAAATTAGTTGTCGTTATATTATTCGAGTTAGGAAATAAAAGTCATATTAAAGATAATATATTTCGGATGCAGGATATTATAACACCATTGTTATAATCACGTAAAACTTGTAAAAGAAGGGGGTTCATAAATAGAATCCGAGGGTTCGTAAGGAAGTGTTAAAGAGTTAAAAAGATGAATCTTATCTATTTCGAGATTTGAAAGGTGGTTTAGTTAAGGTCGGAGAGGTAGCTATACCCCAACTTGATTGACTATGTTTTTAATTAAGAAATTTTTACAGTTCAAGGGTAAAGTAGTTAAGTGGATTTAGTAGTTTAGTATAGTGGTTTGAGTCGTCATCGCAATATAGTTTTAAACATCTGTTTAAATCCCAATTAAGAAGTTTTGGAAATGTTTTCCAAACGAGAATCAGAAATGTTTTCAGATAAGAGAAAATAAGAATTTAGAATATATGGGAACAAGAGATAAGTAAATTAATGAAATAAAGAGATAAATGTTGAATGATGATTGATCGATATAATTTCCTCTTGGAAATAATATCGTTGTTTGCACACCTGTTTTTTTTTATGGTTAAATCATAGACTATCGAAGTTTTGACCATTTTAACGTTGTTAATATGGAGAGACCGGTTGGATTATTATCCAAAGAACCACTCTGTATTGGCATAAGCGTTGCGAATCATATATGCCAAAGATAATTGAAGACGGAGTAAAGTGCAAGGGTTATTGTATAAGTCTTAGATAACAGTGCCTAAGATGGATGTACTGAATAGTACCTTCGGTTCATCTTGTTCCTGGATGACTTGTATGGATGAATGTCTGATAGTGCATTTCCAGAAAGGTCACGTACATTGATTTCTTCAACCGTACCAAGAGTGGAAGCGGAGAAGGAAACTTCTTTAGCTAACACATAATGTACTGTTGTAGACGTTAATTAGTGATTTACGATGGATCTGACAATGTGGCATTCGAAGAGAATTTGATGTGATGATAAAGCGTAACCTCAAGCCTCATCAATCGGGAAATGACAAAAATCGGGCAGGCAGCATGGCTATGTAGGTCGCACCTATTAGGGTGTATAATCACCTGATCTAGAGTTTCATTTACTTCTAAAAATCTATTGTTGATGCTGTCCCATTCGGGAAACGGTTGCTGATCCCAACCGTTGGTGATATACATTCGATACACTCAAGCGAAATGAGAAGTCGGCCATGTGTGGCCGGGTTGCAAGATGTTCTTGTTGAACCCAGTGTATTCCCCTCTAGAGGTACATTAGCGAAAGGTGGTTCCATACCTTGTCATAGTTGGAAATCCATTACCCAATACGTTCTTGCGGTTTTGATTGTATACTATATATGTAGAACGTGAGATGAAAGCGTTTCTGCTAGATGATTATTATATTGTGGTTGATAGACATTATTATAATATCAAAAGGTTTTTGATATAAAGATAATTTGGATTCTCATAAGGGAAAAACCCGTTCAGTTATACGGCATGGTCTTATGAGATATCGTTTACTTGTTCGAACTGTTTTACTCACACCAGTCCCATGACTGACCCGGAGTTTATTTTGTTTTGTTTTCCCTAAACTCTTGGGTGCCCAATTTTGTACGGGCAATCAAGTAGTCGGGATTTACAGATACTTGAAGAACTGGAGCAGGAGGCTTCAGGATTATATAGCTATTATTATTCCACTGTTTTGTAAGTGCTGTACTTGAAAAATGATTTGTATATGCAAGTAAATCTTTAGATTTATTTCAAGTTATGTTATATTTTATTCGTTCCGCTGTGAGATTCGTGTTTACTCTGATGTTGTGTATTCTTCTTCTTCTTTTATTCTAAGTTTCTATCTTATCTATCCTCAGCCTCTGCCTTCTTTCTATTAGTTTCCTGGTTTCTAGTTTAATTTGGGGTTGGACTTGTGTTTTTGATCAGCTCAAATTGGACCGGATTTTCGGGTCACTACATATCTTCTTAGTTCTGATGATGGTTTTGGTAGTTGTCTTGTTATTTGAGAGATACAAAGTGATATTGAATGAACTTGAATTTCTATTGGTCTAACATGTGGGTATTCCAATACGAAGCATGGATTCGAGTCGGTCTCTCACTTGGCATTTTCCCAGATGTTGTTCTATCGAGTTCGCTCGACCGTGTCTCGTGGTGTTATCCGTATAGGATGTCTAGACCTTATGACCAGCACTTCGTGTCATTTGCCTCGATAATCATCATGTCGTGCTAGTATAGATAGCTGAAAGTTGTTGGGCACAAAGATTGGTAACGTTTAGTAAAAATGACTCTCTTAATATATATATATATATATATATACACATACACACATACATATACATATATATACATACATATAAATATAGACATACATATATATATATATACATACAAAAATAATACATGGCGTCCTCTAGCAGAGGAGGAAATCCTAGGCCTATCGCAGCAGCCGCTGCTGAGAAATATGATGATTTTGGCTGGCAAAAGGTAGGTCGAAAGGGGGAAAAACAAGGTTTCTCCCCACGCATTAGCTCCTCCAACGAAGAATCCCCATATTAATCCCTTACCAAACTTCAAGACCAACATGTGTGATTGAGAAAATGCGGTTGCAGGCAGTACAAGTATTCAGGGTGGGGTCTCTCAATTTGACACTAGCAATGATGAAGCTACTGACTTTGCTATCTTGGACGACATCATTTTCTATGAAGCAAGCAGCATGTGGAAGAATTATATCTACATTTATTTAACTGGTAAAAGAACCTAGTTCATCCACTTAAATGCTTATATTAAAAGGGAGTGGAATCCCACTGGTAGCTGGGATATTTTTGCGCGTGAGAATGGGTTTTATCTCATTAAATTCGCGAATGAAATTGATTGCAAGAGAGTACTGGATGGTGGCCCATGGTTGATGGATAGTAAATTAATATTCATTAAGAAGTGGGAACCCAATTTAAGACTTGAAAGGGATATGCTTAAATCCCTTCAAATCTGGATTTGATTTCCTAATCTAGATCTGTCATTGTCGAATGCTCGAGGCATTAACAAATTGGTCATTATTATAGGCACACCACTGAAATTAGATGATAACACTAAGATGGTTAGGAGACTTAACTATGCTAGAGTTTTAGTTGATATTAAAGCTACAGTAAACATGAAGAAACAAATTAGAGGGAAAGACAGTAAAGGAAATACATACATTCAGACTGTCGAATATGAGAATCTACCACCAGTATATGGGCATTGCATATGCTTTGGAAACTCTGATTCCCAATGCGTAGTAACAACATCACCTATTACAAAAATGTGGCAACAAAGACAAAATGTGGCGATACGTGTGTCAGGCATGGCCGATCAGACCTCTACTGAGGTTCTCCAAGTGTCATCTAGTACTGCTTGCCAAAAAGCGGTCACTTCCAGTATATCAGCAAGAATTCTGGTCGACCAGACCCAAAACGATACTATTTATAATAGAGCAGATAGTGCCATCAAGCAGCCCCCCTCCCCTCCCACTAGTGGAGATGGAGGTAGAGGGGGAGGGGGACCCCCTGGCCCAAATAGTAAGCACAGAGCTACCCCATTCTGACCAAGTAGTAGCTCAAGAACAGCCTGCATTAGAAGATGACATTAGTGAGTTGCAAAATGTAAATCTTGAAGTAACGTCAAAGGAGGATGAACCAAATGCAACTGCAGTGGGTGATAAAAGTGTGACCAAGGTAAACATTGAATACGACAAGCAATTTAGTAATGTAGCCGACACGAGTAAGAATTGCAATGGAATTAATGTTTCTCCTATGAAGCTGAGGAGTAGGGTACCCCCCTCGCTCCCCATGTCGATCATAAGTTGGAATGTGCGGTGTCTAAACAATGATACTAGACGTTTAGACTTCCTGAACCTTCGAAGGCAACATTTTCCTTTAATTTTTAGTATCATCGAGAATAAATTTAACACTGACACCATGAACTTCTTCGCAGTAAACATGGGTGTTGATTGGCTCTTCTTACACAATAATGATGTTGTTTGTAAGGGCAGAATTATGGTGATGTGGAACATAGACATTTGGAATCTCAATCTTATAAATAAAGATGATCAAATCATTACTGTGTGTGCTATGAATACTGGTGGCTCTAAAATTCATATTTCTTTTGTCTATTCTAGTGATGTAGCTTCTTATCATATTAATCTCTGGAAAAATATTACGAATACGGAAAAAGTGGTTGATGGTTCATGGCTAGTTGTGGTGCTTAAGGCAGAAGATAAGTTGAGGAGCCGTACCCTCAAAGTTTCCCAATTGGTGGAGTTCAATAACTGTGTACTAGCTGCTGGACTTGTAGAACCACTCCACTGCGACCTGAAATACACATGGAGAAGTGGTGAATGATAAAAAATTCATGCAAGCTTGATAGGGTCTTAATTAATGCTGACTGTATGAATAAATTTGACGATATCAAAGTGACCATCCTGCCAAACTCCACTAGTGATCACAGCCACCTCTTGATAAAACTCATTGATAATCAAGACACAACTAAAGGAAAACCTTTTAGGTATGCTAATGAGTGGCATAAGCTAGATGGGTATTATGAAGCAGTGAGTGGTATTGTCGCAACGGAGGGAACTCATTTCTTTCAGTTAGTGCAGACTTTGAAACAAATGAAAGCGGGGTTGAAGGAATGGAACCATTGTAGACCAAAGAGCAATGACTTGGTTGACCAATTGCAAAAGCAATGCGAGGCACTCCTCATCAGAATTGATAACCAGTCTAATAACGGTGATTTGTGGACCCAATATTATGAAATGCAAGCCAAACTTAAAGAAGCGTTGAATAAAAAAGCCATTGAATTAAAGCAGAAAGCGAAAGAAATGCGGATCACTAATGGGGATTAATGCACCAAATTTTTCAACACTAAAATGTCGGTGCGGAAAAATACTAACTATAATATTCAACTTATTGATCCTGATGGTAATAGTTGCATGGATATGTGCAAATTTGAAAATGAAGCTATCAATTACTTCACTGAATTGTACAATGGTGAGTGTAATTTCAACTTACCCAGTATTCATTGTCGGAGGCTGGTGAACAGCCGTGGCCACCGCATGCTGAATTAGGCTGTTACTGAAGCTGAAATTTGGAGTGCCTTGCAATCTACCCACATTGACGCCAGCCCTGACGCCGACGGTTTGAGCTCCATCTTCTTCCGTATGCATTAAGGGGACCTGAAACACAGCATATTATTGGCCATGAATGAAGCTTTTCAAAATTCTCGTTTCATAAGGGAAATTAACCACACTTTCATCTATCTTATCCCAAAAACCAAGAAACCCTTAAGTATTGCAGATTACAGGCCGATTGCCTGCTGTAATGTTGTTTACAAAATTCTTAGCAAAATCATACGTAATCGTATGAATTTAATTTTGCCTGATATTATTGCAGAATGCCAAAGCGCATTCATTAAGGGGAGAAGCATATCAAAAAATACTTTGTTGGCACATGAATTGGTTCGCGGATTCAATAAGAAAGGGGGTAACAAATTTTGCTTGAAAGTGGATTTGCACAAGGCGTATGACAAGATTAACTGACATTTCATCATACATATGCTACGTTGCATAGGGTTTCCTACAAAGTTTGTTGACTTAATCAATGAATGTATATCCAACCCGACTTTCTCTATTTTCATCAATGGAGTTCCTAAGGGACATATCAATTTGAATAGAGGCATCAGACAAGGTGACCCCTTTTCCCCCTATTTGTTTGCGGTGGCAATATAATTTTCTCCCATTGCAAATGGAGTTGGCTTGTCACTAGAAATACGTATAGCCAATATATGGGTTGTAGCCAATGGTTAGCCATCTTTTGTACGCGGATGACTTGTTGATATGTGTAAAAGCTAATGCAACTGCGGCAAGTCATATTAACCACATTTTCAGGCTATTGGAGGAGTATGTAGGGTTCAAAGTTGATATGTGTAAAAGCTAATGCAACTGCAGCAAGTCATATTAACCACATTTTCAGGCTATTGGAGGAGTATGTAGGGTTCAAACTCAATGCTAACAAGACCAAATGCTATTTTAAAATATATTGTAATAATAAGACTGTGGTTTTGGAGGCACTTGATGTTCAGGAGGGGAATTTTCCAGTCAAATACTTGGGCGTGTCGCTGTCCTTGAACAAGATTATAGACAGGGAATGTGTTGAGCTTGTAACTAAGATTAGAGAAAAGCTACAAGGCTGGAGCTCTAGACTACTATCTCTCGCTGGTAGGATTGAACTTATGCATACTATTATTCAAGCAAAAGTGGCGTTTTGGTTGCAAACTTTTCAGCTACCTGAAGCGTCACTTAACAAAATTGAGAAATTTTGTGCAGACTTTATATGGAGGGGTGGGTTACACAAAATTAAATATGAGACACTCTGCAAGCCCAAAGAAGAAGGGGGTGTTGGGCTATCGACTCAAATACATGAAAGAAGTGTACACTTTGCAACAAGGCTGGAAAATTATCAATAAGAGCGGTCTATGGGCCCGAATCCGATGGTTGAGGAAGAGATACATTCGAGACAATTTTTGGCAAATGAGGATTGAAAACAACGCTTTGGCCACTTGGAAAGCTATTATGCGCATTCAAAATAAACAGGCAGAATGTAGTGAAAGACAAATAGCGAATGGTGATAACACAGACCTGTGGAGAGACCCATGGATTGAGGGTAAATCGATTATTGATATGGTTGGCATGCACACTTTTTTAGACTATGGGTGTCCTGACAAACATGTACACCATATTATTCAAGGCAACCAATGGAATCTCATGGATATTCCACTTAATGAAGCGCAATAAGCAACGATCAAATACATGCCTTTATATTCAGATCGAGATAAAGACACATAGGTGTGGACTCCGACTGGCAATGATTTTACTACAAAAACAGCATGGAATGAAGTGCAGTTAAAGGATCAGCCAAAGCCATGGAGCAAAATTGTGTGGGATTAAGTCATTTGCCCTAAAATGGCGTTCAACGTTTATAAAGCGATCATGGGTAGACTGCCTACTAGGGACAGGCTCAACAAATGGGGTATCACTGGAGATACGTAGTTTCTGCTGTGTAACTCGATGAATGAGACCCATGCTCGCTTATTCTTCGAATGCACTGTCTCTAAATTCATATTGGCACAATGCAACACAATTATGGGTATCTCATCTAATTTTCTTAAGATGGAGGACATAGTTGAGTACCTCGTTAGCAACGGCTCCTCGGAAGACTTGAAGACCAAACACCACATTATTTCCTTCGCTGTAGCTGTATGGATTGTTTGGAAAGAAAGAAATAAGCGTATATTTCAACACAAAGACACAAATCAGGCTGATTTGGAGTGAATTATTTGAGGAAAGTTGAATCTTGTAAAACTCAAGGTGCTAGAGAGATTTACTAGGAGGGAAACAGGTGCAATTCATAGCGAACCAGAGGATGCGACGGCATCAGCGGCAAGAAACTCACATAGATCATTTCAGCCGCCATGAGTGGAAGAAGATTTAGGGTTTCGGTTCTACTTTACTACTGTATTTTATTCTCCACCAAGGTTCACTCACAAGAAGAAACTATGAAACTGCGTTCCTTAAGTCCATGAAGGATCGGATCGCACCAGAGGGTCGCCCCTCACGGATCGCCCTCATTGCATTAGATCGCCCCCTATCAGATCACCCCCATTGCATCAGCGATCTGACTACTTCTACACGACTCGATCCGTATATACACTACTACCCAGCACAGACCGATCTGATCCCCCGATGCACAGCGAAGCCTCTGACCTGTTCAAGCACGAGCTAGTCTTCGGCGATCCGAGATGCACGGATCCAGCGACACGTGTCCCCAACTGTCACTTTGACCAATTCCTCCTCCTTGCTCGATCCGATATTTAAGGGGATCGCGACACCTATCCACAACGACTAATTTGACTAATTCTTCATCAAGCTGCGATACGATCCGATATTCTCGGGATCTGTACCACGTGTGACCGCGATCCGCCTGACAAAATCAGCTATAAATAGCCCAGAGCTTGGCATTTTTCAGGATCTTTTGGCAGTATTGAGCACTGATTCCGCCATTACTGTCATACCACTATTTCTTGTCAGTTTTGTTACGAGATTACTGAGAGAAATTACAATTGTAAAAGTGAGTTTGAGAGAAATCATTGATTGTACTAGCATTCAAAGTATAATCGATAACATATAAAGTGGACGTAGGCTCGTTAACGCCGAACCACTATAAATTCTGTGTGTTTTCTGCTTTTTCTTCATTCTCCAGATATAATTCTTTACGAATCAGAACAATTTGGATGTTGGGTCCAAATTTTGATCTAACATTTTGGTGCTTTCACTGAGAAAACAGTCCCAAAACTTCACTGTTCAGATTTTTGAAAATTCCTGCGACGTTTGATATCATGGCTGGAAAGAAGTCTAAGGAAGCGCGGGCTTCGCAGGCGAATGAAGTCACGAATGAAATGGTTGGCGAAAGTGCACACGAGCAGGTCGTTGAGGGGGTCACGGATCGCGAGGACAGGGGGGCGACCCGAACCAATCTAGGTGCCACGATCCAACTTGAGGGTGGCGCTGCGAACCGCGAAGCTGGAGGGGTTGTTACTCGATCCCGTGATAACGCTCTGAATCCTCCGCATACCGTGACCACGAACCGATCCCAGGGGGGCGCCGCGAGCCACCACCCTCGATCCACAGCGATCCAAATTGATGACTAGACTACAACCCAACCTGGAAAGGAACCTATGGCTCGCTCCTACCGTCCTGGCCCCTCCGCTCAACCTGGCTCAAGCTCTTTGCGCATAAGAGAAAATGATGATGATCAATATGACCCTTCTGCTCCCGTTACTGAGGGGGATCTTTCTCGCTTTTCCGAAATGTGGGAGACGCTGTTTGATGAATTGGCTGCTCAAAGGCAGGAGAGCTCCGTTCTATGACAGAATTTGACTGCTATGGATAGAAGGCTTAATGATCTCGCAAGGCAAAGGACGCCCCCAGTTCGTCCGCTCACCCCAGAATACTCTTCTTCGTCAGAAGAATCGCCAAGACCTCCGCGGCGACCATATAAGAGGCCTGAAAACATAGAGCAGCTTCGATTTGGGACCCTGTCATCATGGGAAGAAGAGACACTGGGTGCGGGGCCCTCAAACCGCAATACGAATGATCGCGCCACAACTCCCAGAGCTCGAGGTGTGGACAGCCCTGCACAGAATAGATTACCTCAGCCCCATCGCCGTACAAATGCTCATGGTAACAGGGGGCAGCGAAGCCCAATCCGAGCCCCGGATTTCGTGACTGCTCCTGGAAGAGAGATTAGAGAACCCCACCGAGCAAGAAGCGCTGACCCCGAGCCTCCGCTGACCAGTGCAAATGTTGCAGCCATAATCCACCAAATTCTGGCGGATAGCCATGGACAACGGAATGAAGATTGGGGAATTGACCGCAGTCATACCCCTTTCACTGATGACATTTTAGATGCGACGTTCCCGAGGCGCTTCAACATGCCGCAGATGAATCGTTACGCGGGTAGATCTGATCCCATCCAGCATTTTATGAGATATTCTTGGTCAATGACCGCTGCCGCAGCTTCTGACGCTGTCAAGTGCAAAGCATTTCCCATATTCTTGGAGGATGTAGCATTATTATGGTTTACTCGCTTACCAGCAAGATCAATTTCCAGCTTCAGGGAGTTGAGTAAAAGGTTTGTGGAACAGTTCCACATCTATGCACAAAAGACGAAGAGTGTGATTGACTTATTCCTTGTTAAGCAACGACCAGGCGAGAGTTTGAGGGTGTATCTAGATCGTTTCAACCTGGCCGCTACTGAAGACAAAGATCCTCATGAGCCAACTGTTGTGACAGCCCTAATTGATGGGGTAGATAAAGACACGGAATTTGGGAGATATCTGGCCGGCAAGCCACCCCATACTAGAGAGTTATTCTACGAAAAAGCTAACGTACACTTACGCCGGGAGGAAGTGTATGCTAACCGAAAGGCAAAAATGGCCGATAAAGAGGAAATCCAGAGCAATGTCGCCATTAAGAAGACAGGAGACAGCTCGGGGAAGGTCGAGGTTAATGTCGGAAATCGGAATCAGGGTGGTCGTCAGTCAGGAAACAATGATAATAACAGTAATGGCAACAACCGGAAGAGGAATCGAGGGTACGACTCCCAGAGAAGGACTCGTCCCAGGTCTTTTGAGAGGTATACGCCAATAAACGATACTTTGGAGAATATCTTCATGGATTCGTACAACGTCCTCCAAAATAAAAGGCCTCCTCCCAGAGAGTCGACGGAGAAAGAGCGTGAAACGGGGAAGTTTTGTCTCTTCCATCAGATTCATGGCCATTCGACAAATGAATGCCGCCACCTAAGAGATGTAGTCGAGAGGCTCCTCCGAGAAGGAAAATTGGATGAATACAGAGTGACACCCAGAGGCAGGGGGCAAGCCGTACAGGCCCCAAATCAGAACCAGAATCAACCTGCTGTCAGGCCAACTGTCCAGCAAAAGGGAAAGGACCTTGTTATCAATACCGTAATCGGAGGGCTTTATCTCGTCGGACATGGTTCTAAGGCATTGGATCGGTATGTTAATGCAGCCAAGCAACACCTCGAGGTAGGGGAGTGTAGCAACCCTGAGAACGACGTCCCGGTAAAGCAACAAAAGATGATGTCCGACGATGTCGTTTTCCGTGAACGAGAAAGCATTGGAGTTCATGCTCCGACTGAAGATCCATTTGTAATCACAGTACCTATTGGCCCGGCTACTGTTCATAAAGTCTTGGTGGATAACGGGAGTTCCGTCAACATTCTTTTCAAAAAGACATTCGACCGGGATGAACCTCGAGATAAAAGACTTGAAGCCCTGTCAAGGATGGATCCGTGGATTTAATGGAGCATCCACCGCTCCAATGGGTTATGTAGAGCTACCAGTTACGCTTCGGGAAGGACAACGCCAGAGAGTGAGAATCCTTCCCTTCGTGGTTTTGAATATTGAATCACCCTATAATGCCTTCTTGGGCCGACCGGCCCTCGCAAAGTTTAGAGCCTGTATAGCCCCCTGGTGCTTATTATTGAAATTTCCTACGGAAGCTGGTGTTGGTATTGTCAGAGGAGATCAGGTTGCCGCACGAGCATGTTATGTTGCAGAGCTAAAGCTACTCTGCAATGGAGGGGACATAGAAACTAAGGGCGCTTCTCCCCCCGCAAGGGCGGAAACCTTATAGCAATTAAAGAAAATCACCGTAGGAGAGTCACCCAGAGAATTGCCCGAGGATATAGATCCCAGAGAGGACAAGGAACATTAGGACAGAATGGTGACTCCCAACGAGACAACTGTGGATGTACCGATCGATGATAATGACCCAGAGAAGGTCCTTAAGATTGGATCCCAGTTAAATTCGAATTTAGCTAAAGAACTGACAAATTTCTTAAAAAATAATTTGGATGTATTTGCTTGGACCCATGCAGACATGTGCGGTATATTCCATCAATCATGAGTCATTCATTAAGCATTAACCCTAAACATCCTCCGGTAAAACAAAAAAGGCGAATGCTGGGCCCAGAGAGGTCCGCTGCCTTGAAAGAAGAAGTTGGAAAGCTAAAAAGTAATGGATTTATCAGAGACTCAATCTCTCCAGACTGGATTTCAAATCCAGTCCTGGTAAAGAAGGCCAACGGGAAGTGGCGAACGTGTATCGATTTCTCGGATTTGAATAAAGCCTGCCCAAAAGACAGTTTTCCGTTACCCCCGATCGATCAGTTGGTGGACTCAACGGCGGGCCATGAACTTTTCTCCTTTATGGATGCTTATTCAGGATATAACCAGATTCCAATGCACGTCCCAGATCAAGAACACACTAGCTTTATTACGGATTTGGGATTATATTGCTATGTGGTAATGCCCTTTGGCTTGAAGAATGCAGGCGCTACATATCAACGGTTAGTGAACAGAATGTTCTATAACCAGATTGGGAAAACAATGGAAGTATACGTCGACGACATGTTGGTTAAGTCCAGGCAATCCTCCAATCACACTACGGACTTGGCAGAGATGTTCAGCATTCTTCGAGAGTACGGGATGAAACTCAACCCAACAAAATGTTCATTCGGGGTCGCCTCCGGAAAATTCTTGGGATTCATCGTTAGTTCTCGGGGGATTGAGATTAATCCAGACCAGATCGCAGCAATTAGAGATATTCAGGAACCTAGGCAGATTAAAGATGTGCAAAGCCTTGCAGGGAAAATAGCCGCACTAAGCAGATTTATCTCCAGGGCTACGGACAAATGCATCCCATTCTTCGAATTAATAAAGCGAGGAAAACGCCACTTCAAATGGACGCCCGACTGCATGGAAGCGTTTCAGAATCTGCTGAGACACCTGGAGAAACCTCCGATATTATCTAAGCCGTTGGATCACGAGGACTTATTCGTGTACTTGGCAGTGTCGTCCCACGCGATCAGCTCAGCATTGGTAAGAGAAGAATATAAAGTTCAAAGACCTGTGTATTACGTGAGCAAAAAATTGACGGCAGCAGAGCGTAATTATCCAAGGATAGAAAAGTTGGCGTATAGTTTGCTGATCGCCTCTAGAAAGCTTCGACATTATTTTCAGGCTCATCCCATTACCGTATACACTGATCATCCACTCAAGCAAGTTCCACAGAGACCAGAAGCATCTGGAAGACTACTCAAATGGAACATTGAGTTAAGCCAATTTGATCTGAACTTTCAGCCCTGGCGGCCAATACGGGGGCAAGTGATAGCCGACTTCATAGCAGAGTTTACTGTCCCGGAGGAAGATATAGCAAACGAAGAAGTTGACCCCTCAAAATTACTTCTTGACCCCAGTGCCTGGAGATTGTATACTGATGGCGCTAGGAATGACAAGAGATCCGGCGCTGGAGTAGTGCTTGAAACTCCCGAGAAATGGCTGATATTCTATGCTATCCGGATGGAGTTTCACGCCACTAACAACGACTCCGAATATGAAGCCCTGATAGCCGGGCTAAGGATCGCAAAGGAGTTGGAAATCACAAAGCTGGACATCTTTTGCGACTCCAAGTTAGTTGTGAACCAGGTTACTGGAAAATTCCAAGCCAAAAGTGCAAGATTGATTTTATACTTGAAGAAAGTGAAGGAGTTGCTGAACGACTTCGATCACTACAGCATATCTCATATTCCACGATCAGAGAATCAACAGGCGGATAAGTTTGCAAAGATGGCTAGTTCCGACGATCCTGAAGAGATCGGGCTAGCCCCAGTCGAAGTACTTCGGTCTCCTAGTATAGATCAGATGGAAATTGATTCGGTACTAGAGATGGAACCAGAAAGGGAGTCATGGATGACCCCTCTAAAGAATTTCTTGATGAATGGAATGCTTCCGACCAAGAAAAGCGAGAGGCGTAAAGTAATTCGTAAAGCTGCCCGATACGTTCTACAAGGCGGAGTTCTTTACAGACAGGGATTTTCAATGCCTCTTCTCTGGTGTATAGCTCATGACGACATCAAGCGTGTGTTGTAGGAGGTACATGAAGGTGAATGCAGCAATCACACTGGAGGGCAAACATTGGCGAATAAGGTGTTGCGGCATGGTTATTTCTGGCCTACCATAAATAAGGATGCGGCGAAATACGCACGACGGTGTGATGCGTGCCAGAGATTTTCAAAGATACCTAGAGCACCTCCTAATCAGTTAAAAACAATGACGAGCCCATGGCCTTTCGCTATGTGGGGAATTGATATCATCGGAAGTCTCCCAATAGCTAGGGGCGGAGCGAAGTTCGCTATTGTAGCCGTAGATTATTTCACTAAGTGGGTCGAGGCTGAGCCACTGACTACAATCACAACCAAACGAGTGATCAATTTTGTTGTTAGAAACATCTTCTGTCAATTTGGGATTCCAAAGATTGTTATAACGGATAACGGAACTCAGTTCGATAGCACTGAATTTAGAGACTTCTGCCAGAAATACCACATTGAGAAACGGTACACCTCTGTGGCGCACCCACAATCGAACGGACAAGTCAAAGCGGCAAATAAAGTGATTAAGTCCATTCTAAAAAGAAGACTTAAGCGGGCCAGAGCCATGTGGGCTGATGAATTACCCTTAGCACTATGGGCCTACAGGACAACGTATAAATCGGCAACAGGACATACCCCCTTCTCCCTTGCTTTTGGAGCAGAAGCAGTCATCCCGGTTGAGATAAAAGTACCTTCTCACCAAGTGACTTATTACGATCCGATGACCAATAACGAATTGCTCCTTGAATCCCTGGATATGATCGAAGAAAAGAGGGACGAAGCAGACCTGCGTGCCTTGAGATGCAAACAACAGGTCGCCCGATACTACAACAAAAAGGTTCGAGCCCGAACCTTGGAACCCGGAGACTTGGTTCTGAAGCGTGTCTTTCCAGCCCCAACTCATATGGGTGCGAAATGGGAAGGACCGTACTCCATTCTGTGCAAGCTTGATAATGGAACCTTGAAGCTAGCAACCGTAGATGGAAAGGAAATCCCCAGAGTGTGGAATGCCCAACATTTACGGCCGTACCTAACGTAAAGATGTCAGATCTGTTCTTTTGCTTTGTTAAGAACCATGTACAAGGCACGACTTGCCTAGAATAGTCCGATTTCTTAAAGCAAAAAATTATAAAGTGGACGTAGGTCATGATTCGACCGAACCACTATAAAAATATTGTGTGTCGTTTACCTTTATTGCACTATTATTTATCTGCCTTTCTATTTTTAGGGAAATTGCTATGAATCATGCAACGATCACAGAAGCATATAACCATAGGTGCCTTTCATCAGAATGGAATGCAATCACCAGTCAAAACTCTGAGGGTGCGATAAAGTAAATCATATCATTGATAGCGCTCTATCTCTCCAGAGCAGAGAGAGTATAAAAGCGTCTCCGATTGAGCGTTGAGAAAGAGCTCTTGCCCCACTGAAGGATCGGGGAGCGATTGAACTGCTGAGCTCGAACTCTAACTCTCCAGAGCAGAGAGAGTATAAAAGCGTCTCCGATTGAGCGCTGAGAAAGAGCTCTTGCCCCATTGAAGGATCGGGGAACGATTGAACTGCTGAGCTCGAACTCTAACTCTCCAGCGCAGAGAGAGGGTATAAAAGCGTCTCCGATTGAGCGCTGAGAAAGAACTCCTTCCCCGCTGAAGGAACGGGGAGCGACTGAACTACTGAGTTCAAACTCTAACCTCGGCGGCCGCCAGGAGAGTATAAAAGAGCCTATGATTAAGCACTGAAAGGTGCCGGAAATTCAGCACCACAAGGATAGTTATCTTATTAAAATTTTCTAAGTCCCCCATATTCAGAAATAGGGGGCAACATGCGAACAATGCTAATCAATCTTTAATAAGCCCTGTTTAAGCGCTACGTTAACGATTGATTGGGGGCCATATACATATACACATGAAACTTGATGCAGCACAAAAAATTTAAAATTTTTCTTTCTGTTGCTTGACTGATTTGCAGTTATAATCAGATAATCTATCACTAAGCATGAAAAGTTTATTGAATGCAGGTACACGATGATGCAAAAAGAGATAAACTTTTATTTATAAACTTCAAGCCTACAAAGTGAAAAACAACCTAAAAAACAAAATGAGGGCCAGTCTCATAATTACATTTCCTGGCCAGTGGGAAGCCTAAAGACAAAATATAAACAAGCGAAAGTATCCTATTTACGCTTGGACTTTTATCCTGTTTCTGCTTCTCCAGCTTCGCCTTGTCAGTTTCGGATTGATCACCCTTCTTTCTTTTCCTTTTGTCTATAAGAGGAACGTCCGACTCATCAGAAGACTCCTCCACCACCTCCTTTCTCTTTCTTTTATCAGTGAGGGAAGCTGGGAAATCATCAAGGTTCGCAAAATGAAGCTGTTTGCTGATGGATTTGGGCTGGAGTTTCAAAACCAACCCAGTTTTGGGATTAAACTCCGAGATAGGGGCTATGTTCAAAGGCTCTTGTCCCACCTTCTTTAAAGCCAGCTCCTTTTCCTGCCTAGCTTTTCTGTTAGCCAAGGTTTCGTCGTCATCGTCTTCGGCTTCTTTGGTGCTGATGATATCCTCCTCATCCTCTACGTGGCGCCTATCCATATCTTTCAAGGCCTCGATGGTTTCATCATCCTTGGGAGCATCAGCACTGGGTGTCAGGACGCCCTTCTCTGCTGTTGTACCCTCGGCCTGCTTCGGTATATCAACACAGGCGCTAGGCGAGACGACAATCTTCTCCGCCTCTTTCCTTTTCTTGACATCCTTGTCGACGGGCTCGCCACCTGTATTACAGGGAACACATGTTATTAATTCGATTGGTTGCTCTACCAGACGACGACAATTCACAATTGCTTTGACAAATTGTGGGGAAAAAGGGAGATACCTTCCGCCGATCCTCCATCTAGGCTAGCTGCAGAAGCTCCGACAACCACAGGAGTTAGGCCCAAAGGAATTAATGGATCATCAGGATGGTATTCCTCAACTCCGGAGGCCTTGGGCTCTACAGCTGAGCTCGAACCTTCGTTAATCTTGTTTTTGCCCTTAGTCAGGGCCCTCTCCTTCTCCATTTCTTCTTGAATTAGACGACAGCCTTCTGCCAGATCCTCGGGCTCATTATCCCTTAGAATGGTCTTCATCAGTTCATCTTCGTCAATCTCTTCAACTCCTAATCTCTGCTTCTCACCCTCGACGATGGCATCCCATAAGTTGGCTAAAGTAACGTGATAGTCCGGGATCCACGAGATGTTACGGGTTTTAAGGACGTGGCCGAGGAAGTCAAATATCATCTCTTCAAACCCTTCGATATCCCTTTCTCTCTCGAGGAGTTTGTTGTTAGAAGCAGTAGCCATCTCAATGGCACTTTCTACATTCTTTTCAGCGAGAGCCGCGCGCCTCTCCGCATCCGCAACTTGATCATTTAAAATTACCTTCTCCACTTCAGCCAAAGCTAGACTTTCTCTCAGACTTGCTTTTTCTTCCTCCCAAGCAGCTCTCTCGGCTTCGAAATGGCCCTGTGCCGTCTTCAACTCAATGTTGGCCATTTTAAGATCTTCTACCTCCTTCTTTAAGGCCATTTTCTCTTGACTATTTGAGTCAAGTTTAGAATGAAAGCGTTTCTTAGCATTCTCCAATCCAGTCTTATAATTTTCAGCCTCTCTCCGCGCTAAGGTAAGTTGGGATTGAGCGTCTTCCAAGCCCTTCTCCATCTTTGTCCTAGCCCTTTCATTGTTATCAATCTTCACCTTGGATCTATGTGCTCCCATCTCAAGCGTTCGGATGATCTCTGAAAGATTAACCGCATGTTTCTTCATCACTTCATACTGTCTGGCTACATGGCGAATGTGCCCGACGACTTCATTATCCCAGTTCCTAGGGACTGGTTCCAAGGCTGGAACAAACGTCATCCTTTCGAAGAAGATGTTGGGGTATTGTTCCCGCAACTTTTCCAGCCTACCTTGAGTCTTGGGACCATGGATGTAATCTCGCGACCCGGGGGCAACCAACTCTTGCTGGCTGGAAGGGACAATGTCACTTCTCTCCTTTTCAGAATCTTTGATTGGATCCTTGCTTTTATCCTTGGGCTCGTAGTGTCTTTTTGACGACCTCCCGTGAGAGGGTGCACTCTTCGGAGGAGTTAACTCTTTAGGAAGTTGTTTTCCCCCTGCAGGAGGTATCGGATAACTGGGAAGCTTGCCAGAAGTCGATTTTGGTGGAGACCGGGATTGCGAAGAAGTAGGCTTGTGAGAAAGGCCGCGAGCGCTCGGGATTCGGATGAAGACTGGGTGTGCCTTCACGAAGAGAGCGATAAGAATAAGACCGCCTGCGAGACATCTTTCCTGCAAAGGAGAAAAGAGCATATTAAAACCTTGAATACTGTTGATATAAAAGTGTGGGGTCAGGCAGTGCGTGTGATTTGTGCATCCCATATAATTCCCCCTAACAGACCCGGGCCTGAAGTCAGGCTCATCTGAGTAGTTTCTTGTCCTCCAATTGGAACGGTGGTCTCCTCGGAAGCAGGGAAAAATGGCTCCACTTCAAAGTCCCCCTCTGTGTATACATCATCGGGCAAAGGAATTTTCCTCAGCTCTTTAAATAGCTGTTCTTCTGTCAAATCATCGGGAGCAGCAGGTTCGGTCGGAAGAGAAGTCCTTGAGGGGAAACCCCTCGGAGATACTGGGATTTCCTTGGACTTGTCACCACGGGCCTCATCTCCTCTATATATGTTCAGGTCCTCGTCGTCCTGGATGATTATCGGGGAAGGACTCTTACGGAATTTAGTTGTTTCTGCTGCCCATGATGTTCCCTCTCCCTCCGTTGGGGGCACGTATTTGTAAGGTTTACCGCCCGCACCAAGTCCAAACCTTATATCCAGAAGGCGATGCTTATGAAGATTCTCATCAGTGATGCACTTCTTGATCCTTAGAAAATCGGATCTGCTTTGTAGAAGAATAGACAATCGATTATTGTATACCAAGCCTTCCGTCTTGGGAAAAACGTGATCTGCTTAAAACACAAAAGAAGGGGTGATGTTAATGCTTCGATTTCTTAAGCAAGGTATTCAGTCAAAAGATTAAAGTTTACTTGATTTAAGCCATCTTCTTGAGCACCCAGCCTGTCTCTTTATATAGAACCAATCAAACTTGGGATCCCCTATATTGTTGTATCCGTCATACAGAACCTTCCTATTCGCTACCAATTCGAAGAAAGAGAAATTTGGGGATGCCGAGGAGCGATGCTTGAAAAGATAAAAGAATTTTAAATCTTTAAATGTAAGCTCGGTATGCAGGATTTCCGCGTATGCAATATATAGAGTGTATAGAGCTGCGTAGGCGTTGGGATGGAGCTGCATCGGAGCGATACCCAATCGTTTTAAGGTCTCAATGACGATTGGAGGAAACGGAGGAATAGCTCCTACCCAGCACATGAGCCGGCTGACTGTCATATATCCTTCCGGAGCTAAGTGAGGTCTATCTTCGCTGCCGGGTGTCCTCACGTCATCCCAGGGGATCCCGTGTCTCAGGCAAATTCTCTTAAGCTTTATGTCATCGAGTTTGGAAGCTAAAGAATCAGTAAATTTATCTATCCCAAGTGCATCAGGAATCTCGTCAGGAGCTCGACCGTCTACTTCAGACTCCTCGTCAAGTGAAGTACTTTCAGATGGATCTGATTCCGTTGCCTCATACTCGGATCCAAAATCCTTGCCCCTTGGGTTAGTTGGAGGGACCTCAGGGTTATGGTGCTCAGACACCTCGGGGTCTGTCTCTGTGTTAGATCTTGAAGAGGAGTGATTATCCGACATTACTGTTTAGGCGATTAAACATGAGAAATAAGATTAAAACTACCCATCCCCCTGTGTGTGCAAGTGCCAGTGTGTGCTTGTGCGTGCATTAAAGAAAGGTACAAAGGTCAACAAAATCATCGAGACATTGGTCGTTGTTCAATTGGTAGATTATGCATTTGTTCAATCCGGAATGTTCGTCTCAAGGGCTCTAACCTAACTGTTTATCGATTTGTTAGAGTTGCATCATATTATTTAGTCAGCGTGTGCATCAAATCGTTCGTCAGTCGGATCGCAGGGCAGGTTCGGATCGCGACATGTGGACGGATCGTGGTGAAGGACTCGGTACGCGGAAGGGTACTAGATCATGGAAAGGCTTCGAATCGTGAAGCGCACCAATTCATCCAGACGGATCGCGATGGTATCTTGGCGATCCGCATCGCCCCCCATCCTCCACGACCCGAAGCTCCAGTATCTCCACGATCTGACACTCGCGTCTAGTTCCCCACGAACCGTAGCCTTTGCCGTTTCCGCGATCCGATCCACTAGCCAAATCAACATTCCAGTTTCGTTCCCTCTCCCCTCGCCTCACCATCGCTTCGAACTCGGGCCTCGCCCACGAACCGACCTGGTCATCCCTTCCTTCTTCTTCGTCAACTCTCCTCTTCATCCTTAAATCCATGGAATCGCACCAGGCACGCTCGCGATTACTATCATCAAATCCTACAAAACTTCGTTGTCTCCACTCTCTAAACCAGTGCGAACACGATAGAAACTAAAGAAAAGCTGTTTAATTACCTTCTTAAAGTTTGAAATCGGTTGGAGATTGGGAAATCAAAGTTAGGGTTTTCTCTCAAGAAAATTGGCGGCGGCTGCGAAAGAAAAAAGAAGAGTGTAACACCCCACCTCCGCCAGGGTGGCTCTTGCAAGCACTCTGACTTTGGAGGGGCGTTTGAATCAGGTAAACATGCATAATGATATATCAAGGCAGAACAAGAACTTATGTATATATGTAAACAGAGTAAACAAGATAAATAAAACAGCGGAAGATTTCAAACTATTTCAAACCAAGTCTGGTACAACATAATGTTAACTTTCCAAATACACAAGTCTAGATAAAAACAACATCAACTGAAAAACTGAAATACATAAGTACTATCCCCAAAATAAGTGATAACCATAGCTAGCTTCATATCAAGATCGTACATGAGCTAAAATCCCACAAGCAAGCGATCAGAAAGCCAAGCTAAGCTCCAATATTCCCACCCTGAGAACCTGGGGGGGGGGGGGGGGGAACGGAAGAAAAGAGGCGAAAGAAAACAGGTCAGTCAAAAAGACTGAGTAAGCCCTACTACAATCAATGTAAACTGATAAAGTTAACTGGCATGAGAAGCAGGGATGGACATAAGGATAATTACATACTAGCATGGTGAATATCTAACAGATAGTTCAAAGGGGTCATCACATAATCAAGGTGAAGTTTTTCACCACAGGTGTACCAGCATTCTAACAAGTTATGTATAAACAAGAATTTATCCCTTGGCCTAAACTTGGCCCAATATCAGGTGTTGGCCTAAGTCAAGATCCAACTTCTTAGTACCAATACTAGTATAACAGGATTAGGTGTTACCCTAATGTCTACGTCGAAACAGGACGGAACAGAATGGTCCATAGATAAAGTTCGGGAAAAATGGGCTTTTACCACCCTAACAGAACAGAGTACAGAAACGGAATACTACAATTAGGTGTACACTAGTAGTGGGCCTAACAAAACAGACGGTACCACGCAGACACAGATGGGTGTTACCACCCAACAAAACAGACGGTACCAACAGAATCAGACAGAGCTAAGTGTACCCTAAATCCTACCCAAGCGATCGGCTCCCTAATACATAAATACCCTATGTCGGCCCCACGATAGGGTGTATCACTCCCTAAAGTGACAACCAATTGGCATAGGCATATTTACAGATGTCACGGCGTCTTACATCCTCAGAAGCAGGCCGGGATCCATGCACGCACATGACCCGGTTGGAACGCACCATCAACACCCATCGCCATTATCAGAATGAACCACTTATAATTAGTTCAGTAAGCGTGCCCGGACCCTACCTACAGTTGGGTCAAAGTTTTGATACCAGAAAGGGTTACTGACTAATATGGGTCCCAAACAACAGATGACACAAGTATTCCCCCTTGTGTCCCCAGACTATCAGATTCAGATTAACTTATTAACAGAGTTCAGACATACCAGGTTCAGACGATCAGTTTTCAGACTAACGGATCAGATAACAGATTTACAAACTTGCCTAACTTGGTGTGGGTCCTACAGATCCGCAAAACAGGTTCGTTTAATTTATCAATCAAGTTAGTTTATCCAGACCAGGTATCAAATCGGTTCTCAGCCTTATCAAATTACTGAGTTGGATTGGTTAAGTATAGTTCAACTTAACCCCGTTAAATTACCGAGTTCAGATTGGTTAAGTGTAGATTAACTTAACCCTAACCACTAGTCGTATTTTACGGTTAAGTGTCATTAAGAAATCAAGCCCGGATTCGCTTAACCTACCCATTCATATCAAATTGGTTAAGTGTCATAAATCAAATTTACTTAACCTTATCATGTAGCATTAATTAATTTAATGCACCTTAACCTCTCACATTAGACCTCGTTGTGGTTACTAGTTAAGTCGGGCGGGTCCGGGTAGCTTTACACCACAACCTAGTCTAACCTCGGGTTCAAGCACAACTTGACCAACTTCTCACATTGGGTCCTATTGTTTGTAGCCACTAGTTAAGCCGGTTGGTTCCGGGTAGATTTATGCTACAAACTCAACCCAACCTCGAGTTGGCCACACTTATATTTTCTAAGTGTCATGTCCATTATGTTTCCAAAACATATTACACGTTTTTTCAAGAATTTGGGTAGACCTAACTTAATAGGTAAATTCCCAATGGGTAGACCTAACTTAATAGGTAAATTCCCAATCTTATGTTTTTATGTCTTTTAAGTTTACCCAACCCCAAACACAATCCCATCGCTTACATATCGCAATAGCGCATAAAGGATAGAAAGAGGGAACTTGGCATAATCATGACATAAAGGTGTTGAAGCCACAAGTTCAACATGGTGGCATATGAAATGTACACGTGTTCATATACTTGCATATTACATTTTTAGGCCTCAAAAGCATGCATAAAACCAAACTTAGCATATTGGTGATACATGGTGATAAATGACATGTAGAAATGGCCATAAATTCGCATTTAGCCTCACATGCAAGTTATCATAAGAGATATGATAACTTACATGTTGCCAAAATGCAACCTTTAGCATAAAGCTTGAAGCTTTAAGCTCATAAACCCAAGATAAGCTTGCATAACATGATAACAAGAACAAAAGGATCAACCCAAACTTGCATAACATAACTTGCATATCATATGACAAACTTGCATATCAAACTTGCATAACATAACTTGCATATCATATGACAAACTTGCATATCAAACTTGCATAACATAACTTGATGAACTTGCATAACACATCATAGTAAACTTGCATAACACATCATAGTAAACTTGCATATCATAATAATCAAACACAACTTGCATCATTCATTAACTTTAGAGTTTAAGTATGAAAGTAGAAAAGGGCTTACAATGCTTATGAAGACACAAAAATATGACAAAGCCCTTATGCAATCATAAAACCCAAATATGAAGCTCCAAATCAATAAAAACCCTTGCTTTATGATGTAAAGATTGTAACTTGACTTGAATGCAAGCTAATAATGCTCATTTAAACTTGAAATCACTAGAATGAACATGAATCTCTCATAGGAATAAGCTTAGAGATTTTTAAGAGAGAGTGGAGGCCATGAGAGGAGTAATTTTGCCATAGTTTAGTTGCATGAATGAATATTAATGATTTAGGGGTAGGTTAGGGGCTTATTTATAGAGATTAGGATTAGTTTTAGACCCTTAGATTAACCCTAGGTTAGTTTAGGTCCGTCAGATTTCATCCCAAGCCCTCCAACCCAGCCCAAAACTCAACCAGGTGCACCCAGGCCAGAATCAGCCGACAGGGCAAGTCGACAGCCCTGTCGACTGCCAAGTCGACAGGCATGTCGACAGGCAAGTCGACAGCCCTGTCGACAGCCAAGTCGACTTGGCTGGGCGGGAGTTTTCCCGCCTGGCCCCATTTCTGCATGTTTCGAAATTCAAATTTCCCGAAAACTTCTTTGGGCCTTAACCGGGTCATACGGACTCCGATTTACAAAATTTCGGACTCTATTTCGCGTATTTTTCCGAGACGGACGCAATGGCATAGCCTGTTTCCCTTGATTCAGATTTATAAATTAAATTCTGCCTCGATTTACGTTATAACAGGTTATCAGAAATACGGGTTGTTACAAAGAGGAGAAGAATGAGGGTGAGGATCGATTTATATAGGCAAAGGGGCGACCGTTAGTCTCCCCCTTTTTGTCTTATTCGATCCGTGAAAATAGGCGAGCCGCGAACCAAAAGCCCACCACGTCTCGAAGAGAAGCCCGTCTCGTTCCATGAAGAGGCCCAAATGCTCACCAAAGGACGAGACGTACAACTTGCTAACGGACCGTGACTCGCACATGCGATCCGAACCGATAAATGACCGACAGGAATGAAAATTCAAAAATGCACCTGGTAGATTCGATGATGAAGACTCTGAAAGATCCCAGAAAAGAATTGTCCAATAAACAGGGAAACTATTAAAGATTTATCCGGTATTTATAGCGAGCAAAGAGACATCTTTCCGTAAGTGATATGGCCTTTCGGATAGACGCTACCACTGATTTACATCTCTTTATAAAAAGACTTTTCTATAGTTTCGAAGCATGTTCCATCATCGATAAAACATACTTCGAGGGGGCAAAATGTTGGCTAGCTTTTTGACCAAGCCACCAAGGTTCACTCACAAGAAGAAAGTATGAAACTGCGTTCCTTAAGTCCATGAAAGATCGGATCGCACTAGAGGGTCGCCCCTCACGGATCGCCCCCATTGCATCGGATCGCCCCCCATCGGATCGCCCCCATTGCATCAGCGATCCGACTACTTCTACACGACTCGATCCGTATATACACTACTACCCAGCACAGACCGATCCGATCCCCGATGCACAGCGAAGCCTCTGACCTGTTCAAGCACGAGCTAGTCTTCGGCGATCCGAGATGCACGGATCCAGCGACACGTGTCCCCAACTGTCACTTTGACCAATTCATCCTCCTTGCTCGATCCGATATTTAAGGGGATCGCGACACCTGTCCACAACAGCTAATTTGACTAATTCTTCATCAAGTGCAATACGATCCGATATTCTCGGGATCTGTGCCACGTGTGACCGCGATCCGCCTAACAAAATCAGCTATAAATAGCCCAGAGTTTGGCATTTTTCAGGATCTTTTGGCAGTATTGAGCACTGATTCCGCCATTACTGTCATACCACTATTTCTTGTCAGTTTTGTTACGAGATTACTGAGAGAAATTACAATTGTAAAAGTGAGTTTGAGAGAAATCATTGATTGTACTAGCATTCAAAGTATAATCGATAACATATAAAGTGGACGTAGGCTCGTTAACGCCGAACCACTATAAATTCTGTGTGTTTTCTGCTTTTTTTTCATTCTCCAGATATAATTCTTTACGAATCAGAACAATTTGGGTGTTGGGTCCAAATTTTGATCTAACAACTACTGTATTTTATTCTCCACCTTTTTCAATTGTAAAGTATTATACTCTAATTCTCGAAAGTGTTGTTGCACTTTTGAAACCGTGGACACGTGCGTTGGTTGAACGTTGCGTGGATCAATTAATGGGATGAAGGCCTAATAGAAAGTTTGACCCATTTTTAATATATATATATATATATAAGGCACGCTCTATGGCACCCCAATTTCGTGGCACCCCATTTGCACCTGAATTGTAGCCACTCATTTATACTTAAATATGTTAGTGGGAAGAGAGAGAGAAAGAGAGAGAGTTAGTGGAACGAGAGAGAATGAGGAATATGTGGTGGAAATTAGGGGGCTAAAGGGGTGCTACACTATTTGGGGTGCTCGTGATCTTATCCCTATATATATACATACACATGTTTGTGTGTGCACACACACGCACACATACATACATACATATATACATACATACATACATACATACATACATACATACATATATACACACACACACTATAATCCAATAGAAAAATAGAAGTACATCTGCTGATTTTTTTTTTATAACTATATATATTTGATCATATATTTATTTATGAAGATATTTGATATACATCTATATTTTGCTATGAAGAAGGAAATTGAATTCATGCCTCTATATTTTGATAGAGATTTTGACATATGGAAATGGTCATCAAGTACTGACTTCAATTTAAAAGATGCATGGAATGCAAGCAGAATATCTGAACCTAAGATGGAGTGGCACAAAGTGATTTGGGACAAAATTTTCCCCCCAAAAGTGTCACATACGACATACAAAATTATGCTAAATCGCCTTCCCACTAGGGACAGGCTGTTTAATTGGGGTATTATTCAAATCAACAGTTGCGTCCTATGCGATAATAATGTTGAGACCCACCAACACTTATTCTTCCAGTGTAACTTTACAAGGGAAATACTAGGATTCATCAATCAGAAATACATGACAAACACACAAGACGAAAGCTTTCAAAACATAATAACTCACCTGAGCTTGAATTGGGCGAACATAGATGCTAAAGTAAAAGAGTACGGCATTTGCATAGTTACTGCTTGTTGGTGGATATGGAAGGAGAGGAATAGGCGCATTTTTCAAAACAAAAGGAAATCAGCGACTGAGATTACAAAGCTAATTGAATTTGATGTCAATTTGATTCTACGCACAAGGGGGAGAAGACTTACTACATCTGAGGTAACACTACTACCTCGTACTGGAGTAGTGGATCGAGCGGATGCGCGGGAACCTCGTTCAGCAGTTGAAAGCCTAGAGCCGCCATGAATTGATCGTTGAAGATGAAGTTGGCCGCCATCCCTAATTTGGCAAGTTGCGGTTAAAAATAAGTAATGTATTTAATTAAAGCCACGTTTGTTTAATCATTCCTATTGTATGTGCTGTCGAAACTTGATGCGCATCTCAATTAGGCTGAAATAGGCCTTAATAAAATATACCCAATTTCAAAAAAAAAAAAAAAAAAATATATTTGATATACATCTTCCTAAATCAAATATATTACACACACACACACACACACACATATATATATATATATACACATACATATATATATATACTATAATCGAATAGAAAAATAGAAGTATATTTGCTGATTTTTTTTTTATAATTATATATATTTGATCATATGAAGATATTTGATATACATCTTCCTAAATCAAATATATTACTTATACCTTACATATATATATATATATATATATAAATAAATATATATATATATAGAGAGAGAGAGGCAGGTTCAATAATACCTCAAACAGTGGAGCACCCCTATGGCCTCCCTATTTTTCACCATACATTCTCCCTCTCTCAACTTCCACTCATTCTTTCACCTCCCACTAACTTAAACTAATATAAATGGGTGGTGAAATTCAGGGGGGCCAAATGGGTGCTGCATTTTCGGGGTGCTATTGAAAGCTTTCCATATATATATAATATATATACACACACTATAATCCAATAGAAAAGTAGAAGTATATTTGTTGATATATTTTTCATAACTACATATATTTGATCCTATATTTATTTATGAAGATATTTGGTATGCATCTTCTGTGATGACCGCCCATAACCCCCGCACTAAACAAGAGGAATAATGCGCTGAAAGGCGTGCCAGGCTGCTATGGACGATCATCATAGTAAGTGAACACATCGAAACATGTCGTAGAACTCACAGCGCAAGGATAAAATATATTAGAACATATACAACAGGTGATAGTAATGAGGTATCATATAGCAAACTTTTTGAAACTCTTTCAACATCCAGAAAGATTATCCAACTGATATCCAAGTTTGTACATAAGGCCTCACTACAACTCTCAAGCAACTCAAACAGCGGAAACAGAAATACTAGATAGAATAAAACTGGTACGCCAGCCTCCTGCTCGTCATCGCTCAACTTCCTCGTATCACTAAGCTCCATTACCTGTAACCTGCTACTTAGTCTGCCCATCCACAACCGGATGAACAGCCCAAGGTAATAAGAGGAGACATAAAACCTTGAGTCAGACAATAGTCTTAGTGAGCGATAATACAGCTAACAAACTTCAACAAGAAAGCATATGAGAATGGGTAAATGAACAACTTATCTACCCACATCACCAGAGAAGAACTCAACCTTATCTTCCCCACATCGGACAGTGATAGCCTTTACACCAAGCATTTCAACCATTAATCCATAGAAACCAGAACAACCATTTATCCATGGAAAACAGAAACAACCAGCAATAGCAATCATGGCATCGAGATTAAATATATCTCATGTAAATCATCCTAGTCGAATTCAACATCCCTCGAATACAAGCCCCAGAGGCCGAAACCAATATCAGACAAGCACTCAAGGAACATCTACTTCGATGTTGGATAACCCACGTGAGATGGCACAAGCAAAACATCCAGCATTCATGACAGACTCTGGCTATCACCGCCAATCCTGCTTCGAAATCATCACTATCGTATGACGGCCAACCTTACCATATGTCAAGGGCTAATAGTAACCCCAGTTCTAGCATGAACTCCATATGCCCAACCTTGGCAATGTCCAACCTTGACACTAGGCCTCTCCCCAACCAGAAAGACCCAGGGTACTCGACCAACAACCGGTCTTTTGGGCCTTTCAACGATACCCATCGTACCCCTGCTTTGAGCCTGCTAGAACTTACGACAACGATGACTTCTCGGCCTTCGCATCTCTAATCGTCCAACCTTGACGATGTTTCATAGCTCAAGCAACCTTCTCAAGCAGCCATTATCCACCAACTCACGACCTTTGAGTTGTCACCGCATTCGTTGTTCCACCTTGATCAACAAACACATTCACCACTTCGAACCTTCCTACTTGAATCACCTCGAAGTCACGCCTTCACCGAACCAAAACACATCACTGCGCTGCGGCTAGGGTTCGGGGGGTTTCCCCCGAAAAATATTTTTTTCAGACCTTTTTGGTTCGTACCCGAGTCGTACCCGAAAACGTACTTTTTCAGAAAACGACCATGCCAAAACCGACCAGAACCTTGCTCCAGAATGACCAGCCAAAAACCGACCAGCCTTTCTCCAGAACGACCCGGCTCCATGCAGCTTTGGACCGACCCCGTCAAAACCGACCAGGATATGCTTCTATCTGACCGACCAGGATTTGCATCCATCTGACCGACCAGCTCCTTCAGACCGACCAGGTGAAACCGACCAGCTCCACCAAATCGACCAGCTCCTCCAGATCGACCAGCTTCTCCAGAGCGACCAGCTTCTCCAGAGCGACCAGGCTGAAACCGACCAGCTGCTCCAGGACGACAGTCAAAACCGACCCCGATGCCTCCATTCCAACCAACCAGCTCCCTGACTTGCTCCCCAAGCCATAACGTGACCGACCACCTCAGTCCAGACCCTTCTGGACCGACCAGAGCCATCAGACCGCCTCAACCGACCCGACTAGCTCCAAAACCGACCAGAAACCTGCACAGCTCCATTTCGACTTCGATTTCGACCTAAACTTCGCCAAACGACGAATCCGACAAAATCGGCTCATCCAATTCATCCAAATGCAATCACAAACATGTTATGCAACCAACAATATCATCAATCTAACAATTTCCATCAAAACACATAAATTTCCCAAAACATGATAAGTGAATCATATGAACATAAAAACGGATCTAACTTGCATAATCTTGAGAAAAATCATAAAATTTACCATTTAAATTATCTAGATCAGATCCTAAGGTGATTCATATATAAAATGGACTTAGCATGATGTGGATCTAAGGAAAATAACATGGAAATGATGAAATTAACATCCTAAAACCCATATACTTGCATGAATCCGAATGAGAGATGTAAATCACTCACCAATTCTTCAAATCGATGCAAAAACAATGAAATATGATTCCGATCAGCAAGCAACTTGCACAAAACCCTTAGATCCGATGAAATTCCATTTCAATCGATGTTGATCTAGCCTCTTATGGTGTAGATCTTCGATTTCCCTCCTTGGATTTTGGATTTTTAATGGTGGAAAGATGTTTGAGGAAGAAGGAGATCAAAGCCTCCCCATAAGAGAATGGAAAATGCCAACCTTTCTCCATACCCCTTACCCCCTATTTATAGTCTCCACCCACCCTCTAATGGGCCTTCTCCAAATCAGCCCATTAGCCTTCCAAAACCTGAACAGCCAACTGAAAAACCTTAAAACAGCGATTTCTCCCAAACCGCTGAACCAAATCCTTAATGTAACCACTCTACGGAAAGAGAATCATCAATTCCTTTCCAATGGCACAGGTCTCACCCTCTGATTCGACCTGAGTCAAAAGTTATGCCCTGTACAAGACTGACAGGGGCAAAATGGTCACAAACAAAATCGGTAAAAATTATGGACATGTCACACATCCCCATAAGCAACATATCAAAAGATGAGAATGATCCAACCCTCGGGGAATAAAATAAAAATATTTTACGATCTTCCGATACGTAAAATGCGGGCTGTTACATCTTCCTAAATCAAATATATTACTTTCTATAGTTAATTAGTTGACTAATATATAAAAAATATATTATGTTGCATATCTTTAACGTGGTTGTGCCCTTCTGTTGTTGTTATAATAATCAAATACTAAAGGCAATTTAAATTAACGTGTACGTAACATTAGTTTGTGGCACTACTTAATTTTTCTTAGGTCGTTCATATTAATTTAGCATTTATATGATCAAAACAAATTCAAATTATAATCAGTCGCTACGTTATCTTTTTCTTTTTCATGTAATTACAGGATAAAATCGGCATAACTAAAATAAAGGCAATTTTTAAATGGTCAACAAAGTATTTAATTGTCCGCACTAATTAACATAATAAATTAAACTACTGATTAAATAATTAGTTTGCTTTAAGAATGGTGAAAATAAGATTTATGATCAGATAATAAAACTTAAACTAAATAAATTATTGTACATAAAATTCCTTAAATATGTATACATTATACACTAAATTTTAAATCTTTAAACAGATTCAGAATGATCCGAAGTCACAAAATCATCAAATTTTAGTTATTAAATAAACAACAATTCCAAGTGCTTCGATACCCACATCCCAAATTACACTCCCGGAAACGAGGAAGGACTAGAGCCTTCAATTTCTAACACGACCCGAAATACGACTCGTAACCTACACGAAAAAAACCCGACCCGACCTATTTATAAATGGGTCAATTTTGGGTCAACCTGCTCTGACCTGTTTAATAAACGGGTTGACCCGACCTGACTCGTGAATCCGTTTCTGACCTGTCATGACCCATTTAATATAGAAGATATTTTTATTACTCTACGATCTACAAAACATAGGCCCAGCCCAGTCCACTACCCATTTGTCGCTTTACCCTAATTTACCAATTATCAAGCCGCCACTCATTCAGTCATTCTAATTTCTGCGGTTCTACCTCTTCACTGATTCACTCATTCACGTTTTCATGTTTATTCCCGCATTAACAAATTTTTATTCTCATCTTAGCTTACAACAAGTGAATGACGACAACACCTTTCTTTCATGTTTTCATCTTTTTATACAAATACTTTTCTTAACGAGTTACACGAATCAAACCCAAAACCCGCATGATTATAGATGGGTCAACCCGAAATCGACTCGTTTAACAGGTTGAGCTGAC
Source organism: Allium sativum (assembly GCA_030737875.1). Lineage (NCBI taxonomy): Eukaryota > Viridiplantae > Streptophyta > Magnoliopsida > Asparagales > Amaryllidaceae > Allium > Allium sativum. Next base: position 525,951,255 of record CM060912.1, on the reverse strand, counting down.
ACGACCCGAACTCATCCCGAACACAACTTGACCCGACCTGAATCCGACCCAACCTGACCCATTGACAGCCCTAGGAAGGACGCACATGCCAAATAATCCTACAACGTCCTGCCTTATTGTCTTCTTCTAATTAGTGAACAAGTTTACCTTTTCAACTTCTATTCAAATTTTCATACTTAACGGCGATGGTGAATAGCCCTGCTATTTTATCCACGCGGATTAATCAATCAACGAAGTACAAAGCCCATCATTTTCAAAACCTCATTTCTTCTAGTCCCTCTTCAAGTCTAGGTTTTTCGCTTCATTATTCCAGAATTCGCACATGGATCACCGATTTAAACAACAGAGATATAGCGGTAGTTATGCTAGGGGAGTCGTCGCTCGAGCTCAAGGTTGGCTTTTATTTGACATAGCTGGTTTTAGATCTTTGTTAGGCATTGACTTGATTGTGGTGGTTTTCATTACTTACTTATAACAAAAAAGTTCAAAAATATGTTAGTTTATGATGATTGTATTTTATTTGGATGTTTGCAAATTTCTTTTGTGCTATAGAGTATTGCCTGTATTATAAATGTTTGTTATATTGTATTAACGAATGACAAGATAAATATTGTATTATAAATGTTTGCAAAGTTCATTATTGAGCTTAGTTACATTTATTGTTAATCCAATGATTTTACATTGTGGTTTCAATGGAGCTATTGATCAAGCCTAGAGACCTTGATCTAATTATCGATCCAAACATATATTATGGTAAAAATGGAGCTTAGTCAAATTTTATTGTTTATATTGGACGACAATAAAACATTAAGACTAGTATGTTGATTGACTAATGACCACATCTCATTGATTATTAATATACGTGATATTAATGTCAATACATAAATACATATAGGAGAATAGAGTATTGAACTGACCCAACAAGAGAAAACTACATGAAATATAAATAACAGTATCATAAGTTGTTCTCATAGTGACAGTGATATAATGGTCCTCAGACCTGAAATCATTATAATGTTATTTGAGGATATTTATGTTTTGATATCATCAAAAGTCACTTTTAACCGAGTAGACGGTAAAGGTGATTATTGGATACATCTCGAATCGAATGAAAATTATGAGTGTTCTAAATGGAATTTAACCCTACAATATATATGTAGTGATATTTGGCCTCTTGATTGAGTGAGACTATGAAATGCATGATCGTGCTCAAATATTGATTTGTTTTATATAGTCTACTCATCAATCAAGATAAAAAGGATTAAACTATAAAGAGGATGATACGTTCCATGCCTCGAGTTTAATCCTGGATATAATGGTTAAAAGGATTAAATTGCATTGAGACACCGGTCATAGAAAAGGTTGTATCGAATCGTTGATCTTATTATAACTTGGGTAGCAGTGACGTATTCTAGATGTCAATCATTGTTTATGATTTTAAATACGATTTAAAATCATTGCCAATGTTATAATAACCTATAGGGTCACACAATAGAATGTTATAAAAAAGAAACTATTTTTGGACAAATAAAAATATCCATCTGTTAATATTTTATTTGAAGTTGGAACAAGTATTCGGTTGGTATCCTATTTATTAGTCGACGTTTGTTTTTTAAATAAGGTATTCCTATCTTTTAAAAGACATGCGTTAAAAACCAATTTTTTGATTAGATCAAAATAAGACAACCCGAATACTCAATTCCGAAACCCTAGAAATACCATGGCGGCTAGTACCGCTCTCTTTTTATTTCTTCTTCGATTCGACTGAAGAAGAAGACGTTCGAGTGGATATCTCTAGAGGCGCGACACATGACTGACTCTCTATTCGATCCTTCCATATTCATTCTAGCTCGAAATTGATCTATTTATTCGTTGAGTCGTCACCACAGGTATGAAACCCTAATCGATTTGAGTATTGATTTGATTTTCTTGCATAGATCCTTAGTTTTTATTATATAAAAGCTATAATCGGTTGGTGACTAGATTGACTAAACCTTACAATTATGCCATGAGTGTAGCGGTCGGGTGTGGAAGTTAACTTATATGTCTTAAATTTAGACCAACTTAACAATTTTACCTCGTTAAAACGTTCCCTCGTACGAAAAACTAGCGTTATTTATATGTACTAAATATTTTACTTATATAGTGTAATTAACAAAAGCATGAAAAAAAGGCTCGAATGGTATGATCCCTCCGTCACCCCAAAATGAAAGTAATAATGACGTAGTAAATGCGATTAAGATAAGATTTGAATTTGAAATGCCCCTATATATTGATTTCTTGTGTGTGCATATAAAATGGCTTATATAAATATTAAATAATGACACATAGACACGAGGTTAGTCTTCATTTATGGTAGAAGTCTGCCCGGAACCGACCGACAAATCCAATAACCACGAGTGGGTCCGACTAATGTGATAGGTCTGGGTGCCATGGGCCGTTCAAGTTTAATATACTATGACACGAGGTTAAACACACTTACAGTAAAAGTCTGCCTGGAATCGCCCGACATATCTAGCATCTATAGGTAGACGGTTTAATGTGAGAGGTCTAATGTGTGTGTGTGTGTGTAAACCAATTGTGTGTGAGAATAGGAAGGTTTACTACGCCTTAGGAAGGTCTTAAGTGGCCGATTCTCTTCTTATATAGTTTGGGTCTTAAGTGGATAGGATTAGGATCCTCTCCGAAGGTTTATTACTTGTGAGAATATAGACTTAAGAACATTGATGTATTAGGACAGGGTCTTAAGGGGAAAGTGTCCGCCTCAGGGTTATAAAAGATCATAAGAGTTTTCAATAAGGGTCTTAAGTGACCGAGGATGCCCACCTCGTTGGGTCTTTACCCTAAATGCATTAATGAAGGTCTTAAGCGATTGACTCAGATATCCACCTCATTGGTTAGATACTTTATGTTCATGTGAATGCTTGTGTGTTTCGTAGACATACCTTGATACATATAACTTGCTAAATCTAGGGTATAGTCTTTAACTAAATACTATATTTCAGTCATACATGACTTTATGTTCTAGCCCCTCTCTTAACATATCCAACAGGTCAGTAGGTGGAGTAGATCCAATGGACGAAGCAATGATGGAGATTGAAGATGAAAATGGAGATATTATGCTATTATTAGTTATCATTGCTGTATTGCTTACGAAAACTTTTAATGATGAGTTTATTGATGTACTTATGGAATAATTGTACCTTGACAATCCGTGTTTGAATTCTGTGGATTTTTAATAAAATGGTACATCATATTTTGGTATTATACTTTCTCGTTCTGCTGTGTGAGATTTCCATACGCAATGTCTATATATTATTTTATGCAAATGTAATTCCTTGCAGGAACCAATGACCCGTTTAGAGTGGCTCTAAGTTTCTATGGGCCTTTTCTGAGTTGAAATTTAGGCCCATTCCAGATGGATTATTACACCTTTTTCTTCTCCTCATAGTTGACACTGCATAAATTTGACTATGATAAGTGAAAAGCATGCAGTTTCTCTTCTCTTGAAATAGAAAACAAGCACTATAATATGTTACTGATCAAATCAACATAACAGGTCAACTTCTATTGTAGAATGGATTGTTGTACAACGGATAATATAAGCAAAATAATATGTTGATAGCTCTTTGAATGACTTGAAATAATGTAAATTTGAACATTAGGAACGATAGATTTTAGAAAATTCAGTCACTTGCCAAAATAATGAAGGTTAAGAGGGTTGCTTGCAGTTTCTACAGTGATAAATCTAAGAAGAAACATGCTTTTTTCCAAAATTGTGAGTAAATGGAGATTAGTTCTTATGAAATAGAAATAAACCCGAATAACTGCAACTAATAAAAAAACTAAGTAAAATCATCACTGATAGAAGCTTTAATAAACAAAATCTTCTACCAATGTTCTAGAAAATTAAATTCTGAAAACCATAAATCACAACAACACACCAAATCAAACATGGAATAGTTTCTCTTCTATGAAAGTGAAGGCTTAGAGTTATCGGATCTGCTGTAATTACCCAACATAATAGCCTACAGAAAGCATCAAAACACAAATTAAATAGAGTACAAACTGGAAACTGATTGTGAGTAAAGGAAGGCCAAAGGATAAATGTTGGGATCCGATAAGCGATTTTCGAAGAAGATCTTCAGTTCCTCTTTCCAACCTGGTATGTTATCTGCAATTTGTTCTGTTTCTAATATTTTCCATGGTTTTCTTTTGAAATAAATTTTTCGATATGAGGTAGAAATAAAAAAGAACATATAACGAAAGTGGCCTAGTGGTGTGGGACGTGGGATCGAATATGAGAAAGGATAACAAAGTGCCAAATCTACCCTTATTTCCATAAGTTTGAAGTGGGTGAATACCAAGGTTATTTTTGAAAGAAGGAAAAAGGCTTCAAAGAGGAAAGTATTTGCATTATATAGAAGATATACTCCCTCCGATTCATAATATAAGACGATTCAAGTTGTTTGATTTGTTTCAAAATGTAAGATGTTTAAGTTTGTTATTCCTATTTTATCCTTATGCATAATAAATGTTAGAGACTCAATGGTTGCTTCACGATTTTTTATGCATGAAAATAAGAGTGATAATTAGATTGTACATAAAAAGAGAACTTAATTTGTGGGACCTACTTAATCTAAGTATGAACTAATGTGCTAATTAAATTTTCTTTTAATTCACGTGTAAATTTCTAAAACATCTTATATTATGAACTGGAGCGAGTGTGTGTATACACACACATACGAGGAGAGTTCAATGACACCCCAAACATTTAATTGTCCGTGCTAATTAATGTATAGTAAATTAAACTATTGATTAAATAATTAGTTTGCTAATTAAGAATGGTGAAAATAAGATTTATGATCAAATAATATAACTTAAACTAAATAAATTATTGTACATCAATTCCTTAAATATGTATATATTATACACCGAATTTAAAATCTGTAAACAGATTCAAAATGATCCGAAGTCACAAAATCATCAAATTTTAGTTATTAAATAAACAACAATTCAAGTACTTCTTCACCCACATTCCAAATTACATTACACTCCCGGAAAAGAGGAAGGACGCACATGCCAAATAATCCTACGACGTCCCGCCTTATTGTCTTCTTCCAATCAGTGAATAAGTTTACCTTTTCAACTTCTATTCAAATTTTCGTACTTAACAGCGACGGTGATTAGCCCTGCTGTTTTATCCACGCGGATTAATCAATCAACGAAGTACAAAGCCCGTCATTTTCAAAACCTCGTTTCTTCTAGTCCTTCAAGTCTAGGTTTTTCGGTTCTGTATATTCTGGAATTCGCACATGGATCATCGATTTAAACAGCAGAGATATAGCGGCGGTTATGCCAGGGGAGTTGTCGCTCGAGCTCGAGCTCAAGGTTAGCTTTTATTTGACTTAGCTGGTTTTAGATCTTTGTTAGGTATTGACTTGATTGCGGTGGTTTTTCATTACTTACCTATAACAAGAAAGTTCACAAATATGTTAGTTTATGATGATTGTATTTTGTTTGGATGTTTGCAAATTTCTTTTGTCGCTATAGAGTATTGCCTGTATTATAAATGTTTGTTATATTGTATTGACGGATGATTAAATGGATTCACGGAGATTAGTGACGTAAATAAAGTGCATTTATTGGTTCCTTTATTTGGACTTGAACCCAATGCAGTGTGCAATTAACCAATTATACATCAAGAACGCAGGGTCATATTATATTTAGCTCGTACTAACATCAATATGCTAACAGCTAATTATTATATTAGTGAAAATTTAATTGAATTGATTGTGAAGATTGCTTAGGATTTTTCATGCTATTTTAGTATGATAACCGTATATTTCTTTGTTGCACATTCAGCGGCTGTTTGATATTTGAAGTTGCATATCTAAGAACTCGTATACCTTTGTTTTAAGGGAAGAAATATGAAAGAATTTGAAATTAATCTTTTACATATACTACTGTAATATTTCAGCATATCGCAGTAGAACATATCCTAGACCAACATTGCTTTTTAAAAGCATTTACAGAGGTAGTATGGAAGGTGATATCATATCACATTTATTTTCCTGTGAGTTTTAACGTTTGATTGCGCATATTGTCCTACCTCATCATTTGGGAGTTGAAATCATTTATGTTGCTCAGATGCTAATTTGGCAATTCTAGAATTGAGATAAGAAATTTGGGTACTCTTTAGGCATGCACCCAATAGTGATGGGAATAAATAGAGAAAAATACCACTCACTCACACTTTATTGGTCCAACTGGAGCTAATGAGTAGAAAAAATAACTCCACTAAACTAGCTACTATAACAACAAGAGTCAGGAAGCATATAAATAACCCTATTGAGAACTTTGTGTCGGTTCGGTGTCAGAAGAAATACATCGGGGTTTGACTGATGCAACATTGATGAAGGTGCATTTAGTTTCCGTTGTCTGGATCAATGAGTCAGTCTGACCCAGAGTGCGGAATCAATAAATCAAAATTGTTTGTTTGACAGAAATTCTGACTTGGATAAATGCAGCCTATCAATACTCAGTTGAGAGCTTTGCATTTGACGAAGACCGGTTCTTTATCAGAAGAAATACATTCATTCTGACTGATGCCACATTTGATAAAGGCGCATTTAGCTTCTATGGTCTTGATCAATGGACTAGTCTGATCGAGATTGCTGAATCAATAAATCAAATTGTTTGTTCGACTGAAATTCCAAGTCAAATAAATGCAATATTGACCGCCCCACACACATTTATGTCTAAACTAGTTTCCTTTTTCGATGGAAAGAAGCGTTTGTTTGTGTTGGGGAGTACACACTGGTATTAATTGTTGGCTCCGAAGTCACAGTTAGGTTATGCAGTCAATCTCATAGATGCTGCAAAGTTGCATTACTGCAAGCAGCTTCCTCTATATAAACCCACCTCCCTTCCCCTTTATAGAAATTCAAATTAATACTTTTTTAATAGCTGTTGCTATGAGCCTAAGAATGTTATGACCAGTACTGAAAAAGGGGAGAAAAAAAGTTTTCAAAATTCAACAAGTCAAAAGGAAAAACTGAAGATTATCACCATTATATAATGAGCATTCAATCGCACCTATATTTTGCAGCACCTTCTCTAACCCCAATTTCCACCATACAGTCTGATTTAAATAGTAGTATGATGTGGAAGAGAGAAACAGTGTTATTATTTAATTCAGATTGTGTGCTATTGAAGTCTATACTTGAATCTAATATTTCCCAAATTATTTAAATCAGATTACGTGCTACGGAAGTCCATATATAGACGAACAATAGCGAAGATGGATCTAAAACACAAAGAAATCAAAAGAACTAACAAGTAAGATTATATCCATCAAGCATTTATATTTATTTTAAAAGCCAACTATCTACACTTAATCCATCAAATAAAAACAAAAATAGAATTAATAATCTAATAGAGAACAAATTTTTGATATGGCTTCTTAGTGTTTTTGGAAAAGACGAATGGAGATGCAAGAAGAGAGAAATACCAAATACTTCTTTACAATTTTCCTCTCCCTTCTAGGTAAAATATTTATGACAATACATCACTTAATGATTTACTTAACGTGTATATGAAAAAAAAAAAAAAAAGATTATCCAATTTGAGAAAAGTAAGCATAATCAAATAAGCATTATTATCGACACATCCATTTTGAACATGAGCAGGCAAAATTTTGTGTGCATTCATACGAAGTTAAATTGCTATGAGGGGGTATAATGCTATTCATAAAAAATAATTTTACCTCTACTGCCCTTGGTTAAAATATCAAAATCCTAAATGCTTTCATTTACTCTCTCTTTCTCCTTCCTTTTTTTTTAAAAAGTAATAACGGTAAGGAAGAAAAATTCATTTTGATCTTCACAATCAGATCCAAACTTTGCTGAGAAAGTAACGAAAATATAATCTCATGTTCTAATTTATCATCCTTTTTTGTACACTGTGGAATCAAACTTGTATCTTTATCAGTTGCGATTCTATCAGTAGGTAGCAGGAATTCTGTACTATTTGATTAATGATTTCGGATTGAGACTAATAATAATTAAGAGAGAATCATGGTAAATAAAAGAAAGAACAATCATGTTGATTTACTTGTAATTTTAAGAAAAACTGGTTTAATTAGTACTCCTTAGTAAAATTTTGTTTTTAAAGAAAATGATCCCTTATATCTAAAATTGGAGTCTTATTAAGAGCACCCTAACCAAATATGATTATTAATCAAATAAAATCCTAATTTCATCTTTCATTCTTTTGTATATATTTACTTCTAAATGAAATTTTGTCTATATCTTTGATGCAAAAATCATATGCATCCAACATACAGTGAATCTCTATCTTCAACCAATTGTCTCGTCAAAGCAAAAAATAAGAAAGTGACCCTATCAAATAAAAAACACAAGCCTACCATCTTAAGATCAATCGCCACTTTCTATCATTTAATATCACTCTCATCGCAATATGACTACTCTACATCGAGTCTTATAAACACAACCATGGTCCATGACAGTCCAACAACCAATAGAAATGAGATTACGCAAACTAGAAGTTACGTATATCACATTTGTGGCCTCGCCAACCACACAATCATGCATACAAAACTGAATCGATATAGTATCGTAAATTGGTTGATCTGCTTCATTAGCAGTTTTAATCATGTTGATGGTCTTCTAAGAAGGAAAACACCCCACGTCCCTACTTACATGAAAACTAGCACTCGAGTCCATTTTTCAAGGCTTAACAGTTGGTATTCACTAATGTGGATATCACAAAAAGTTTCACTATCGCTACCTTTAACTATGTCTATCTATGTATCGCTATTAATATCACCATGTATAGCCTTTTTCGATCCCTTTCACATGCTTCACACATGTTGCGCATATTACTTTTTTTTTTTTGGAAAATTGGTTCTTTATATATAAGTTTTAGGAATTATATAACATATTACATGGCAAGTGGGTTCGATCCGCAAAACGGGAATCGAACCCATGACCTCATGTACTATGCCTAAGTTTCTTGACTAGTTTGGATACAATGCTTGTCACATATGACCCTTTTATGATACAAACTAATAATAGAATATATTTTTCGGTATACCTTTGCCATTAACTACTTTTTTCTTTATCTCATTTTGAGTCTCTTGCTACCATAGTTCATCTTGAATTGATTTCGAGGTCAACCATTTTCTTAAAAGTTCTTCATCCAGAGAATATTCCAGACGGTATCCAATGAGATAGTTCCATTAGCATACTCAATGACTCAGCTAATGTTTTCCAACTCTCTAGAGGCGAAGTCATCAACAAACGATCTTATAATACATTATCAAATTTGACAACCATACCTGCCAACTGATTATATATATCTTGAAACACATTCAAATGTTCCCTCATGGACCTTCTTACAGCCTCACCTGAACCAATACTTGTACAGGAAAAACTTACTGGTAGTAGTTTTTGACATATATAAAGATATTGTCCTATAAGGCCTTCACGGATTTACAATTAGCCATATGGTATAAAACCTAATCATCAACGTATTGATGAATCAACTCAATCGTCTTTTCGTCCATCTTCCATTAACCCTCCTTCATATTAGAGGGCCTTTTCCAATTATCTATAGTTGGCTCTTGAAGATCGTTGAGATATGAAACATCCTTGTCTTTGGGTTTCAAATACACTTTTTTTCCATTTAGAAGAGCAACATGTGAAAAGAAAATTAAATCTGACATCTCAGCCGATATAATCCAATCATACGCTTCATCTTACGATGATCTAGTTTCACTATCAATTTGTATGATTTTGTTGTTGCGCAAAACCTAACAAAACATAAAATTAATGCGAAAGTCTATCTCAAAATTTTATATCGCCTGAGTCATGAAGGAATAATATATTGGATAAAAATACTACTACTTGAAGACAAACAATGATGAATATAGTTCTAAAACACAAAGAAATCAAGAACCAACAAACAAGATTCCATTCAATACCTATTTATATTGATTCCAAAAGCAATTATTTACAACTAATCCAACAAATACAAGCATACAAAACAAAAATAAGATCAATAGTCTAATTGGGAACAGAGTCTTGATCTGTACGACAAATGGTTTTTGCTTTTGGTGAAGATAAATAAAGGTAGAAAAAGAGAAATACCGAACACTTTTCCATACTTTTGTACTCTCTCTTCTAGGCTATATTTATAACAGTTAATTGCTTAATGTCCAAGTTAATATGTATATGGCTAAAAATAAATTGATTATCCAATCGGAGAGGAAATAAACATTACCAAATATACATATTAATCGCGAAAATCCTAATTATTCATTACTTCTTTTGTGTATATGTTTCTTTCTAAATGTGATTTTGTATCATCAATATATACGTATATACATACATATCAATAGTAAATAGATAAACCGATGAAACATAATGATATAAGATACTATTAGAATTATGCTTGTTTGTTGATCTATTTACTTGGAATAGCTAAGAATGTAGAATTAAGTCAAATATGTTGTAATTTAGGTACGACTCGTGCTCACTGGGTAAAATTTAAATGCGTGGTATGAAGTATTAATGCTAAATGTATAATTTTAATTCAAATTTATTGATAGAAGGTACAATAACAAAGTCTACAAATAGTTCTGATAGTTACAATATTTATAAACAAAAGTACATAGGCAAACACTATAAACAAACAAAACAATACAAAAATGAAGCACACACCTGTATTATATTATGAATGTGGTGAGATATGCACGGAATGATTTAACACTAATAAACGAAAGTAGTTTAACTAGAATTTAGTTATGTCTATTTGAATATCAATGCAAACTCAAAATCAAATATAATATCACACAAAGTAAAACAGCAGAAAGAAAAGGCATGAAAGATTTAATGTGGTTCAAATTTGTATCCTACCTCCATAAAGATCAAACGATCCTTTATTATTTCTTCACTTTAAAAGAGAATACAACATGAGAAGGCTATGAATTATTCAATAAATTTCACTCACCGTAAAATAAATACTCCCTCCATTTTTTAATATAAGATGTTTTAAAAAGTATGGTGTGTTACAAAATATAAGATGTTTAAAGTTTTAATGCCCTCTTTATCCGTTATTCATAATAAATGATGAGACTTTTTATGCATTTATTCATGTTTTAACTAATATATATGCATGAAAAGAAGCTAATTTAAGAGAGAGACTTAATTTAGGTATGGATTACAACACCATTAATTGATTTCTTAATTCTTGTGCAAACAAGTAAAACATCTTATATTTAGAAACAGAGGAAGTATAAAAATATGGATCTTATTGAGGATATTTTGATGTATAACACTTTTGTTGTTCTTTGTGATGAAAAAGATGAACAAATTTCTTTATATTTACATATGCGCAATGAAGATTGCCTTGGAGATAATGATGAAATCTTTCCAGATTGTCTTGATTTGATTTCATTACAAAACTTGACATATTGACATTTGTTTTCAACGTATATCCTTATTTAATTGATTCCTTAAATAGATTAATATATCTTCTACAATCAATTGATTATCTTTTTCATATTTGATTGATTGTGGGAATCAGTTAATATCTTCTCCGTTTTAATATTTAAAAGATGCTAAATATATATATATATTTAAATTATTTAAATTTAATACTACACCTTGATTTAAATATATTCAACAATACTACAGATTATTGGGTTAGCGCCCCATAACGCTCAAGCAACTGAAATCAAACTGATTAAATTTTGAGCATTGCTCAAATTTGTTCATAGGAATTGACTTTGTCATCGTATCTAAGAGATTATACATAATCTTACATTCACTAACTTGATCTTGCTTCATTCTTCCTTAGGTATAAGATTGAAGCCCTTGATATTAATGTGCTTCGTATGAGAACTATAAGCTTGACTCTCAATAAAATGGATCACTCTCTAATTGTTTAAAAATAACTTTACTATTCGCTGCATTATAGAATGGTCGTCTAATAAATGACAATCTCTCCTTAGTCGTTAACACAATCGATATAAACTCAGTCTTGATAGTCGACAAAACTACTATAGATTGCAACTTTGATCTCCATGAAATTAGAACTATGCCAAGTATAAAAACCATAGTCCGACACAGACTTTGTCCCTCATAATCTACAACATAATCTGAATCACAATAATTTCTAAGAGAGATGTCGTCATCACCTCGATTATACAAGTCAACTGATGAAGTATCACGAAGATGTATCAGTATCCAGTTCATTGCTTGTCAATACTCTTTGTCTGGGTTAGACAAAAATCTACTCACAACAAGATATGGGTTCGTGCACACCATTGCTTACATGAGACTACCAACAACACTAGAATAAGGTATATCTGTCATATACCTTTTGTCTTCATTCAATGGAGGAGATGATTTTTTTTTTTACACCTTCAAATGATAGCCTAATAAAGTGCTTACAAATCTAGCTTTTTCCATCCCAAATCGAGTGAAGACTTTCTCGATGTACTGTGTCTGAATGAGTCTCAACTCTCTCCACTTTTCATCTTTGATTCTCCATACCCAGTATTCTTTGTGTTTTCCCAAATTCTTTATATCAAACTTTTTGTTAAGCTGCGCTTTTTAACTTTGTAATTCTGACTATACTCCGAGATGCGATCAACGTATAACAAAAATATATTATATCTCTATCACATCTTCTGAAATAAGCACATTGATCATTAAAACTTGTAGAGTAACCCTATGAGCACGAATTTGCTTATACTATAGTGTAGGAGACTGCTTCAGTTCATGTAGAGATTTGTTAAGTTTACATAATCTAGCCTGCAACTATCCATGAACCCCTCCTACTGCCACAAATAAATCTCTTTATCTAGATAATCATGCAAGATAGTGAGAGTGCAATTTTGACATATGGTTGCTCAAGTTTCATATCATAATGAGCAACTGACGCCCAAAATATAAAATGAATGTATTTTGACGGTTGGAACAAAGATATCATAGTATCTTACCCATTTCTTCTAAACATAATCATTTGCTACTAACCTTGCTTTGTGTCTAATATGATCATTGAGTTCGCTTTTCACTATATAGATCCACTTACATCCAACAACTCTCTTGTTAATAAGAAGATAGACCAAATCTCAGGTATGATTTTTATGCGAAGATTCAATCTCCTCCACCATAGCAATTAACCAATTAGAACTATCGACTAATGCAATAACATCTTTATAGTCTTCGGGTTCATCATAGATGACATTCAATTTATATGTTGCTATGTTATCGAAATCAGTGCCTTCGATGTTCTCAATCCAACAAAATCCTCATGCCATTAAGCATCCTCTATATAACATGTTTAGTCTTTAAACGAGCTTCACCTTGAATTTGATCCTTTATACCGTCATGTGTATTGTACTTATTGGCCACAGTGCCATCGAAAACACCATCTTTATCTATATGAAAAGAATCTGAAAGATAAATTGCCTTGTGTTTGGTATTTTGAAACCATTATCAGATGAGGAAGACTTCACCTTCAATATAGGTTTCTCATGAAAAGTCACATGCATGTTGATAATAATTTTCTTACTGATAGGACACCACATTCTATATCCTTCACTTCTATTTTAAAATGTAGGTAGATACACTTGCGAGCTTTAAGTTCCAACGTGTTCTCTCATGTATATATGTTGGACATCAAAAAAATATGGGAAATGAATTGCTAATAGACTCTTATTTCCATTCTTCTTTAGGAATCTTTATGTTTATGATAGTAGAAGGTACGCGATTGATGAGGAAGACCGTCATAAATAAAGCTTCTGCCTAAAATCTCTTTTCCAGCTGAGCAGTCAATATGAGATAACGAGTTATATCTAACACTGTTTGATTCATCTTTTTAGCAACATCACCAAATAAAGGATCACTTAGCATGGTGTAATGCCTTCAGGTTCACAAAAATCAGTGAATTTCTATGGTACAAATTCACCGTCATTATCAAAACAGAGATCTTTAAATATCTTTCTGTTAAAATTGGACGGTTTAAATCTATGTCAAATTTATTATGGAGAAGATTTTAATTGATTCCCGTAGTCAATTAATCATGGACAACAAATTGAAAAGATATGAGAAAATATTATTTGATTTGATAAATCAATGAAATCAAGATATATATGGCAACAAATTTGGATGATATGAGAAGTTATATTATTTGATTTTAGGAATCAATCAAATATATGTATACGCGGAAACAAACAGAAATATGCAAAATTTGCGTTGAAATCAAATTAAGGAAATTCGAAAACTTTTCATGTTTATTTTCATGCAAGTTTTCATCTTTACTCATATAAATAAGGAGGCATTTGCTCATCTTTTTCATCATGAGCCAATAGTATTCTCTTTTATATATCCTCAATAAGATCCTCATTTCTCTATCAATTATAGGGTGAGATATTTTTATTGAGTGTTTGTATTCTTCTTTTATTGTACTCCCTCTTGAACTGAAGAAGAATAAAAGAAGTTGTTGGGTCTCCGTGAACGTAGGATATTCATATCTGCACCACGTTAAATCTTTTGTGTCTCTTATTTCTGCTATTGTTTCTGTGAGACTGCATAGTTTATTTTTTAAAGTTCCATTGGTATCTAAATAGATGATACTGGATCCCAATCAAATAGTTTGGTATCAGAGCTAGTGTTATCGTTCCTATTTGAATATTAATGGCTACTTTTAGTAAGTCTATTGGTAGATCTGGTATCAATTATGAAGTAACACGTTTTGACGGAAATGGAGATTTTGACACTTGGAAGATGAAGATGAAGGGTGTATTGAAGAAGAAGAAGAAGAAGACAAAGGTTTTTCTGCGTCTGAGAAATTGAAAGGTATGGATGCAGCTGATTTGAAAGAGATGGAAGATGAAGTTCTCACAACAATTCAGTCGAGTTTTTCAGATGAAGTTCTTAGAGAATTTTCTCAGAAAAAGACGGCAAGGAACTATGGGATGCATTATTAGATGCATATCAAAACAAGTCTCTCACAATCGGATTATTCTTCAACAAATTTATTCATTCAAGATGAAGTTTGGAGTCGATCTCATGGAGCATGTAAATGTTTTGATCATTTTAGTTATGAACTTGAATGCATCAGATGTTGATATTATTGATGAGGCTCAAGCTGTGATCCTCTTATGTTCATTGCCTAAGTTAATTCCATGATTTATGGTCGCAGTAAAATTAGTCTTTTCGATGTAATACTGATCTTCATAATGAAGTGTTAAGAGGTAGATTGACAAACACGAGCCTGGATGGTGATACCGAAGACTTATCTGTTTAGAGAGGTAGAAGCCAAAGCAAGTCGAAGAAAGGTGGAGGACGGAATTCTTCGAGGTCTTAGTCTACGGGACCTAAGAATTTGACTTGTCATTATTGTAAGAAGCCTGGGCATTTTATTGCACAATGTCTCAAGTTTGTAGGAAGAAAAGACCTAAATCAAGCTTCAGCAACAGAGAAATCAGATACAGTGAGTGACACTGATGTGTTTACAGCTTCTGGCTCTTCTGGGAAGAGCACCCTGTGGCTGATTAATTCTGGCGCATCCTATCATATGACACCTGATATGAACCTTTTTGTCATTTACCGTAAGATTGATGGAGGATAAGTTCTGATGGGCAATGATGCTTCTTGCTCTATGGTTGGTGTTGGTAGTGTAAGGATCAGGATGTTTGACGGTGTTATTCGAACCATTATCGACATTAGACACGTACTTGATTTGAGGAGGAGCTTGATTTCTGTTGGGGCGTCGAGTAGACTTGGACTAAAGATTGTAGTTGAAAAAGAGATAACGAAAATATCTAAGGGTTCCATGATTGTTATGAAAGGAGGGAGGACATGAAATCTCTATCTATTAAAGGGCATTAGTGTAGTTGGTGAATCGATTTCAGTTACTTCAGTTGATTCTTTTTTCAGATTATAACATTTGCGGATGGGTCACATTGGTGAGTGCAACATGGATGAGTTAAGAAAGCGAGGTTTGATTGACGGAGTTCAGCATTCCAACTTGACTTTTGTGAAGAGTGTGTTCTTGGTAAGCAGACGAAGATTTCTTTTGGTGTTGGTGAGCGTAAGGCAAAAGCTATTTTGGATTATGTTCACACATATGTTTGGGGACCTTCCTCTTACCCATCTTTGGGCGGAGGCAGTTATTTTGTTTCATTTATAGATGATTTTTCTCGTAAAGTTTGGGTGCACTTTCTAAATTTTAAGAGTGAAATCTTTGCTAGATTTCGTAAATGAAAATCCATGGTGGAGAAGCAGTCAGGGAGAAGTTAAAAGTTCTCCATTCAGATAATGATGGTGAATTTGTACCACGTGAATTCATCGATTATTGTAAGTCCGAAACCATTATGGGGCACTACACCACATTAGGCGACCCCAGTCCAATAGAGTTGCAGAAAGGATGAACCAGACATTATTGGAGAGAACTGGATGCCTCAGATTGACTACTAAGTTGAAAAAGGGATTTTGGGCTGAAGCTTTATGTATGGCGGGTTTCCTCATCAGTCGCACACATTCTACTGCCATAGACATGATCCCTGAAGAAATATGGAAAGAAGAGCCTGTTTGTTCATTCCTCAAGGTGTTTGGTTGTCCAACTTATGTACACGAGAGTCGAGGAAAGCTGTAACCTACAGCTCGCAAGTGTATCTTTCTAGATTATAGAAGATAAGTGAAGAGATATAGGTTGTGGTATCCTATTAACAAGAAACTTATTATAAGCATGCATGTGACTTTTGATGAGAAGACTATGTTGAAGGTTGAGCCTTCCTCATCAAACGACAATGAGGGGAGATGTGAAGAGTACCAGACACAAAACAAGTCATATGTTGATTCTTTTCATAAACGTTCAAATGGTATTTCCGAGGACACCATGGTTGATGAGGATTGTACAAATGTTGGTATAGAAGATCAGACTTAAGGTGGAGCTCGTACGGAGACTAGACCTGTTAGAGAAAGAAGAAAGCCTAGATGGCTTGATGAGTTTGTTGGTTTGAGCATCAAAGACATTGATTTTGATGATATTGCAACATATGCATTAAATGTTGTCCATGATGAGCTCAAAGATTATAGAAATGCTATTGCATCAGTTAACAGTTCTAATTGGTTAGTTGCTATGGAAGAGGAGATCAAATCTTTATTCACACTTGGGATTTGATGTCATTTCCTATCGACAAAAGAGATATTAGATGTAAGTGGATCTATAGAGTGAGACGACGACAATGGAGATTTCAGATATAATGCAAAACTAGTGACAAATGGGTATGTTCAGAAAAAATGGTAGAGTATCATGACATCTTTGCTTCAGTTGTTAGACATACTTCTATTCATATTCTCTTGGCATTAATTGCTGGAAAGAAAGGGTGCCATCAAAGTACATTACCCTTATCAAGGATATGTACAAGGGGGTTGTGACTAGTGTCAGGGCATGTGATGGTGAGACCAGTGACTTTCCCATTAACATAGGGTTACATCAAAGTTCGGCTTTGAGCCCTTATATTTTTGCTTTAGTGATGGATAAAATCACAAAAGGTATACAAGGGAAGATTCCTTGGTGTATGCTCTTTGCTGATGATGTTGTGCTGATTGATGAAAGTAGAATAGGGGTTAGTAGACAATTGGAGCTGTGGAGAGAGACCTTAGAATTGAAGGGTTTCAGGATTAGCAGAACTAAAACGGAGTATATGAAGTGTGAGTTCAGCGGTGTCAGGTCAGATGACGGGGATGTCACCTTGGCCGGTCAAGTAGTACCCAAGAAAGAATCCTTTTGATATTTAGGATCTATGTTGCAGTTTGATGGGGAAATTGATAAGGATGTTAGTTTTAGAGTTCAAGCAGGATGGGTGAAATGACGACTTGCATCTGACATTCTCTATGATAGGAAGATCCCTCAGAAGCTTAAAGAAAAATTCTATAGAACAATCAGGCTGGTGATGTTATATGGTGTAGAATGTTGTCCTACTAAAAGGCAACACATTCAAAAGATAAGTGTAGCAGAGATGCGTATGTTGCGTTGGAGCTGTGGGCATATCAGACGAGATCGGATTAGGAATGATGATATTCGGGAAAAATTTGGAGTTGCACATGTTGAAGAGAAGTTAGTCCAACACCGATTGAGATGGTTTGGGCATCTCTAACGTAGACCGCACGATGCACCAGTGCGCGTTGGAATTGTAGGCCGCACCTAAGGCTTAAGGAGAGGTAGGTGACAACCTAAAATGACATGGGAGGAGATAGTAAAAAGAGACTTAAGGAATTGAAATATATCTGAAGAGCTGGTTTCAGATAAGAGTGCATGAAAGTTAGCAATCCATGTACCAGAACCTTAGGTTTTTTTTTTCCAAACCATTATTTTACTTTTACGGAAGTTTTTACTATTCGTTTTTGTCTTTTTTAAACCTTTATTTTACTTTTAAGAAAGATTTTAATCTTTTTTTTTGGTTCCATATCTAGCCAACCCCAACTTGTTTGGGATTTATGGCTTAATTGTTGTTGTTTGTGGTTGTGGTGATCTGGATGAGGATATTTATTTACGGCAATCAGAGGGGTTCATTGATAGTAGCAGATCAGACTATGTTTGTAAACATAACAAATCTGTATATGGGCTTAAGCAATCTCCTAGACTACGGTACAAGAGATTTGATAAGTTTATGCTTTCACAAGGATACTTCGAAAGCTTCAAATACCAGTGTGTTTATTTCAGGAGGTATGACGGTGATATTATTTCTCTTTTTAGATGTTGATGTTATGTTTATTGCATCTCGGAGTATTGTCAAAATTAAGGAGTTATAAGAAGAGCTCAATAAGGAATTTGACATGAATGATTTAAGGAAAGCACAAAGAATTCTAGAAATGGAGATATACAAAGATAGGTCGCGGAGAGTGTTGAGACTCTCAGGCGCAGTACATCGAGAAGGCCCTCACTCTATAAAGTATGGAGAAAGCCAACCGGTTGGCACTCCATTAAGCTCTCATTTTAAGTTGTCGAAAGACCAATCTCCTACATCAGACGAAGATAAGAGATATATGACTAATATACCTTATTTTAGTGCTATTGGTAGTCTTATGTATGCAATGATGTGCACAAGACCGAATTTGACCCATGCAGTGGGTGTTATGAGTCGATATATGTCTAACCCAAGCAAAGAACATTGACAAGCAGTGAAGTGGATTCTAGATATCTTCAAGGCACTTCTTCGGTGGGCTTGTTACATGATAGAGTAGATGGTGAGATTTCTCTTAGAGGATACCATGATTCTGATTATGCTGCGGATAGAGATGCTAGGAAGTCAGTGTCGAGCCATGTTTTTACACTTGACATAGACTAGATTTCATGATGATCAAAGCTACAGTCTATCGTAGCTTTGTCGACTACCGAAGCATAGTTGATATTAATTATGGAAGCAACAAAGGAAGGATTATACTTACTTCAATTGTTGGATGATCTTTCAATGGCACAACGGACAGTAGAGCTATTTTCAGACAGTCAGAGTGCGATTCATCTTGTAGAGAACCAAGCTTATAGTTCACGGACGAAGCTCATTGATGTCAGAGGTTTCTTTCTTATGCTTGAAGAATAACGAAACAAGATCAAATTGGTGAAGGTAATTACTTTGGATAATTATTCAGATATGATGACAAAGTCACTTGTAAAAGACAAGTTTGAGCATTGCCCAAACTTGATCAGTTTGCTTCCTGCTTCTTGAGCGTCATGGGGAGCTGACCCAACAACTAATTCTGTTGATTGATGCATAATGCATATATTTAAATCGAAGTGGAGTGTTAAAATTGAACGATTTAAATCTATGTCAAAATTATTATGGAGATGACTTTAATTGATTCCTGTAATCAATCAATTATGGGCAACAAATTGGAAAGATATGATAAAATATCATTTGATTTGATAAATCAAGCTCTGTATGCTGAATACCAACAGTCAAACCTCAATTTATTTACTAATCCAAACCGCGCTTGCCGATATGTCATATCTGCAAATGCCACTGTCTGGAAGAATGTGAGTCAACTGAAGTAATAGAAGCCGATTCATCAACTATGGTAGTGTCATTCAATAAATATAGATCTCATGCTCTCATACTTTGATAACAATCATGCAACCCTTTGGTATTTTTGTTTTCTTGCTCTCAACTACAATCTTCAATCTAATTCCACTGAAAGTCCCAAAAAAAAGATCAAGTTTCTTCTCAAATTAGGTACATATCCAACACCTATAATTGTACGAATGATACCGTCAAACATCTTGACCTTCACACTACCAACACCAGCCACACGACAAGAAGCATCATTGCCCAGTAGGGCCTCTCCTCCACCAATTCCACAGTATGTAGAAAAACTGTTCATGTCACATATCATATGATAGGATGCATCGGAATCAATAAGTCGTAAATTTCTCTTTCTAGAAGAGACAGAAGTTGTAAACACATCGGTAACGCTCTGTATATCTGATTTCTCTGCAGTGGATGGTGAAGCTTACTTTGTGTCTTTTCTTTGTCTTTCAGAAACATTGAGCTAGTCAATCGATTAGTCCCTAGACTGATACCTTGACACTTAACTTATCTCGACCTCCACCATACTTTGGCTTGTCTTAGCTTCTACTTCTCTGAATAGACAAGTCCTCCAGATCACTGTCAGGCTTGTGCTCGTCAATCTGTCTCTCAACACTTCATTTTTCAGAGTAGCCTTTACATTAGATAGGTTATTCTTACTGTGACCATATATCATGGGGTTAACAAGCCGTATACTCCTTAGACAAAGAACATAAGAGGATCATTTCTTGAGCCTCATTAATAATATCTATATTTACCGTGTTCAGGTGTGATAGTCAAAATGGTCAAATTATCTACATGCTTCATAAGATTGGCTACAGATTTCATCTTAAACGAATATAGTTGAAATTTTTCGATTTGTGAGGTTTTTCTTGATGTACATGGACAATGCATCCCATTAGTTCCTCCGTTGTCTTCTTTTGATTGAACTTTCTAAGAACTTCAACTGAAAAACTCAATTGGGTTATTGTAAGAGATTCATCATTCATCTCTTCCAAAACATCTACATCAATGTCCTTTAGTTTCTCAGACCCAGAAACAATCTTGAAAGTCTTATACTTCAACACATCCTTCGTTTTTATTTTCAAATTCCAAAATCTCTCTTTATATCAAAACGTGTAACACCGTAATTGACACTAGATCCACCAACAGATTTTCCAGAGGTTGCCATGGATATCCAAACAGAGAATAACACTAGCTTTGGTACCAAAGTTCACGGAGAAATGAAAACCTTTATTATTATTTTCACTTACAGTACAACACGAGAAGAGTATGAATCACTGATTAAAATTCACTCATGCTAAAATAGATACAAATATAGATGATATTTTGGTGGAGAACACTCTTGTTGTCTTTTGTAGTGAAAAAGATGGACTAATGTTTATAGATGCAAAATGAAGAATGTTTTGGGGATAATGATGAAATATTTACAGATTTTCTTGATTTGATTCGATTGCAAGTTTGACATATTGGCATCTGTTTTCATGTATATCCTTATTTGATTGATTTCTCAAACCAGTTAATGTATCTTTTTTTATTAATTGATTATCCTTCTCTTTTTTTCTTTTTATATTTGATTGATTGCAAATGTCAATCAATATATTCTTCTTTTAAATATTTGAAATAGAATTAAATTGACCAAAATTTAAGATAATGAAATCTAAAAGAACGCACAGAGCTTGTTTAGTGTTTATGTCGTATGTACAATATAAAATGATTAATACAAATGCAAGTACTCTGTGCCTAAGAGAAAAAACAAAAATGACATGCACTTTGCATATAAGGCGTAATAATCGTTACACATGACACACAATACATGAATGAAAGTCAAAATGTTACCATTATAAATTTAATAGCTTAAACGTTGAGTGTTGATATCATAACACCAGTTCAACATAGTTTATGTCTATCGAGAAGTATACACATTAGGTATTGTTCTAACGGTTGTTTTCTCCCTATTTTTCGATTTTTTAGAACATTGTCAGTTGCAAAAAGATTATATGTGGCAAATCTGTAAATGTTACCAAAGAACATTTCCATATGTCTCACAATGTCAACCAAAGTACTAAGGTAATGGTTTTTTTTTTTTTTAATTAGACTTAGCTTCATAATTTGTCATTGTTTTTCAGGTCGTATTATTTCTTTTAAAAGCAACTAAGAAAAAAGTTGAATTCATACAGAATGCTATGTGAAAAGGCCAATTTTGTTTATGATCCAAAGAAATAGCCTTTTATTTTAAACTGCTAAAAAGGAATAGTTTTTACAGACCAAGCTCAATGATATGTAATATGTTAACCCGAAAAATGGACAACACCCAAATACATATATGAGAGCATCGATCTCAAATAAATATTTAACAAAATTAGAAAGCAGTAAAGAGATACATAATTTTATAATAATTCGTCTTACTCTGGTTTACATCCATTTCAATCAGTTTGCTAGCTGAATCTCTCTGAATTTTAACTAGTTAATAATAATTCGAATAAGAGTTCGAGGAGATAGAAAGTGAAGAAGTGAAGGTGATCCAGTAGAGCAATGACGTTCAATCTCGCGAACGTCCAAAAGTCATTCTCTAGTTGCAGATGATTAAGTATTTATAGGAGATTCCAGCAGATATTAGGCCAGATGTCCAACAAAACCAAGTTTCAGAAGATGAGTCGGAGTCCCACCATGAAACACGAGCCGACCCAAAACATGAGCATGACCTAGGTCCGGCCCATGCCCAGTGAGTTAGGTCGGGTTCGAGTTATGGTAGGCAAAATTTGTCTTTTCCTTTTTGCATGCTTTAACTAACTTTCCGTTGAGTTGAGCGATCCAATCTCCAATTGTTTCGAGTTGAGCGATCCAATCTCCAACTGTTTCGAGTTGAGTTGAGCATCTGTCTTTTTAAATCTTCTTGTCCATCCAAACCATAACATAACTCATCCAATTCTCATCTGAATCCCTACACAATATCTTAGGTGTGAAGCAGTGAGGCTAGGGAGTCAGAATATGTAGTCGAGGAGATCATCTAGTGAGCTAGGATGAGTCAGACCTGAGTCATCATGATGACTTGATGCTAAACCTTTGTGGTTTGGTCATACCCTTCATGTTTTTCTGAGTTATGTGTTGGCATCTTCTTAGTACTCCTTTCAGGTTTCAAGTCAATTCAATCCCGTTTGAATTCTCTAAGTTCAGTTAAAATCGCTTTTGTCAAAAAACGCGTTAACAAAATCAAAATAAACTGTGACATTAATTTGAAACAAATCAATAAATAATGATTAATAGATACTAAAAACATTACAAAAAATGATAAAATAAATTTATTTATTTTCATAAAAAGCTATCATGGCTGTAATTCAAACCCATGACCCTAATATTATTCTAATTTTTCTAACTTGTGACAAATGTGTATTAAGGGTATTTTTGAAAGTTCATGACCGAATAGAAAATATCATATTTCAACTATTAATAAAGTTAGCTTGTTATTGAGTCAATCCCAAACGTGATTAGATATTGATGCAACATCACTGAACCTTAATAATAGTGGATACAGGTCCAAGGTAGTCAAAATTAAACCTATACCCAGATAAATAGGTGCGTTAGACCCAATTTTAGATCGAAACTCGTACCATTTACAAGCCTAATTTGAACATTATGCATTAACTTTTGATAATGTGTAAATATCATGGTTAGATATTCTGAATTTACTAATTAATGTCTTAATATAAGTTACTAAATTTATTTGGAAAGATTCACAACAGTTGATTAGAGCTATGTTAGAATATAACTTGGCTTACCTTAAAAACTAAGGTAAAATATAAATACAAAGGAAATTCCAATAGATTCCAAATCATCGAATGAGAATTATTTTTAAACTTTATTCATTCTCAAGAATAACAAATAACTCGGATTAATTAAAAAAATTCAGAAGAACTGTTTCAACATTTCATTAGCATTGCATTTACCGCTGACATGTATAAATTTAGGGATACTTAATTTTTGTATACCAAGTCAAGTCATTATTAGTAACTAATGGATCAATAAGTGATAACCCTATGTCTACTGTTATATTAATACCCCTATCAATCATACCATAAAACTATGCTAACATGCATATACAAACCAATGGATGAATGTTGGTTTATTTGAAGTGCATATGCACCACTCACATATTCACAACATTTTCAGGTAAATTTGCAGGTGACTTGTGGTAGTATTGTTTTATATGTTACGTCTTGAAATAATGGCACCTTCCTTAAAGTTCAGTATATCTGTCCACAGCCAAATTATTATAGCTATGAGCGTTATGGCATGCGCTTTGTGTGTAATCATGACACAAGCTTTATGCGTAAATTATGTTTTAAAAATTGTATATGTTTAACACATTCAAGAGAAAATGATCTGCATGAATATTTAGTTTTATTTTCAACTGAAATCATGTGTAACTAATTTGTATTTTTATTTTATAAGTTGCAATATCTATTTTTTTATTGGTTTTAATTTTTATTTGTGTCGTTAATTAATAAAAAAATGATGTTGAAAAGGATGTTTATTTATTAAATCATATATTTAAGTGACATAAGGAGTTGTTAATATGAGTAGAAATGTAGTTTGAATTTGTAAAACAGTTTAATTTTTAGATCCTATTTTCTAATCATATATAGAGATAAAGATATGTAAGCTTATTTTTGGACCTTCGTGTTTGGATTAGAAGTTTGCACTTCCAACGCAACTGTTAATAAAAATGTTAGGATTGAAGCAACAAGAAAGTTGAATAAATGCTTGGTTTATATAAATGTTTGTGGGAAAGGCCTGTTATCTTGCCCTCATGTCTGTTCTTGTTTTATTTGAGTTTCCTAATCCTGATAAATTTGTTTACAGGAACTGTTCAAATGAGAAATAAAGCATACGGTTTGAATACTGGAAATGGATCCCCTGCAGATGGACAGTTAGTACGACTATTACTCTTCCACTACAATTCTTGTTGTAATTGCGATTGACCTCTGTCTTACATAGCTTTAAGCCTATAACTGTCTAAACAAAATATTATTCTCATTTACTAAAATTCACGCGACTGCCTTAGTTCGATCAGTAGATTATTTCATTTACCGGTCTTCAACCCCCCCCCCCTCCCCTTCCAGTTTTTAACGTACCTGCTATTAAACATGTTTATAGGGTATAAGATGAGTAATATGTTTTATCTCATCTTCATCCTTTCTAGGATTGCAGAAAGAATTCGTCAACTGAAGGTCGTGGAACACCAACTGAAACACTAATAAATGAAGAGACGTCAAGTGAAAGGAAAATCAATCGTCAGCAACCCAGTGTAATAGCAAAGTTGATGGGTCTTGATTCAATGCCATCTCCACAAAAGCAGCCTGAACAGGAGTTTAGAAGTTACTTACCTCGAAAAACGTATGAATCATACAATACCCATGAATTCAAAGATGCTTTCGAAATCAAGGATTTAAAAGAAGTTGAGAGGCAAAAAGATTATTCACATGCCAAGCGATATAATCCAAACGCAACACAAGAGGCATGTATAAAACAAAAGCTCATTGGAGCGGAACATTTGTCAACTGATGAAAATTTTCATATTTCAAAAGAATATGATGATACATTAGAAGTCCTAGATACCAAGAGAGAGATGTTTCAAAAGTTGCACAAGGAGCCAAATATTTTGTCTAAAAATCATCTCAGCGGGCTTACCCTTGCAAAACAGGTAAAAGTTTCAAAATTATCGAAGGGTAAAACCCGCAATGCCAAAACCTCGTCTCAAACCCACAAAGATCCTACCGGCACATTGCAGAAGCCGAATACCAATGTTTTCAATCATCCGCTTCTTGAACGCAGTGTTCCTCCCTCACATAAGTTGGAGGCACATAATTTGAGAAAAATAAACTCTAGGTATGGTTCTACTAGTGTGGTTCTTTTAAAGCCTAATACAGAGAAAATTATGGGCAGAAATGTTTCACATCTAACTTCCCAGGATAAGTATTTTTATGGTTACAAGCAGAAATATTCAGGGACTAGGGAAACGCATATTGAAGGTATAGAACGGCGTCATTTGCTGGGTAACATGGAATATTTAGGACAAAAGACTAAAAGCTCAAGAGAAATTGTTAAAGAAATAGCAAAAAAGCATTCTGCAAAAAGTAGCTGCAGGTGCAGTAGGCCTGACATCAAAGACGAAAGCTTACATGCATTTCCTAGCCTGTATAACTCAAACAACTGTCCTCGACACTCTGAAAACAACTCTAGTTTCTCATATTGCTCTTCAAGACCTTCACCTTCATATTCTGATAAGGCGTTTCTTAACATGGAAGGTAAGAAGCACCTGCCTGAGCGCTGGAGATTGCATAATCATCTCTCTTGTGAAAAGGACTTTGATAGGCGCTTTACTTCGAATGAAATTCTAACTGGCACAGAAGGACCAAAGGATTTAGATTTCAAAAGGAAATCTTATCATTCTGGACTGACTGGAAAGTATCAACACTCCACTAGTATGTCACGGCCTTCGTCTCTGAAACAAAGATCAAGTAGTCCACTAATTAGTGAAGGTGCTGGTTGTTATAGGCTAAACTATGGTCTCAATATAGGTGAGGCTTCTCCATCTGATTTGAACTTGAATACAGATCAATGTTCATCGAAAAGCTCTAAAATTCAGAATAAGGATTACCTGAATCCACGTAGTCTGGAAAATAAGGAACCTTCCAGAGAGAATCTCACAAACCATGAAGAATCAGAGAATGGAATTCGTATGTCCTACTATCGATATACTGAACAAAGTAGGCTTTCCAGATTTCATGGGAGGGATACAGCTAAGTCAATCAAAGTGCTTGACAATTCCTTAGTCAAGGAGCCAATTATTTCAGACAGCAAGGAGCATATTAAGCAACATACACAGGATGTTGAGTCTTCTGTCATTGGTCATGTGGCTGAAGACAAAGTGGTACGTTAAGAACATTTACTGTTATAAAATTGAATGCCTCCATTCCCAGAGAAATTAAGCATAGGTCTTGGGATTATTATGCTTATGCTTGTTATATATGGTACCTTGTGCTTGTCATAGAAGAACATCTTATCTGTTTGTATCCAACTAATTTTTGCCTCAGATATTTTATTTGTCACTGACAATTCATATTTATACCTTTACACAGTGCTAATTATGTAGAAAGTCAAACTAGCAACCAATTTCCTATAATTTGGGATCTACTAGTTCCTATTTTAAGTAAATCGATTAGTCAAATTATTTTCTAAGATCAGGTATTTGACCATTACTTTTCAAAATATTTCCATATATTATGCTCCTAAGATTATGCTGATTAATTTTTACAATTGAGGGATCTCGTACACGTGTGTACGCACACATGTTTGTATGTACATTCCTTGTTAGTGCATGTATGCACACGTGTGCACGCATTATGTATGTATTCTTTGTGTGCATGGATGTGTGTGCCTCCCCTCCCAAAAAATAAAAATAAAATCTTCCTCCACACACAATGTGTGTGTGTGTGTGTGTGCATATGTGTGTCTGATATGTGTATATAAGATAATTCTTCCAAAATAATTTATCAAACCAACTATGCTTCTTGATTACTTCTTACTCTAAAACCACTCCCTTCATTCTATCGGGCCACTTTTACCAGATTGGTACCGATCCGATTTTCGGGCCTGAAAAGGTCCCACGACTTCTGAAAAGTAATTGCCTTGCTGAGTGATGCGAGTTCCCGTGGTCATTCTATGAAGTTGTTTTGTTGTTCTTCAGTTAGCGAGTAATCATCCTTGAGCTAAATTGTTGAATGTTGAATTATGATTTATGACGATCCGGAATGGACAGACCAGAATGGAGGAAAGGAAGAGTAAAGGGGAAAACGGTCCACTTGTGTTGATCCGAACTAGATAAGGTCCGAACCGGATTTCAGTTCGGCATCGATCTAGGGTTCAGACACGATCCGGGGCTTTGGCACATGGGGTTGCACTCACCCTCTTCGCGCAGTCTTGTAGCTTTTCCTGTTCGTCGTCTTGTGGTCTTGTCTGAATTGAAGTCTGATTCTTCGGTCTGTCTCTTTGATCTTTCTGCCTTGATAATCATCGAGTCACATTTTTTTGCCCAGTGAGTTGGTTATAGCCGGGCCAAAAAGGTGGTTAACAATGTGTGTAGTAATTGAGATGTGACTCGAATGTGAGCTGCTGGAAAGAGAAGTGAATGGAAAGACCCCCCCCCCCCCCCTCTCTTTCCTCCTTTGGTGATTTGGTGTTAAAATGAATGGAGGAGTTGTTTATGTGAAAAGGTAAAATTGGAGAATGGTGTAGGGATTATGCAGTAGAGAGCATGATCTGACATGCAATACTATCTACTGTACATTTTAATCTGATAAACAACAACACTTAACATGGTTTCAACGTGCGCAGGGTGCCTGTGTCCATGGGGAATAGTATCAAGAGAAACCATAAGTACAAAGATTACATCGTATAATACATACTATTATAATATAAAGGAACCACCCAAGGCTAGGATGTAATGTCAACGGAAAAAGAGGCAATCTAGCAAGGAAGGGGCAGGCTTGAGGAGGAGGAGCTTATTGGTGGACGAAGTTGGAGATTTGGCAGGGGTCTTGGAGGTAGAAACGAGGGATGAAATTAAAGGGAAGGTTAGCTTGGTCCGGTTATCAGAGTGGTTGATTGTTGAGTTATGCCTTTTTGGAGAATTGGTGGATGAAGGTGGTTTGGTTGAGAGCCATTGAAGAGGATGTATGTGAAGGAAGACTTGGATCGAGCTGAAATTTCGGTAGAATAGTCTGGAGGTGAATGCGACAAAGTCTTAGAAGTTTGGATCCCATTGGGCCACTTTTCCCAGATTGGTACTGATTCGAATTTCGGCCTGAACGGGTACCGTGGGTCACGACTTCTGAAAAGTAACTGCCTTGCTGAGTGCCGCGAATTCCCATGGTCATTCTATGAAGTTATCTTGTTGTTCTTCAGTTAGCGAGCAATCATCCTTGGGCTAAATTGTTGAATGTTGAATTATGATGATTCGGAATGGACGATCCAGAATGGAGGAAAGGAAGAGTGGAGGGGAAAATGCTCCACTTGTGTTCTGAACCGGATATGGCCCGAACCGGATTTCAGTTTGGCAATGATCAAGGGTTCGGACCCGATCCGGGGCTTTGGCACACGGGGTTGCACTCACCCTCTTCGCGCAGTCTTGTAGCTTTGCCTGTTCGTCGTCTTGTGGTCTAGTCTGAATTGAAGTCGGTTCTTCGGTCTGTCTCTTTGATCTTTCTGCCTTGATAATCATCAAGTCACATTTTGTCCAATGAGTTGGTTATAGCCAGACCAAAAAATTGGATGACAATGTGCGTAGTAATTGAGATGTGATAGTCGAATATGAGCTGGTGAAAAGAGAAGTGAATGGACAGAGGAGGGTGCCCCTCTCCCCTTTTCCTCCTTCGGTGGTTTGGTGTTATTATGAAAGGAGGAGTTTTTGTGAAAGAGTAAAATTGGAGAGGTGTAGGGATTACACAGTAGAGAGCAGAATGCAAAACAAATATAAGAGCATGATCTGGCATGCAACTCTCTGCAGTACATTTTAATCTGATAAACAATAACACTTAGCGTGGTTCCGACATGCGCAGGGTGCCTATGTCCATAGGGAATAGTATTTATGTTTTATTTCCAAGAGAAACCAAGAGTACAAAGATTACATCGTATAATACAATAATACATGCTATTATAATATAAAGGAATCACCCAAGGCAAGGATGTAGTGTCAACGAAAAAAGAGGCAATCTAGCAAGAAAGGGGCAGGTTTGAGGAGGAGGAGCTTATTAGTGGAGGAACTTGGAGATTTGGCAGGGGTCTTGGAGGTAGAAACGAGGGATGCAATTAAAATGAAGGTTAGCTTGGTCCGGTCATCAGAGTGGTTGATTCTTGAGTTATGCCTTTTTAGAGAATTGGTGGATGAAGGTGGTTTGGTTGAGAGCCATCGAAGAGGATGTATGTGAAGGGATTTTATAACACAACGTAGTAAAACAATAATTGGTTGTACGTGCTAGAGCTCAAGCAAAATCTCAAACCATCGTCTAGGGTGTATGTAAAGGTATATGGTTGAAACGTATGAATTGGAGACTGGAAATCCAAACCATGTTGAGATGATGTGTGATAATCAGTCAACCATAGCCATTTCTACGAACCACATTCATCATGATAGGACGAATCATATTGAGGATGATGGACATTTCATCCGTCAAAACATAAAAAGCATCACTTCATCGTCAAAAGATAGAAAACAACATCAACCACTCAAATATGTAGCTTTTGTGTTTCAAGCAGCAACTGTCCTCATAGAGACTCCTTTCTGGCATAACTTCATTGAACTAAGCTCTAGGCTTGGATTAATGAGTATTTATCACTTTGTGTGCGAGGGAATGTGAAATTCAAACTATGCACTTTATTTCCTATGTTAGGGATTTATTAACTCCTGTTTTAGGGAAATCAGTTGGCTAAATTATTATCTAAAATTAGGGATTTGATCATTAATATATTGGATACATTTCTACATGTTGTTATACTATGAAGATTATGCTTATTAATCTCTTCAATTAAGGACCCTTGTCTGTAGATATGTACCTTTCATATTTGAATGAATAAAATCAGAATAATTCCTCCAGAAGAATTTATTTTAAAATTTAAATCAAGGTTCGAAATTTTTGTTTGCATTTTGGTTTCATTCATTTAAGATTTTCTAGATTTCAGTCAATTTTGGAAATTTGGTTACAATTCAATAAATATGTAAGAGATTTTATTTTTCATGATATTTCTGCCAAACTAGGTCTGAATTATTGGACATAATATGGCTTTTTTGTAACTATTTTTGTCATTTGTTCATGTCTTTTTTGTTAAACTTGTTTGATTTGTTATTTTTAAATCTTTTACGTGTTTATTGTGAAGAAAGAAAATTATACCTTTCTGTTAATTTTTTAGCAAATAAAGAGTTAAGTCCGGAATTCAGACTGGATTTCGTCCTCTTTATGGCAGGGATCGGAAGCAAATTAACACAATTTCAAAATCCTATCAGAATTTTGAACCAGCTCTAAATCATTTTCAACCTCCCTCAATTATCCTTACTGCTAATCACAACGCAAGTTTGTCATATCACAAAAGTAGAAAATCTGGTGATGTACTTTGTGACTAGAAAAACATTACTGAACTTCCGAGTGAACAAAACCGTTATACTTTAGTGTCTTTGAATTCAAATACAAGTTTTTTGTTGTAACATTTCTCGACATAATTATGGCAACTTATTTATCGACTCGACCACGACCACTAGTTTGTGGTAAGAAAATTAACATTATGTGTTGCTAGAGATCTTGGATTAAAATCCTGGACATAAATAATCACCATGTTCAAGAAAAAATAGGAAACTTATTGTAAACTCAACAAGCGCACATACAGCACAACAAAATGTGTACTGATCAAATACCTTTGCTTGGTTGCTTTTAGCATGTTCGTTAAACTTTTGAAGTTTTGTGATTGTTTTCACTTTTTACATACGCTTTACATTTTTATCATTTCTTGCTTAAAACCTCAAGATTTATAAACAAAGTAAAGGCAATATAGTAAATGGAAATTTATATGCCAGCAATCAATTTTTTATCGTACATCAATGGGTTCTTCTTTCCTGAAAGCAGAATCTATCCACTTATTAATATAATAAGTGGAAATTATTGTTAATTTTCTTTGCAGTTTATATTAAATTTTATTGTATACTCCTTATTCGGATCATAGATTCAGATTACCATTGAAGTTGTTTTAGAAAGCCGGCTATGCTTTTTTCTACTTGTATACCATGTTTTTCCTTTCTTGCCTTTTGCCAATACTGTAAAATACCAACTATATCTTTGTAAATCATTCGATCAACGGGGATCATTTCGCTAGCTTCTTACGAAAACAGGCTATTTTTCCTTTCTTTGTCTTTTGGGTTAAATATGTTCATTTAATTTCAACTATGTTTATGAGCTTCAATATCTTTTTGACAAACAAGCATAACCACATCCTCCCACAATTTTGATTGTAAAAGTGTTATGCAGTTGTTGATCCAGGGTCCAGGCAGTAGTAAAACAGTAACCCTCCTACTCTTACAAGTTATGATATCATGCCAATGAGACTTAAAAACTTAGTTAATTAAAGTGGCGTGGGACAACTTGTAGTCTTGCAGGTTCCATTTTCAACTAATTCACGGCAGTGTGCACAAAGTAATATTCCAATTTTTTGCATGTAGGCTTATCCCATAGGAAAGACTAAATTATCAAATTAATGGGTTGCAGGCAAATCCATGACGTCTCTTAGTTGTGTGCATGTATGAGTGATTCTATGCATAGGCTTAAGAAAGAAAACATGTCATAAGAAGTCATGTAAATTTAACTGACACCAAAAGAAGTGATTTTTGCATATCTCAATCCTATTGGTGTTCATATGCAGACCGCATTTTATATCAGTCTATCTAGTATTAGTTGGGTTGTGTGCGTGCACGTGTGTGCTTAACCCACGTCTTGTGTTTTCGGATTTAAATTTTGTGTCATGAATAATTATCTCAGTATGTTATAGGAAACTACATGGAGCTAACTGAATGGTGCCCCATGTAGGCCTGCCAATGAATCTGAGTTAGACTCTGACCTACCCAATCTTGCAAAAATAGTTTATGATAGCTTTGAAAAATCATTTATCCAGACTCGATCCTGATCTTTAGTAGTTTAGGTAAATGGGCAAGCTATGGAGCTTCAGTAGTTGATTCTGTATAATATAGATCTATAAAAGTTGATGTATCAAATTTTTTAGCATAAACAAAGTTTATCGAACTTCCATTTTCTTTCCATAATTATAACACAAAAAGCATAATTTTCAGATTTGGCCACGGACATGCTTACTTGCTGATACACTTGTAGACTGGATAATTGGTTTTAATATGGTTCAACAGTAGAGCCTTTGCCAAGATAGTGTGGCATGGTGGTATGATGTGTACCTACTGAGTGAAACGTCGGGAGTTTGAGACTCCCCTTAGACCAGTGATTATTAACCAAATTTATTTATTTTTAAAAAAAAGCAGTAGAGCCTTGGGTATCAATTGTATTCCCGTGGACCTCATGTGCTTGTTTATCTGAATTTCACTTTTATCATATTCTTCTCCATATCCTATTTCATAATTTTAATTCATATTGATACCAGTGAAATAAGAAAGCACATGGTTGAATTCCATGTATCAACCGCTGTAATAATTGATTATTGTGATTATTATTTGTGCCAAACAATTTTTTTTTTTCCCTCCAGGAGGAGCATCCACATGTTGGTAATATTTCTTCGCAAGATTCCTGTACAGAATTGGAACATTTACCAAATTTCGATAAAGCTGATGATCCTAGTCTCATCTCCACCATTGGGTTTCAGTCACACGAACATGAATCAAGTCCTGATTCCTTTGAAAATGTCAGTGCAGATCTCCAAGGTAAATAAATACACACACTAGCCTTGTACTTAGATTTTCAGCCATACGTCTATTTTTCTGAGTTTCAGTAGCTTCTTTGCTAAAGAAATAACATATCATTTTCCTACCTTAACCATTAAATTAAACCATACATTTTCAGAACGTCAAATCCAACTGCAACTTCTGAGAGAATCAAACAATGATAACACAGAAAATGGCACTCTTGCTTCTACTGAGGACGACTGCACTCCAGAATCCAACTACTTCGACTATAAAAATGAAGAGGATAGAGATTACTCTTACGTAGCAGACGCACTTGCTCTTTTAAGCCCTCGAGCTTTTCAAAACACTTCAATTGATAATGATTATTTCACAAAGCTTGAAGAGAAGTATTCAAAAATTAAAGAGTGGTCAAAATCAGAGAGGAAGCTGTTGTTTGATCTTACCAAGTCAACTGCAGAAACATTTGTTTGTGCAAATAGAAGACGAGTATCGGTACATGATATAAGGCCACTTAATGAAGTGGTTTGGGGGAAGTTGGTAGGACTAAGGAAAGAATACAATGCAGGAAAACAAGAAAACAGTGTATTGGATCCTAAGTGGTTAGATTTGGAAGAAGGCATCGATATTATTGGAAAAGAGATTGCTGAAAAGTTGATGGACGACTTACTTGAAGAGTGGTGCTGATTTTTGTCTTTGATTCGGTATATAGCAAAGAATGGTGAAAACATAGAGGAATCATACGGCGGTACGCAACCAATGTCATTTTTTTTACACTTTGTGTTGTTGTCAGTAGATATATAGATAGATAGAGAAAAGAAACTTAAGAGGAGGAGAACGCGTCCTTTTTAGTTACAAGACAATGTCGTTTTTAGCTTGCATATCGTAGGATGAAAGCATGTAATTCTGTTTTCATTTTTGTTTTTGTTTTGTTTGTTTTTGAAGATGAGCGTTGTTGGTCAAATAGGTATTTGTGTAAAGAATTGAGACATATCTGTACATTGAAAAGATCGTTTTGCTTGCATTCACTTCACTACGTTCGGTTGCATAGGATTTTATCTCTTTTTATCTTGTTATTGTAAACTAGCTTAACGCCTGATGATGAATGATGCACGTTTCACGGTTGAACTATTTTCCTATAAATTTATGTGACATTTAGAAAAATGATTTGTATAATAAATATTTAACCATATTTTGAAGATGAAATTGCGTAGGTTTTTTTTTTTTTTTTTTTTTTTTTTTTTTTTTTTTTTACAAAAAAAAATGTTTTATTTGTTAGTTTCTATTATTTAATTAATATTAAGATTTGGTAATACTTGTAGATTGTGTTTTTAAATTTGTAAAGTTATTTAATAGATTGTATGTTTAAGTGATAACAAAATTTAGTAATATTATAATGGAGCATTTGAATTTATAAAAAAAGCTTATTTGTTATATTTTTTTAAATGGCAAACGTTACGCGTATGGCAATGATGCACATTTTACATTGTCCGATGGAATATATGTAAGGAACGTTCCAGGCCACTCCTGTTTATAGCATTCCTATAGTATCGTGAGCTATAACAATTCAAATTCAGCTAAAACTTGTAGATGTTCAATTCACACACACACACACATATATATATATATATATATATATATATATATATATATATATATATATATATCACCTATTCGCACACATATATAGAATCTGATGCTAGGCAATAGACTTAAAGGAAGATTCAAATATGACTTTTTTTCCTTTGAAAACTGCCCATTTCACATGTATCTAATTAGCTAGCATTTTAGGCAAACTAGTAATATATTCTATACAGTGGATGTATAAACTATTAGTGTCTAGGCTTGTCGTTGGATAATCAAATATCTTCCTCCCTTAAGCCATTCGCTTTGCCCAGTAGGTGGTGTAAGTTAAAAGATTGTCCTAGATGTAAGTGTAACACCCCTTGTTTTTATATGATAATTAATTAATATGGATTTAATTAATTAAATAAGAAAATGGTAAATGTGGACATTTGACAAATGTTTGAATTTAACCGTGAAATTTATTTCATTGTGTTTGTGGTGAATTTCTAATGAATTTTCATTTATAATGTTTTCAGATTGAAGTACAAACAAAGAAATTATGAACGATTGAAGTTTTAACATTGGAAGTAATTAAGTGTATATATAGAGAATCTTAATCAATTATAAACTTTGAAATTCAAATTGGAAATATAGATAAATGGTAACAAACTTATGAGGCTGTGTAAAAGAGGAAAATAACGAAGAGAAAGGTTAATATGAATAAGAAATTAGTTACTGTTGATACCGAAACTGGTTCAGCATCCCAAATTGACTGTGTAGAGGGTAAAAGTGAACAAAAGTAAATTGACAATAAGTAAAGAGAGATTTATAGTTGTTCTTCTTAAGATTGCCTACGTCCACTTGCTCTGCGTTATCTTTATTAAACAAACTTAAGATATTACAAGTTTTGGGTAGAAATGACCTTGAGTATAAAGATAACAATGGTAGAAAATTGTCAGAAAGCCAAAAGATCCTTTTTTCAATCAATGCGTCTTCTATTTATAGGCTGTAGGAAGCTCGGTTCGATCTGAGATTGTGGAGAAAAAACCTAAAGACGTGGGTAGACCAATTCTAGAAAGTGACACCTTTATCCTAAAAAATTGGATTTCGGGTCGAGGTCGACCCGAATTCACCATTTTCCCCTTAAGTTGATATGATGTTGAACTTGAACTTGACTATTGTTTGACCTTGGCTTGGATGGAGTCGTGTAGTCCAAACCCTTACACCAAATATGTTGAAGGTTGTAAAGGTCCATGCAATACCGAGTAGATGCTCCTTAGCCGATCCAAAGTGCTCACAGGCTATGATGAGAGGCCGATCTAGAACAATTCACGTTAGCGGATTCGAGACATTGCCAACACCTTGAATTGGATATGCTTTGGAGTAACGTCTCGAAGTAAGTAGGAACCTGCTTTGCCCAGTGCTTGGCGGATCTGATTCTTAAGGATGGGTAGGCACACCGATCTGAGGACAATTGAGGCAAGTCGAACCAGAGCAATGAGGCATGGCTGACCCGGAACGAATGAGAGCCTCTATGTTGATCTGAGGCAATCTACTATATCGATCGTATCCCAAGCATATACGACTTCAATTGTTTGTGAAATATATCACTTGATTTAGATTTTCTGAGTTTATGTAAGCTCTTGTTCAAGTTCTAAGCGATCTTGTGGTGAGGAGTACAAAGCGTGACGGCTTTGTAAAAATGTAGGTCAACACTTGCCTCCTAAAAGTGCATCGCATCACAAACAAGATATGCTTTGCATTAGATGACTCGTCCAAGCTTGTGGATGTCGTTTCTAAGATGTTTAAAATATCTTTTGAAGTCATTTCAAAGAACATTCATGTCTTTTCGGACAATCTTGAGTCACTTTAGTCGGTATAATTGAAAAGCGCGCTTCTTACGAATACACCTTCATTTGAGTCCGCCAAATCGAAGGCTTTGGATTGAGGATCCCCGATCATAAGTAATTATCCGAACCTCATCGTGTCGAGAGGTTGAGTATATCTTCTCATCTAGTTTTTTATGTCATGTCGTCAGCTATTGTATCCACTCAAGCGCATGCATGTCATTATCGCACTGTGTCATCATGTGCATTAGTCACACACGCCCTTGAGTCGAGTTTGTCATGTGTGTCTACACACATACATTCCACTATTCTCCTTTATCAACGCCACCATTATATATATATAAATATTTTATATACCCATGTACGACTCGAAACCATGACTTATGCCCCAGATCAGTGCCAATCTGGGGGGGGGGGAGTCTTATCAAGTCGGAGAGGAGGTGAACGGTTCCTCCCTCAATAGTATTTAAATCAGCCCCACACGT
Source organism: Allium sativum (assembly GCA_030737875.1). Taxonomy (NCBI): domain Eukaryota; kingdom Viridiplantae; phylum Streptophyta; class Magnoliopsida; order Asparagales; family Amaryllidaceae; genus Allium; species Allium sativum. The sequence goes on along the minus strand of CM060912.1, from coordinate 525,913,767 downwards.
TTCTTTCTCCTACTTATTTTCTTCTCTGTTTTACCCTACCAAACCCAACCTTCACCGCTACCAAATTTCAACTTTGCAACTCTATACCCTTTCCCAAGCGCATCCTCTAGTTGATTATCACTAGCTATCAATTCGACTTTGATTCACAAGGTAGGTCCCTAGTTTTTTTTTCTGTACATTGAGTCCCATTTAAAATTTGTGGCCTCGGGCCATGGTGTGGAGGCAGAGTCAATGAGGGGAGCATTGGAGGATGTGGCCGCGATGGGTGTCCACGATGATGGAGTGAAGGTGGAGATGGATCCTAGGTCTAAGAGGGAAAGGTGGTAGGGAGGGAGAAGATAATTAGGCGGACATGGTTAGGAATGAGAGAAGGAAAGGTTTGTGGTTCAGGTAGGATGGACTGAAGATGGAAGAGATAGAGATTGGCCAGATGAGAGGAAAGGAGAAGTCATGAGGAAATGAGATGGTAAAGAGCGGAGTAGGTGGAAGACCCGGATCGTCTGGGTCGGCGAGGCTCTTAGCCTACTCGGATAGGCTGATCCAGATAGGTAAGTCTCCTGACCTATCTTGATCGATGCCTAAAATTCGATTAAGAGTCATGCCTTGTACTTGGCCATTCTACAAGGAAAATCAACATGCCTTCACATACGAACAATATACTCGGACTTCGAACTATGACTTCTAGGATTAGAGCATATTTGAACAGACATTTGAACTTGAACATGAAAATGGACTGCCCTGATAATTGGGTGTCGTTCCCAATGCGATATCCAATCTTTGAATGCTCGTGATCAGGACTCGATGAAACAATCAGAATGACGGTCGATTCAGTCGTTGTTCAAAGCGTGTCTTTGACATCTTGCTTTTATAAATGTTGTTATACACACATCTTTGCACCACATTGCACACGTTGCACTAGTCCACGCACATGGGGTACAGATCGATCACTCTAATTGGTGGTATTTGTTGAGCTGTAAAACAAGATGAGTAAGAGATACTCCACCAGATCTACCGACGTAGCTGCTAAGAAAGATGTCATGTACAAAAATCCATACTCTGAATCCAACCCGACCATTGAGTTAAACAATGATTGTTAAGATATCGAGTGCAACCACGAGTCTTGTAGCAAGCATTTCTGTCGGCTGAGCAGCACGTTATTATTAAAAGTGGAGCTGGCGAAGGTCAAGTCGCATTAATCGCTCCTGCTCCCAACGCTCTTGCAAAAGCTATTTTCTTGGAAAATCGTAATGATTCATAGCCCTCAGTAATGGATGAACCAAAGTTTAAAAAATAGGCGCTAAGCATGGAATTCCTTATGGCCAAGTCCGAGTGATAGGTTCATTAGAAACAACTCACAATCCCTTAGAGGAATATACAACGTGCACCCAACACATGTGTACTAGTGTTGTGTTCCTCCATTCAGGTTTTATGTTAGTGAGATTCTGCATCGCATGATACTGGAGTTAATGCAGTTGCACCCTACTGCCTATGCATATCTGCTTTCCCGAAGCACATCCGTCGAGCACCCACAATTGATGACGTATGATTCTTCTTCAATTTCAAGCATCGAAAAGATGCTTTGTCATTTGTTTATTTTGAAGCAATTGTGAACAGTTAAGTCTTTACAGGTGGATGGAGCAAGCTAAGTGAAGTTGAATCCGATTGGTTTTGTGTTCCATGCCAACAAGGCTTTACGAGACAATGGCTCGAGGGAAATAAGGTCTATAGAAGTTGCTTATTCTTGAGCCGAGTTTAATCTCGTCTAATGCTTTTCATCCTTTTGTGGTAGGGCCCCCAACTAGACCTACTTGTAACGTATTCAGTAACCGTTGGAAACTTTGCAAGTAGTCATGAGGCTCAAAGACGCATGCAGAGATGCATTACCCTTGCTTAGCAACAACAGAAGTACGAGTCTGGATGGTCCCAAAATCAATGGTGATGGCGAGGATGGAAGGGAAGCGAACATTATCGTGCCTACAATCGGGAAGCTAGAAGGCGGTGGGTAAACCTCACGATCAAGTCATCAGCGAAGGTGGCACTGAGGGTACTAGTGTTAGGCCAAGTAAAAAACAAACAGTCAAAATAGAGAAAGATAAGGACACTCGCCTTCGATCATCGAGAAGCCAGTTACTGAAGGCTCTATTTCCGAGCACACTCCCCGGCCTAAGTCTCCGGCCCGAGACACGAGGAGACGACTATGAGCATTAAGAGCCCTTTTAAGGGCTTGAGAAACTTTCCGCTGGTGATAGAGCAATATAATTTTATAGACTTAAATTCTCATAATTTCTTCCCTGTATCGAAAGGGGAAAATGTTCTTATTGAAACTGAGGAAGTCACACCATCAAGCAACTAAGATCTAGTTCGTTAAGCAGATCACTAGGACACACACACAACACGAACACTGCATGTCATAGCACTTACTCAGCGTGTGATGATCTGTTAGGACCTTAAGGCTACTCAAACACTAGGGATATAAACTATATCTATTCAAATTCAAATCAAAAGAAATAAGCAATAAAATAAAATACAGTAAAGTAAATAACACCATAATTTTTATACTGGTTCGGGCTAACCAATCCTACATCCAGTCCTGCACTCCACCTTGCATAATTTCACTATAATCGTTTGCTTTCCACGGGTGGCAAAAACGCCTTTACAATCTTGATTTCACGGGCTATAAGATACACCTTCTCCTTATCAACAGCAACAAACAATGGCAAGTAGTTGTATCTTCAATACAGATTCTTGCAGAATTGGTACAATGATCCTATAGACCTCCAATGGCAATATATCTTTAAATTCTATGAGAAAATAGGATTAAATCAGAGAGAGAATGATATGAAATCAAGTACAACTCTCTGATATTGTGTGGCTTGCAAATCAATGAAGAATAGGAGTGAAAGAGAGTGGATTTGCAAGAGTAATAAGATAGCTTTCAATGGAATTTTGTAGAGAATAAATGGAGAAGAAGGAGTAGAAGAAAATGTGAAATTATTGTGTAAAAATTCGTTACCATAGGCCTTTAAATAGTGTATGAAAGGATGTGTCTTTTGGTGAAAGGGTATAGGGAAATAACTACTCAATCTGAGTTCAAAAATCTGGACTAGCCGTTATATGTCGACATACAAAAAAGAGTATGTCGACATACTTGTGTTGCAAATATGCCAGCAACACTTATAAGTGTCGCAAATTTCCTGCATTTCAAATTTCCTTATATTTGTGGATTTTGGTGATTCGGTTGAGGTCAATGGTTGATTATCTTCAAGTATAATTGCCATGGGATCTTTAACAAGATATTCTAAGGTTCAACCAACTCTTCATCACTTCAAACACCTCTGTTCTTCAACATTCTTCTCTAATAGCTTTAGTCTTCAATTGCATTAATTATCCTTCCTCTGTAATTCTTCTTTTGTATTTTTGTTTATCTTTATAAATATCTTCATAATATATCTAATGTAACTGCACAACTCAAAGATATGTTTGTAGTAATGTTTATATGGTTGTTGCCATCAATATCAATACCTAGGTATTAACAATCTTCCCCTTTTTGATGATGACAACCATATAAATATTTAAGATATAAAATATAATACTTTTTATATTTGACTCCCCCTAACTCTGTTGACTCCCCCTAACTCTGTTGACTCCCCCTAACTCTATGCCCCCCCACCATTTTGTCTAGTATATTTATACCTTTTCTCCCCTTTTGTCATCAACAAAACGGTAAAAATAAAAGAATTGTTTAATTAACTTATAGACAATATGTAGAGTTTGCATATAAATAAAACAAGTGGGGAAATCAAAACATGAAATAAACTAAATAATCAGATGAGTTTTTGAGTTATCGACTTTGCTGATGCCGATAACAAATCCTTTTCATATTTATCCAAGGTTCAATAGATTTCTTGTCATATGCCTTGAGCATCGACTATTTGGTACTTGAAAAATTATAAAATATGCACACTGATACCCTTTTTATTTCGTTGTCCATGGGGCTAAGCTTTGGGATGCTAAACCCATAAGGAGTTTGAATGCCCTTTCAGAATGTAATCATTAGATAAATGAACCTTATTAATAAAATTATAAATATATTTTTCTTTTTCAGTATTATCTAACCATTTTGGAACCCATAAATTAATGAACCTATTTGGAGGATTTAACTTTAGTTTCCTAGGTTTTGGTATGAACTTGGTGGCTTTAACATACTTAGTACATTAAGTACTATTGTATTTAGCCTTAGTGGTATATCTAAGTCCATGCTTATTCCTATTGTTTTTAGATGCAGATAATAATTTCTCTAGATTATCCTTTCCTTTGTTAAATTTATCAATATCAGTTTTCATTTTATCAAAATCCTTACTATGGTTAAGAATAACATTGTCTAGAGATGTTATTTTTTATTCAGATCAATGATCTGTGACTTCATTGAAAGATTTTCTGATTTTAAGGACTCATTTTGTAACGTACCGACTTTTCTATATCCTTTGAGCTGACAGTTACAACCCAAGTCCAACCCAAATTACACGGAAAAACAGATAATTAGGAGAAAGAAATTGGAGGATGAGAAGAAAGGATAGAAAGATTAGAATAGAAGGAAAAGAAGAAGAAGAACGACTAACCACAATATCAGAGTCTTACATCGCAGTAGAATAAAATATAATGCAGAAATAACTTTTATTGAAAAACATGAAATAATACTTACAATTTATCAAAGTACCGCAGACATTCACTTTATCTGGACCATTATAACAGCCTGTCTTTATTTACAACACATAGCTGAAAATATCTAGATATATATCATATGTCTGAACTCCTCCAGCTTGTCTTCTGAAGTCCATATCACCTTACCCTGAATCTGTACAACTCGGTCTTGTAGGATCTAAATTAACCCTAGAGGGGGGTGAATAGGGTTTATCGCAGATTTTTTCTGAGTAATTAAATAATAACAACAAAGATAATAATCAGAACAAATGCGAAAAATAAATAACACACAGATATACCCAGCTTCGGCAAAACCCTGCCTACTGCTGCATTCCCCAAGGTTTCTACTAGGAGTTAAAACAATCACTACGCTTACAATCCCCTGTAAACTCGCGACACTCGCTCCCAACTGTTCTTAACCCTATGCTCAAAACCCTGCACTGGTTTCTGTCTCCGAAACCAGATTTTCACGAATTACAAATCCTGTAATTCGTCTCCCCTCGATTTTACCGATCTAGAAACTGTTTGAATTTGGTTACAAATAAAATTAAAAATACAATAGAGAATAAACTAAACCCTAGTATTAAAAAGAAAAAATATTTTCCCTTTTAATCCCTTGAATAGGCCGGCCAACTTAAAATTGATTCCACCCTTCACTTTAATTGTTTGAAACCGATTCCCTTTTTCTCTTTACTTGAAAATGGCGGCTGACACTTTGAACTAGGGTTTCTGAATACTCCTCCAAATCAATTCGATGGCTTCTGGAATTTCCGGTTCTCTGTATTCTCGCGTTGCCCTTGTAGTTTTATCGATTTGGATTATTCGATCCAAGCTACCGTCGATCTTATGTATGTTATTTCAAATTGAATTTTTCTTTGATTTGTTTGAACTTGGATAATCAAAAGCCAATGATGATGTGGGTGTATTTATAGGATTAAAAACCGATATATGCTCTGATTTCATATATTTGGCTTGGTAGTGGTATACGTAAATTTTGGGCTTGAAATCTTTTGCTATTTTGGGGTTTCTTCAATTTGTTTTTAAATGTATATGCTCGTGACTTCTGGAATATGATTGAGTTTGAAAAATTTAAACTTTCTGGAATACTTTGCTTTAAACTGTATATTTTTCTGCTTTGAATTAATCCCCTTATTTTCCGGAACCTTTGAATTTGCATGTGCTATATTTTTGGATCTTGAATTTATCTGTTTTGCTTGCCACTGTAATTTGCTCCATACGTAAATATGTGCTGAACCATTTGGTTTTTCCATTCCAGATTTAAAGCTTCCCATTTATGTTGATGATACTGGAACATATTTGTGCATTCATACTTGATCACTATTACAGTTCAATCATGTTGTTGTGATTTCCATAGATTTGCTCTTGAGAATTCAAGTTGTCCCTGTCCATTTACATTAGTGCTGAACTTAACACTTGACTTGTGCACACTAAACTTCATCACCGAGTTAAAATAAAAATGCCTTTTCCCTTTTCAGTTGTCACTTGTGCATACTAAACTAGGGTTTCACTTAGATTTAAATCATCTGCACTTGCTATAGCACTTTGTATTGCTTCTCGACCATGTTGCTTATGTATCCATAAAAAAAATATGATACGACTAGATGCTTTACACTTGATACTTGCATTTCTTATTTTATTTGCACAGTATTAGTTTGGTCTGCATTTGACCCGTGTTTCACTGAACCTTTGTTTGTTGCTCCATGTTCATTTTGTCGATATGAGTTGCTATTTGGTTCGTCCTGCTTGCTATATGCTTGACCAATGGTCCATGTTACTCCATTTTGCTCTGTCCATTCACATTTTCATGTCCGCACTGTTGCATATCATTTACTTTGCACACCTTTGGTCATTCTTGAAACTGTGAATCACTTTCACTTTTACTTGATTATTTGCCATTTATGTAGTTGTACCATGACCACGCTGTGTTGAACATGTCTTGTGGCCTTTATACCGCTGAATGTTGTTGTGCATACTTGATTATGCCATTTGAGTTTGCTCGTCCATTGGAGAATGTTGTCATTCACCATACACCATGCATGCTTGAACTTTGATGTATCCACTTGCATACTTGTAATGTTCATGCTGTTTGTTTGTGACATGTACTTGAACTGTGAACTGGCTCGACCTAGCTTGACTACTTTGACATGTCATGTTTACTGCCATGTTTTATACTTTGCACTTGTACTTCCCTTTTCGGCTACACCTTGGCATTTGAATGTTTGCTCCATATATTTGGCTGATCTGCCTTAGTTTTCTGCTTTATACACCATATTTGGGCTGTTTTGAAAATGAACTTGATCTCGACCAATTTTTGTTGTGTTCATGTGCATGTAGACCATACTTTGACCTTTTGCTAGATCACTCATGCCTTGTATCTTGACTTTTGTTTTGGACCATGATTTGATGTGGTTACTTTGTTGCTCGACCCTTGAACTTGCTGTTGACTTTATATTGAGTTGTTTTAAAGTGTGCATTGAGTCGAGATGGTCCATGTGGCTACTCCTCAGTTGCTCATTACTGTATTTTGATTAGCAAGGCAATGCACACGTGTATATTTATACATGTGTGTACATGCAGCCATCAGACAGTTTTTCCTGTCCCTGCATATCAGACCAAGTCCAGAAAAAATGATGAGAAACACACCTAATTCTGAGGCAAATAAAATTTAAATATAAAATTTTATTTGTTTGTATTTAATTTAATTTTTATTCCAGTTTACTCTGTGTGTGTTTCTGTATATGACAGGTATGAAGACAAGACTGACTAAAAGCTGTGAAGACAGAAGACTGAAAATGACAGAGAAAAATATATAAGAATATCTGTATATGAGTGAGTCTGTAAACTGAGTGTAGTGTATATGAAAATGTACTGAGTGATAAATGAACTGTAGTGAGGAGCTATGAGAGAATTGTACTGATATATGTAATAAACAAATTTGTTTGAAATAAAATATCATTTTAATGTTGTCAAACAAACTTGTCTATAGTATTCTGTTTATTTACTCGTACAATCTCATGTGAATTGAATAAACAGTGGAGTTATAAATAGTTGTACTGTTTGAATGTTTTAAATATAATGTTTAATTTAAATAAAATACTGTATGAATATATGAATGTCTATACAGTCGTATTTTATTTAAATATAAATATTATATTCCTGCTTGTGATGTATATATAGAACAATACTGTAACAAACAAATTTAAAATATTATTTATTTGGTTGTTATCATCAAACAAAAATCATATAATTGTGTATACAACTACGTCATATACAACAATTTCCCCCTTTTGATGATGACAAACAAATAAAAGATTTTGAGCACAATAAATGTGTTTGACAATGAATATTGAACTCCCCCTATTTATTAGCCCCCCTACAAATGTACTCCCCCTATATATGTGGAAAATATGAATGATGAAATCAAATTGACCATTCTCCCTCTAGATATTTAATTTCCAATCTTAAAATATTTTTGAATTAAATACTCATCAATCAAAATCTTGACTATTCTCCCCCTTTTGTTATCATCAAAAGAATAATAGAGATCGAAACAGTGATGAATTTAGACCATAAATTTAAATTTAAATTAAGAGAGAGAATATATATTGCAAATCACATTTAATCAAACAAAAATCATAATAATCTTTAAATCCGAAGCAATTTTCACTTTCAAAATGAATGGATTTACGATGAATTTTATAGAATAAGGAGAGTTCAATAACAATTGAATATTTGAATATGAATTTTGAAGATTTTAAAAATGCTCAAAATGTGTTAAGCACTTGCTAACCACGCACAGCCCAAAGGTCTTTTAAATGGGGTTAGCAACAACTTAACTTTATCCTCTCTAATGAGTTCCATCCATGCACAACCCAAAGGTCTTTTAAGTGAGAATGGAAGAACATAGAGATTAAGGTAATTCACCCACGCATAACTGCGAGGACTTTTAAATGGGAGTGAATACCAAGGATAAATTATATATATATATATATTTCTTTTTATTTATTTTTATTTTCTTTTTAATTCCAAGAATAATTAGAACTCCCCAAATTAAATAAAACCATGATGAATAACAGAAATATGGTTAATGTAGAAGATGGTCGTGAAATAAGCTCTAATTCAAAGATATTATAAAATCTGTCCAATCATCATGAGATTTAAAATAACTTCTCCTCTAGTTATGAATTATACCATAGTGACAACTCATCACAATTTCATAAATCTATTAATAATTTTGATGAGTCACAAAACAGTTCAAATTAATTAATAATTTCAATTTTTGAATAAATAATCAAAAATAATTTTAAAATTGAAAATATAAAATTCATGAGGGGATTTTGAAAATATCAATGCAAGTTGAAAATCAGTTTCAAAAAATCAATCAGTAGAATATAAAATTTTCTAATATTTCTAACACTGATTGATCCTAGACAATTTAAAAAAAAAAACTTGTATATGAAATTCAAATTTTAAAGAAATCTAATCACTGATTTTCAACTCATCGTTCAATCACCAAGGTATTCAAATGAATCAAATCAATTTCCTTATCGGAGCAGCACAAGATCATTTTCAAAGTAGGAATCACAAGTGAATTTTTCAGAGAATTTTTAAACAAGCACAAGAAACATTCAACGATCAAATCTGAAGATAATTATTTGAAATCACTTGAGAAAAAGTCAAATTTTTATAATCCAAGAAATTCAACAGTCAATAACGAATGATTTCAAAATCAAGCCAAGTAAAAAAAAATGAAATTTTCACAACTATTCAATCATGACTTTCAAGTAGTCCACTGTATTGAGTTCGATTTTTCAATATTTTCCAAAATGAATAAGAAGAAACTCAAAACTGCAAAAAATGTGTGAAATTTCATTCCGATTTACAATGTTCAAGATGTGCTCAATAATGTTATGACCCTGTCAACATAAGTCAACATAGAATAAAAAAGGAAATAAAATTAAAGGAAATAAAATAAAAACAAGGGTTTAGAGATCATATCTGTCTTACCATAATCAATGTGAGCCAATGAATCTCCAACTCAGAATCTATGGCTAAGGAACTTCAAACAATTCAATAAAATGGAACAATTTGAATTTTTATCTCTTAAACACAGTTGTTCCTTAGCCTATCCCCGGTGCCTAAATGTTAATAGGATCGAGTGGTCTAACAAAAATTGTTTTACCACTCTTATCTTCGTTTACACGTTTTGGTACCCAAACCCGTTTATATAACAATCCATTACTATCCACTACCGTACCCTTTGGAACCCAAATTTGTTTAGACTTATTCAAAATCATTTTGTTATTTTTTGGAATCCAAACATGTTTAAATGAATTGTTTTCAAATGAGTTATTATTCTATTTATGATTTAAAAACCCTTTGAAATTATTAGATTTCAAAATTTCAATTTGATCGTTTTCTAAATCATTTAAAAGATTTTTAAAATCATTAAGATTTTGTTTTTCAACTGATCAAATCCAAAATCAAGTCCCTTTTTATTCTGAACAAAAAATTGGGGTTTTAACAACATATTCAACGATTTCTCTCCTTTAGAAAATTTAGTCAAAGTTGACTCAAGTCGTTGAATTTTAAATTTAAGATCGTTATTTTCTTTCATTAAATTTGAACATCGATTAATTGTGATTTTCCTCTTTTCAGCATCAGTTTCTTTCAAAACCAAATTTTCGTTTTCAAGTGCTTTGATTTTAGCATTGGACTTAGAAATTTCAATTTCAAATTGTTTTCGCTTTTCAAAATCAAGTTTTTCAGATTCTCTAAGCTTTTCAATCTCCTTCTCAAAATCACGATTATTGTTCTTCAAATTCACGTTTTCACTTTTAAGTAACTCAAAATCAGTTTTGAATTTCAAAAGATCATTACTCAAAAATTGACATTTTTCGCATTTTTACAACGGTGAATTCTTAACTTTTTCAAGTTTTCTTTCTAAACTGTTATTTTCTTGAACTAGTTTTGACCTATCAGATTTCAATTTCTTAACTTTTAGTTCAAGAGAATCAATGATTTTTTTGTGAGATCATGACACATTAAAATTAAATCTTTATAAGTAAAATTCGATACCTCGCTTGAATCCTCTTCACTACTTTCCGGATCAGATCGTGTCATAAGACACAAATTAGCTTCCTCTTAATCACTTTCAGAAACTTTTTCTCCTTCCTCATCTTCCATGTAGTAGCAAAAGCCTTCTTCTTTCTTCTGAACTTCCTTTTCTTTTCATTTTTTAAGCTATGGGCAATTTGGTTTGATATGTCCGGGTTTCTTGCAATTGTAGCAAAATTCTTCATTGTCTGAACTTTCGGACTTGTTAGTTTTTGAATTCTTCTTTTGTGTCTTGTAATTTTCTTTGGCCCACTTTCTCAAAACCATGGCTAGCTCTTCAGCGGGATCTTCATCATCACTTTCAATAGTATTATTTAGAGTGATCATCTTTTTCTTTGATTCAGAATTCTTTCGTTCTTCTCTTTCTTTTAACTCCATCTCGTAAGTAATCATATTTCCGATCAACTCTTCCATGTTTACTTTATTCAGATCTTTTGATTCTTGAATCGCCGTCACCTTAGCTTCAAAATTCATTCGTAGCACTCTCAATATTTTTTTGATCAATTCCACTTCGGTATAAGTTTTGCCAAGAGCTTTTGCATTGTAGACTAGTGACGAGAAGCATCCATACATCTCTTTTATATCCTCGTCTCTTTGCATAGAGAAATTTTCATATTCGTTGCTGAGTAGAGCGAGACTAAATTCCTTCACTTCGTGTGTGACCTCCAACGTATGCTGTAACACCCCACGTCCATTAATGTCATTCACAAAGGGAATGCATTAACTTCCATGGAGGTTAAAAGTGAATATAGAACAGAAAAATTACAACAAGACAGATAATAAATAGTACTTGGAAATCTAAAACTTCATTTTATTGCAGCGGAAATTAAACATGTTTGTTACATCATAAAACCATAGATCATAACCAAGTACAATATCCATCTTCATAAAAACAAAATACATAATCCCATTACATAAATATCCATTAAAAAGATAACAAGCTGGACTTTACTTCACGGTCCAAGCTTTCCAAAGAGAGATGAAGCAATTCAATCAAACTCCACTAGAGCTGGGCCCAACCCGAGGACCCGGAGGGGGAAAAAGGATAGAAATAGAGGGGGTCAGACATAAAGTCTGGCGAGTATGATAATTCTAACAATACTATTATCAAAATAACTAGACTAAGGCATAAGCTGGAAGACAAGTAAATGTCTATGAACTCTTAGGAAGATAAAGATAGCGTTTAAGATAACGTTAAAGATAACGGTAAAGGCACACCTAATTACTAACGAATGATTACTACACTGCACCGCACATTACTACACTGCACCACACCAGTCACCCTATTGTTTGATCCCACTTGCTTCACACAGAAACTTTATAAATAGCCTTACGTACCCCTAGCTGACTACATAGGTGCCGTCTGCCCCTATCTCCACTAGGTGTACCCCACTACCCACTTTCGATCGGCTCCCTACTCGTAGATACCCGTGCTGGCCCCATAGTGGGGTGTATCACTCCCCTAAAGTGGAAACCCGATACAACTTGAGAATGCACGGCTTATACCTACACGATGCAACAACGTCTTACCTACCAGCCCGGGTCCACACACGCATACGAAACCCGTTGGACTTGCGTTGCCACCGCTCCCTGTTTTGGCCTCTTACAGTCAAACCCAGCATGCGTGTCCCGTCCTCGACTTGGGTCGAGCCCACAAAGATACGTTTGGGATACTGGTCGAAATGGGCCCCCACAAGCTACCCACCTAAGCTTGTCACTAGTATATCCCACTTAACCCTCTTAGTCATGTTCATTTACATGTGTGTTTGGTTAAGTCTTACTAATCGTATTTCACATGCCACTAAGGGCACCCCCTAGATTCCTCATGCCACCCAAGGCACCTACTTAACCCCCATGTCCCACCTTACATGTTTATCTGGTTAAGTATTTCTTAATTCATTCAGGCCATAACCTCATAAAGACCTCTCACATTAGACTGGCATTTATGGCAGCTGGATTTGCCAGGTGGGTCCGGGCAGTCTTACACCATAAAAGAGTCTAACCTCGTGTCTTTACAACCGTTATGCTTTAGTTTAGGCCTAGGACCTCTCACATTGGGCTGACATTTGTGACCACTGGATTTGCCGGGCGGGTCTGGGCAGGTTTACGTCACAAACGAGTCCAACCTCGTGTCCTAAGCATTGATTAACACTTAAAATCTTTTACCCTAGTTTTAATAATTCCCTATTCAAATTATTAATTAAGTCAACTTTTAATGATGTCCATAATTGACTCAATTATGGCCATCCACTTATGGCATGCAAAATCATATCAATTGCACCCCAACTTTTTAATATTAAATCCTTAATATTACCCCTACCCCACGTTTATACGTTCGCTTATTCAACGCATAATATAGGCTAGACTTGTATAGTCTAACACCTAGCACAAAGATAAATTATCACAACATATAGACAATTAAAATAAATCTAATCATAATAGGGGTGAAACTTGCATAAACTACACATGTTAAGGATCAAAAGGTGTCAACTTGTTAAATGTCTCAATTTACATGATATGATCATAGCCCAAATCTATACATAAACTTGCATATGGGGTTTTTAGGCAACATAATGATGGTGTGAACTAGCATAGGATATCACATATGTCATAGCATAATTCTAGATGTCATAATAGATGTCTTGGCATATGTTCATAACTTTTCTAATCAATCTAACTTGCATATGTGACTTGTCATATAGATCAACATAACCCAAACATGATGATTTAATTAATATGAACTAACTAGCATAGATGGTAACATCATGGCCTTTTTAACATGTATGATTCATCACAACTTAGCATAGAAACTTTCAACATACATAACATCATCATAGCATGATTTACAACATATAAGATATCATCATCACATAACATTGGATTTACAATATACATGATAGCAAAAGGGGTTTACAACAACATATATGATAATTCACATCATCTACTCATAATCCATTCATAACTCAACCTAATTAAAATGATAATAATCTTGTTAAGATCATCATACTCACAATTTAGAGAAGAAAAGAGAGAGTTTTGCTTTGCTTTAGGGTTGAGAGAATTAGAATTGAATTTGCTTTTCTTCTTTCTTAGTTGGCAGCGGCTCCATTGATTTCCATGGCGATGGTATGACGGTAACTATTCTATTTTAATTAGGTTTAGGGTTAGCATTAGGATGTATTTATAGGTATAGGAAGTTATTTAGGACCATTAGATTAACCCTGAACCATGAGAACCAATCAAATGCAAAATCTTCATTTGAGCGAATCGGCCCACGGGTTGACAGCCAAACACCCTAGATTAACCCCTAGTTGACCCAGCGAGGCTCGGGTCGACCTTAAAAATGGGCCGGTTCGGTTATTCCCCCTCCCAATTCGCTGTTTTGAACTTTTTCGCATATTTATTTATTTAATTTTTAATATATATATATCAATATATATATATATATCTCTGCGCAACCCATTTCACTTAATTCTTTTCTAAAAATTAAGTATACTTTAATTTGTGAATTTTAATGTTATAAAATTACGGGGTGTTACATTCTCCCTTCCTTAAAGGATTTCGTCCCCGAAATCTCCAAGTCAAGAAGAATGTATATCCTACCATCTAATCGTCCATCTACTCAACCATCAAACACCAGCATCCATTGTCCTTAAAAGACTTCTAATGCTTTAATGTTTATATGCACAGTGTGTGTATATGTCCATATCTGATGCAAAATTAGGCGGTCTACTGATTCAGTCGACCTCCTTAGTGCAATTCATGATAGTGGCATGCGTCCAATACGTATGCAAAAGATTCCTAATGATACATATTAATTCTATATTCGTGCACAACCATCCACCCGAATGCAGCAACTATATGATAATACAACCATTATACATCCATTTTACTAAATACATCCATATATATGCAATATGCAATATGAAGTGACTGAGCCGATCTGGTGCCTAATAGTGTGTGTATATGCATCCACGAGCAACCACTAGCAAACACTTGCATCCACTTTGCATCCACCATACATAACATGTCTCAAACACATGTTTCAACCATAGGATTATCCTAACTAAAGGTCAAAGATACTAGCGAGAGGATATACTAAAGATAAGATAAGTACAAGCTAAGCGATAAAGGAGAAATTAAAAGACATACCCTCAAAAAGAAAAGGGTATCGTGAACGCATCTTCTCTTTTGTCTCCCAAGTAGCGTTGCTCTCATCATCTCCCCATTGCACTTTGATTAGTCTGACCTCTCGATTCCTCAACCTCTTGATCTCCGACCCAAGAATGCGCGTAGGAGCTCGTCGAATTGTCGCATCATGCTCTATCTCCACCTCTTTAAGCAAGCTCGGCTCTACCACTTCCGTGGTCTCGTGCAAGCACTTCCTCAAATGTGACACATGGAATACGTCATGTACACCACTAAGTCTCTCGGGCAACTCCACTCTATACGCCATCCGTCCAATCCTCTCCTTAATAGGAAACGGCCCTACAAACCTTGGTGCTAATTTCCCAACGGACCCAAAGCGAACAACGTTCCGTAATGGAGACACTTTGACAAAGACCATGTCCCCAACTTCAAACTCGAGATCTGTCCTCCTCTTATCCGCATAAGATTTCTGCCTATCCTGTGCTGCTTTCATCCTCCTTCGAATCAAGTCGATCTTCTCCGAAGTCTCCCTAATCATATCGGGCCCAAGTAAGATCTTATCCGTAGATTCCCACCAACATGTAGGTGAACGACAAGGTCGTCCATAAAGAGCTTCGAATGGTGCCATACCAATGTTGGACTGAAAGCTTTTATTATATGCGAACTCCACCAATGGAAGATGCTCTTCCCATGTACCCCCAAAGTCTAGGATACATAGCCTCAACAGATCCTCTAGAATGTGATTCACCCTCTCAGTCTGGCCGTCCGTCTGAGGATGATATGCGGTGCTCAAACATAACTGAGTCCCTACCGCCTGTTGTAAGCTTCTCCAAAATTCGCTAGTGAAAATAGGATCGCGGTCGCTCATTATGCTAGAAGGAACACCGTGCAAACGAACTATTTCTCGAACGTATACGGAGGCTAACCATGGAGCAGTCCTCTTACTCTTTACGGGAATGAAATGGGCGCTTTTAGTAAGTCTATCTACTATAACCCAAATTCCCGTATTACCCTTCCTTGATCGCGGTAACCTATCCACAAAATCCATCGAGACACTTTCCCACTTCCATAGTGGAACCTCCAATGGGTGAAGCAACCCACCGGGTTTCTTTTGCTCCGCTTTTACTTGTTGGCACACCAAGCATCTAGCGACATACTCGGCCACGTCTTTCTTCATGCCGGCCCAAAAGTAAACTCTCTTCATGTCTTTGTACATCTTGTCCCCGCCGGGATGAATGGTCATCTTCGAATGATGTGCTTCGTCAAGAATAGTCTTCCTTAGGTCATCGTCTTTTGGTACACAAAGTCTACCGTCCCTACGTAACCAACCCTTATCATCTAGGGTATACCTACGGAGATAGCTTGATGACTCCCCTCCTTTGAGCTTTTCTACTAACTCAACTAACTGTGGGTCGTCTCGCTATGCCTCGCCAATCCGTCCCAAAAGCGTAGGTCTGACCTCCAAGGATGCTAGAAAACCGGGTACGAAGTCAACGGAAGGTCTAAAGTCAAACATCGAAATGAATTCTAAACTTCGCAGCTCAACAAACAAAGGACTTAAGGATAATCTTTTTCTACTTAAGGCGTTTGCCACCACGTTACCCTTGCCAGGGTATAGGCTATTTCGAAGTCGTAGGACGCTAAGAACTCCATCCACCTTTGCTGCCTTAAGTTCAAGTCCTTTTGAGAGAATAGGTATTTTAAAGATTTGTGGTCAGTGAATAGTTTGAATTTCTAGCCAAGAAGATAATGACGCCAAGACTTAAGCGCGAAAACAATAGCGACCAACTCCAGGTCATGTGTGGGGTAATTGTTCTCATGCGCTCTCAACTGCCTTCCACCATAGGCTATTACCCTGCCCTCTTGCATTAAGACTGCGCCTAGTCCTGTCCCACAAGCATCAGTATAAATGGTAAATGGCTTACTCCCGTCTGGCAATACTAAGACTGGGGCTGAAGTCAAAGCTCTCTTCAAACGTTGGAACGCATCATCACAATCTACGTCCCATGTGAAAACTAGGTTCTTCTTCGTCAAGCGTGTCAATGGAGCTGATATCTTTGCGAAGTCTTTGATAAACTTCCTATAGTAACCAGCCAACCCCAAGAAACTTCTCACTTCGGTAGCATTTTTAGGGACCTTCCAATCTTGGATGGCCACCACCTTCGCGGGATCTACAGCTATCCCTTCTTTGGAAACCACGTGCCCCAAAAACCGTACTTCATTCCTCCAGAAGTGACACTTAGAAAATTTAGCCTTAAGGCTATGCGCTCGTAGGGTCTCCAACACTTCCCTAAGATGTAGGGCATGCTCTTCTTCATCCTTAGAAAAGATCAAGATGTCATCTACAAAGACTACCACAAATTTGTTAAGGTACTCCCTAAACACCCTACTCATCAAATCAACAAAATATGCTGGGGCGTTTGTCAAACCGAAGGGCATCACTAGTCATTCATAGAAACCGTCCGGAGTCCTAAAGGCAGTCTTGTCTATGCTATCCTCAGCCACTCTCAACTGATGGAACCCAGTGGCTAAGTCCAACTGCGAAAACACTGAGGCGCCAACTAACTGATCGAAGAGATCGTCAATCCTCGGCAGTGGGTGTCTGTTCTTCTTAGTAAGTTTATTAAGTTCTCTATAGTCCACACACAGTCTAAGGGACCCATCCGCCTTCGTGGCAAATACTACTGGAGCACCCCACTCCGATATACTTCATCTTATGAACCCCTTCTCAAGCAACTCCTTCACTTGCTTATCGAGTTCCCTCATTTCACGTGGAGCCATGTGGCGTACTGGCAAAGATACTGGTTTCGCATTATCCACAAGATATATTCGAAAATCTATCTCCCGCTTCGGAGGCAAGCCCTTCACCTCCTCAATCACATCCGAATATTCTCGGACCACTCTAACAGATCGTACATTTTCCTCAGACGCGTCAAGCGATTCTAGATAACTTAGCATAACCGAATTTATGGGATTACAGAAGATTTCGAGAGTGTTGCCAAGGCGAGTCACGAGCCTAACTACTCTCCTTTCACAATCAAGAACGGCCCCATTTCTGGATAACCAATCCATTCCTAAAATTAGCCCATAGCCCGTGAAGCCCAACACATAAGCATCACATCTAAATTCAACGCTAAGTATGGAAATTTTCAAATCCAAACACATCATGGACAAATAAGCTGAGCCCCCTATTGGATTCGAAACAACTAAGGGATCCTCTACTAAACTGGTGTTTAAGTGCAGTGATTCAACTAAAGATGTAGAGATAAATGAATGTGATGCACCCGAATCGAATAAGGTACGGACAAGATGATCAAACAGAAAAACTAAGCTTTCAACAGAAATGGTTCTACCTCGTTCTTGTAGCGGTGGGACCGCGAGAGCCTGAACTTTTCCCCTAGCCTGCCCTGGTGCCATAAGAGCCTGCACCTGTCCTCCCGAGGTAGCTCCTGCCCTCTGCCCCTTCTTTGGGTAGTCCTTCACTAAATGTCCCGCATCGCCACAATGAAAACAGCCTGTCTTCTTTTTCTTTCGGCAATCCTTGCTGAGATGGCCTGGTGTCCCACAGTTAAAACATTTCTTCTTTCCCTTGCCGTTATTGTCTTTACCACCCTTCTTGTTTTGCTGTTGTGGTTTCTTCTGATCCCCCTTCTTCTCGGGTGCCTTATCAGCTTTAGCGCTTTTCTCCTCATGCATAAGCGCCATTTCTACTAACTTCTCAAAGGTGGCCCCCATAGGGATGTGGGTCATAGCCAACCCTTGCAATGGTTCATTCAAGCCATTCACGAACCTCAGCGCCTTCTTCTCCGGCGTGTTCACTAAGTCCAAGCTAAACCTTGCTAAATGATTAAATTTATTGACATATTCTTTCACTGATGAGCTTCCTTGCTTCAATGTCAAGAACCTTTCCATATATAGATTTTCTTCCGCCCTTGAGAGAAACTTCTCCTCGAACCTACGTCTGAAATCCGCCCAAGAGTCAACATGACGCTCCCCATTAGTGACCTCCCACCAAAACGAGGCCTCTCCCTTCATCAACCAAGCTGCTAATCGAACTCTCCTCCCTTCTTCTACTTCAAAGATTTCTAGCAATTCTTCCACCTCCTTAAGCCAATCTCTAGCTTCCACAAACGTTTCTGACCCTTGAAATGGTTTTCCACCCATAGCCTTGAATTCCTTGCATGTCTTTGCAAAAGTATCTACGCGAGGAGGAGGAGAAACGGGTGAAGCTGGTGGTGGAGGAACATTGGCTGGACCTGCAGTGGCCCTAGCCTCTAATAACCTCCTATACCATCCTGGTATCGTTACACCGTCGGGTAGATTAAGATCTTCAGCCATGCTGAAACGAAAAAGGAAAGATTCAGAATGGAGAATTCGAAAGATAAAGATATGGGCTATTGGGGATTATGTTTTTTTTTTCTTAAAAACTTTTCTCTTTAAATTTCTCATTAAAACATGTTTTTGAAAGCACTTCTTCCAAAAATAACTATTTTTCTAAAGTATTTTTACCTGTTCTT
This sequence comes from Allium sativum, assembly GCA_030737875.1. NCBI lineage: Eukaryota > Viridiplantae > Streptophyta > Magnoliopsida > Asparagales > Amaryllidaceae > Allium > Allium sativum. The sequence continues at coordinate 525,894,262 of CM060912.1, read as the reverse complement.
GTAACCTTAAGCTCTGATACAACGTGTAACACCCCACGTCCATTAATGTCACTCACAAAGGGAATGCATTAACTTCCATGGAGGTTATAAGTGAATATAGAACCGAAAAATTACAACAAGACAGATAATAAATAGTACTTGGAAATCTAAAACTTCATTTTATTGCAGCGGAAATTAAACATGTTTGTTACATCATAAAACCATAGATCATAACCAAGTACAATATCCATCTTCATAAAAACAAAATACATAATCCCATTACATAAATAGCCATTAAAAAGATAACAAGCTGGACTTTACTTCACGGTCCAAGCTTTCCAAAGAGAGATGAAGCAATTCAATCAAACTCCACTAGAGCTGGGCCCAACCTGAGGACCCGGAGGGGGAAAAAGGATAGAAATAGAGGGGGTCAGACATAAAGTCTGGCGAGTATGATAATTCTAACAATATTATTATCAAAATAACTAGACTAAGGCATAAGCTGGAAGACAAGTAAATGTCTATGAACTCTTAGGAAGATAAAGATAGCGTTTAAGATAACGTTAAAGATAACGGTAAAGGCACACCTAATTACTAACGAATGATTACTACACTGCACCGCACATTACTACACTGCACCACACCAGTCACCCTATTGTTTGATCCCACTTGCTTCACACAGAAACTTTATAAATAGCCTTACGTACCCCTAGCTGACTACATAGGTGTCGTCTGCCCCTATCTCCACTAGGTGTACCCCACTACCCACTTTCGATCGGCTCCCTACTCGTAGATACCCGTGCTGGCCCCACAGTGGGGTGTATAACTCCCCTAAAGTGGCAACCCGATACAACTTGAGAATGCACGGCTTATACCTACACGATGCAACAACGTCTTACCTACCAGCCCGGGTCCACACACGCATACGAAACCCGTTGGACTTGCGTTGCCACCGCTCCCCGTTTTGGCCTCTTACAGTCAAACCCAGCATGCGTGTCCCGTCCTCGACTTGGATCGAGCCCACAAAGATACGTTTGGGATACTGGTCGAAATGGGCCCCCACAAGCTACCCACCTAAGCTTGTCACTAGTATATCCCACTTAACCCTCTTAGTCATGTTCATTTACATGTGTGTTTAGTTAAGTCTTACTAATCGTATTTCACATGCCACAAAGGGCACCCCCTAGATTCCTCATGCCACCCAAGGCACCTACTTAACCCCCATGTCCCACCTTACATGTTTATCTGGTTAAATATTTCTTAATTCATTCAGGCCATAACCTCATAAAGACCTCTCACATTAGACTGGCATTTATGGCAGCTGGATTTGCCGGGCGGGTCCGAGCAGACTTACACCATAAAAGAGTCTAACCTCGTGTCTTTACAACCATTATGCTTTAGTTTAGGCCTAGGACCTCTCACATTGGGCTGACATTTGTGACCACTGGATTTGCCGGGCGGGTCCGGGCAGGTTTACGTCACAAACGAGTCCAACCTCGTGTCCTAAGCATTGATTAACACTTAAAATCTTTTACCCCAGTTTTAATAAAGGGTACTTTTGACACATGTCCCTGTTAAGTTTCAAAATTAGGCTCACGTCCGGCCTTAAACTTATTATAAATTAGGTCCCTATTTTTCTATTTAGAAAAATTGCATATATTTCTGCAACAATTCATCAGCATTAGTTCAACTTTATTTGCATACATGTATGCAACAATTCAGAATATTTGCATACATGTATGCAAATATTCGTTCAGAATAGTTGCATACATGTATGCAAAAATTTAAAATATTTGCATTCATGTATGCAAATATTCATTAGAATAGTTGCATACATGTATGCAAATATTCGTTCAGAATAGTTGCATACATGTATGCAAAAATTTAGAATATTTGCATACATGTATGCAAATATTCATTCAGAATATTTGCATGCATGTATGCAAATATTATGAATAACACGTAAAAATGAAAACAGGGACCAAAATTATAATAAGTTTAAGACCGAACCTGAGCCTAATTTTGAAACATAATAGGGATGTGACACTAATTTTCACTTTAATAATTCCCTATTCAAATTATTAATTAAGTCAACTTTTAATGATGTCCATAATTGACTCAATTATGGCCATCCACTTATGGCATGCAAAATCATATCAATTGCACCCCAACTTTTTAATATTAAATCCTTAATATTAGCCCTACCCCACGTTTATACGTTCGCTTATTCAACGCATAATATAGGCTAGACTTGTATAGTCTAACACCTAACACAAAGATAAATTATCACAACATATAGACAATTAAAATAAATCTAATCATAATAGGGGTGAAACTTGCATAAACTACACATGTTAAGGATCAAAAGGTGTCAACTTGTTAAATGTCTCAATTTACATGATATGATTATAGCCCAAATCTATACATAAACTTGCATATGGGTTTTTTAGGCAACATAATGATGGTGTGGACTAGCATAGGATATCACATATGTCATAGCATAATTCTAGATGTCATAATAGATGTCTTGGCATATGTTCATAACTTTTCTAATCAATCTAACTTGCATATGTGACTTGTCATATAGATCAACATAACCCAAACATGATGATTTAATTAATATGAACTAACTAGCATAGATGGTAACATCATGGCCTTTTTAACATGTATGATTCATCACAACTTAGCATAGAAACTTTCAACATACATAACATCATCATAGCATGATTTACAACATATAAGATATCATCATCACATAACATTGGATTTACAATATACATGATAGCAAAAGGGGTTTACAACAACATATATGATAATTCACATCATCTACTCATAATCCATTCATAACTCAACCTAATTAAAATGATAATAATCTTGTTAAGATCATCATACTCACAATTTAGAGAAGAAAAGAGAGAGTTTTGCTTTGCTTTAGGGTTGAGAGAATTAGAATTGAATTTGCTTTTCTTCTTTCTTAGTTGGCGGCGGCTCCATTGATTTCCATGGCGATGGTATGACGGTAACTATTCTATTTTAATTAGGTTTAGGGTTAGCATTAGGATGTATTTATAGGTGTAGGAAGTTATTTAGGACCATTAGATTAACCCTGAACCATGAGAAACAATCAAATGCAAAATCTGCATTTGAGCGAATCGGCCCACGGGTTGACAGCCAAACACCCTGGATTAACCCCTAGTCGACCCAGCGGAGCTCGGGTCGACCTCAAAAATGGGCCGGTTCGGTTATTCCCCCTCCCAATTCGCTGTTTTGAACTTTTTCGCATATTTATTTATTTAATTTTTAATTTATATATATATATATCAATATATATATATTTCTCTGCGCAACCCATTTCACTTAATTCTTTTCTAAAAATTAAGTATACTTTAATTTGTGAATTTTAATGTTATAAAATTACGGGGTGTTACATATGCCATATTTCCTACGAAGTCTCACAATGAGAAATTCGATTAAATTTTGTTTCATCAAGAGCACAGTTTAAAGCATTCGTCGCTTTGGCATTAGTTGAAAATAATTTTTTATCATTAGCATTCCACCTGTCTTTTGATTTTGGAACTTCAATACCATTAACAATAACAGTGGGAGTCCTATAACCCGTTTCGATAATATCCCACACATCATAATCGAGTGAACTCAAATAAATTTTCATCCTAGCTTTCTAATAAGCATAATCAGTTCCATCAAACATTGGTGGCCTAGCTATGGACTGACCCTCAGAAAAAGCGTTATTAGACAGATTCATGACTCTAGAGTTAAAATAAAATAAAAAATACCTGCTCCGATACCACTTGTAGGATCTAAATTAACCCTAGAGAGTGGGGGGTGATGTGACGGCCGGCCCCGCACCAACCGACATTTACTCCAAAAGTGCGTTGTACACATGTCCAGTTAGCACGTAACAGTCGTCAGAAGGAAAGAAAGAAGATGAAGAATCAACAAGGAACCTGTAGAATGTCTCGCAGCGCAGAGAACAAAATATAATAACAACATACTTAACATAAAACAGGTGAGACAATGCATAAGCTGAAAACAAACTATCATAACAGCGGAAAATCCAAATACAGCTTATGTTCCACATCATCATTATTACAACTTTTCAAACGGCCTCTAAAGGTAAAAGCAAGTAAAGGAGGTACACTACTAATGCCCAAGTAGTGACCACCAACGACACAGGGAGAATATCTATCCATATATATATATATATATATCATACGTGGAAGCCTCCTGCTCGCATCCTAATCAGCTACTCGTGCATCACCAGCTAACCTGTCTCTAGTCTGCTTGTGAGAGCACCCAGAGTAATAAGAAGAGACATAAAACTCTGGGTCAGACAAAAAGTCTGGTATGAGCGAAAAGTAGCTAAACGGAACAATAAGATGTATACTAAACCATACCTGAACCTGGACCTGCAACCAAAGAGTTAGCACTACATACTATACAACACTCTAAGGTGCTACTAAACAAATAGTGTAAAGATAACGGGGGTGGGGGTGTGCATGTCATAGTGATGGCAAACAATCAAGCATAGCAACCATCCTCACATCTCCCACTCAGTGCGTAAAGTATACGATATCCACCACTTCGATCACCCAATACTTTGCTATGATCACTCTGCCCCATGAAGTCATAACGACTTCACTGCACTGATCCATAGCCAATAATCCTTCGCTATGTCCACTTTGCCCCATGGAGTCGTACACACCCCACTGCACTGGCTCATAGCCTTACTAATCCTTTACTATGTCCACTCTGCCCCATGGAGTCGCAATGGCCCCACTGCACCGGCTCATAGTCTTACTACGATCACTTTGCCCCTCGAGTCATGATGACTCTACTACACTGATACGTAGTCCTGCTACGATCACTTTGCCCCTCGAGTCGTGATGACTCTACTGCACTGATACGTAGCCCATCGTTCCTTTTCAGTGGTGAATCGAAGTTATGAACTCGACAACTCCTTAGCACACGTCCCGCAGCAAAGCCCAACCATGAAGTGAACTCATTGGTTCCCAACTGGATCCTGAGCTCTAACTTCCATTTGGACTACCTTTGCATCTCGGGTTATTGGTCATCACTGGATCGGTTCAGATTCCCGGTCCTTCTTCTCTGTCGGTTTGGATCGGCCTCCTTCCAAGTGCTCCGGGTCGGGTCGTGGCCTTCAAGTCCCTTCGTAGTACTTTGATTTGGTTCGGGTGCTCTCTGCGGGTCGGGTCGGTGTACCCTTGCTCCATCGGTTCAGATCGGGTTCCTGGTCTCCGATCCGATCCACTTCCCCTTCCTCTTCCGTTCCGATCCCCTGCTCTTCCCTACAGTCGATCTGATTCCCCCTTCTTTAGCTCGATCGGATCCCAGTTCAACCATTGTGGCCTTCCTTTTCGCCATCCTTTCCCTTGTTCCAAGCCTCGGTTCGGTGATCCCTTGCCCAGTCAACTATCCGATCCGAGCCCATCCCTCCGATCCGATCCGAAAGCCTGCACCATTTTCTGCAACTTTATCCAGAAAGTGTTTTACGTCATTCGACGGCGTTTTCGACCATTCTATCTATTCTAATCAATCACAAAACATACCACCAAGTCATAGCAACAAATAGAAGTGACCTCAAACACCAAAACATCAATATGATATGTTAAAATGGATCAAACATAGCCAAAACCCCATATTTTCCCTTAAACATGTTCAATCATAATTAATGATAGGACTAGCAAAACTTAACCAAATCAACCCAAGTTCATATCAGAGGTCTAAAACATCATTTAAGAATTTATAAATATTTTTCCAGAATTTTATCATGTTTAAATTCGCTAATTAACACTAATTACCTTAATTAACCATAATTAGAGAGGAACTATGCAAATCACTCACCTTAGCCACAAATAAACCTTAGATCTGAAATAAATCTCTGTTTGGGCGCGAATAACAATGCAAATCAGCAGCTCTAATCTTGATGTGGTGAAGATCTCCCTTGATTTGATGTTGCTAAGCTTAATCCTTGATTATAAAGTGATTTGGAGGTGATTTAGAGGTTGGAGGCCATTTTTAGGGTTTCTAAGAGGTAAGTGGAGGCTAGAAAACTGAAATGGAATGAAACCCTAACTCTTTTCAGCCTCCTCATAACCCTAATCCTGAAATGGGTTATGGGCCCATATACTAATCACCCTATTTGGCCCGGTTAAGCAGTTTTTCACCTTCCAAACCTTATTTCAGCCATATCTCCCAAACGGTAAGTCCGTTTAGCCATGATGACCACTCTATGGAAAGGAAACCATCAAACAAATCTAACGGAAGCGGTTTCAGGTCAAAATTCCTTTCCAATCAAAAGTTATGGCCGAAACAAGATCAGCTAGGGGCAAACGGTCATTTAAGAATCAGTAAAAATCATGAACATAGGAAATGGCCCCAATGGTCGTTTCCCAAAGCCACATGACCATACGACTTCATATAAGAAAGAAATAAATATTCTACGATTCTCCAATGCGTAGAATGCGGGTTGTTACATTCTCCCCTCCTTAAGAAATTTCGCCCCCGAAATTCCCTAACTAAAACACACAAAGGGTCCCGCATGCCTATCAACCATAGAACAACAATCAAACATGCAAAACAAGCAAAACAAGTCTATCCTAGCATGCGGAATAACTAATTTGCAAAGTAAACCTTACCAGGCGAAGAGTTCTGGATACGTCTTCCTAATGCTCTCCTCTGTCTCCCAAGTACAGTCATTCTCGTTCTCGTCCCACTGAACCTTGACTAGCTTCAACGCCTTCCTTCGAAGTTGCTTCGTATCGTGCTCGACAATACGAATCGGCTTGCGGTTCCCAACCGCCTCGGGTTCCACTTCGAAGTCCTCTAACTGATCAGGTGAGATAGTCATATCTGGGTCGTGCACGAACTTCCTTAGCTGGGAAACATGAAATACGTTGTGAATTCCTGCCATCTTCTCTGGTAATTCAAGTCTATATGCCAAATTCCCAACTTTTTCGAGAACTGGGAATGGGCCAACAAATCTTGGTGCCAACTTGCCTCTCCTGCCAAATCGTATCACGTTCTTCAACGGAGAAACCTTGACAAACACCAAGTTACCAACGGAGAATTTTAAGTCTTTTCTCTTCTTGTCAGCATAACTCTTCTTCCTATCCTGGGCAGCCTTCACCTGTGTTGTTGAATGATCTTAATCTTATCTGAAGTATCCCTCACCACATCTGGTCCAAGCACAAATTTCTCGCCAGTCTCTATCCAACATGATGGTGAGTTGCACGGTCTTCCGTACAAAGCTTCATATGGAGCCATAACGATACTGGATTGGTAGCTATTATTATATGCAAACTCTACTAAATGCAAATGGTCATCCCATGATCCACCAAAATCCAATATACAAGCTCTCAAGAGATCTTCCAATATACGATTCACCCTCTCTGTCTGACCGTCGGTTTGAGGATGATACGCGGTACTGAGATATAGTTCCGACCCTAGAGCCACTTGTAAGCTCTTCCAAAACCCACTAGTGAACAATGGGTCTCGGTCACTCACAATGCCTTTAGGTACTCCATGAAATCTCACTACCCACTTCATATACTGTTCTGCTAACTTAGCTGTCGTTCTGGTCGATTTGAGTGGTATAAATCTTGCACTCTTAGTCAATCGATCCACAATTACCCAAATGCTATCATGTCCCGATTTAGTTTTTGGTAAACCATCAATGAAGTCCATTCAGACTTGCTCCCATTTCCATTCGGGAATTTCTAATGGCTGCAACAAACCACTAGGATTCTTTTGCTCGGCTTTAACTAGCTGGCAATTCATGCACTTGGATATAAACTTCCCAACATCTCTTTTCATCCCTTCCCAGTAGTAAGTCTGCTTCATGTCTCGATACATCTTATCACCACCGGGGTGTATAGTCAGTTTTGAGTGATGACATTCCCTAAGCACTTAATCTCTCAAACTATTCACGTTGGGTACGACTAGTCTTCCATTTTTTCGAAGCCATCTTTCTCGATCAAGCCCATACAAATTCATCTCTTCACCGTTGATATTCATCTCTAACTTGGAGATGATTTCCAATAGATTAGGACCGTCCCTCTGGCTGGAACCAATCCGCTCAATCAAAGTGGGTCTAATCGTCAAACTAGCTAATATCTCTGGATCCAATTCGCACTTTGGTCTGAAATCATACCCTGTGATATACTCCAGTTGCTTCCATTCAAGAAACATAGCCCCTAAACTGGCATGTCTCCTACTCAAGGCATCGGCTACCGCATTGCCTTTCCTAGGTGTATATGCGATATCAAAATCATACGAAGCCAAGAACGCTAACCATCTCTGCTGTCGGAGATTTAGATCCTTTTGAGAGAAGAGATACTTTAACGATTTATGATCAGTAAACAACTCAAATCTCTCTCCCAAGAGATAATGTCTCCTCATCTTTAACGCGAACACGATCGCTGCCAGTTCCAAATCATGGGTAGGATACTTTTTCTCATGCGGCTTTAATTACCGACTAGCATAAGCTACAACCCTACCTCCTTGCATCAATACAACACCTAGTCCGGTACCACAAGCATCTGTGTATACTGTCATCCCTTCATTCCCTTTAGGTATGGCTAACACTGGCGCACGCGTCAACCTTTCTTTTAGACTCTTGAATGCATTCTCACACACTCCGTCCCAGACGCAGGCTTGATTCTTCTTAGTCAACTGAGTCAACGGTGCTGCTATCTTGGAGAAGTCCTGGATAAACTTACGATAATATCCAGCTAATCCCAAGAAGCTTCTCACATCTGTTGCACTTTTGGGCGTAGGCCAATCCTATACCATAGCCACCTTCGTAGGTTCCACGGCAATACCATTCTCTGAAACAACATGGCCCAAGAATCTCACTTCCCTCCTCCAGAAGTGACACTTAGAAAATTTCGCTTTCAATTGGTGTTTTCTCAACACCTCCATCACCATCCTCAAATGTCCCTTGTGTTCTTCCTCTTCCTCGAGTAAACAAGGATGTCGTCTACGAACACAAGAACAAACTTATTCAACTGATCTCTGAATACTCGATTCATAAGATACACGAAGTATGCTGGTGCATTGGTCAACCCAAATGGCATGACCAACCACTCATAGAATCCAAACGGTGTTCTAAATGTCGTTTTTGGAACACTCTCAGCCGCTACTCGAAGCTGATGAAATCCTGTCGCGAGGTCCAACTGGGAGAACACTCTTGCTCCTTCCAGTTGATCAAACAAATCATCTATCTGCGGTAGAGGATAATTAATCTTCATCGTCACCTTATTTAACTCGTGATAGTCCACACATAAACGAAGGGAACCATCTGCCTTAGTGGCAAACACAACTGGTGCTCCCCACTCGGAGACACTTCTTCTAATAAACCCCTTCTTCAAAATATCGCTTACTTGCACCTCGAGCTCTCGCTGCTCCGTTGGTGCCATACGACGAAGTGGCATCACTATAGGTCTGGAATCTTTCGCTAAATCAATACGGAACTCAATCTCCCGGTGTGGTGGAAGTCCGGTCACTTCCTCGAAGACGTCCGGATACTGGCCAACCACGGGCACATCTGACAACTCATCATGCGGGATGTCGAGGGAATTTATAAAACTAGCCATTACCCCATCACTAGGTAGATTACCAAACACTACCCTCCGCCCATCATCCGCTCTAACTGTCACCAAAAAGCCCTCACAGTCTACCACCACCTCGTATCTTTGGAGCCAATCGACCCCCAATATAATGCCATACCCTATAAAGCCCAAAACAAAGCAATCACAAATAAACATACATCTATGACTCGATAATACCAAATTTTGGCAAATCATACTAAGGTTAGTCGAACCACCAATCCGGTTCGTCACAACCAACGGTCTATCGACTATCTCGGGTTCTAGTCCCAACCTATCTACCAGGTCACTAGATATGAAAGAACGGGAAGCCCCAGTATCAAACAAAACTCGAACAGGTACATTATGAATAGAAAGCATACCTTGAATGACGACATTCTTTCCTTTCTCCGCCGCAGTTGGGGCATTCGACGAAGAAGGAACATCATTAATAGCATATGTTTTCACAATCTGCTTCTCCTTAAGAGGTTGTGGACATTTATCCTTATGATGTCCCAATTGGCCACAGTTGTAGCACTTCATATCCGCTGGCTTGGCCCGACACTCTTTAGCATAATGACCCTTCTTACCACAACTGAAGCACTCAACATCTTTCTTACTCTTTTTATGGCCATCCTTAGTTTGGTTATGCTTCCTCTTGTTCTGAGTGTTATTCTTGCCTCCACCGCCTGCTTGCGGCTTCAGCCCTTCTGCAGATGCAACCTCAGTCTTTGACTTAGGGTAAAGGCTCTCTGATCTCAAAGCTTTCGCTACAATCGATTCAAAAGTCTCATCGATGTCGTTGATAAGCCTTTCCTCTAAGTATCCATCCAAACCAGTAATGAACTTCTCATTCTTCTTCTCAGGAGTATCGATAAGGGATAATCCATACTTCGACAAAGTGTTGAACTCAACAATATAGTCCGAGACTACCCTACCATTTTGTTTAAGCTCCAAGAACTTCCTAAACAATTCCGACTTTTAAGCAGCTGGGATAAACTTGTCGCTAAAGCGAGCCTTAAACTGATCCCAAGTAACCTGATCCTCTGGAATGGCTGTCTTAATAGCATTCCACCAATTCAACGCTCGCCCTTGCAGCTGACGAGACGCTAGCCTTCTCTTCATTGCATCCTCAATACCCAAATCGTCGAAGATACGATCACATCTATCCAACCAATCCTGGACATCCGTGGCCGACTCCGTTCCGTGGAATGGCTTCCCACCAAGGTTAGTGTGATCCTTAAACAGCTTGGCGAAATCGGCCTTAGGCGCCTGCACTATTGGACCACCACCATTACCGGCATTGGGAGCCGCCCCCTGCACATCCCTAAGCATTTCTCTCATGAGGTTAGTAAACATCACCCTTATGTCAGCAGTATTCCCATTATTGGCTCCTCTACCTACACCTCTTGCGTATCGGCTCATCTTCAATCTGTAAAGAGAAAACGATTAACCATCTCCATAGTGGTGCTAGTGCAGTGCGACTTCATCCTTAGCTATACTAATAGTATATATATATAGCTTTTGAAAACAAAAGTAATCACAAATACGCACTCTCATATACGTACTATCTCTCCCTAGTGTCTTTCCCTAGGTTAACTACGCAACCTGGCTCTGATACCAAATGTGACGGCCCGTCCCGCACCAACCGACATTTACTCCAAAAGTGCGCTGTACACATGTCCAGTTAGCACGGAACGGTCGTCAGAAGGAAAGAAAGAAGACAAAGAATCAACAAGGAACCTGTAGAATGTCTCATAGCGCATAGAACAAAATATAATAACAACATACTTGACATAAAACAAGTGAGACATTGCATAAGCTGAAAACAAACTATCATAGCAGCGGAAAATCCAAATACAGCTTATGTTCCACATCATCATTACTACAACTTTTCAAACGGTCTCTAAAGGTAAAAGCAAGATAAAGGAGGTACGCTACTAATGCCCAAGTAGTGACCACCAACGACACAGGGAGAATATCTATATATAAATATATCATACGTGGAAGCCTCCTGCTCGCCTCCGAATCAGCTACTCGTGCATCACCAGCTAATCTGTCTCTAGTCTGCTAGTGAGAGCACCCAGAGTAATAAGAAGAGACATAAAACTCTGGGTCAGACAAAAAGTCTGGTATGAGCGATAAGCAGCTAAACGGAACAATAACAGGTATACTAAACCATACCTGAACCTGGACCTGCAACCAAAGAGTTAGCACTACATACTGTACAGCACTCTAAGGTGCCACTAAACAAATGGTGTAAAGATAACGGGGGTGGGGGTGTGCATGTCATAGTGATGGCAAACAATCAAGCATAGCAACCATCCTCACATCTCTCACTCAGTGCGTAAAGTATATGATATCCACCACTTCGATCACCCAACACTTTGTTATGATCACTCTGCCCCACGAAGTCATAACGGCTTCACTGCACTGATCCGTAGCCACTAATCCTTCGCTATGTCCACTTTGCTCCATGGAGTCGTACACACCCCACTGCACTGGCTCATAGCCTTACTAATCCTTTACTATATCCACTCTGCCCCATGGAGTCGCAACGGCCCCACTGCACTGGCTCATAGTCTTACTACGATCACTTTGCCCCTCGAGTCATGATGACTCTACTGCACTGATACGTACTCCCGCTACGATCACTTTGCCTCTCGAGTCGTGATGACTCTACCGCACTGATACGTAGCCCATCGTTCCTTTTCAGTGGTGAATCGAAGTTATGAACGTCGACAACTCCTAAGCACACATCATGCGGCTAAGCCCAACCATGAAGTGAACTCATTGGTTCCCAACTGATCCTGAGCTCTAACTTCCATTTGGACTACCTTTGCATCTTGGGTTATTGGTCATCACTCGATCGGTTCGGATCCCCAGTCCTTCTTCTCTGTCGGTTCAGATCGGCCTCCTTCCAAGTGCTCCGGGTAGGGTCGTGGCCTTCAAGTCCCTTCGTAGTACTTTGATTCGGTTCGGGTGCTCTCTGGCGGGTCGGGTCGGTGTACCCTTGCTCCATCGGTTCGAATCGGGTTCCTGGTCTCCGATCCGATCCACTTCCCCTTCCTCTTCCGTTTCGATCCCCTTCTCTTCCCTTCAGTCGATCCGATTCCCCCTTCTTTAGCTTGATCCGATCCCAGTTCAACCATTGTGGCCTTCCTTTTTGCCATACTTTCCCTTGTGCCAAGCCTCGGTTCGGTTCGGTGATCCCTTGCCCAGTCTACTATCCGATCCGAGCCCATCCCTCCGATCCGATCCGAAAGCCTGCACCATTTTCTGCAACTTTTTCCAGCAAGTGTTTTACGCCATTCGACAACGTTTTCGACCATTCTATCTATTCTATTCAATCACAAAGCATACCACCAAGTCACAGCAACAAATAGAAGTGACCTCAAACACCAAAACATCAATATGATAGGTTAAAATGGATCAAACATAGCCAAAACCCCATATTTTCCCTTAAACATGTTCAAGCATAATTAATGATAGGATTAGCAAAACTTAACCAAATTAACCCAAGTTCATATCAGAGGTCTAAAACATCATTTAAGAATTTATAAATATTTTCCCAGAATTTTATCATGTTTAAATTCGCTAATTAACACTAATTACCCTTAATTAACCATAATTAGAGAGGAACTATGCAAATCACTCACCTTAGCCACAAATAAACCTTAGATCTAAAATAAATCTTTGTTTGGGCGCGAATAACAATGCAAATCAGCAGCTGTAATCTTGATTTGGTGAAGATCTCCCTTGATTTGATGTTGCTAAGCTTAATCCTTGATTAGAAAGTGATTTGGAGGTGATTTAGAGGTTGGAGGCCATTTTTAGGGTTTCTAAGAGGTAAGTGGAGGCTAGAAAACTGAAATGGAATGAAACCCTAACTCTTTTCAGCCTCCTCATAACCCTAATCCCGAAATGGGTTATGGGCCCATTCACTAATCACCCTATTTGGCCCGGTTAAGCAGTTTTTCACCTTCCAAACCTTATTTCAGCCATATCTCCCAAACGGTAAGTCCGTTTAGCCATTATGACCACTCTACGGAAAGGTAAACCATCAAACGAATCTAATGGAAGTGGTTTCAGGTCAATTCCTTTCCAATCAAAAGTTATGGCCGAAACAAGATCAACTAGGGGCAAAACGGTCATTTAAAAATCGGTAAAAATCATGAACATGGAAAATGGCCCCAATGGTCGTTTCCCAAAGCCACATGACCATACGACTTCATATAAGAAAGAAATAAATATTCTACGATTCTCCGATGCATAGAATGCGGGTTGTTACAGATGAATAGGTTTATCGCAAATTTTTGCTGAGTAATTAAAAAATAACAATGCATATAATAATCAGAATAAATGCGAAAAATAAATAACACACAGATATACCCAGCTTCGGCAAAACACTGTCTACTACTGCAATCCCCAAGGTTTGTACTAGGAGTTAAAACAATCTCTACACTTACAATCCCCTGTAAACTCGTGACACTCGCTCCCATCTGTTCTTAAACCTACGCTCAAAACCCTGCACTGGTTTCTATCTCCGAAACCAGATTTCCTTGAATTACAAATCCCGTAATTCGTCTCCCCTAGATTTTACAGATCTAGAAACTATTCGAATTTGGTTACAAATAAACGTAAAAATACAATAGAGAATAAACTAAGACCCTAGTATTAAAAAGAAAAAAATATTTTCCCTTTTAGTCCCTTGAATAGGCCGACCAACTTAAAATTGATTCCACCCTTCACTTTATTTGTTTGAACCCGATTCCCATTTTCTCTTTATTTGAAAATGGCAACTGACACTTTGAACAAGGGTTTCTGAATACTCCTCCAAATCAATTCGATGGCTTCTGGAATTGCTGGTACTTTGTATTCTCGTGTTGCCCTTGTTGTTTTATCGATTTGGGACTGTTCGATCCAAGCTACCGCCGATCTCTGGTATGTTATTTCAAATCGAATTTTTCTTTGATTTGTTTGAACTTGGATAATCAAAAGACGATGATGATGTGGGTGTATTTATAGGATTAAAAACCGATATATGCTCTGATTTCATATATTTGACTTGGTAGTGGTATACGTAAATTTTGGGCTTGAAATATTTTGCTATTTTGGGGTTTCTTCGATTTGTTTTTAAATGTATATGCTCGTGACTTCTAGAATATGATTGAGTTTGAAAAATTCAAACTTTATGGAATACTTTGCTTTAAACTGTATATTTTTCTGCTTTGAATTAATCCCCTTATTTTCTGGAACCTTTGAACTTGCGTGTGCTATATTTTTGGATCCTGAATTCAATCTGTTTTGCTTGCCACTGTAACTTGCTCCATACGTAAATATGTGTTGAACCATTTGGTTTTGCCATTCCAGATTTAAAGCTTGCCATTTATGTTGATGATACTGGAACATATTTGTGCATTCATACTTGATCACCATTGCAGTTCAATCATGTTGTTGTGACTTCCAAAGATTTTCTCTTGAGAATTCAAGTTGTCCCTGTCCATTTATGTTAGTGCTAAACTTAACACTTGACTTGTGCACACTAAACTTCATCACTGAGTCAAAATAAAAATGCCTTTTCACTTTTCACTTATGCACACTAAACTAGGGTTTCACTTAGATTTAAATCATCTGCGCTTACTATAGCACTTTGTATTGCTTCTTGACCATGTTGCTTATGTATCCATAAAAAAATTTTGATACGACCAGATGCTTTACATTTGATACTTGCATTTCTTATTTTATTTGCACAATATTAGTTTGCTCTGCATTTGACCTATGTTTCAATGAACCTTTGTTTGTTGTTCCGTGTTCATTTTGTCGACATGAGTTGCTATTTGGTTCGGCCTGCTTGCTATATGCTTGACCAATGGTCCATGTTGCTCCATTTTGCTCTGTCCATTCACATTTGCATGTCCACACTATTGCATATCATTTACTTTGCACACCTCTGGTCATTCTTGAAACTGTGAATCACTATCACTTTTACTTGATTATTTGCCATTTATGTAGTTGCACCATGACCACGCTGTGTTGAACATGTCCTATAGCCTTTATACTGATGAATATTGCTGTGAATACTTGAGTATGCCATTTGAGTTTGCTCGTCCATTAGGGAATGTTGTCATTCACCATACACCATGCATGCTTGAACTTTGATGTATCCACTTTCATACTTGTAGTGTTCATGCTGTTTGTTTGTGACATGTACTTGAACTATGAACTGGCTCGACCTAGCATGGCCACTTTGACATGTCATGTTTACTGCCATGTTTTGTACTTTGCACTTGTACTTCCCTTTTCGGCTACACCTTGGCACTTGAATGTTTGCTCCATATATTTGGCTGATCTACCTTAGTTTACTGCTTTATACACCATGTTTGGGCTGTTTTGAAAATGAACTTGATCTCGACCAATTTTTGGTGTGTTCATGTGCATGTAGATCATACTTTGACCTTTTGCTCGATCTGTCATTCCTTGTATCTTGACTCTTGATTTGGACCATGATTTGCTGTGTTGACTTTGTTGCTTGACCCTTGAACTTGCTGTTGACTTTATATTGAGTTGTTTTCATGTGTGAACTGAGTCGATATGGTCCACGTGGCTACCCCTCAGTTGTTCACTACTGTATTTTGATTGGCGTGACAATGCACACGTGTATATTTATACACATGTGTACATGCAACCATCAGATAGTTTTTCCTGTCCCTGCATATCAGACCAAGTCTAGAAAAAATGATGAGAAACACACCGTAAATCTAAGGCAAATAAAATTTTATTTGTTTGTATTTAATTTTATTTTTGTTCCAGTTTACTGTGTGTGTTTTTGTATATGACAGGAATGAAGATAGGACTGACTGAAAGTTGTGAAGACAGAAGACCGAAAATGACGGAGAAATATATATAAGAATATCTGTATATGAGTGAGTCTGTAAACTGAGTGTAGTGTATATGAAAATGTACTGAGTGATAAATGAACTATAGTGAGGAGCTATGAGAGAATTGTACTGATATATGTAATAAACAAATTTGTTTGAAATAAAATATCATTCTATTGTTGTCAAACAAACTTAACTATCGTATTCAGTTTATTTACAAGTACAATCTCATGTAAATTGAATAAATAGTGGAGTTATAAATAGTTGTACTGTTTGAATGTTTGAAATATAATATTTAATTTAAATAAAATACTGTATGAATATATGAATGTCTGTACAGTCATATTCTATTTAAATATAAATATTATATTCCTGTCTGTGATGTATATATAGAATAGTACAGTAGCAAACACATTTAAAATAATATTTATTTGGTTGTTATCATCAAACAAAAATCATATAATTGTGTATAAAACTACGTCAACAGGTCTGGCCCAACTTGGTTTGACCCGAGCATTACAAATGCCACAGGTCAGTCTCGTGAACCAGCAAAAGAAAATTCCACTAAATTATTGGTATCATCTACCTTGATTTTAAAGTTAAAAATCATTTTGGAAGAAAAGGATAATCGTAAGAACAATCCATACATAACCACAGATGGTTTTTACCTTACGATAACCCAAACCATTTTTGAAATCATAATTAACCTGATATTAGGATAGTGTCTAGACACAAATAAATAGCAATCTAGTGGAATGCTTGCGTCTCACGCTCCTCATATATAGTATATAATCAAAACCGCGGTCGCTTATTGGAGATTGGATTTCCAACTATAACAAGGTATGGAACCACCTTCCGATAGTGTATCTCTAGAGGGGAATACATTGGTTCAACAAGAACGTCTTGCAACCCGACCCACACATGACCGACCACTCATTTCTCTTGAGTGTATCGAATATATTGTAACCTACGGTTACTAGCAACATAACCGATCCCGAGAGAAACAAAAGTGAAAATAAGTAACAAATACGAATATTCTCTAGATGGTGACAATATATCCTAATAGTTGAGACCCACATAGCCATGCTGCCTGCCCGATTTTTGTCATTTCCTGGTTGTGAGGCTTGAGGTTTAAAATTTCCTTTTCAGATCATCTGACATCATTCACTTTGAATGTCACATCGTCAAATCCGTCAGATATCACTAATTGACGTCCACAAAAATATTCCGGTGTTCAAGCTAAGAGAACAACCATTCTGCACCCTCGACAGAAATACGTTTGTACAAATCAACGTACATGATTCCTTAGGAAATACTCTATCAGACATTTCGTCCATACAAGTTGTCCTGGAACTGGACAAACCGAAGGCACCCTCCTACCACATCCTAGGAATCACTTTATGGATCAGTAGTGAGTAGTCCTTGCAATCCGTTGATTTCAATCATGATAGGATCACCATCAAAATATCTCCGGCGCGACTCCAGAGAATTTGACAAGTAGTCCTTCCACTTATGAAGATCCACGGTCTTCATTGCTCCATCTTCAATTCGCATATTCTACATTTTCGTATTTGTTGGTTCAGAATGGTTTTCAAATATAAATTCAATCCCGGTCTTTCCGTACCAATAAGCATATAGGCTGGATTTGATAGTTGGTTATTTAAATATCAAAAAAACAACCATTCATCCATAAAAGAAAATTGAATTCACTGATTTAATATTCATCATCATTTTCGCCTATTTTTTAATTAACTTTTCATAAATTTAAAATTTCTCTATTTTCCCAATAATTGGAATACTCATTTCTTCTCATATAAATATATAAGAATATTCAAAAGCCCCTTTCATTTTTAAATCCTTTTAAGCACATATTTCTCATCTCGGCCATTAGTCCCTAACTATAAACTAGTAAGAGAATAACTCCCTAAGTATCAACCCCGAAGGCCGAAACCAACATCAGATCGATACTCAGAAAATAATTCAACTCACTAATTCCCAGTCAGTTTCTAATTTCCTTAACTTCATTTCTTAACTTTTGATGAATAACAATTCCAGTTATTCATTATCACTTTAAACGAGATATTTATCTCAACTTATCATTATTTCAAACTTTTTACTTATAAATATGATTTCAAAATGTTTACTACTACCAGTAACTAATATTCCCTTTAATGAAATGATTTGCAAAACGTTTGCTAAATATTTATTTATTTCTAAACTGGAACAAGGATTTTGTTATAACGATATCGCTTTCATTAATCAATTCAATTTTGGTTTATCCTTTGTAAAACCAGGTTTTATACAAAAAAACTTCATAAACATCTTTATAGGTTCATCTCAACTTAATTTCAATAATCTGCATTCAATATTTAAAATATACATATACAGATATAATTTGTAAATCCTTTACAATGAATATTTATTATATAAGAACTTATATAATTTCTTTAATAAAATATATATTGTTATTCGAATTAGTTCAATCCAAAATTCAGTTAGAACCTATAACTTCAAAACCCTCCCTAACTTCCTTCCGAATGAATTCCTATTTTCAACTTTTTTGCTTTAGCACCAATTCACCTCACCCGTGAATAATATTCCTCAACACTAATCCATATTTGACTTAAGTAGTCAACTTGATTTCGTACTTGCAAATTTCAGGTTTCAATTCCATTAATAACTTTTATTAAGTTATTTCATAAATTCTTCTTTATATTTTCCCCTTACAAATTGGAATATTTTTATCCATTTCAAATGTTAGTTTCAAACTATATTTCCACTTCCTTTTCCAAATCCATGCTGAAATTGTAACTTCATTAAATACTTCAAAATAAGGGTGTTCACTTTTTATAAATGTCACTTATAAAGTCGAGTTCTCATCTTATTTGTTAAAATGAACATTTAGTTTTCAATTGTATTTAACTTGGTTTCTAAATAAACATTTCAATTTGGAAACAAATATTTTCTTTTAAGTTCTTTTTATATTCCAATTCTATTTTGAAATCCATATTTTCCAAATTCTCAAATGGTAATCGTTTCATTTCTTTACAAACGTTATTAAAAAATCGCCTTATTAACGCATTCGTTTGAACAAATCTTTAATTTTAAATTATATTATAATTTGAATTTCAGATGAACAATTCTATTTAAAAATAGATATTTCCTTTAAACCCCTTTTATATTTCAATTTTCTATTTTGACATCCATATATTATTGTTCAGGATATTTAAAATATCCAAAATTAACAATCAGTGTTACTAACACATCTAAGTATACCATAAACTGCCACAGGTTATAAACACATCATATATCCGCATATAAACAAATAAATAAATGTTGAGGAATCCAACTGGATCCCTCCAACCTGTTTTTCCTGCATCCACAGACGTTAGTCAACAATAATAATACCATCCTGCTTCGAGGCAAAATATCGCGGTGTAGAAGGTCATCCACTATATATTGTGGGGTGTATAGGGAAATCTTCCGCTAATGGTACTACGGGAATATCCAATCATCAATCACCAATATTATTGTATAATATTATTATATATTATTATCACTTTGTATCAATCAAGTTATCATCCATCAAGCAATAAAATAAATTTGAACTATTAAAAATAGTTCTCAATAATTTAACCGAGTGAGTTTAACTCGCCTCGATTTTTCCTTGCCGAAAATCTGTTTAAAATTCCATATCATCTTAGCTACTCATCTACTTCATTGTCTCGAATAAAATTATCAGCTATGATTATTTATTTTAATTTTAGCAATTAACATTTAAACTAATAAGTGAACTATTTACTCGATGTATATTTAAATTTTGAAATGATGTTTACCTCGCTGCCTCGCCAACTTCGACTAATCCATGAACAACTTTTTAACAACTCAAAATTTCCATTAGCCCAAAACTTTCCATCACTCCACTACGGCACTTCATCGAATATCGCACTGACAACCACCCTCTCCCCTTTTCATTATCTGCAACCAATTTGTCGAGCTAAGCTGCACCACCTGGATTGACCGAATACCACTGGCAGTTTCATTCATCTTGACCTCACCATCACCATCGGACAAACACTCTACACCCCAATCCCACTGCAGTGCATTTTTCAGTTAACTCCCTAATTATATTTTCTTTTCCTCCTTTTTTATACTGTCAAATATACCAACTCAGTCACCTCTTGGAAAAACCCCACGAATAATAATCCTGTTTCCCCAATTCATACGTTCAACTATGCATTTACCATCACAGACAAAAATAAAATTCACTAGCCAAACTTTAGATTATCCACCATCTTAAAATGTGGATCTCAAGCCCCCAACCATCAGTACTTCCCTTTCCACTTGAACTTTTGTAGTATATGCACCCATTAAACAATGTCTTCCCACAGAACAAACATCGCCCCCTCCCCACCAAAAAAAACAACTGACGCACCTCCTTTCCCATCATCAGTAAATCACTCCATCACTGCTCTGCGTTCATCATTATTTGAACTCCTGTTCATCAGCAAATACACAACCGCTTTCATCGTTGCTTACATTCAGCGTTCACCCCTAAATCCCACTATCGAATTAAACACCCCTATCGAACTCCACTAGAGTCACGAGTAAAACCACATCTGTCCCCTCCAAATCGCTGTGCTTCCTTCTGTCAATCCCCCACTGTCGAACCCTTAATATAACCCACGCCACTCCTCTGTAAAGCTCTCTTTCAATCGGTGACAACTCCTTCTTTTCACGCGATCTATCTCGAATGTCTTAGAGTTTGGTTCGGCTTTAGACCATATTGCGATTTTGATTTCATTTTTTTATATATAGTGGATTGATTTTGCAATTTATAGACAGAAGAGGAGAAAGGGAAAATTGCTTAAATTATGGAGAAAGAGAACGGACGCGAGTGGCTTTTTATAGGGGAATGATGAGAGGATAGAAACAACATCGCTTCTTTAGGTTGTAGGTAGTTAGGTTTACAAGGTACCGGTTCTGAGAGCCTCATGGAGAAGAAAAAAAATTCGACAAGATGGAGAAAAGAGAAAACGAGGGTATATGTTACAGAATAGTCTGTGTATAAGGAAGTAGGTCATTCCCTTTTATTTTGATTTATTTATTTTGATTTTCCGGCTGAACTGGTGTGGTTTCACCCCATTTAAAATATCACTGCTATCAAACTCTTATCTGAATGTAGCGAATGACATTTCTAGGGTTCTAGCACTATTCTGAACACACTGAAACGTATTTCGTAGTCTAATTCGACCATACAAAGGAGATATTTAATTAAATTGACGATTTAACATTTAATTCAATTAAATATAAATCAACTAAAAATAACAGATAAATTATTATTATCATATAAATATACACAAACTGAATTCATAAAATTTCCAAAATAAACCAATATGAATTTTAAACACGATATTACATTTCTAAGTTAAACCAATGTTCAACTGATTAAAAATCGATTTATTTTATTAAATAAATCGTTACAGTTTATAAACAAATTCCATTGCGACTATTTGAAAATTTGATTTGGCCATAACTTAAAATATAAAATATGAAATCTTGATTTTTTTTCTCTTTTATTACAAATTTTAGTTCAACAGATTTGAATATTTCTTGTTTTTGTGAATTCCGACTTATAACGAATTCTGTACACTCAATTGAAGTTCAAACTCAATTTAACGAACTACCGCGCCATTTACGAGCTCGTTTATTGTATACATATATATATATATATTTATACATTCAAACTTCGTTTTAATTAATATAAGTGTCCATTTATATTATGAATTCAATATTTAAGCAAATTTAAGCATTCAAAACTAAATTGATAAAAATGCGAGACTTTACATTCCTTCTCCCTCAAAAGAATTTCGTCCCCAAAATTACTTAGGAAAAATAGCTATACTTTAATAACTTCCTACAACCCACTCATGCAACTCGAAACTCACCTTAATATCCTTTTCAACCTATTGGTTTCCAATTCCATTCAATTTTTTTTTAACTTCGATTAACTTTTTGTTAACAAAATTTTTCAAAACTGTTGAAAATTTTACTAACTCCCTATATTTTCGAATTTTTTTGCCAGCACCTCCTTTGTACGGGATGATTGGTACAAGTACAAAATGCCTCTCTGGGCCTTCCCCAATCAAAATGAAAATTAAAAAGCCAAGTGGCTTGCCAAATAGGCTCATAAAACCCATATTGAATTAAATATGTACCTTTTTGTCGGGCACCTCATATTTATTCTTCACACTTGCTTCTATCCAATAAACTTGTATAAGCACATGCATATCCATTCCGATTCGATTTCAATCCATTTAACTTCTTACTTCCAATTTTACTCGTTCATCCATTTATTAGTTTTCTTGCTTCACTTGTGATAATTTGAAACAAATATGTATACATTAGCTTATAATGAGTCGAGTTTCAATTATAACCCAAGTTCCCGTTTTTTAATTTACAAATCCAATTTAATTTACACTTGAGTTCTTAATTCAATTCATTCTTCATACATTTCCTACTCAACAGAATTTTATATTCTGAGTATATATTCACTATTCAACATATACAATCATATTCACTTTAATTTCAAGACTCAATTTCACACAACAGAATAACATCTTAAGTCATATTCAATTATTCCTGCTTGACTAGGATTTATTTTAATTCATTTCTCATTTTGATTGACTCATTCAAACTATATGCATCGAGCTTTATTTAGATTACCCATATTTAATTTATTGGTATTTGAACTTGAATTCATGAACTTTCATTCCATATTGATTCAAAAATTGTTTTAGTTTAATATGGTTTCAATTTCAATCAAAATCTTCTTAACTTACCTTTCAGTCAAGTTGCAATCCAAAAAATTTATATCGGAATTTGTTTTCCTTAGCTTCCCATTTATATTTTCGAATTCTAATTTTTTATTTCAAGAATCATTTCATCTTCTGTTTATATTAAACCAGTTCAATTCCATAATTCCATTTGAATTCCATTCAAATTAATCAAGCAATCAGTAATAATTTGATAAAATTATTTCCTTTATGTAAAAACATAATTTGGGAAAAATTATTTCATTTACTCGCTTTACAAAATAATATTGTATCAGTTTCCAGTTCAAAATTTTGAATCGATCAAGTGACACAATACAAAACATTTTTACAAAATATACAAATACGCTCTCTCATATATATACTCAACTCAATCTAGGGTATTGCTAACCCCATCTCTATCGAGTTACGCCACAATGCCAAGGTTATTCCTAAACCATTGCTCTGATACCACTGTAACATACCGACTTTTCTGTATCCTTTGAACTGACAGTTACAACCCAAATCCAACCCCAAATTACACGGAAAAGCAGATAGTTAGGAGAAATAAATTAGAGGATGAGAAAAGATAGGATAGAAAGGTTAGAATAGAAGAAAAAGAAGAAGAACGACTAACCACAATATCATAGTCTCACATCGCAGCGGAAATAAATATAATACAGAAATAAATTTTTAATTGAAAAACTTGAAATAACACTTACAATTTATCAGAGTACAATGGACATGCACTTTATTTGGACTGTTATAACAACCTGTCTTTATTTACAACACATAGCCGAAAATATCTAGATATATATTATACGTCTGAACTCCTCCAGCTTGTCTCCTGAAGTCCGTATCATCTTTCCCTGAAGCTGTACAACTCGGTCTTACCCAACTTCTGACCCGAGCATTATAAACGCCATAGGTTAGTCTATAATTATTGGTATCATCCAATTTGATTTTAAAGTTAAAAATCATTTTGAAAGAAAAGGATAATCGTAATATCAATCCACACATAAACATTGATGGTTTTTACCTTACGATAACCCAAACCATTTTTGAATCATGATTTATCTGATATTATGATAGTGTCTAGATACAAATAAATAGCAATCTATCGGAACGCTTGCATCTCACGCTCCACATATATAGTATACAATCAAAATCATTGGTGCATATTGGAGATTGGATTTCCTACTATAACAAGGTATGGAACAACCTTTCGATAGTGTATTTCTATAGGGGAATACACTGGTTCAACAAGAACGTCTTGCAACCCGACCCACACATGACCGACCACTCATTTCTCTTGAGTGTATTAAATATATTGTCACCTACGGTTGCTCGCAACATAACTGTTCCCGGGTGATACAGAAGTGAAAAGAAGTAACAAATACGAATATTCTCTAGATGGTGACAATACACCCTAATGGGGCGATCCACATAGCCATGCTGCCTTCCCGATTGTTTTCATTTACTAGTTGTAAGGTTTGAGGTTTAAAATTTCATTTTCAGATCACCTGGACATCATTCACTTTGAATGTGACATCATCAAATCGTCAGATATCACTAACTGACGTCCACAAAAATATTCCAGTGTTTAAGCTTAGAGAACGGCCATTCCCAACCATCAACAGAAATACATTTGTAAAAATCAACGTAAATGATCCCTTGGGAAATACTTTGTTAGACATTTCGTCAATACAAGTTGTCCTAGGACTGGACAAACCGAAGGCACGCATCTACCACATCCTAGGCATCACCCTATGGATCAGTAGCGAGTAGTCCTTGAAATCTGTTGATTTCAACCACGACAGGATCACCATCATAATATTTCCGGGCGCGACTCCAGCGAATTCGACAAGTAGTCCTTCCACTTATGAAGACCCATAGTCTTCATTGTTCCATCTTCAATTCATATATTCTACGTTTTCATATTTGTTGGTTCAGAATGGTTTTCGAATATAAATTCGATCCCGGTCTTTCCGTACCAACAAGCGTATAGGCCAGATTTGATAGTTGGTTATTTAACTATCAAATAAAACAACCATTCATCCATAAAAGAAAATTGAATTCACTGTTTTAATATTCATCGTAATCTTAACCTATTTTTTAATTAACTATTCATAAATTTAAAACTTTTCTATTTTTCCAATAATTGGAATACTCATTTCTTCTTATATAAATATATAAGAGTATTAAAAAGCCCCTTTCATTTTTAAATCCTTTTAAGCACATATTTCTCATCTTGGTCATTAGTCCCTAACCGTAAACTTGCAAGAGAATAATTCCCTAAGTATCAACCCCGAAGGCTGAAACCATCATCAGATCGATACTCAGAAAATAATTCAACTCACTAATTCCCAGTCAGTTTCTAATTTCCTTAACTTCATTTCTTAACTTCTAACGAATAAAATTCCAGTTATTCATTATCACTTTAAACGAGATATTTATCTCAAATTATCATTATTTCAAACTTTTTACTTATAAATATGATTTCAAAACGTTTACTACTACCAGTAACTAATATTCCCTTTAATGATATGATTTTCAAAATGTTTGCTAAATATTTATTTATTTCTAAAATGGAACAAGGATTTTCTTTTAATGATATCACTTTCATTAATCAACTCAATTTTGGTTTATCCTTTGTAAAACCAAGTTTTATACGAAAAATCTTCATAAACATCTTTATAGGTTTTTTACAACTCATTTCAGCTTAATTTCAATAAACTGCATTCTATATTTAAAATATACGTATATAAGTATTATTTGTAAATCCTTTACTATGAATATTTATTATATAAGATCTTATATAATTTCTTTAATAAAATATATATTGTTATTCGAATTAGTTAAATCCAAAATTCAATTAGAATCTATAACTTCAAAACCCTCCCTAACTTCCTTCCGAATGAATTCCTATTTTCAACTTATTTGCTTTAGCACCAATTCACCTCACCCGTGAATAATATTCCTCAACACTAATCCGTATTTGACTTAAGTAGTCAACTTGATTTTGTACTTGCAAATTTCAGGTTTCAATTCCATTAATAACTTTTATTGAGTTATTTCATAAAATCTTCTTTATATTTCCCCCTTACAAATTGGAATATTTTTATCCATTTCAAATGTTAGTTTCAAACTATATTTCCACTTCCTTTTCCAAATCCATGCTCAAGTTGTAACTTCCTTAAATACTTCAAAATAAGGGTGTTCACTTTTTATAAATGTCACTTATAAAGTTGAGTTCTCATCTTATTTTTTAAAATGAACATTTAGTTTTCAATTGTATTTAACTTGGTTTCTAAATAAACATTTCTATTTGAAAACAAATATTTTCTTTTAAGTTCCTTTTATATTCCAATTCTATTTTGAAATCCATATTTTCCAAATTCTCAAATGGTAATCGTTTCATTTCTTTACAAGCGTTATTTATAAAATCGCCTCATTAACGCATTCATTTGAACAAATCTTTAATTTTAAATTATATTATAATTTGAATTTCAGATGAACAATTCTATTTAAAAATAGATATTTCCTTTAAACCCCTTTTATGTTTCAATTTTCTATTTTGACATCCATATATTATTGTTCAGGATATTTAAAATATCCAAAATTAATAATCAGTGTTACTAACACATCTAAGTATACCATAAACTGCCACAGGTTATAAACACATCATATATCCGCATATAAACAAATAAATAAATGTTGAGGAATCCAACTAGATCCCTCCAACCTGTTTTTCCTGCATCCACAGACGTTAGTCAACAATAATAATGCCCATCCTGCTTCGAGGCAAAATATCGCAGTATAGAAGGTCATCCACTATATATATTGTGGGGGCGTATAGGGAAATCTTCCGCTAATGGTACTATGGGAATATCCAATCATCAATCACCAATATTATTGTATAATATTATTATATATTATTATCACTTTGTATCAATCAAGTTATCATCCATCAAGCAATAAAATAAATTTGAACTATTAAAAATAGTTCTCAATAATTTAACTGAGTGAGTTTAACTCGCCTCGATTTTTCCTTACCGAAAATCTGTTTAAAATTCCATATCATCTTGGCTACTCATCTACTTCATTGTCTCAAATAAAATTATCAACTATGATTATTTATTTTAATTTTAGCAAATAACATTTAAACTAATAAGTGAACTATTTACTCAATGTATATTTAAATTTTGAAATGATATTTACCTCGCTGCCTCGCCAACTTCGACTAATCCATGAACAACTTTTTAACAGCTCAAAATTTCCATTAGCCCAAAAACTTTCCATCAGTCAACTACGACACTTCATCGAATATCGCACTGACAACCACCCTCTCCCCTTTTCATTATCTGCAACCAATTTGTCGAGCTAAGCTGCACCACCTGGATTGACCGAATACCACTGGCAATTCTAATTTCAGTCATCTTGACCTCACCATCACCATCGGACAAACACTCTACACCCCAATCCCACTGCAATGCATTTTTCAGATAACTCCCTATTTATATTTTCCTTTCCTCCTTTTTTATACTGTCAAATACACCAACTCCGTCACCTCTTGGAAAAAACCCCACGAATAATAATTATGTTTCCCCAATTCATACGTTCAACAATGCATTTACCATCACAGACAAAAATAATATTCACTAACCATACTTTAGATTATCCACCATCTTAAAATGTAGATCTCACGCCCCCAACCATCAGTACTTCCCTTTCCACTTGAACTCTTCTAGTATAAGCACCCTTTAAACAATGTCTTCCCACAAAATAAGCATCGCCCCCCATCTCCCACACACAAAAAACAACTGACGCACCTCCTTTCCCATCATCAGTAAATCACGCCATCACTGCTCCGCATTCATCATTATTTGAACTCCTGTTCAGCAGCAAATACACAACCACTTTCATCGTTGCTTACATTTCAGCGTTCACCCCTAAATCCCACTATCGAATTAAACACCCATCTCGAAATCCACTAGAGTCATGAGTAAAACCACATCCGTCCCCTCCAAATCGCTGTGCTTCCTTCCGTCAATCTCCCACTGTCAAACCCTTAATATAACCCACACCACTCCTCTGTAAAGCTCTCTTTCAATCGATGACAACTCCTCCTTTTCACGCGATCTATCTCGAGTGTCTTAGAGTTTGGTTCGGCTTCAGAGCATATTGCGATTTTGATTTCATTTTTTTTATATATAGTGAAATGATATTGTGATTTATAGAAAGAAGAGGAGAAAGGGAAAATTGCTTAAATTATAGAGAAAAAGAATAGACGTGAGTGGCATTTTATAGGGGTACGACGAGAGGATAGAAATAACATCGCTTCTTTAGGTTATAGGTAGGTAGGTTTATAGGGTACCAGTTCTTAGAGCCTCATGGAGAAGAAAAAAATTCGACGAGATGGTGAAAAGAGAAAACGAGGGTATATGTTAGAGAATAGTCTGTGTATAAGGAAGTAGGTCATCCCCTTTTATTTTGATTTATTTATTTTGATTTTCCGGTTGAACCGGTGTGGTTTCACCCTATTTAAAATATCACGTGCTATCAAACTCTTATCTGAACGTAGCTGTAACGACCCGGAAAATCTGAACCAATTTAATTTTTTTAAAATTGGCTATTTTAGTGGATTTTAAATATTTAAAATAAATATTTTAAATAATAGCAATGAAAAGTGAGTTTGAATTGACATTTGAAAATAAATATAATTAATTCTAATTATAAACAAGGCCTGAAATGGCGTGGTAGTTTCAAAATTTGAATTCAAACTTTGATTGACCGTACCGGGTGCAAAACATAACGGATTTGAGTGAAACCAAAAATATTTAAATCTATTAGCGAATACCTTTCTAACGAATCTGAAAAATTGAAGTTTCATAGCGGGAATCAAAAGTTATGTCCAAATGAATTTTCAGAAAGGTCGCTATAGAAATTATATCGCCCTTGAAAATAGACATTTTGCAAACGACCTCGGAATTCGATGAAACCACTTTTGTTGGATCCGGGATATGAAGTTATTGCTAGGTTTCAAATTTCATAATTCTTGAAGCTAGTATGTGAGCGTGGCAAAGGAAAATGTGTTTTGGTCAACTACAGTTAAATTTGATCGACCAGAAAAGGGCCATTTTACAAACTGTCTCGGAATTCGACGAAACTAGTTTTGTTGGGACCGTATCGTCAAAACATAGCTAGATTTATTTTTCTGGAATTTTTCGAGTTAGTATGTGACCCCGGCAAATTGAAATGTACGTTCAAATCAAATATTGAATTTTTTATATTTTAATTTGAATGAAAACTGACTGAAACATTCGAATGAGCCTTCGAAACATATCTCATTGTGTTCGGAATGCTGGTAAAAGCTAGGGACGACAGTCGTTGGGTTTGGATTGGAGTTCGTATGAGATGGGGGTATTTTCGGATTTTTGAAATTAATAAATATAAAAAAATAGGCCGGCCAATCACAATTCTCCCCTCCATCTTCTCTCTCCCCGACGTGACCAAATCAAAGGCAAAACCGCCTCTTTTCTTCCTGACCAAAATCCCGCCGTCTCAGCCACTTTCAGTGCCACCTCCAATTAAATTTTCCGTTCATCTTTCCCTCCTCTTCAAATCAATATCCACCACGCCTCCTATCATCGACCCTAGCGCCAGAACCACCTCCTCCAAAGTCAGCCCTTTCCGCCGCTACCATGAACACTGGGGCCCACCGAGTGCCACCATACCCACCTCGATTTGTGCGCCCTTCGAAGCTCTACAACGTGGTGCTGACGGATTTCCACCTCGCTTCAAGGATTCGCCGAAAACCTTAAACCTAGTTCTGAACATCAAGTTGAGGTAATCGGCTGTGTATATTTTAAATCAATTTTAACACTTTTAAACCGTTGCAAACTTGTAAAAATCATATCTTTTTCATGTGTGATCGAAATCCAGTGAAACAAGAGACAGTGGACCCGTGAGGACGTCTTCTACATTTTAGAAGAGACCGCATATTTTTCTGAGCCTTCTGCTATTTTTGGTGGGGTGGAACCCAATGTGAGATTTCTAATTTATAAACGATATGGAAAACGACGATGTATAAATTATATAGTCGATGTATGAGTTATATAAGCGTTGTACACCTCATGTATAAACGTTGTATAAGTTGTACATTCGATATATAAGTTATATATGCGTTGTAAAAATTATATATGTGTTGAAATAGAAGTGAAATGCTTATATATATATACGCCCCTCGTCCACAAACCATGGACGATATTTATTGGTTGTGATTGGTGTGAAAATTGGTTGATTACGAATGATTGATTAGAATTGTTTGTGGTTGAAATTGATTGATTGTGGTTGAAAAATACCCGTTTGTGGTTGAGAAATATTTGGTTGAAACCACATAGGATTAGTTTGTGGAAATGGAAAAAAAAATATACATGTCGCCTGCGTGCGAACTAGATGCACGATTCCCCATTGTCAAAAGCTGCGAGGCTTTAAGGTAGAGCGAGGAGCCGTACTAGGGACGACCCCGGTTTTAACTACCCTGCCGTTATGCTGCCGAAATTTTGAATAATATTCATATGTTAGAATTATTTTCATATATTGAATAACCTTCATGTGCTAAATAGAAATTCATTTGTTGAGTAGAAATTCATGTGTTGAATGGTATTCGTGTTTTGAATAAATTATTTTAACAATTAAAATCACATTTTTACTCTATATATACAAACTATAGAAAACCTTCATGTGTTGAATCGAAATTCATTCGTTGAAGTGAAATTCATGTGTTGAATGGTATTCATATTTTGAAAGAAATTGTTTTATAATAAAAATCCTATTTTTATCATCGATATGAACTATATAAAATGATCTTGTTTTGAAATAAATTGTTTTATAATAAAAATCATATTTTTATTACCTATATGAACTATATAAAATAATCGTGTTTTGAAATGAATTGTTTTACAATAAAAATCACATTTTTACTGTACACAGGAGTTGTTAAAAATAGTGAAGTGTCGAAGTGAGTGCTTGTTGATAAAAGTATCATTTTTATCAAATGTATGAAAAGAATATTGCTTTGAAATCAAAGAATCGATATATATATATATATAAATAGAATTGAAATATATCGAATAACGAAGCTGCAGTTCGTGTTTTGAAACCGTGATTTCAAACGATTAGTGCGGGAGATCCGACCATCGGATTTTTCCGAAACCGAAACTGTTGGGTTCGCTTTGGAAATACCTTTCCAACGGCACCAACTTTGTAAAGATCCAACGGTTGGATTGTCTGGAATATTTAATTCAAATCTGAAGAAAAACAGCGCCAGAATCGATTATATATATATATATAATTAAATTAAATCGAATAACGATGCTGCGGTTCGTATTTTGAAATAAAAACTTCAAACGATTATACCGGGAGATCCGACCGTCGAATTTTCCCGAAACTGGAACCGTTGCATTCGTTTTGAAAAGATCTTTCTAATGATATAAATTTTGTGAAGATCCAACGGCTAGATTTTCAGATATGTGTAAATCAAATCTGAAGAAAAACAGCGCCACGACAGCGTTATGGCCCGAAGCGTCGTTTGAATAATTTGGCTATTTTAAAATAAATAAAAATAGCGATAAATCGATATAAAATATTATAAACGATATGGATGTGAAATTTAGAAACTAAATGAAGGTTGGCTAAGTCGAATGGTTTCCTGGGTTTTGATCTGATGTTGGTTTCGGCCTTCGGGGTTAATATTTGGGAAATCGTTCTCTTACTGATTTACGGTTAGTGACTAATGAATTGAAACAATGCGTATGTTGTGTTTGTGTAGCACTTGTTTATTATATACGCGAGTTGCTCAGAAAGACCGAGTTTATCCCATTCTGGATAACTGAATCGACGATAAGAAATCGAAGATGAAGACGGTGGTTGAAGACCTGAAATCTTCACCTCGTTTGGATGGTAACTGATGTCCTGATTGGGAGGCATCCCGAAATATGGATAATGAGTGGTGATCGTCCAGACGTACGTGGAGATCAATGGGTTTGCGAGGTATGTAGTGCCTCTGGTTTCGTTCAGACCCAGGACGGACTTGTAAATGGACGGTGTGTCTGACATTGAAATTTATTCTGTGTGGTTGATAGCCATCAGTTGCATGGTGTGAATTGCCTGTGTGGCATGCTAAGACGCAGTGATCAAGGCTTCTGTTGAAAAGCAAAGTCTTGTGGTGATGATCAAAGCACCGCCTGTGTGGCGTAGCTTTGGGTATAACGTGAATTCGCGAGCCTCACACCCCGGTATGAACCAGAAAGGGGAGAGGACCTCGGGGGGACATGCGTTTCTTTCTAGCTAGAAGTGGCGTCAGTGGTTTTACATGCCCTGACGAGTTTGACTTATGTGGTTGTTACTATTGCAAGGTGCCTCGGTTAGATCGGACGATCCGGGTCCGATGGAGTCATTCATTAGCTCATTTACGCCCCAAAGGGCGGAGAAACATAGTGTTCAGGCATTATAATCCACTCCGTGTGGACCGGCCCTGACGATCCAAGGTACGGTTGCGGTTGTGCCTAAGACATGGGCTAGATTGTCTCGAAGTCGGTAAGGACTATCTTTTACCTTGGTTCATGATGGAAATCCAATTTCCAAATACGTGACTGTGCGGTTTTGATTGTATACCTATATATGGCGACATAGTGGTATGGGGCATTAATGTCGTCTATGATTGATACTTATGATTTGAAATTGTTTTTGAAACGTATAAACAGTAGTAATAGTATCAAATGCTTTTGTTTTGTTCTTATCAAGCATATTTTGGCCGTTATAAGGTAAAAGCTCTATCCTCCGGTTTGCGTTGCATTGTGTGATGGGAACTGAGTCATATAATGGCTTCATTTTTATAAAAAGCATTGCGATGTTTAAAATAATTATTTGTTTTTAAAGCACTGGCAATCAGATGGAGTAAACCCGTTCCACGAAAGTGGCGTGGTCCTGAGATTAGCCATATTTTAAATGTGTTGAGTAGATTTCTCATACCAGTCCCATGACTGACTCGTAGTTTGTTTCACTTTCAAACTTGAGTGCCCCTTTTTCTACACGGGCAGCCTTGTGTTCAGGTTTTAGCAGGATTTTTCTGGATAGCTGGAGCTGAAGATGGATTCTATCATTTATCTCTTTTTATGTTGTTCAGCTCCTATTGTACATTATGTTTGTTTTCCGCTGTAGACATTTATGTATAGCTGAACTGTATTTGTACTAAGTATGATCCTGTATACTGTGTAACTCTGATGATTACGTTTATCCAATATATTCTATTGTTCATTATCTGGTGTATTTATTTATTTCTGTTCTACTATTATCTGTTTATGTGTTATATTCCAAAGATTACCCTTGCCACCGTCAGTACGGGGTTTGGGGTCATCTCATTTGGTATCAGAGCTTTGGTTAAGCTTAGTGCTGGAATATAACATATTAACGAACTCGTCAGGAATAGAATCAGTAATGTTCTAGGACGAGTGACTCATTACAGATAGGATCAGTAATATCCTAGTATGAGTAAAGCAGAATGAAATACACCCCAGTAGACACATTTACATTTGAAGTATTTGTCTCTATGTTTTGAAATATCTTTTCTGTTGACCTGACACTTTGTCTGCTAATTGCAGACGTACTAGAAAATGAGTGGCAGAAACAGAAATAATCGTATGGCTCGACAAGCTAATGTGCCAGTTGTGCTCCCACAGCCAGAATCAGATATAGAAGTTCTATTCAAGAGATTTTGAAATCTGGGTGCAGTACTAATGCAAAGAGGCCAAGTGATCGCTTATGCTAGCCGTCAGCTGAAGCCGTACGAGAAAAACTACGTCACTCATGATCTTGAGTTGTTGGCTATAGTATTTGCTTAGAAAATCTGGAGACGCTATCTTCTGGGTGAGGGATTCAAACTGTTTACCGATCACCAGCCACTAAAGTATCTGTTCACCCAGAAAGACTTGAATCTGAGGCAGCAACGTTGGTTAGAATTCCTTGCAGCATATGATTTTGAGATTCTATACACTCCAGGGAAAGCCAATGTCATGGCCGATGCGTTGAGTCGAAAGAATGTAATGATCGCCAGCTTTATTATTACGACTTCCTTGATTGACAAAATATCTATTCTTCAGAAGGATGATAACTTTATTAAGGATATGATCAAAAGGATTCAGAAAGGCGAACACTCGTGTTTTCAAATAGATAACGATGTGACCCTGAGATTGAAAGGAAGGATTTGTGTTCCCGACATCCCAGAGTTAAAAAGGGAAGTGTTAAACGAGTGTCACAAATCCAAGCTGAGTATCCATCCCGGTGTGGCCAAAATGTATAATGATCTCAAGCGAACATTCTGGTGGAAGGCTATGGAAAGAGACGTTTCAATATATGTTAGCTGATGCCCTACTTGCCAACTAGTCAAAAGCAACCAACGGAAACTTGCTAGATTGTTGCAACCGCTGGACGTTCCAGGCTGGAATTGGGAACATATTTCCATGGACTTCATAGATGGTTTGCCCAGAACCAGAAAAGGAAATGATAGTATTTGGGTGATCATAGATCGCTTCATGAAGACCGCCCATTTCATACCTGTCAGATCAAACAGAACTGCTCAGAGTCTAGCGCAAATATATTTCAAGGAAATTGTTAGACTACACGGAGTGCCGCTCAGTATAGTCAGTGATAGAGATCTAATATTTACTAGCAAATTCTGGGAGGCGTTTCAAGTAGAACTGGGAACAAAGTTGAACTTGAGCACCGCCTATCATCCTCAGACAGATGGTCAAACTGAGAGGGTGAATCATATTTTAGAAGATCTATTGCGGGCTTGTGTTCTAGATTTCGGTGGATCATGGGAAGACCATCTGCATTTGGCTGAATTCTTGTATAACTACAGCTACCAGGCGAGCCTGACAATGTCGCCATTCGAAGCCTTGTATGGTAGACCGTGTCGATCCCCTGCTTGTTGGGTCGAACCTGTAATAGACTTGTATTGGGACCTGATATGATCCGTGAAGCTGTCGACAAAGTCGACTTCGTCAAGAAACGATTACTCGCCGCTCAAAGCCGACAGAAGAGCTATGCTGATTCGAGAAGAAGGGATTTGGCTTTTTCTATTGGTGATTATGTGTATATAAAGGTCTCTCCGATGAGGGGAGTGATTCGATTTGGCAAAACTGGGAAGTTGGCGCCCAGATTTATTGGTCCATTCCCTATTCTTGAACGGATTGGAACTCTGGCCTATAGAATTCAATTGCCTGATTGGTTGCCTAGAGTGCATGATGTATTTCACATATCTCAACTTCGAAAGCATGTTCATGACCCAGACTTGGTTGTGGAAGATGCCACACAGCAAGATATTGAAATTACTCCAGAACTAGCTGTGAGAAGAGAGCCGCTAAAAATCATTGGCAAAGAAACCAAGGAACTGAGGAACAAGAAGGTTCACTTAGTCAAAGTGTAATGGAGTGGGGATCCGCGAGATTGTACTTGGGAAACTGAGGAGAGCATTCAGAAAGCCTATCCTAAGTGTCGAGTAGATATCTCTGATTGACTCCGGTGCAAGGTACATTTACCATACTTTGCATTACCAATTAGTTCTCTACTCTGTTGTTATTTTCTTTCCATAGATGTGCACTTTTAATTCTATAGTATGATTAATTTAAAAAGAGTACAGGAATTGATTAGTATATTTTTGAAAAGTTAAAAACAAATTGATTGTTGTTTGTGTCGTGTGATAGTAGATTTGATTAATTAAATTATTAGGATGATAGTTGATTTAATCAATAAGAGAATGAATGGTAGAATTTATTCGATTATACCACACATTGAACTAATATGAAAATAGACAGAAATATATACATGTGCATTATTTATGTTTGAACAGGTAAATGGATTAGCTGTTGAGTAAAGAAATTATTTGCGTGCTCGACAAATAGGTAAACCTTAATGAGTTGGATGCGAAATATTATTATATCAACTCCTGTGAATGCCATTGGATGCGGAGTGCTGGTTATTCCGTGTGTAATAATAAACGTCACCATAGGATGGTAACAATTAATTTTGAACTACACTACATGGCATACTTCTTGAAGATAGGCATACTTCATCATATACCACATAAGCATTTGGAGCTTGTGTGATGAGGTTGAAGATTTACCATACGAGCGAGAGGCTTGTATGGCGATGACTATATATTACAGGTTGAACTGATGACTGATATAGACCATACAAAATATAACGGTAAATTGCCAGATTAATAAAAAACCCTACACGGGTCTGGAGTTGACAATAATCACGTCTCTCTAGTTATTAGATACGGCACATGGATTATTTATTTCCCAAACGGGACGAGGTGACGAGAATTTATTCTCTGGAGCAATTAAAATACACACTCCCTCAGGCTTTGATAGGGTGACGAGAATTTATTCTCTGGAGTTATTATCTATACACGCTCCCCTGTAAACACTAGAATATATCACTATAAATATGTGTATGCTTTATAGGATTTATTGGGTACCTAATACGGCCCAATAAATTTCCAAACCCCTCCCCGTACAAAGGAGGTTATGGCAAAAAATCTGAAAATTCCGGGTGTTAGCCAAATTTTGAAGAATTGGAAAATTCTCAAAAACTGAAAAGTTGGAGAATGGATGCCAGATTGAACGTAGAGTTGATAAATCAAACCACTTTCGACTTTGTTCCTTTTCGGGGACGAAAAGTTTTAAGTGGGGGAGATTGTAACGACCCGGAAAATCTGAACCAATTTAAAAAAATTTAAATTGGCTATTTTAGTGGATTTTAAATATTTAAAATAAATATTTTAAATAATAGCAATGAAAAGTGAGTTTGAATCGACGTTTGAAAATAAATATAATTAATTCTAATTATAAACAAGGCCTGAAATGGCGCGGTAGTTTCAAAATTTGAATTCAAACTTTGATTGACCGTACTGGGTGCAAAACAAAACTGATTTGAGTAAAACCAAAAATATTTAAATCTGTTAGTGAATACCTTTCTAACGAATCTGAAAAATCAAAGTTTCATAGCGGGAATCAAAAGTTATGTCCAAATGAATTTTCAGAAAGGTCGCTATAGAAATTATATTGCCCTTGAAAATAGACATTTTGCAAACGACCTCGGAATTCGACGAAACCACTTTTGTTGGATCCGGGATGTGAAGTTATTGCTAGGTTTCAAATTTCATAATTTTTGAAGGTAGTATGTGAGCGTGGCAAAGGAAAATGTGTTTTGGTCAATTACAGTTAAATTGGATCGACTAGAAAAGGGCCATTTTACAAACGGTCTCGGAATTCGACGAAACTAGTTTTGTTGGGACCGTATCGTCAAAACATAGCTAGATTTATTTTTCTGGAATTTTTCGAGTTAGTATGTGACCCCGGCAAATTGAAATGTACGTTCAAATCAAATATTGAATGTTTTATATTTTAATTTGAATGAAAACTGACTGAAACATTCGAATGGGCCTTCGAAACATATCCCATTGTGTTCAGAATGGGGGTAAAACGCTAGGGATGACAGTCGTTTGGTTTGGATTGGAGTTCGTATGAGATGGGGGGGGGGTATTTTCGGATTTTTGAAATTAATAAATATAAAAAAATAGGCCGGCCAATCACAATTCTCCCCTCCATCTTCTCTCTCCCCGATGTGACCAAATCAAAGGCAGAAACCGCCTCTTTTCTTCGAGACCAAAATCCCACCGCCTCAGCCACTTTCAGCGCCACCTCCAGTTAAGTTTTCCGTTCATCTTTCCCTCCTCTTCAAATCAATACCGACCACGCCTCCGATCATCGACTCTAGCGCCAGAACCACCTCCTCCAAAGTCAGCCCTTTCCGCCGCCGCCACGATCACTGGGCCCCACCGAGTGCCACCATACCCACCTCGATTTGTGCGCCCTTCGAAGCTCTATAACGTGGTGCTGACGGATTTCCACCTCGCTTCAAGGATTCGCCGAAAACCTTAAACCTAGTTTTGAACATCAAGTTGAGGTAATCGGCTGTGTATATTTTAAATCAATTTTAACACTTTTAAACCGTTGCAAACTTGTAAAAATCATATCTTTTCCATGTGTGATCGAAATCTAGTGAAACAAGAGATAGTGGACCCGTGAAGACGTCTTCTACATTTTAGAAGAGACCGCATATTTTTCCGAGCCTTCTGCTATTTTTGGTGGAGTGGAACCCAATGTAAGATTTCTAATTTATAAACGATATGGAAAAGGACGATGTATAAATTATATAGTCGATGTATGAGTTATATAAGCGTTGTACACCTCATGTATAAGCGTTGTATAAGTTGTACATTCGATATATAAGTTATATATGCGTTGTAAAAATTATATATGTGTTGAAATAGAAGTGAAATGCTTATATATATATATATGCCCCTCGTTCACAAACCGTGGGCGATATTTATTGGTTGTGACTGGTGTGAAAATTGGTTGATTATGAATGGTTGATTAGAATTGTTTGTGGTTGAAATTGATTGATTGTGGTTGAAAAATACCCGTTTGTGGTTGAGAAATATTTGGTTGAAACCACATAGGATTAGTTTGTGGAAATGGAAAAAAAATATACATGCCGCCTACGTGCGAACTAGATGCATGATTCCCCATTGTCAAAAGCTGTGAGGCTTTAAGGTAGAGCGAGGAGCCGTACTAGGGACGGCCCCGGTTTTAACTACCCTGCCGTTATGCTACCGAAATTTTGAATAATATTCATGTGTTAGAATTATTTTCATATATTGAATAACCTTCATGTGTTGAATAGAAATTCATTCGTTGAATAGAAATTCATGTGTTGAATGGTATTCGTGTTTTGAATAAATTGTTTTAACAATAAAAATCACAATTTTACTCTATACATACAAACTATAGAAAACTTTCATGTGTTGAATCGAAATTCATTCGTTGAATTGAAATTCATGTGTTGAATGGTATTCATATTTTGAAAGAAATTGTTTTATAATAAAAATCCTATTTTTATCATCGATGTGAACTATATAAAATGATCTTGTTTTGAAATAAATTGTTTTATAATAAAAATCATATTTTTATTACCTATATGAACTATATAAAATAACCGTGTTTTGAAATGAATTGTTTTACAATAAAAATCACATATTTACTATACACATGAGTTGTTAAAAATAGTGAAGTGTCGAAGTGAATGCTTGTTGATAAAAATATCATTTTTATCAAATGTATGAAAATAATATAGCTTTGAAATCGAAGAATCGATATATATATAAATAGAATCGAAATATATCGAATAACGAAGCTGCAGTTCGTGTTTTGAAATCGTGATTGCAAACGATTAGTGCGGGAGATCCGACCATCGAATTTTCCCGAAACCGAAACCGTTGGGTTCGCTTTAGAAATACCTTTCCAACGGCACCAACTTTGTAAAGATCCAACGGTTGGATTGTTTGGGATGTTTAATTCAAACCTGAAGAAAAACAGCGCCAGAATCGATTATATATATATATATATAATTAATTAAATTAAATCGAAAAACGACGCTGCAGTTCGTATTTTGAAATCGAAACTTCAAACGATTATACCGGAAGATCCGACCGTCGGATTTTCTCGAAACAGGAACCGTTGGATTCGTTTTGAAAAGATATTTCTAATGATATAAATTTTGTGAAGACCCAACGGTTAGATTTTCAGATATGTGTAAATAAAATCTGAAGAAAAACAGCGCCACGACCGCGTTATGGCCCGAAGCGTCGTTTGAATAAATTGGATATTTTAAAATAAATAAAAATAGCGATAAATCGTTATAAAATATTATAAACGATATGGATGTGAAATTTAGAAACTAACTGAAGGTTGGCTAAGTCCAATGGTTTCCTGGGTTTTGATCTGATGTTGGTTACGGCCTTCGGGGTTAATATTTGGGAAATCGTTCTCTTACTGATTTACGATTAGTGACTAATGAATTGAAACGATGCGTATGTTGTGATTGTGTAGCACTTGTTTATTATATACGCAAGATGCTCAGAAAGACCGGGTTTATCCCATTCTGGATAACTGAATCGACGATAAGAAATCGAAGATGAAGACGGTGGTTGAAGACCGGGAATCTTCACCTCGTTTGGATGGTAACTGATGTCCTGATTGGGAGGCATCCCGAAATATGGATAATGAGTGGTGATCGTCCAGACGTACATGGAGATCGATAGGTTTGCGAGGTATGTAGTGCCTCCGGTTTCGTTCAGACCCGGGACGGACTTGTAAATGGACGGTGTGTCTGACATTGGAATTTATTCTGTGTGATTGATAGCCATCAGTTGCATGTTGTGAATTGCCTGTGTGGCATGCTAAGACGCAGTGATCAAGGCTTTTGTTGAAAAGCAAAGTCTTGTGGTGATGATCAAAGCACCGCCTGTGTGGCGTAGCTTTGTGTGTAACGTGAGTTCGCGAGCCTCACACCCCGGTATGAACCAGAAATGGGAGAGGACCTCAGGGGGGACATGCGTTTCTTTCTAGATAGTAGTGGCGTCAGTGGTTTTACACGCCCTGACGAGTTTGACTTATGTGGTTGTTACTGTTGCGAGGCGCCTCAGTTAGATCGGATGATCCACGTCCGATGGAGTCATTCGTTGGCTCATTTACGCCCCAAAGGGCGGAGAAACGTAGTGTTCAGGCATTATAATCCACTCCGTGTGGACCGGCCCTGACGATCCAAGGTACGGTTGCGGCTGTGCCTGAGACATGGGCTAGATTGTCTCGAAGTCGGTAAGGACTATCTTTTGCCTTGGTTCATGACGGAAATTCAATTTCCAAATACGTGACTGTACGGTCTTGATTGTATACCTATATATGGCGACATAGTGGTATGGGGCATTAATGTCGTCTATGATTGATACTTATGATTTAAAATTGTTTTTGAAACGTATAAACACTAGTAATAATATCAAATGCTTTTGTTTTGTTCGTATCAAGCATATTTTGGCCGTTATAAGGTAAATGCACTATCCTCCGGTTTACGTTGCATTATGTGATGGGAACTGAGTCTTATAATGGCTTCATTTTTATAAAAAGCATTGCGATGTTTAAAATAATTATTTGTTTTTAAAGCACTGGCAATCAAATGGAGTAAACATGTTCCACGAAAGTGGCGTGGTCCTGAGATTAGCCATATTTTAAATGTGTTGAGTAGATTTCTCATACCAGTCCCATGACTGACTCGTTGTTTGTTTCACTTTCAAACTCGAGTGCCCCTTTTTCTACACGGGCAGCCTTGTGTTCAGGTTTTAGCAGGCTTTTTCTGGAGAGCTGGAGCTGAAGATGGATTCTATCATTTATCTCTTTTTATGCTGTTCAGCTCCTATTGTACATTATGTTTGTTTTCCGCTGTAGACATTTATGTATAGCTGAACTGTATTTGTACTAAGTATGATCCTGTATACTGTGTAACTCTGATGATTACGTTTATCCAGTATATTCTATTGTTCACTATCTGGTGTATTTATTTATTTCTGTTCTGCTATTATCTGTTTATGTGTTATATTCCAAAGATTACCCTTGCCACCGTCAGTACGGGGTTCGGGGTCGTCTCAGTAGCGAATGACAGTTCTAGGGTTCTAGCACTATTCTGAACACACTGAAATGTATTTCGTTGTCTAATTCGACCATATGAAGGAGATATTAAATTAAATTGACGATTTAACATTTAATTCATTTAATATAAATCAACTAAAAATAACAGATAAATTATTATTATCATATAAATATACACAAACTGAATTCATAAAATTTCCAAAATAAACCAATATGAATTTTAAACACGATATTACATTTCTATGTTAAACCAATATTCAATTAATTAAAACTCGATTTATTTTATTAAATAAATCGTTACAGTTTATAAACAAATTCCATTGCGACTATTTGAACAGATTTATAGTTCAACAGATTTGAATATTTCTTGTTTTTGTGAATTCCGACTTATAACGAATTTTGTACACTCAATTGAAGTTCAAACTCAATTTAACGAACTACCGTGCCATTTACGAGCTTGTTTATAATACATATATATATATATATATATATATGTTCAAACTTCGTTTTAATTAATATAAGTATCCATTTAAATTATGAATTCAATATTTAAGCAAATTTAAGTATTCAAAACTAAATTGATAAAAATGCGAGACTTTACATTCCTTCTCCCTCAAAAGAATTTCATCCCCAAAATTACTAAGTAGGAAAAATAGCTATACTTTAATAACTTCCTACAACCCACTCATGCAACTTGAAACTCACCTTAATATCCTTACTACTCAACCAACCTATTGGTTTCCAATTCCATTCAAAAAAAAAATTTAACTTCGATTAACTTTTTGTTAACAAAAATTTTCAAAACTGTTGAAAATTTTACTAACTCCGTATATTTTCGAAAATTTTTGCCAGCACCTCCTTTGTACGGGATGATTGGTACGACTACAAAATGCCTCTCTGGGCCTTCCCCAATCAAAATGAAAATTAAAAAGCCAAATGGCTTGCCAAATAGGCTCATAAAATCCCATGTTGAATTAAACATGTACCTTTTTGTCGGGCATCTCATATTTATTCTTCACACTTACTTCTATCCAATAAACTTGTATAAGCACATGCATATCCATTCCGATTCGATTTCAGTCCATTTAACTTCTTACTTCCAATTTTACTCGTTCATCCATTTATTAGTTTTCTTGCTTCACTTGTGATAGTTTGAAACAAATATGTTCAAATATGTATACATTTGCTTATTATGAGTCGAGTTTCAATTATAACTCAAGTTCCCGTTTTTTAATTTACAAATCCAATTTAATTTACACTTGAGTTCTTAATTCAATTCAT
The DNA here is from genome assembly GCA_030737875.1 of Allium sativum. Taxonomy (NCBI): domain Eukaryota; kingdom Viridiplantae; phylum Streptophyta; class Magnoliopsida; order Asparagales; family Amaryllidaceae; genus Allium; species Allium sativum. The sequence goes on along the minus strand of CM060912.1, from coordinate 525,851,069 downwards.
TCTTCATACATTTCCTACTCAACAGAATTTTATATTCTGAGTTTATATTCACTATTCAATATATACAATCATATCCACTTCAATTTCAAGAATCAATTTCACTCAACTGAATCACATCTTAAGTCATATTCAATTATTCCTACTCGACTTGGATTTATTTTAATTCATTTCTCATTTTGATCAACTCATTCAAACTATATGCATCGAGCTTTATTTAGATTACCCATATTTAATATATTGGTATTTCAACTTGAATTCATGAACTTTCATTCCATATTGATTCAAAAATTCATTTTAGTTTAATATGGTTTCAATTTCAATCAAAATCTTCTTAACTTACCTTTCAGTCAAGTTGCAATCCAAACAATTTATATCGGAATTTGTTTTCCTTAACTTTCCATTTATATTTTCGAATTCTAATTTTTTATTTCAAGAATCATTTCATCTTCTGTTTATATTAAACCAGTTCAATTCCATAATTCCATTTGAATTTCATTCAAATTAATCAAGCAATTAGCAATAATTTGATAAAATTATTTCCTTTATGTAAAAATATGATTTGGGAAAAATTATTTCATTTACCCGCTTTACAAAATAATATTGTATCAGTTTCCAGTTCAAAATTTTGAACCGATCAAGTGACACAATACAAAACATTTTTACAAAATATACAAATACGCTCTCTCGTATATACACTCAACTCAATCTAGGGTATTGCTAACCCCATCTCTATCAAGTTATGCCACAAAGCCAAGGTTATTCCTAAACCATTGCTCTGATACCACTGTATCATGTCGACTTTTCTGTATCCTTTGAACTGACAGTTACAACCCAAGTCCAACCCCAGATTACACGGAAAAGCAGATAGTTAGGAGAAATAAATTAGAGGATGAGAAAAGATAGGATAGAAAGGTTAGAATAGAAGAAAAAGAAGAAGAACGACTAACCATAATATCATAGTCTCACTTCGCAGTGGAATAAAATATAATACAAATTTTTTTTTATTGAAAACTCGAAATGATACTTACAATTTATCAGAGTACAATGGACATTCACTTTATTTAGACAGTTATAATAGCCTGTCTTTATTTACAACACATAGCTGAAAATATCTAGATATATATATTATACGTCTAAAATCCTCCAGCTTGTCTCCTAAAGTCTGTGTCATCTTACCCTGAACCTGTACAACTCGGTCTTACCCAACTTCTGACCCGAGCATTATAAACACCACAAGTTAGTCTATAATTATTGGTGTCATCCAATTTGATTTTAAAGTTAAAAATCATTTTGAAAGAAAACGATAATCGTAATATCAATCCACACATAAACACTGACGGTTTTTACCTTACCATAACCCAAACCATTTTTGAATCATGATTTATCTGATATTATGATAGTGTCTAGATACAAATAAATAGCAATCTATCGGGACGCTTGCATCTCACGCTCCACATATATTGTATACAATCAAAATAGTTGGTGCTTATTGGAGATTGGATTTCCAACTATAACAAGGTATGGAACCACCTTTCGATAGTGTATCTGTAACAACCCGTATTTTTGAATAACATGTTATAACATAAATGGAGGCAGAATTAAACTGTAAAATCTGAATCAAGGGAAACGGGCTATGCCATTGCGTTCGTCTCGGAAAAATACGCGAAATAGAGTCCGAGTTTTCGAAAATCGGAGTCCGTATGACCAAGATATGGCCTCGCGAAGTTTCACGAAAAATTCCCAAATTAAAGTATACTTAATTAAGTGAAATGGGTTGCGCAGAGAAATATTTATATATTGATATATATATATATATATATATAATTGAAAATTAAATAAATAAATATGCAAAAATGTTCAAAACAGCGAATTGGGAGGGGGGAATAACCGAACCGGCTGATTTTTGAGGTCGACCCGAGCCCGCTGGGTCGACTAGGGGTTAATCCAGGGTGTTTGGCTGTCAACCCGTGGGCCGATTCGCTCAAATGCAGATTTTGCATTTGGATGGTTCTCATGGTTCATCTTTAATCTAAAGGCCCTAGATGGTTCCTACACTTGACTTCTTCCCCAAGACATGCTTTGATGGCTTGGATTGAATCTAGGTTTAATCCTATGGCCTAAAACACTTGCCTACTCTATAAATAAGACTCTAACCTACCCTAAATCATCATTATTCATTCATACAACTAAACTATGGCAAAATCAATCCTCTCATGGCCTCCACTCTCTTCATAAAATTCCTAAATCAAATTTCTAAGAGATTTCCATGCATACAAGTGTATTTAGGCTTGTATGATCCTCTTTAGCTTGCATTAAAGTCTTGTTTCTCTATTGGCATCATAAAGGAGGAGTCTTGATCAAGTTTGCTTGCATTTTGGGGTTTTAATTTGTTGCATAAGGGGTTTCTTACATTTGCTATACTCATTTGAGTCCACATAAGCATTGTAAGCCTATTTCTACTCTTGTATTTTAACTATGAAGTTAATATGTTATGTTGCAAGTTGAGTTTGGGGTTAATCATGATATGTGCTTTGATCTTATGATTTTATGCATAAGCTTACTCTATGCATGTTAGTAAAGTCATTACCTTGGCTTTATGCATAGAAAGATGTGATCTTTGGTTGGAAATGTTGCATGATGCAACTTTGAAACTCTCATAAACCTTGTATTAACATGCATATAATGTTATATGCATGTTACTAGTCCTTATCTCATGCTATCTATGGCCATGTTCCGCCTATTTGCCAAGTTTGATGTTATGCATGCATATGAACCTTATGCAAGTTGAAACCATGTTATGCATGCATATGAACACTATGCAAGTTAAAATGATGTTATGCATGCTTAGGAATATTTTGCAAGTTGATAACATGATATGCAAGTTTGTGATCACATCTTTGTCTCATATGCCACCATGTTTAACTTGTGGCTCCAACACCTTTATGTCATGATTTTGCCAAGTTCCCTCTTTCTATCCTTTATGCGCTATTGCGATATGTAAGCGAGGGGATTGCGTTTGGGGTTGGGTAAACTTAAAAGACATAAAAACGTAAGCTTGGGAATTTACCTATTAAGTTAGGTCTACCCATTGGGAATTTACCTATTAAGTTAGGCCTACCCAATTGCTTGAAAATTTGTAATGTGTTTTGGAAACATGATGGACATGACACTTAGAAAACATGAGGATGGCCAACTCGAGGTTGGGTTGAGCTTGTAGCATAAACCTACCCGGAACCGACCGGCTTAACTAGTGGCTACAAGCAATAGGACCCAATGTGAGTAGTTGGTCATGTTGCACGTGAAACCCGAGGTTAGACTAAGTTGTGGTGTAAACCTACCCGGACCCGCCCGGCCTAACTAGTAACCACAACAAGGTCTAATGTGAGAGGTTGGGTGCATTAAATTAATTAATGCCACATGGTAGGGTTAAGTCATGGACCGCTTGAATACTTAACCAATTAAACACGATGGGTTGATAGGGTTAAGTCATGAACCTTGGGTACACTTAACCAACTTGGTACTTGGATGAGTTGGGTTAACCACGTTTAACCCATTAAGGAAACCCTAGTTACGTGGTCCTTTGCACCAGTAACCCTCTTAGTTGTATCATGATACCCTAGGGACTAGGCTAGGGTGGGGCACGATTACTGGGATGACATGTAAGCGACCAAGACGACGGCTGTGTAGGTGCGCCGATGTAGGTTCAGGCGGGCCATGGTCGTGCACATGGTCCGGAGTTGAAAAAGCAGGCACGGGCACCAGTAGGTTTAAACTGTGCGTGCTTGGTTTGTGTCAGTGGTTGACACCCTAGGACTTGATACACCCTAGGGTGGACCTAGCACAGTTTAGCTACACTTCGTAGTTGGGCCGTATGACACCGACACTTGACGAGTTAGGCTTTAGGAGAGCCGATCGACTAGACCGTGCTAGTTGGACCTTGGTTTAGGTCATTCATGATGTTAGGCCAAACTTGGGCCTGGGGATCACTTCTTGTTTACACTTGACATGACTTGTGATACTAGTACACTTGGTGCAAACCTCAACCTTGTATATGCGGTGCCACACTTGATCTATCTTGTTGACTTTTTCCATGCCAGTTATCATCCTATGACTCATCCTTGTTTACATATACAGTTAACTTTATTAGTTGTTGTACAATAGTAGGTAGGACTTACCAGTCTTTTGACTGACCCATTTTCTTTCGCCTCTTTTCTTTCGTTCCCCCCCCCCCAGGTTTACAGGGCGGGAATACTAGTACTTAGCTTGGATCTTAGCTGCTTTTCCTGGATAGCTCATGTATGCTTTGGACTTGAGCTCGCTATGGTTTTCTACCTTGGGGATAGCTACTTTATGTTTTCCTTTCCAGTTTCCAGTTTTATGTTTCTAGACTTTGTTTATGGAAAATAATGATCAAGTACTGTGTTGTAACTTAACTTATGGTTTTGATATGCTAGTTTTTATCCGCTGCTATATTTACTCTGTTTTTTTTACTTATATGTTCTGTCTTGTGATATCTGCATGCATGTTTACCTTGTTTAAACGCCCCTCCAAAGTCAGTGCCCTTGCAAGAGTGGCACTGGCGGAGGTGGGGTGTTACATTTGGTATCAGAGCATAAGGTTTACAAGATTGGAGCAAAAAGGGTTTTAAAGTTACTTTTAAAAGCTATTTTCAAAACCAATTAAGTATTTTCCAAAGAAAAGTCTAGTTTATTTTGAAAGGCTATCCCCCAAGAGCCATAAGCACTATCCTTCGTTTCCTCGTTCTAAATCTATCTTTTCCTTTTTTTTCAGCATGGCCGATCTCAATCTTCCTGAGGGAGTCACCATTCCCGGATGGTTCCGGAGGTACTTGGAAGCTAGGGCCAACAATGCAGGTCCAACAACCACTCCCACTATCACTGAGGTTCCACCCCCTCCTCCTCCTTAGCAACCACAAGCCAATTTCGCCAAGGTTTGCAAGGACTTCAAGGCAATGGGTGGCAAAAAAATTATTGGGACGGAGACTTTTGTGGAAGCAAGAAATTGGTTGAAGGAGACCGAAGATCTCTTTGCCATCTTTGATATAGAGGACCGTAGAAAGGTTCTGTTGGCGGTTTGGCTACTAAAGGAGGAAGCTTCTTATTGGTGGGAGGTCACCAGTGCTACTAGGCCCGTAGAAACCTGGGCCGACTTTAGGGCAAGGTTTGGGCTTAAGTTTTTATCGTCTGCGGAGGCAAATTTGCAACTAGAGAAGTTCATAGCCTTGAAGCAAGGAGACATGACGGTGAGAGAATATGTGAATAAGTTCAACCAGCTTGCCCGATTCGGTTTGGACATGGTCAATACTCCCGAGAAGAAGGCTCTACGTTTTGCACGAGGGTTAAATGAGCCATTACAAGGTCTAGCCATGTCACACATACCCATGGGGGCCACTTTCGAGAGCCTAGTAGACATGGCATTGCTGCAGGGAAAGGATAAGAATGGGAAGAAAGAATTCAAGCCCAATGAGACTCAGCCTAAGAAGGCAGACTCCAAGTGGGGAGGGAATCAGAGTAATCAGAACAACAAGAACAACAAGAACAACAAGGGCAACAAGAACAAGGCAAAGGACACAAGAAAGTGCCACTTTTGTGGGATTGTTGGGCACGTGGCCAAGGACTGTAGGAAGAAGAGAATGAAATTGGGTGGATGCTTTCATTGTGGAGAGACGGGACATTTTAGCAAGGATTGCCCTAAGAAGCAGGGGCATGGACAAACTCAGCGTGCAGGTTCATCTGGAGGGCAAGTGCATGCTCTCAACACCACTCCAGTTCAGGACCGAGGTACTGTTTCTGTGGAAAGTCTTGTTTATATTTCTGGTTTTCCTGTTCGCACTTTGTTTGATTCTGGCGCATCGCATACCTTTATTTCTTCTGATGTTGTTGGAAGTTTGCACCTAAGTACTAGTCTTGTTGAGGATCCCGTTAGTGTTTCAAATCCGATTGGGGGTTCAGCCCATTTATCTATGATCTGTATGGATTTGAGGATTTCTATCTTGACCGTAGAATTCTCGTGTGATGCTTATGTTCTCGGGTTCACGGGATACGGGTTGATCTTGGGCATGGATTGGTTGTCCCGCTATGGAGCCATTCTCGATTGTGAGCATAGGGTGGTGAGACTCATGACTCACCTGGGTAATACCCTAGAGATTTCTTGCAACCCGCTAGATCCCGTCATGCTATGTTATCTTGAATCTCTTGACTCGTCCATCGATGATCTGCAATCTATAAGGGTGGTTCGAGAATACCCTGATGTCTTTGAAGAAGTTAAGGGGTTACCCCCTAAGCGAGAGATAGATTTCCGCATTTATGGTTGATAATGCTAAGCCAGTCTCCTTACCAGTTAGGCACATGGCCCCGCATGAAAGGAGAGAGCTCAGTAAGCAAATCAAGGAGCTACTTGAGAACAATTTTATTAGGCGAAGCATTTCTGAATGGGGTGCTCCTGTAGTGTTCGCTACTAAGGCGGACGGCTCGCTTCGTCTATGTGTTGATTATCGAGAGTTGAACAAGCTGACCAAGAAGAATAGGCATCCATTACCGAGGATAGATGACCTCTTCGATCAGCTTGTTGGTGCTTCTGTTTTCTCTCAGCTTGATTTAGCCACCGGATTTCATCAGCTTAGAGTGGCCGAAAACAGCATTGATAAGACTGCATTTAGGACTCCAGACGGATTCTTTGAATGACTTGTTATGCCATTCGGCTTGACTAATGCACCCGCCTACTTCGTAGATTTGATGAGTAGGGTGTTCAGGGAGTTCCTTAACAAGTTTGTTGTTGTCTTCGTGGATGATATTCTGATCTTTTCAAAAGACGAGGAAGAACATGCTAGACACCTCAAGGAAGTGATGGATACGCTTAGAGGCCATCAGTTGAAAGCCAAGTTCTCCAAATGCCACTTTTGGAGAAAGGAAGTCCGATTTCTTGGGCATATAGTTTCTAAGCAGGGTATAGCTGTGGATCCCGCGAAAGTGGTTGCAGTTCAAGACTGGAAGACTCCTAGGAATGCAACCGAAGTGCGAAGCTTTCTCGGTCTGGCAGGCTACTATAGGAAGTTCATTAGAGACTTCGCTAAGATTTCGGCCCCTCTCACTAGATTGACGAAGAAGAACTTAGTCTTTGCATGGGACTTAGAGTGTGAGCTTGCTTTTCAAAGGCTCAAAAGGGCCCTTACCACAGCTCCAGTTTTGGCATTACCCGATGGCGGTAAAATGTTTACCGTGTATACCGATGCATGTGGCACGGGGTTAGGCGCTGTTCTGATGCAGGAGAGAAGAGTGATATGTTATGGGGGTAGGCAACTTAAAGTTCATGAGAAGAACTACCCCACTCATGACTTGGAGTTAGCGGCGATTGTCTTTGCACTCAAGTCCTGGCGCCACTATCTTTTAGGCGAAAGGTTTGAGTTGTATACTGATCACAAATCACTCAAGTATCTCTTCTCGCAGAAAGATCTGAATCTTAGGCAGCAAAGGTGGATGGAATTCTTGGCATCATATGACTTCGAGATAGCTTATACCCCTGGCAAGGGTAATGTTGTGGCTGATGCACTAAGCAGAAAGAGGTTGACCCTAAGTCCTCTATTCGTTGAGATGAAGAATTTAGAGTATGTGGCAACCTTTGATTTCTCTTTGGCAATTGAGTCGATGACCGATTCATTAGCATCTCTGGAACTCAGACCTACCCTTCTTGATCAAGTTGGGGCTTCGCAGAAAGAAGACCCTCAGATAGTTGAGATTATGGATAAGCTGATTCGAGGAGAGACGTCTAGTCATCTCGCTCGATATTCTATTGATGACAAGGGTTGGCTGAGGAGAGATGGAAGGTTATGTGTTCCAGTGGTAGGAGATCTAGTAAGAAAAATTCTTGAGGAAGCGCATCGCTCTAAGTTGACTATACATCCAGGCGGAGATAAGATGTATAAAGATATGAAGTGTATTTTCTTTTGGCCTGGGATGAAGAAGGATGTGGCAGAGTTTGTTTCTAGATGTATCATTTGCCAGCAAGTTAAGGCCGAGTCGAAGAAGCCCGGTGGGCTATTGCATCCTCCAGACGTTCCACTTTGGAAGTGGGAGAGTATTTCCATGGATTTTATTGATGGGCTACCAAGGTCAAGGAAAGGGAATACGAGCATTTGGGTTATTGTGGACAGACTTACGAAGAGTGCTCATTTCATTCCGGTAAAGAGCAAGAGGACCGCATCTTGGCTAGTGTCTGTATATCTTCGTGAGATTGTGAGACTTCATGGAGTCCCTTCTAGTATAGTCAGTGACCGTGACCCAATCTTTACAAGTCAGTTCTGGAATAGCTTGCAAGAAGCCATGGGCACGAGGTTGAATCTAAGTACTGCTTATCACCCACAGACGGACGGTCAAACCGAAAGGGTGAATATGGTACTCGAGGATCTGTTAAGGCTTTGTATTCTGGATTTTGGTGGTACTTGGGAAGACCATCTTCCTCTTGTTGAGTTTGCATATAATAACAGTTATCAAGAAAGCATAGGGATGGCACTATTTGAAGCTTTATATGGGAGGCCGTGCAAGTCGCCTACATGTTGGTGGGAGACTACAGATAAGCTTATACTTGGGCCTGATATGATCAGAGATGCATCCGAGAAGATCGAGTTGATTCGAAGACGGATGAAAGCGGCCCAAGACCGACAGAAATCCTATGCTGATAAGCGAAGATCTGATTTGGAGTTTGATGTTGGAGATATGGTTTTCGTGAAGGTTTCTCCTTTGCGGAATGTGGTCCGATTTGGAGCCGTTGGGAAGTTAGCACCGAGATTTGTTGGACCCTTCCCTATTATAGAGAGGATCGGGCAGATGGCTTATAGAGTGAAATTGCCCGAGAAGCTTGCCGGAGTACACGATGTTTTTCATGTCTCGCATCTCCGGAAGTGTTTACATGAGTCAGCAGAGGTTGTTGAGCCAAGTGTTCTAGAAGATGTGGAAGTGGAGAAAGAAGCTACTTTGAGGAGAGCTCCGATTCGTATCTTGGGGACGGAGACCAAGAAGCTAAGGAATCGAGAGGTCAAGTTGGTGAAGGTTCAATGGGGTGAAGCCGAAGAAGACGCAACTTGGGAAACCGAGGAGAAGATGCGTGGGCTTTATCCATTCCTTTTTGAGGGTACACTCTCAATCTCTTTTCTTTGTTAGCATATCTTTCTCTTTGCTATCCATGTTTATCTAGTTATCGTGCTAACCTTGTCATGAGAACCTTAGGTAGAAACCCTTTGGATGAAACATGTATTTGAAACATGTTATGCTTGATGGTTGCAAGTGGTTGCAAGTGGATACTCGTGGATGCATGATACACCTTAGGCACTAAGATTGGCTCACACACTCTCATATTGCATATGCATGAGTGTTTATGCTTATTCATGGATGAAAATTTTTGTGTTATCACATGGATGTTGCATATGGATGTATGTGATGTGCACACATATAGATGTTATACATTATGTTAGGAATTGCATACATATGGATTCATTTCACTAACATAATCTGCATTGATGATATTTGCATTAGATAAGTACATATACACACCTTTGCATATGATCATACATCATTTAGAACCTTTTAAGGACAATGATTGCTCGTGGATGATGTTTTGAGTAGATGGACGATGGATAGTAGGATACGTTCTTCCTAACTTGGATATTTCGGGGACGAAATCCTTTAAGGAGGGGAGAATGTAACAACCCGTATTTTTGAATAACATGTTATAACATAAATGTAGGCAGAATTAAACTGTAAAATCTGAATCAAGGGAAACGGGCTATGCCATTGCGTTCGTCTCGGAAAAATACGCGAAATAGAGTCCGAGTTTTCGAAAATCGGAGTCCGTATGACCAAGATATGGCCTCGCGAAGTTTCACGAAAAATTCCCTAATTAAAGTATACTTAATTAAGTGAAATGGGTTGCGCAGAGAAATATATATATATATATATATAATTGAAAATTAAATAAATAAATATGCAAAAATGTTCAAAACAGCGAATTGGGAGAGGGGAATAACCGAACCGGCTGATTTTTGAGGTCGACCCGAGCCCGCTGGGTCGACTAGGGGTTAATCCAGGGTGTTTGGCTGTCAACCCGTGGGCCGATTCTCTCAAATGCAGATTTTGCATTTGGATGGTTCTCATGGTTCATCTTTAATCTAAAGGCCCTAGATGGTTCCTACACTTGACTTCTTCCCCAAGACATGCTTTGATGGCTTGGATTGAATCTAGGTTTAATCCTATGGCCTAAAACACTTGCCTACTCTATAAATAAGACCCTAACCTACCCTAAATCATCATTATTCATTCATACAACTAAACTATGGCAAAATCAATCCTCTCATGGCCTCCACTCTCTTCATAAAATTCCTAAATCAAATTTCTAAGAGATTTCCATGCATACAAGTGTATTTAGGCTTGTATGATCCTCTTTAGCTTGCATTAAAGCCTTGTTTCTCTATTGGCATCATAAAGGAGGAGTCTTGATCAAGTTTGCTTGCATTTTGGGGTTTTAATTTGTTGCATAAGGGGTTTCTTACATTTGCTATACTCATTTGAGTCCACATAAGCATTGTAAGCCTATTTCTACTCTTGTATTTTAACTATGAAGTTAATATGTTATGTTGCAAGTTGAGTTTGGGGTTAATCATGATATGTGCTTTGATCTTATGATTTTATGCATAAGCTTACTCTATGCATGTTAGTAAAGTCATTACCTTGGCTTTATGCATAGAAAGATGTGATCTTTGGTTGGAAATGTTGCATGATGCAACTTTGAAACTCTCATAAACCTTGTATTAACATGCATATAATGTTATATGCATGTTACTAGTCCTTATCTCATGCTATCTATGGCCATGTTCCGCCTATTTGCCAAGTTTGATGTTATACATGCATATGAACCTTATGCAAGTTGAAACCATGTTATGCATGCATATGAACACTATGCAAGTTAAAATGATGTTATGCATGCTTAGGAATATTTTGCAAGTTGATAACATGATATGCAAGTTTGTGATCACATCTTTGTCTCATATGCCACCATGTTTAACTTGTGGCTCCAACACCTTTATGTCATGATTTTGCCAAGTTCCCTCTTTCTATCCTTTATGCGCTATTGCGATATGTAAGCGAGGGGATTGCGTTTGGGGTTGGGTAAACTTAAAAGACATAAAAACGTAAGCTTGGGAATTTACCTATTAAGTTAGGTCTACCCATTGGGAATTTACCTATTAAGTTAGGTCTACCCAATTGCTTGAAAATTTGTAATGTGTTTTGGAAACATGATGGACATGACACTTAGAAAACATGAGGATGGCCAACTCGAGGTTGGGTTGAGCTTGTAGCATAAACCTACCCGGAACCGACCGGTTTAACTAGTGGCTACAAGCAATAGGACCCAATGTGAGTAGTTGGTCATGTTGCACGTGAAACCCGAGGTTAGACTAAGTTGTGGTGTAAACCTACCCGGACCCGCCCGGCCTAACTAGTAACCACAACAAGGTCTAATGTGAGAGGTTGGGTGCATTAAATTAATTAATGCCACATGGTAGGGTTAAGTCATGGACCGCTTGAATACTTAACCAATTAAACACGATGGGTTGATAGGGTTAAGTCATGAACCTTGGGTACACTTAACCAACTTGGTACTTGGATGAGTTGGGTTAACCACGTTTAACCCATTAAGGAAACCCTAGTTACGTGGTCCTTTGCACCAGTAACCCTCTTAGTTGTATCATGATACCCTAGGGACTAGGCTAGGGTGGGGCACGATTACTGGGATGACATGTAAGCGACCAAGACGACGGCTGTGTAGGTGCGCCGGTGTAGGTTCAGGCGGGCCATGGTCGTGCACATGGTCCGGAGTTGAAAAAGCAGGCATGGGCACCAGTAGGTTTAAACTGTGCGTGCTTGGTTTGTGTCAGTGGTTGACACCCTAGGACTTGATACACACTAGGGTGGACCTAGCACAGTTTAGCTACACTTCGTAGTTGGGCCGTATGACACCGACACTTGACGAGTTAGGCTTTAGGAGAGCCGATCGACTAGACCGTGCTAGTTGGACCTTGGTTTAGGTCATTCATGATGTTGGGCCAAACTTGGGCCTGGGGATCACTTCTTGTTTACACTTGACATGACTTGTGATACTAGTACACTTGGTGCAAACCTCAACCTTGTATATGCGGTGCCACACTTGATCTATCTTGTTGACTTTTTCCATGCCAGTTATCATCCTATGACTCATCCTTGTTTACATATACAGTTAACTTTATTAGTTGTTGTACAATAGTAGGTAGGACTTACCAGTCTTTTGACTGACCCATTTTCTTTCGCCTCTTTTCTTTCGTTTCCCCCCCCCCCCAGGTTTACAGGGCGGGAATACCAGTACTTAGCTTGGATCTTAGCTGCTTTTCCTGGATAGCTCATGTATGCTTTAGACTTGAGCTCGCTATGGTTTTCTACCTTGGGGATAGCTACTTTATGTTTTCCTTTCCAGTTTCCAGTTTTATGTTTCTAGACTTTGTTTATGGAAAATAATGATCAAGTACTGTGTTGTAACTTAACTTATGGTTTTGATATGCTAGTTTTTATCCGCTGCTATATTTACTCTGTTTTTTTACTTATATGTTTTGTCTTGTGATATCTGCATGCATGTTTACCTTGTTTAAACGCCCCTCCAAAGTCAGTGCCCTTGCAAGAGTGGCACTAGCGGAGGTGGGGTGTTACAGTATCTCCATAGGGGAATACACTGGTTCAACAAGAACGTATTGCAACCCGACCAACATATGACCGACCACTCATTTCTCTTGAGTGTATCGAATATATTGTCACCAACGGTTTCTAGCAACATAACTGTTCCTGGGAGATACAAAAGTGAAAAGAAGTAACAAATACGAATATTTTCTAGATGGTGACAATACACCCTAATGGGGCGACCCACATAGCCATGCTGCCTTCCTGATTGTTTTCATTTCCTAGTTGTAAGGTTTGAGGTTTAAAATTTCCTTTTTAGATTACCTTGCCATCATTCACTTTAAATGTTACATCATCAAATCCGTCAGATATCACTAACTGACATCCGCAAAAATATTCCTATGTTTAAGCTAAGAGAACGACCATTCTCAACCATCAATAGAAATACATTTGTAAAAATCAATGTAAATGATCCCTTGAGAAATACTCTGTTAGACATTTCGTCAATACAAGTTGTCCTAGGACTGGACAAACCGAAGGCATGCTTCTACCACATCCTAGGAATCACCCTATGGATCAGTAGCGAGTATCTGTTGATTTCAACCACGACAGGATCACCATCATAATATCTCCGGGCTCGACTCTAGCGAATTCGACAAGTGGTGCTTCCACTTATGAAGATCCGCAGTCTTCATTGTTCCATCTTCAATTCGTATATTCTTCGTTTTCATATTTGTTGGTTCAAAATGGTTTTCAATTATAAATTCGATCTCGGTCTTTCCGTACCAGCAAGCGTATAGGCCAGATTTGATAGTTGGTTATTTAACTATCAAATAAAACAACCATTCATTCATAAAAGAAAATTGAATTCACTGTTTTAATATTCATCGTCATTTTAACCTATTTTTAGTTAACTATTCGTAAATTTAAAACTTCTCTATTTTTCCAATAATTGGAATACTCATTTCTTCTTATATAAATATATAAGAGTATTAAAATGCCCCTTTCATTTTTAAATCCTTTTAAGAACATATTTCTCGTCTCGGTCATTATTCTGTAACCGTAAACTTGTAAGAGAATAATTCCCTAAGTATCAACCCCAAAGACTGAAACCAACATCAGATCGATACTCAGAAAACAATTCAACTCACTAATTCCCAGTCAGTTTCTAATTTCCTTAACTTCATTTCTTAACTTCTAACGAATAAAAATTCCAGTTATTCATTATCACTTTAAACGAGATATTTATCTCAAATTATCATTATTTCAAACTTTTTACTTATAAATATGATTTCAAAACGTTTACTACTACCAGTAACTAATATTCCCTTTAATGATATGATTTTCAAAATGTTTTCTAAATATTTATTTATTTCTAAACTGGAACAAGGATTTTCTTTTAGTGATATCACTTTCATTAATCAACTCAATTTTGGTTTATCCTTTGTAAAACCAAGTTTTATACGAAAATCTTCATAAACATCTTTATAGGTTTTTTACAACTCATCTCAGCTTAATTTCAATAAACTGCATTCTATATTTAAAATATACGTATATAATTATTATTTGTAAATCCTTTACTATGAATATTTATTTTATAAGATCTTATATAATTTCTTTAATAAAATATATATTGTTATTCGAATTAGTTCAATCCAAAATTCAGTTAGAATCTATAACTTCAAAACCTTCCCTAATGAAAGCCTATTTTCAACTAATTTGCTTTAGCACCAATTCACCTCACCTGTGAATAATATTCCTCAGCACCAATCCATATTTGACTTAAGTAGTCAACTTGATTTCGTACTTGCAAATTTCAGGTTTCAATTCCATTAATAACTTCTATTGAGTTATTTAATAAAATCTTCTTTATATTTTCCCCTTGCAAATTGGAATTTTTTTATCCATTTCAAATGTTATTTCCAAATTACATTTCCACTCCTTTTCCAAATCCACACTCAAATTATAACTTCCTCAAATACTTCAATATAAGGGTGTTCACTCTTTATAAATGTCGCTTATAAGGTTGAGTTCTCATCTTATTTGTTAAAACATATATTTACTTTTAAATTTTATTTAACTTGGTTTCTAGATAAACATTTCTATTTGAAAATAAATATTTTCTTTTAAGTTCTTCTTGTATTCCAATTCTATTTTGAAATCCATATTTTTTAAATTCTCAAATGGTAATCTTTTCATTTCTATATAAATGTTGTTTATAAAATCGCATCATTAATGCATTCGTTTAAACAAATCTTTACTTTTAAATTATATTATAATTTGGATTTCAGATGAACATTTCAATTTAAAAATAGATATTTCCTTTAAACCCCTTTTATATTTCAATTTTCTATTTTGACATCCATATATTATAGTTTAGGATATTTAAAATATCCAAAATCAACAAACAGTGTTACTAACACATCCAAGTATACCATAAACTGCCACTGGTTATAAACATATCATATATCAGCATATAAACAAATTAATAAATGTTGAGGAATCCAGTTGGATCCCTCCAACCTGTTTTTCCTGCGTCCACAGACGTTAGTCAATAATAATAATACCCATCCTGCTTCGAGGTAGGATCTCGCGGTATAGAAGGTCATCCACTATATATATTGTGGGGCGCATAGGGAAATCATCCGCTAATGGTACTGCGAGAATATCCAATCACCAATATTATTGTATAATATTATTATATATTATTATCACTTTGTATCAATCAAGTTATCAACCATCAAGCAATAAAATAAATTTGAACTATTAAAAATAGTTCTCAATAATTTAACCGAGTGAGTTTAACTCACCTCGCTTTTTCCTTGCCGAAAATCCGTTTAAAATTCCATAATGTCTTAGCTACTCATTTACTTCATTGTCTCGAATAAAATTATCACCTATGATTATTAATTTTAATTTTAGCGATTAACATTTATTTAAACTAATAAGTAAACAATTTACTCGATTTATATTTAAATTTTGAAATGATGTTTACCTCACTGCCTCGCCAACTTCGACTAATCCATGAACAACTCTTTAACAACTCAAAATTTCCATTTGCCCAAAAACTTTCCGTCAGTCCTCTACGGCACTTCATCGAATATCTCACTGACAACCACCCTCTCCCATTTTCATTATCTGTAACCAATTTGTCGAGCTAAGCTGCACCACCTGGATTAACCGAATACCACTGGCAATTCTAATTCCTGGCATCTTGACCTCACCATCGCCATCAGACAAACACTCTACACCCCAATCCCACTGCAGTGCATTTTTCAAACCAACTCCCAATTGTATTTTCTTTTCCTCCTTTTTTTACCATCAAATACACAACTCAGTCACCTCTTGGAAAAAAAACCCACGAATAATAGTTCTGTTTCCCCAATTCATACGTTTAACTATGCGTTTACCATCACAGACAAAAATAAAATTCACTAACCATACTTTAGATTATCCACCATCTTCAAATGCAGATCTCATGCCCCCAACCATTAGTACTTCCCTTTCCCCTTGAACTCTTCTAGTATATGCACCCTTTAAACAATGTCTTCCCCAAAATAAGAATCGCCACCCCCCAAAACAACCAACGCACCTCCTTTCCCATCATCAGTAAATCGCACCATCACTACATCCTACCCCATTCATCATTATTTGAACTCCTATTCAGCAGAAAATACACAACCACTTTCATCATTTCTTACCATTTCAGCGTTCTCCCCTAAATCCCACTACCGAATTAAATACCCATCTCGAATTCCACTAGAGTCATGAGTAAAACCACATTCGTCCCCTCCAAATCGCGGTGCATCCTTCCGTCAATACCCCACTGTCGAGCCCTTAATATAACCCAATCCACTCCTCTGTAAAGCTCTCTTTCAATCGATGACAACTCCTCCTTTTCACGCGATCCATCTTGAGTGTCTTAGAGTTTGGTTCGGCTTCAGAGCGTATTGCGATTTTGATTTCATTTTTTTATATACAGTGGAATGATATCGCGATTTACAAACAGAAGAGGAGAAAGGGAAAATGGATTGAGTTATGGATAAAAGAATGGATGCGAGTGGCTTTTTATAGGGGAATAACGAGAGGATAGAAACAACATCGCTTCTTTAGGTTATAGGTAGGTAGGTAGGTTTACATGGTACAAGTTCTGAAAGCCTCATGGAGAATTTTTTTTTCCGACGAGATGGTGAAAATAGAAGACGAGGGTATAGGTTACAGAATAGTCTGTGCATAAGGAAGTAGGTCATCCCCTTTTATTTTGATTTTTTGGTTGAACTGGTGTGGTTTCACCCCATTTAAAATATCACGTGCTATCAAACTCCTATATGAACGCAACGATTGACATTTCTAGGGTTTTACCACCATTCTGAACACACTGGAACGTGTTTTGTAGTCTAATTCGACCATAAAAAGGAGATATTAAATTAAATTGAAGATTTAACATTTAATTCAATTTAATATGAGTCGACTAAAAATAACATATAAATTATTATTAGCATACAAATATAGAAAAATAGAATTCATAAAATCTCCAGAATAAACCAATATGAATTTTAAACACGATGTTATATTTCTAAGTTAAACCAATATTCAACTGATTAATAATCAATTTATTTTATTAAATAAATCGTTAATGTTTATAAACAAATTACATAATGACTATTTGAAAATTTGATTTAGCCATAACTTAAAATATAAAATACGAAATCTTGATTTTTCTCTTTTATTACAAAATTATAGTTCAATAGGTTTGAATATTTCTTGTTTCAGTGAATTCCCACTTATAACTAATTCTGTACACTCAATTGAATTTCAAACTCAATTTAACGGACTACCCCACCATTTACGAGCTCATGTATATATAATATATATATATATATTTATACGCTTAAACTTTGTTTGAATTAATATGAAAATCCATTTATATTATGAATTCAATATTTAAACTAATTTAAATATTCAAAACTAAATTGATAAAAATGCGGGACGTTGCTCATTTTCACTTTTCTGTTTTTCAAAACTTCCAAGTGTTAAATCCTTTCCATTTTTATCACCATTAAATCTTTTAATTTCATCTTCTAGACATTGTTTTTCTTTACTCAACTTTTCATTAAATAGTAATCTATCTATTTCTGCCAAACTATTATTGTACTGTTTCCTAAGTATTTCATAACTTTGATGCATATCATTTAAAACTTCAGTAATTTCTTTATCAAAATTCCATACCTGGTCATCCATTGTCATGAAGCATACATTGGCATTTTCTGTTTTTGAATCACTATCGCTTGATGATGAGTCATCCCATGTTGCATTGAATGCCTGTTTCCTCTCCTTATTGAAAGTATTTGAAATGTGCTTTGGTTTTCTCAAGTTAGAAAAATTTCTTTTTAAATGAACGGTTTATCACATTTGAAACATCTAACAACATTCCCATTTCTGGAATTATTGTTGCTAATTTTTCGAAGTTTCTTCGTTATCCAGTACTTCAAGAATTTCTTGATCTTCTTGGTAATAAACTCGATATCATCATCAACAGTATCATCATCTGGTTCATCATCATCAATCGGTGCACTATATGCCAGTGGTTTCTTCTCATTTCCTTGATTCTCTTTTCTAACCTGCAACTTCACTTTATAGGACATTTGATTACCAATTAATTCTTCCATTAACATAGTACTAATATCATTAGCCTCTTCAATTACCAGAGTCTTATGATCCCATAGTTGTTCCGGCTCAATACCGTCAAGAATTTTTGACTATTGCATGGGAACAGGTTCATTTTAGAAGTATTTTTCCTTTCCAATATTTTTCTATTAGAGCATTTCGGTATGCGTAAAAATAGATTCTAATCCGCGCCGCTTTTCAACCATCATCGTCGAGAGGGAAACAGCCTGGATCACCAGTTAAGGCCCCTAAATGACCGCTCTGTGATAAAGGAGGTAGGGGTGCAGAGACAGCCAGGAGGTTTGTCGGTCATCGAAAGGATCTCGGACGACTCACCAAAGCACGAAAGCCAGGATTTTTCAGAAAATGGATTCCTATTTGAAAAGTGCATAACCTGAAAATATTCAGAAGGAATCAATCAAATGATATCAATTTTAGTACCCTACCCTAATGGGAAGTCGAATCCCCGCTGCCTCTTGAAAGAGAGATGTGACCTGCTTGGCCCTTGCAAATAGCTTGATGCACTATCTCCCTTCAACCCTTTGCTTGGAGCGAAATGTGGCAAAAGGAAGGAAAATCCATGGACCAACCCCATCTAATGAATGAGGAGTCCGTTTGATATCAATTTCACAAAGACTCGCCATGGTAAGGGAGAAGGGGGAACAAGCACACTTGAAGAGCGCAGTACAACGGAGAGACGTCGAACAAAAATTCATTTATTTGCATCAACCTTTATAGGGGCCCATTCAAGACTTATCCGAACCGCTACTCAACAGAAAATGAGACGAAGCTACCGCGAAAGCTATGAACTTAGAAGGGGAGAGCAGATTGAAGAAATGACCTTTAATCTTTGTATATTGAGAATCCAGCTACAGGAGAACCAGGAACAGAGAGCTCTCTTCCTTTTTCCGCCCGACTCTTTGGTCTTAAGAATGCAGGTTTTATTTTAAGAACGAGCGATTGCCCTTCTCCGACCCTTACTGCCCAACCGAGGGAAAGGGCCTTCCCTTTTAGGCCGGTTATGGGCGAGGAGGAATTCGAACCCCCGACACCATGGTTCGTAGGCATGTGTTATAATCCTCTGTGCTACAAGCCCCGTTAATAAATTCCAAAATCCATTTCGTTGTCCTGTAGCTACAACAATCTTTTTAATTGGTACCGCAAGCATCTTACCCCATTTTAAAATTGGTTTATTCTGCAGCAGGAAACGCTAGTCATAATATGGGTTTGAAGGAAACCCCCGATTTTGTTGACATTTTTCATCGATTTAAAGTAAGTAGGCCTTTTATTTGGTAGGTAACATCAATGAAGCTACCGCGAAAGCTATGAACTTAGAAGGGGAGAGAAAATTGAAGAAATGACCTTAAATCTTTGTGCACTGACCCCTAATCGAATTATTTTGGATTCAGAAGTGAAAGAAATCATTTTATCTACTAATAGTGGATAAATTGGCATATTACCAAACCAAGCCCCGTTCAGAACATATATGGATAGAACTTATAACAAGGTCTCGAAAAGCAAGTAATTTTTTCTGTAAATTGTAATGCTGGGATCTTGGATAGAAACCGGCAATATTTTGGTATAATTTTATTTTCCTCGTTGATTGAAAAAGAGAATTTCACTTACCGCACATACACCTGAGTACATGTTCCCCATCCTTGAGGGCATCCGTGAAGAATAAAAAAAAGATTTTGAAAGTCTGAAACGATCGAGGGGAGCGGAGAGAGAGGGATTCAAACCCTCGGCAGAAGAATTTTTTCCATAATTTAATAGAATATCCCGAATTATCTGTTGAAGATTTTAATTAGATTTAAATAAATGGATTTGCTTTTCTTTTTTAGAACTTTCTTTCCCCCTAGAGTGATAGTAATAGGTATAGTTTCAATGATATTGATATAAGGAATATTTGGTGTTTTATCTCTGATAACACTTTTTTGGTTAGGGACAGATTTTTTCTACCAATTGGGGCTTTCCCTTCCCTACCTCCATGGGGATTGTCTACAGGGTTCATAACTACTCCTCTTACTACAGGATGTTAGAAACGGAAGAAAGTGATGTAGAAACACTTACGAAACAAAGAAGACGAAACAGGAACAAGAGGGATCCACTAAAGAAGACAAAGATAGCCCGGCATTGTTCTTTCTACGGGTGTGTTGAGACCACACACCAATTAAATAAGTTAAGTAAGGGAAAGGTTAATATAAAAGGGGATTGGTCTTCCTCTTCGCTGACTATTCCCAATATAAGGGTGAAAATAAGAACAAAGATCCATATGAGTTCGAATTGTTTTGTTCCGAAGCAAAGATATCCATGGAGGTGGTTCATCCTATTTACGACCAAGAGGTACTAGATTCTCTTTCATATAGGCCCTAAAAAGAGAAGGAAACCTGGAATGTGTCTTTTGTGATCTAAGAAACTAAAAAAGGAAATAAAAAACCCTCTTTCTACAATTTAATATATATCAAATTTAAATATCATAATTACAAATGGTACTTCAAACTTGGAACGAGCATGAAGAAATTAATTATACTTCTTTATCTTTTGAGTTGTCTGCTGGATTGGTCGCTCAAGATCTTTGGTCTTCACCCGGACCCGGATTCGAGGTCCAGTTCCTCTGACCTCGGGTCCACCCAGTATAAACATAGGCGACCTCTTCTTTTATCATACAGATCTTACATGA
Source organism: Allium sativum (assembly GCA_030737875.1). NCBI lineage: Eukaryota > Viridiplantae > Streptophyta > Magnoliopsida > Asparagales > Amaryllidaceae > Allium > Allium sativum. The sequence continues at coordinate 525,830,006 of CM060912.1, read as the reverse complement.
AACCCTTAGCTCGCCAGGCTTTTTTTCTTTTTTAACCTGGTTTCTTTTTTCTTTTTCTTTTTCATTTTATTTTTAAACAGAGTTGGTTTGTTACTACAATGGGCGGGACAAAGGGTCGCGATCCCGTGAGGGTGAGCTAACTCCAAGTTATCCTGCGCTTGGAAGAAGAAGTCGGAAAAGGAAAAAATATAGAGGCCCTGAAAAGAGAAGGAAAGCTAGAATGCGAAAAGGCGTCTGTTTATTCTCTAATTCACCCGACCTGATAGTACCCATTTTGGGAACGACTAAACTAAATTAAGGCTGGGTCTCATACCCACTGCAGAAAGAAAATCCCCGCTGATTCTAGGCAAACCTCCTGGTTGTCTCTGCATCCCTACCTCCTTTATCACTGAGCAGTCATTTAGGGGTTTCGTTTAATAAAATATTTTTGGTGTAGAAAGTCTCAAATTAAGGATCCTCCGCTGCCTGGATTTCTTGGGAAACTAGGAAGTGAATTCTAGATCTTTCTGACTTAGTCTTCTTCAGTAATTTTCTTTCCTAATGATATTAAGGCATGTACAATATTTTGAAATCTAGAATGCAAATCAGAAATAGATTCATTTGGTTTCATTTGAAAAAGTTGAAACTGGTGAGTCAGCATAGATATCTTTTTTTGTTTTACTTTATTTATGCCTTCATGTGTGACTTTCAATGTTCTCCAAATTTCATATGCAAAAATACAAATAGACACTTGATTAAATTCATTTCTATCTAAGGATCAAAATAAAATGTTCATGGCCTTATAATTATTAAGTGCTTGTGTCTTTTGGTCTAGTGTCCATTTTGAATATTCAGTTTGAGGCTCTATGTATTCTAGTTGGGTAATATTCCAAATATCTAAACCATTAGGCTGCAAATAAAATTTCATCCTACAGGCCAAATAAGCGTAATTACTGCCATCAAATAGAGGAGGTTTAGTAGTAGATTGCCCTTCTATAAAAGAACCAATAATGGTGTTACTAGTGTCACTAGCCATTATAATTTTTCAAAAATCAGATTATGAACTTTTTGAAAGAAGAGGCTCTGATACTAATTGTTAGGACTTTAAGGCTACTAAGACACTAGGGATATAAACTATATCTATTCAAATTCAAATCAAAAGAAATAAGCAATAAAATAAAATGCAACAAAGTAAATGACATCAGGATTTTTATATTGGTTCGGGTTAACCAATCCTACATCCAGTCCTGCACTCCACCGTGCAGAATTTCACTATAATCGCTTGCTTTCCATGGGTGGCAAGAACAACTTTACAATCTTGATTTCATGGGCTATAAGATACACCTTCTCCTTATCAACAGCAACAAACAACGGCACCTAGCTATATCTTCAATACAGATTCTTGTAGAATTGGTACAATGATGCTATAGACCTCTAATGGCAATATATTTTTGAATTCTTTGAGGAAATAGGATTAAATCAAAGAGCTAATGATATGAATTCAAGTACAACTCTTTGATATTTTGTGGCTTGCAAATAAATGAAGAATAAGAGTGAAAGAGAGTGGATTTGCAAGAGTAATAGGATAGTTTTCAATGGAATTTTGTAGAGAATAAATGGAGAAGAAGGAGTAGAAGAAAATGTGAAATTATTGTGTAAAAATTCGTTACCAAAGGCCTTTAAATAGTGTATTAAAGTATGTGTCTTTTGGTGAAAGGATGTAGCGAAATAACTACTCAATTTGAGTTAAAAAATCTGGTCTAGCCGTTATATGTCAACATACAAAAAAGAGTATGTCGACATACTAGTGTTGCAAATATGCCAGCAACACCTACAAGTGTCGCAAGTTTCCTGCACTTCAAATTTCCTTATATTTGTGGATTTTGGTGATTCGGTTGAGGTCAATGGTTGATTATCGTCAAGTATAATTTCCATGGGATCTTTAACAAGATATTCTAAGGTTCAACCAACTCCTCATCACTTCAAACACCTATGTTCTTCAGTATTCTTTTCTAATAGCTTTTAGTCTTCAATTACATTGATTATCCTTCCTCTGTAATTCTTCTTTTGTATTTTTGTTTATCTTTATAAATATCTTAATAATATATCTAATGTAACTGCACAACTCATATATATGTTAGTAGTAATGTTTATATAGTTGTTGTCATCAAAATCAATACCTAGGGTATTAACATGATCAAGTTCTCACATAAGTTAATTTTGTTTTGCAGGTTAAATGACAAGGAAATAGTGTTATCACAATCATTTTTGCCTCTTTCATCTCTAGAGACAATGTCCAACCCATATACACTTCCGACTATGAGAGCAATCGTCGAGAAGATCATGAGAGGAAAGAGAGAGGGAAAGGCATTTGAGACTATCTTCATCATTCACGATTTCTCTCTTCGATCCTCGGGATTCTAATAGAGCTCCAAGTCATCAAGGTGATTCGAATGGAAGTGAACAGTCAAAGGTTAATACTCTAACCACTCTGAAGGGTCAAACAAGTGAAATTCGCCAAGAAAAGGTTGTAAAGCAAAAAAGAGAAGGCGATCGGTGTCTCGAGCAAGCACAAGCAGAAAACTACTAAAGTTGCTAAGCCTGCAGAACAAAATCTTACCACTTAGTAGCGAAAGAAAGAGCTAGAGACCCAATTTTTATAGCCTTATTTCTTGAAAATGCACTTCCTTCCCTAGATCCATCCAATTTCCCATGATCTTGAATCCCACTCAAATCAGGAGTAGAGAAGTAGATTGATCGATATCGTGAAATGGTTAAATATGCTAAGAATCTTTCTGAGATTATCAGATCACTAGAGCTTGATATCGAAAACATGAAGAAGGAATTGGATTCTAACAAGAATATGTTGGTTTCTCAAGGTGAGAAGCTAATAGATTATAAGATCAAGTTGGTGACATTGAAAAAGCCACTCATTCTACCAAAAGATCAATATAAAACAGTGCCGGATCGATTCAACAGAGAGCTTGATTCCTGGTCTTTAAAGACTAAGTCCATCGAGGATGACATGAAAGCTGGTTTAGGAAAACATTAACCTGAAAATCAGTAGTGAAGCTTTGAAACTGGAGAGAGATTCTTTTGCCTAGAAGTTGAGAAACTAAAGGCTAAATTTGCTGAGGCTGAGTTGGGCAGGAACAAAGCTAAAGAGATCGCTTAGACAACCCTTTAGTCTGCTACTAATTCAAAAATTCATATGATACGGACATGAAGGAGCTTAAGGAGAAGGTAGTTGAGGCAGAGAAGGAAAATGAAGAGCTCAACCCCTTTGTACTTAGATTTTAAGCTTGGGTAATCAGGTGTTGGGAATTGTGATGGGTCGATGACCGCCACAAACTCTCGCAGACACTTGGAACTGTTACCTAGAAGAAGAGGAAGCTGCCTTCCCGGATGGGTCGATCAATGAGGAGTAGTTGATGAGACTGTATTTTAAAAATAACGAGCCTGAAATCTTAGAGGAGGGTAAACGATTGTTGAAAAAGGAGGATGTTGAACGACTTCGAGCATAACACAAAGTAGTTATAAAGGAGGGATCTAGAGTCACAAAGGATGACACTGCGTCTATGTAGTCAACGAGTCAAGCGTTCGCTCCTAGGACCCATCCTCACTGCAAGCAACTGCACAACCTTTAACTAACCAGAGCTTTGAAATTGTCGAAGAGTACAATCCTAATGATCCAGCTCCTAGACGGTCAAAGCCTTCGGCTCCTATCCCTGAGGTTGACACTTTTGGCTTACCAAAAGTGAGAATTCCAAAGGTGTCTCTTTGTTTTCTCCACAGTTTGAGAAAGTCATAATCGCATGGCAGCGAGCTATGAAGGTGCAAGTCGAGGTGCTCGGTATTCAACAGGGACCAACTCTTTTCGCTCTTTCTGCCATAGGTACAACACCAACCAAGATGACTTCCAATTCGTAAGTCAAAGCAGCCACAGATCCCCAAGTGCCCCTTGTCGACACATGTGGTAAAGAAAAGAAAATGATCGATGCCTTGAAGGAATTTGATGGAAATGGGACACATGCTGAAGATGATGAAGACAATGTGTATAAGGGGAAGTAGGAAAGACCGAGAAGTTAAGCATGGAGAAGTTAGTGAAGCGGCAACAACAACTGATCAGCACTAAGCTGCATCCAGAGGTTATCGCACCAGGCTCTATACATGTGACTTCTCCGACTACAACTGGCAGCAAGGTTACCAGATGATTAGTTAGGGAAGCCAATTCACCCCTTGGAAAATAGGAAAGAAAGGCAAGTTCGAGGAGAGTAGCAAGCTAGGGAAGGGGGTCATAAGTCTGTAGATATTAAGTGCAAGCTAGTGAAAACGTCGAACCTCGAAACACCAAAGAAGAGGAAGAAAGATGATAAAGATGAATGAGAATCATCCGTAGTTAGCTTTTTTTGCTTTTACTTCCTCAGCCGAGATGTGTGTGAGCGCGACCCTCGCCTTTTGGTCCCGTGTAATAGCTTATACTAGCTTTCCATATGTAAATAAAATATACTTTTTGGCTTTAAGTATTTGAACATTTCATTTTTCATTCAATGTACTCATGAGTTTGTAGACTATGCTTAACCCGTAAGCAGTCTAACTTGGGGTAAGTGGCACTCTGGCGTATTTCCCCCAATTAACTTTGAGTTGTGCACCATATCGAGAGCGTCTCGAAGTTAATTCCTATATCAAATTGGCTAAGTGTATACTCATGCCCCTGTCTTAGCAAGTCTGAATCAACGAGCGTCGGGATATCACCATGGGATATTTCTTTTGATACTCCCCCATCTATATCAGGGCTAGAGATATTAGACATTAAGTCATCGTCTTTTATACTCTCTTGTTGTTATTCTAGTTAGAGTTATAGGTTAAGTGGTCTTGATTAGTGGCGCGTCTGAATGCTTTATCCATTATTTTATACTCCTTTTCAAGTTTTTTGAGAGCTATTAGTTAAGTGAACGATCGAATAACATTTTCTTTAGCATCGCTCCTCCACCTTTAGTCCTAGGTGAGGATTGCCACTTTAATGGTTGGATCACATTTGAGCTCAGTCAAATGTTTCCCGTCATGTCGCGGGATCGAGTTTAAGGAGTATTTTGGGGTAGCAAATCGATACATGGTTGTTCCAACTCTCATGTCCCTAACTCATTGAATCGTGAGTGAGGGGAGTCGGAGGGTGGTCGTTTACTCCTCTTATTTAGGCGTTGGTGTTTGATGGTTAGATCATAGCAGTTGGCTATACTATTATCAAGACATGTAGTGTGGGACTAGACCAAGAGCATTTAATAATGACAAAAAGTGGAGTTGGAGAGTCACACCTTATTACATTGTCTGAAAGAAAATATTTACAAAAGTGAAATGACTGAAATAAAAATTAAGTGAAATAATGCCGGTGATGCTCGACATTCCCTGCCCTTTGTAATTGATCACCATTAAAAATCGTTTACCTATGATCTCTGTTTTTAAATTTTCCATTGAATGATGTAGGGTCCTTCCCATTTCGGACCCATATTGAGGGGTTACGGAATGTGCATTTCATGATAAGGTTGCCAAGTTCGAAGGTCCTAGGTTGAACCTTCATGTTATAATATCGAGTGACTCAATGTCGATGTGCAGTAGCTCTTAATTCATCCTCCTCTCTCTTTTCATCGATAATGTCGAGTGTAACACACCACACTTTTCTACACCCAAATTTTGACAAATAAAATCAAAACTTGAACGCATCTAAGCATAGAGCATATACATGGTACCTGCAATAAATGAGTATGAGCATAATCAGAGTACGATAAAATAACTCACAGTGGAAACAAACCAGGATAAATTAGTATTAACTCAAGCAACTACCTTTTTCAAAGTAAGTTGCTTTGCCAATGCCGAGCATGATAGAGAATGAAAACCGAAAGCCAAACTTAAACATCTCTGAGAACCCGACCTTCTTTATTAAACCTGGAGGTTGTAATGAGGAGGGGGGTCAGAACAACAAGTTCTGATGACTAAGAAATGTAGAGCACGGTCTATAAAACAGATATATTCTGTTTGGTTCAACCCAAGTTGTATGCCTAACCAGTTTAGTGATTCTATCCCAACCTAGTAAATGTTTACGCACGACTTTACTATATAGCCCAAAGCAGTATTTTCAAATTATATTACCGAGATAGGGCATTTACATACATTTTTGTGAAGCCTTTATACCAGAGTTTAACTGGTTAATTATATTGAGAGTGGCCCCCTAATTACGGGGTTTCTATCTATTTCCTCAACTCACTATCAATGATAGATAGGGTGGATTCTCCCTGGTCACTTAAGACCCTAGGCGGGCCTGTTGGTCACTTATTAAACCTCGATAATATATTAAATGTTAACATAAAACTAGAGGGCACTAGCGACGGGCCCTACTTGTTAAGGCTTCTGTCATTCGTGCCTATACCTTTACCCCGCATAAGGTGAGAGTTGATATTTTATCGTTGTTATACCTTCTAGCCGACCTTATTAGATAACCTCCTTAGTCACTTACTACTTCCTGTAGGATAGATGGCCATATCTGTCCCTTTTAATTTCCATGTTTGGGTAGGCCAACACACACCTGCCATTCATGCGGCTAAGAATCAAAAAATTTCATAAAAATAAATTTGCGCTTGAAAACTTCTTATGTTTATTTTGAATTTTTTTCAAAACTGTTTCACTTTCCTATAAAATAAGAAAATGATAAAAAGTAATTCAAACAACATTTTTCCAAAAATTCAAAAAAAAAAGCGGAAATTTAAACGATTCAAGTCACATGTTGGCAAAGAAGGAAGTCAATCACGCCAAAAATGCGTAAACTAAAATCACATACAAAAAGATCGAAATAAATTTTAGCTTTAACAAGGAATGGTGACTTATTTATTTATATATCTGTGATGAAAACAACGCAAAACCGGTCCTCTGCTAAAATTTATCCAACATAGAATTTTATTCTTTCCAACTCTAGGACAACTATTAATTTAGATACGAAAATGAGATTTCGTTCAAATAGGCACGCGTGAATGACATAAACAATTCCAAAATTTGAAATCTCATTACCTAAGTCGTGCGATTTAAACAACACTAACAGTTACAAGGACGAATTACCATGAAACAAAGAAACCAGTGCTTGAAAGGGATAACAACAAAGACAACGACAAAACAACACCACAACCTCCCAAAAAATGGCTATAAACACTAAGATGCCTTGCTCCGCGGCTGGAGCTCAAGCCAATTTTTATGATCTTTGATTAACCATATCATGGTAGCAAAATACTCAATCTCGTGTTACTAACACTGTTGGTGTTGTTGGAGGTTCCCAATCACCATCTCTTCTTAGAGAGAATTTATAATGAGAAAAGAAACCTACCACAAAACTTCTTCTCATGGAAACCCACCAAATATTGTCAAAAGACAAAATGGATAGGTGAATTTACAAAGAGTAATTCCATGAGGTAACACAGAAGAACAACAAGCTGAATCGAATATGATGCAGCACTAAATGATGGTTATGCCACCGATCAAATAAAGGATTGATTCCCGCATCATGAGACAAATCTAGTCATAAATTCTCACTTATAGGACGATGTGCTAAATGGGTCGCACATCTATACGGGAAATTCGAACATAGGTTCCCGACATCAAGAAAAAGCGATTTGCTGCAAAAATCTCCAAGACCATTCAAGTCCGCATTCAACACGGATTCCTTTAAAATCTCATCGAGATTCTCCTTAGAAAAACCATCAAAAGATAGCTTAAATCTTCATCTCCGAAACGACGATCGCCTTCGAAAGAACCTATTCGAATAAGGTATAGCAAAGGAGGATGCAACACAACAACAAATCCGATTCTAAGATCTCGAAGCAATGTGCCGGTGCAAGCCCAACTGCCTTGCCAAATTTTCTTAGCCCTAAAGTGGTAAAACCTTTTTTATCATTCCAATCCAACCAAATGATCTTTATCCAAGGATGAGACTTAAATTGTGTGAGTAGGATCGAATAGTGCAACTAGGTGTTATAGGCCAAGAAATGTTTGGAGAGAATAAAATAGATTTTGGAGTTTTAGTGAGGCAAGATCTAATGCGCAAACAAGCGCGAAAAAGAGGAGATGAGGTGATAACAAAGAGAGATAAGAAGGATAGATATATGGTTTGACTACACGAGGAGGGAAGACGAAAGAAAGAGGTTAAGGGGGGTAATTTGGATGCAACTTTTACAGTTGAGCCCTAGGTCCAAGTTGTACCAAAACCCCATTAACTAATTGACCGTTCTAGTATAGAACTAAACAGTCAACTACCAAATGGGATATGGACAAAGGATAGACCTTGACCTTATTAGGCCAGATTAAAATATTAATCATCCCGCGTTATCTTTTAAGATTTGATGCGATCCGAAATAATTATCCTCATCACCACGGTATTCGTAACACCTCACCTCCGCTAGGGTCACTCATAAAGGGAATGCACTAGTTTTGGAGGAGCGTTATCGAGGTAAACAAACATAGAAATATTACAAGACAGAACATAAATAAAACAACGGAAGAATCAAAAGATAAATTTCATTACTTTCAAAATAGTCAAAGCCTTCTTACAGCCAAAGTACCAAATAGCCAAAGTCATTATTTTCCATTACAACAAATTCTGTCTTGCATAAATAAAGAAGCATAGACTTAAAACATCAAAAGTAGCTTAATTCCCCAAAGGTAGCAGAAATGCAGCCATAGCATAGCTCAAGATCAAACCATACATGAGTTGAATTGAAAGCAAGCGAAATCCAAGCTAAGTGTTAGAGTTTCCTCCCTGAGAACCTTGGGGGGGGGGGGGAACGGAAGAAAAAGAGGCGATAGAAAACGGGTCAGTCATAAAGACTGGTAAGTCCTAGTGACTTTCAGCATAAAAACATGTAAAGGTAACATGACATGTGTAAACTGAAAGTAAACATAAGGATGCTGAAAAGATTGGCAAGATAGACTAAGATAGCATGATAATTAAAGTGTAATCAAGCATAGCATCACATATCCAAGGTTTGCTTTACCAACTGTACTAGAATCCCAAACCCATGTCTTATATTAATCATGAAATAATACCTTGGCCCAATATCATGAAATGACCTATTTTTAGGTCCAACGAAACGATCCACTAGTCGATCGGCTCCCTACAAGTTCTAGCTCGTCATGTGTCTGTGTCATACGGCCCTATCACGAATGTAGTCACCTGTGCTAGGTCCACCATAGGGTGTATCAAGCCCTAGGGTGCCAACCACCAACACGAATCAAGCATGCACAGATAAACCTACTGATGCCCAATGCCTTCTTTTTCAACTCCGAACCACATGCACGACCATAGCCCACCTGAACCTACACTGGCGCACCAACACAGCCGTCGTTCTGGTCGCTTACAATCAGCCCAGTAATCGTGCCCCACCCTGCCTAGTTCCAAGGTACCATGATACATCTAGTGGGTTACAGCTAAAATGGACCGCGTAACTAGGGTTTTCGTCCTATAGGTTAAGTGTTGTCATTTAAATTCGTGACTTAACCCTTATCAGTCTAGCATGTCAAGTTGGTTAAGTGTTGTCATTCAAGTTCGTGACTTAACCCGCCTATGAATCATGTATCAAGTTGGTTAAGTGTTGTCTTTAATGTTCATGACTTAACCCTATCATGTGGCATTAATTCATTAATGCACCCCAACCTCTCACATCAGACCTGTTGTTGTGGTCACTGGATATGTCGGGCGGTTCCTAGCAGAATTACACCACAACTCAGTCTGACCTCGGGTTTTCAAGTGCGATATGACTAACTACCCACATTGGATCCTATTGTTTGCAGTAGCTGGATTTCCCGGGCGGTTCCGGGCAGAATTACACTGCAAACTCAACCCAACCTCGAGTTGGCCATTTTCAAGTTCATTGTAGTGTCATGTCCATGTTCAAGATTCATGTCAAGTTTCATGCCACGTTTCCTATGATTACCAATTTTTCCCAACGTTACCCCGTCTAAATATTAGGCTAACAATCTTAGCCTAATTTTCCATCCGCATGATTTTTGACATATAATATTAGGCTAAAAACTTAGCCTAGTTTAACGTACACAAAATGTGCATAAAGAAATTCATTAACATAAACATGACATAGGTTTAAACATGGCATTCTCGGCATAGTCAATATGAACACCATAGATGTGTACTTGCAAAATAATCAATACGAATATCATAGGTGTGATCTTGTAACATAGGCTAAATCAACCTATATATATGTGAATTTGCAAAATAGACTAAATCAACTTACATATATGTGAACTTGCAAATCAATCACGAGCATATGAATAAGTGTGACCTTGAAATATAACATAGGTTTAACATATACACATAAACACGTAGATCTAACATGTGGTCACATATGTGATATGATTTTAAAACCTAAAACTTGCATAACATGATAAACTACACAACTTGTCATAACAGGTTATACTCCAATATACATATGAATAGACTTATTCATTAATTCCCAATTCAACATGATAATATAATATCATTCAATTTCACATATAATAAACATTGTTCTATTATCAATTTATTTCCAAGGAATAACATAACTGAATAAATTGAGTAAAACATCGCAGGCATATAGATCGGATAACATTATGAACATGAAAAGGTTTGAATAATAATCTAGGTTCAAGAACATGGGTAGATCTAACTTAAATAGAAAAATCACCAAAATCGAGATCTAAGGGTAAATAAAGAAAATAGGTCTGAATAGAAAAATCAAGCTTAGATCCAATTTCATAGTCATAATCAGAGGCAATAACCTCATGGTCATGAATCATAGGTGATTAGCCACAATTGTCCTTGTCATAGATATAGGCAATAGTCTTATGTTCACAGTCATAGGCATAGGCGTAGTTGTGACGGCCCGCCCCGCACCAACCGACATTTACTCCAAAAATTTGCGCTGTACACATGTCCATTTAGCACGGAACAGTCGTCAGAAGAAAAGGAAGAAGACGAGGAATCAACAAAGAACCTGTAGAATGTCTCACAACGCATGGGACAAAATATAATAACAACATACTTGACATAAAACAGGTGAGACAGTGTATAAGCTGAGACAAACTATCATAGCAGCGGAAAATCCAAATACAGCTTATGTTCCAGAACATCATTATTACAACTTTTAAAACTGTCTCTAAAGCAAGATAAGGAAGGTACACTACTAATGCCCAAGTAGTGACCACCAACGACACAGGGAGAATATCTATATATATCATACGTGGAAGCCTCCTGCTCGCCTCCAGATCAGCTACTCGTGCATCACCAGCTAACCTGTCTCTAGTCTGCTCGTTTAGGAGCACCCAGAGTAATAAGAAGAGACATAAAACTCTGGGTCAGACAAAAGTCTGGTATGAGCGATAAGTAGTTAAACAGAACAATAAGAGGTATACTAAACCATACCTGAACCTGGACCTGCAACCAAAGAGTTAGTACTACATACTGTACATCACTCTAGGGTGCCACTAACATATGGTGTACAAGTATACGGGGGTGGGTATGTGCATGTCACAGTGATGGCAAACAATCAAGCATAGCAACCATCCTCACATCTCTCACTCAGTGCGTAAAGCATACGATATCCACCAATTCGACCACCCAATACTTTGCTAAGATCACTCTGCCCCATGAAGTCACGACTGCTTCACTGCACTGATCCATAGCCACTAATCCTTCGCTATGTCCACTTTGCCCCATGGAGTTGTACACACTCCACTGCACTGGCTCATAGTCTTACTAATCCTTTACTATGCCCACTCTGCCCCATGGAGTCACAACGGCTCCACTGCACTGGCTCATAATCCTTCTACGATCACTTTGCCCCTCGAGTCATGGTGACTCTACTACACTGATACGTAGCCCATCATTCCTTTTCAGTGGTGAATCGAAGTTATGAATGTCGACAACTCCTTAGCACATGTCCCGCAACAAAGCCCAATCATGAAGTGAACTCATTTGTTCCCAACTTGATCCCGAGCTCTAACTTCCATTTGGACTACCTTTGCATCTCGGGTTATTAGCCTTCATCAGATCGGTTTGGATCGTCGCCTTCGGTTCGAATCGGCCTTCAGTATCCCCCACTGGATCGATTCGTGCTAAGCTTCTCCGGATCGGATCGTGGTCTTCATCTGGTGGCGGTTCGGATCGGCCTCCTCCAAAGCACACCGGGTCGGATCGCAGCCTCCAAGTCCAATCGTAGTACATCGGTTCGGGTCGGGGTACTATGGCGGATCGGGTCGGAGTACTTCTGGTGGATCGGGTCGGTCGTGATCTCCTCCAGGTTTCAAGTCAACTCGTAGCATGCAGGCTCAGTTCGGATGCAAGGGGGCGGATCGTGGATGGGCCACACGAACGGTTCGGTTCGGACCTCCCCATCCGATCCGATCCGGTCCCTGTCCATTTCCAGCATTTTGTCCAGCGAGTTGTTTACGCCATTTGACAGTGTTTTCGACCACTCTAGCTATTCTAATCAATCACGAAGCATACCACAGAGTCATGGCAACAAATAGAAGTGACCTCAAACACCAAAACATCAATATGATAGGTTAAAACGGATCAAACATAGCCAAAACCCCATATTTTCCCTTAAGCATGTTCGACATAATTAATGATAGGATTAGCAAAATTTAACCAAATTAACCCAAGTTTCTAACAGAGGTCTAAAACATCATTTAAGAATTTATAAATATTTTTCCATATTTTATTTACATTTAAAAACGTTAATTAACACTAATCAACATTAATTAGCCATAATTAGTGTAAAAGCAAGCTAATCACTCACCTTAGCCACAAATAAACCTTAGATCTGAAATAAATCTCTGATATAGCGCAAATACTAATGCCAAACAGTAGCTCTAATCTTGATTTTGTGAAGATCTCCCTTGATTTGATGTTGCTAAGCTTAATCCTTGATTAGAAAGTGATTTGGAGGTGATTTAGAGATTGGAGGCCATTTTTAGGGTTTCTAAGAGGTAAGTGGAGGCTAGAAAACTGAAATGGAATGAAACCCTAACTCTTTTCAGCCTCCCCATAACCGTAATGCCGAAATGGGTTATGGGCCCATTCACTAATCACCCTATTTGGCCTGGTTAAGCAGTTTTTCACCTTCCAAACCTTATTTCAGCCATTTCTCCTAAACGGTAAGTCCGTTTTCCACTTGTGACCACTCTACGGAAAGGTAAACCACCATCTGAAGCCAATGGAAGTTGTTTTAGGTCAAAACTCCTTTCCAATCAAAAGTTATGGCCGAAATAAGATCAACTAGGGGCAAAACGGTCATTTAAAAATCGGCAAAAATCATCAACATGGGAAATGACCCCAATGGTCGTTTCCCAAAGCCATATGACCATACGACTTCATATAAGAAAGAAAGAAATATTCTACGATTCTCCGATGCGTAGAATGCGGGTTGTTACATTCTCCCCTCCTTAAGAAATTTCGCCCCCGAAATTCCCTAATCATAACACACAAAGGGTCCCGCATGCCTATCAGCCATAAAACAACAATTAAACATGCAAAAGAAGTCTATTCTTGCATGCGGAATAACTAAATTGCAAAGTAAATCTTACCAGGCAAAGAGTTCTGGATACGTCTTCCTAATGGTCTCCTCTGTCTACCAAGTACAGTCATTCTTGTTCTCGCCCCAATGAACCTTGACTTGCTTCACCGCCTTCCTTCGAAATTGCTTCGTATCATGCTCGACAATATGAATCGGCTTGCGGTTCCCAACCACTTCGGGTTTCACTTCGAGGTCCTCTAACTGATCAGGTGAAATAGTCATATCTGGGTCGTGCACGAACTTCCTTAGCTGAGAAACATGAAATACGCTGTGAACTCCCGCCATCTTCTCGGGTAAGTCAACTCCATACGCCAAATTCCCAACTTGTTCGAGAACTGGGAATGGGCCAGCAAATCTTGGTGCCAACTTGCCTCTCCTGCCAAATCGTATCACGCTCTTCAACGGGGAAATCTTGACAAACACCAAGTCACCAATGGAGAATTTTAAGTCTCTTCTCCTCTTAACAGCATAACTCTTCTGCCTATCCTGGGCAGCCTTCATCCGTTGTTGAATGATCTTAATCTTATCTAAAGTTTCCCTTACCACATCTGGTCCAAGCACAAACTTCTCACTGGTCTCTATCCAACATGATGGTGAATTGTACGGTCTTCCGTACAAAGCTTCATATGGAGCCATACTGATACTGGATTGATAGCTATTATTATATGTAAACTCTACTAGATGCAAATGGCCATCCCATGATCCACCAAAATCCAATATACAAGCTCTCAAGAGATGTTCCGACATACGATTCACCCTATCTGTCTGACCGTCGGTTTGAGGATGATACGCGGTACTGAGATATAATTCCGACCCTAGAGCCTCTTGTAAGCTCTTCCAAAACCCACTAGTAAACAAAGGGTCTCGGTCACTCACAATGCTTTTAGGTATTCCATGAAATCTCACTACCCACTTCATATACAGTTCTGCTAACTTAGCTGCCGTTCTGGTCGATTTGACTGGTATAAATCTTGCACTTTTGGTCAATCGATCCACAATTACCCAAATGCTATCATGTACCGATTTAGTCCTTGGTAAACCATCAATGAAATCCATCGAGACTTGCTCCCATTTCCATTCAGGAATTTCTAATGGTTGCAACAAACCACTAGGCTCCTTTTGCTCGGCTTTAACTAGCTTGCAATTCGTGCACTTGGATATAAACTTCCCAATGTCTCTTTTCATCCCTTCCCAGTAGTAAGTCTGCTTCATATCTCGATACATCTTATCACCACCGGGATGTATAGTCAGTTTTGAGTGATGACATTCCCTATGCACTTCATCACTCAAACCATTCACGTTGGGTACAACTAGTCTTCCATTTTTTCGAAGCCATCTTTCTCGATCAAGCCTATACAAATCCATCTCCTCACCGTCGATATTCATTTCTAACTTGGAGATGATTTCCAACAGATTAGGACCGTCCCTTTGATTGGAACCAATCCGCTCAATCAAAGTGGGTCTGATCGTCAAACTAGCTAACATCTCTGGATCCAATTCGCACTTTGGTCTGAAATCATACCCTGCGATATACTCTAGGTGCTTCCATTCAAGAAACATAGCCCCTAAACTGACATGTCTCCTACTCAAGGCATCGGCTATCGCATTGCCTTTCCCAGGTGTATATGCGATATCAAAATCATACGAAGCCAAGAACTCTAACCATCTTTGCTGACGGAGATTCAGATCCTTCTGAGAGAAGAGATACTTTAACGATTTATGATTGGTAAACAACTCAAATCTTTCTCAGAGAAAATGTCTCCATATCTTCAATGCGAACACGATCGCTGCCAGTTCCAAATCATGGGTAGGATACCTTTTCTCATGCGGCTTTAGTTGCCGACTAGCATAAGCTACAACCCTACCTCCTTGCATCAATATAGCCCCTAGTCTGATACCACAAGCATCTGTGTATACCGTCATCTCTTCATTCCCTTTAGGAATGACTAACACTGGCGTACACATCAACTTTTCTTTTAGACTCTTGAAGGCATTCTCACACACTCCGTCCCAGACGAAGGCTTGATTCTTCTTAGTCAACTGAGTCAATGGTGCTGCTATCTTGGAAAAGTTCTGGATAAATTTATGATAATATCCAGCTAACCCCAAGAAGCTTCTCACGTCTGCTGCTTTCTTGGGCGTAGACCAATCCTGCACCGTAGCCACCTTCGCAGGGTCCACGGCAATACCATTCTCTGAAACAACATGGCCCAAGAATCTCACTTCCCTCCTCCAGAAGTGACATTTAGAAAATTTCGCTTTCAATTGGTGTTTTCTCAACACCTCCATCACTATCCTCAAATGTCCCTTGTGTTCTTCCTCTGTCCTTGAGTAAACAAGGATGTTGTCTACGAACACAAGAACAAACTTATTCAACTGATCTCTGAATACCCGATTCATAAGATCCACGAAGTATGCTGGTGCATTGGTCAACCCAAATGGCATGACCAACCACTCATAGAATCCAGACGGCGTCCTAAATGCTGTTTTCGGAACACTCTCAGCCGCTACTAGGAGCTGATGAAATCCTGTCGCGAGGTCCAACTGGGAGAACACTCTTGCTCCTTCCAGTTGATCAAACAAATCATCTATTCGCGGTAGAGGATACTTATTCTTCCTCGTCACCTTATTCAACTCGTGATAGTCCACATGCAACCGAAGGGAACCATCTGCCCTAGTGGCAAACACAACTGGTGCTCCCCACTCGGAGACACTTCTTCTAATAAACCCCTTCTTCAAAAGATCGCTTACTTGCACCCCGAGCTCTCGCTGCTCCCTTGGTGCCATACGACGAAGTGGCATCACTATAGGTCTGGCATCTTTCACTAAATCAATACGGAACTCAATCTCTCGGTGTGGTAGAAGTCCGGTCACTTCCTCGAAGACGTCCGGATACTGGCCAACCATGGGCACATCTGACAACTCATCATGCGGGATGTCGAGGGAATTTATAAATCTAGCCATTACCCCATCACTAGGTCGACTACCAAACACTACCCTTCGCCCATCATCCGCTCTAACTATCACCAAAAAGCCCTCACAGTCTACCACCACCTCGTATCTTTGGAGCCAGTCGACCCCCAATATAATGCCATACCCAGTAAAGCCCAAAACAAAGCAATCACAAACAAACATACATCCATGACTCGATAAGACCAAATTTCAGCAAATCATACTAAGGTTAGTCGAACCACCAATCGAG
The DNA here is from genome assembly GCA_030737875.1 of Allium sativum. Taxonomy (NCBI): domain Eukaryota; kingdom Viridiplantae; phylum Streptophyta; class Magnoliopsida; order Asparagales; family Amaryllidaceae; genus Allium; species Allium sativum. Next base: position 525,813,218 of record CM060912.1, on the reverse strand, counting down.
TTCGTCACAACCAACGGTCTATCGACTATCTCGGGTTCCAGTCCCAACCTATCTACCAGGTCACTAGATATGATGGAACCGGAAGCCCCATTATCAAACAAAATTCGTATAGGTACATCAAGAATAGAAAGCATACCTTGAATGACGACATTCTTTCCTTTCTACGCAGAAGTTGGGGCATTCGACGAAAAAGGAATAGCACTGATAGAATATTCTTTCACAATCTGCTTCTCCTTAAGAGGTTGTGGACATTTATCCTTATGATGCCCCCACTTGGCCACAGTTGTAGCACTTCCTATCCACTGGCTTGGCCCGACATTATTTGACATAATGGCCCTTCTTACCACAGCTGAAGCACTCAACATCTTTCTTGCTCTTTTTCTGGCCATCCTTAGTTTGATTCTGCTTTCTTTTGTTCTGAGTGTTATTCTTGCCTCGACCTCCTGCTTGCGGCTTCAGCCCTTCTGCAGATGCAACCTCATTCTTTGACTTAGGGTAAAGACTCTCTGATCTCAAAGCTTTCCCCATAATCGATTCAAAAGTCTCATCGATGTGGTTGATAGGCCTTTCCCCCAACTATCCATCCAAACCAGTAATGAACTTCTCATTCTTCTTCTCAGGAGTATCGATAAGGGATAATCCATACTTCGACAAAGTGTCGAACTCAGCAATATAGTCCGAGACTGCCCTACCATTCTGCTTAAGCTCTAAGAACTTCCTAAACAATTCCGACTTCTGAGCAGCTGGGATAAACTTGTCGCTAAAGCGAGCCTTAAACTGATCCCAAGTAACCTGATCCTCTGGAGTGGCTGTCTTAATTGCATTCCACCAATTCATCGCTTGCCCTTGCAGCTGACGAGACGCTAGCCTTCTCTTCATCGCATCCTCGATACCCAAGTCGTCGAAGATACGATCACAGCTATCCAACCAATCCTGAACATCCGTGGCCGACTCTGTTCCGTGGAACGGCTTCCCACCAAGGTTAGTGTAATCGTTGCACAGCTTGGCGAAATCGGCCCTAGGCGCCTGCACTACTGGACCACCACCATTACTGGCATTGGGAACTGCTCCCTGAACATCCATAAGCATCTCTCTCATGAAATCAATTAACAACGTCCTCATGTCAGGAGCATTCCCATTATTGGCCCCTCTATAGCGCCCCACGTGTCTCGACTCATCATTTAATCTGTAAAGAGAAAACGATTAACTATCTCCATAGTGGTGCTAGTGCAGTACGACTTCATCCTTATAATACTAATAGTATATATATGTGTATATATATATGTATGTCTTTTGAAAACCAAAGTAATCACAAATATGCACTCTCAAATACGTACTATCTCTCCCTAGTGTCTTTTCCTAGGTTAACTACGTAGCCTAGAGCTCCGATACCAAATGTGACGGCCGGCCCCGCACCAATCGACATTTACTCCAAAAATTTGCGTTGTACACATGTCCAGTTAGCACGGAACGGTCGTTAGAAGAGAAGGAAGAAGACGAGGAATCAACAAAGAACCTGTAGAATGTCTCACAACGCATGGAACAAAATATAATAACAACATACTTGACATAAAACAAGTGAGACAGTGTATAAGCTGAGACAAACTATCATAGCAGCGGAAAATCCAAATACAACATATGTTCCACAACATCATTATTACAACTTTTAAAATTGTCTCTAAAGCAAGATAAGGAAGGTACACTACTAATGCCCAAGTAGTGACCACCAACGACACATGGAGAATATCTATATATATCATACGTGGAAGCCTCCTGCTCGTCTCCAGATCAGCTACTCATGCATCACCAGCTAACCTTTCTCTAGTCTCCTCGTTTAGGAGCATCCAGAGAAATAAGAAGAGACATAAAACTCTGGGTCATACAAAAGTCTGGTATGAGCGATAAGCAGCTAAATAGAACAATAACATGTATACTAAACCATACCTGATCCTAGACCTGCAACCAAAGAGCTAGTACTACATATTGTACAACACTCTAGGGTTCCACTAACATATGGTATACAAGCATACGGGGGCGGGGGTGTTCATGTCACAATGATGGCAAACAATCAAGCATAGCAACCATCCTCACATCTCTCACTTAGTGCGTAAAGCATACGATATTCACCACTTCGACCACCCAATACTTTGCTAAGATCACTCTGCCCCATGAAGTTCCAACGGCTTCACTGCACTGATCCATAGCCACTAATCCTTCGCTATGTCCACTTTGCCCCATGGAGTCGTACACACCCCACTGCACTGGCTCATAGCCTTACTAATCCTTTACTATGTCCACTCTGCCCCATGGATTCACAACAGCTCCACTGCACTGGTTCATAGTCTTGCTATGATCACTTTGCCCCTCGAGTCATGATGACTCTACTACACTGATACGTAGCCCATCATTCCTTTTCAGTGGTAAATCGAAGTTATGAACGTCGACAACTCCTTAGCACACGTCTTGCAGCAACGCCCAATCATAAAGTGAACTCATTGGTTCCCAACTGGATCCTGAGCTCTAACTTCCATTAGGACTACCTTTGCATCTCGGGTTATTGGTCTTCATCAGATCGGTTCGGATTGTCGCCTTCATATCATAGCGGTTCGGATCGGCCTTCAGTATCCCCCACTAGATTGATTCGTGCCAAGCTTCTCCGAATAGGATCGTGGTCTTCATCTGGTGGCTGTTCGGATCGGCCTCCTCCAAAGCACACCTGGTCGGATCGCAACCTCCAAGTCCAATCGTAGTACATCGGTTCGGGTCGGGGTACTATGGCAGATCGGGTCGGAGTACTTCTGGTGGATCGAGTCGGTCGTGATCTCCTCCAGGTTTTAAGTCAACTCGTAGCATGCAGGCTCGGTTCGGATGCAAGGGGGCGGATCGTGGATGGGCCACACGAACGGTTCGATTCGGACCTCCCCATCCGATCCGGTCCCTGTCCATTTCCAGCATTTTGTCCAGCGAGTTGTTTACGCCATTCGATGGCGTTTTTGACCACTCTAGCTATTCTAATCAATCACAAAGTATACCACAAAGTCATAGCAACAAATAGAAGTGACCTCAAACACAAAAACATCAATATGATAGGTTAAAATGGATCAAATATAGCCAAAACCCCATATTTTCCCTTAAGCATGTTCAAGCATAATTAATGATAGGATTAGCAAAACTTAACCAAATCAACCCAAGTTTCTAACAGAGGTCTAAAACATCATTTAAGAATTTATAAATATTTTTCCAAATTTTATTTACGTTAAAAAACGCTAATTAACACTAATCAACATTAATTAGCCATAATTAGTGTAAAAGCAAGCTAATCACTCACCTTAGCCACAAATAAACCTTAGATCTAAAATAAATCTCTGATATGGCGCAAATACTAATGCTAAACAGCAGCTCTAATCTTGATTTTGTGAAGATCTCCCTTGATTTGATGTTGCTAAGCTTAATCCTTGATTAGAAAGTGATTTGGAGGTGATTTAGAGGTTGGAGGCCATTTTTAGGGTTTCTAAGAGGTAAGTGGAGGCTAGAAAACTGAAATGGAATGAAACCTAACTCTTTTCAGCCTCCCCATAACCCTAATCCCGAAATGGGTTATGGGCCCATTCACAAATCACCCTATTGGCCCGGTTAAGCAGTTTTTCACCTTCCAAACCTTATTTCAGTCATTTCTCCCAAACGGTAAGTCCGTTTTCCACATGTGGCCACTATACGGAAAGGTAAACCACCATCCGAAGCCAATGGAAGTGGTTTTAGGTCAAAATTCCTTTCCAATCAAAAGTTATGGCCGAAACAAGATCAACTAGAGGCAAAACGGTCATTTAAAAATCGGCAAAAATTATTAACATGGAAAATGACCTCAATGGCCCCCATAGGTACGTGGGTCATAGCCAAGCTGTGAAGTTGCTCATTCAATCCTTTGGCAAAACGGAGAGCCTTCTTATGACGGGTATTCACTAAGTCTAGCCCAAATCGAGCCAGCTGATTGAATTGATTGACGTACTCCTTGACCGTCATACTTCCTTGCTTAAGAGATAAGAATTTTTCCAGCTGTAAACTTCGTTCAGCTTGCGAGAGGAATTTCATCTCAAACCTTACTCCGAAATCCATCCATGTTTCAACTGGCCTCTCGGCGTTAGTGACTTCCCACCAATAGGAAGCTTCGTCTTTGAGCAACCATACCGCCAACTGTACCTTCTGCCTATCGTCCACCTCGAAGATAACGAACAGATCCTCAGTTTCTTTGAGCCAGTTCCTCGCTTCTACAAATGATTCAGTTCCCTTGAAATCCTTTCCACCCATGGCCCTAAAATCTTTACAGATCATTGAGAAAGCAATTGCACAAGGAGGGGGAGGAGGAGGGGGAATCGCTGCTGCTGGAGGAGGTATATCTGCTGGGCCTGCATCTTTGGCCCTAGCCTCTAAGTACCTCCTGAACCATCCAGGTATTGGCACGCCCTCTGGAAAGTTAAGATTCCCAGACATGCTGAAATGAAAAGGAAGAAATTCAAAACGGGGAAACAATGGATAGTGCTAATGGCTTTTGGGGAATAGCCTCTCAATAAAACAAGACTTTTCTTGAAAAATGCTTCTTTGTAAACGGGTTTGAAAATAATATTAGAAGGTTTTCTAAAAACGTTTGCCCAATCTGGTAACCTTCTGCTCTGATACCAAATGTAACACCCCGCCTCCGCTAGGGTCACTCACAAAGGGAATGCACTAGTTTTGGAGGAGCGTTATCGAGGTAAACAAACACAGAAATATTACAAGACAGAACATAAATAAAACAGCTGATTAATCAAAAGATAAATTTCATTACTTTCAAAATAGTCAAAGCCTTCTTACAGCCAAAGTACCAAATAGCCAAAGTCATTATTTTCCATTACAACAAATTCTGTCTTGCATAAATAAAGAAGCATAGACTTAAAACATCAAAAGTAGCTTAATTCCCCAAAGGTAGCAGAAATGCAGCCATAGCATAGCTCAAGATCAAACCATACATGAGCTAAACCGAAAGCAAGCGAAATCCAAGCTAAGTGCTAGAGTTTCCTCCCTGAGAACCTGGGGGGAGGGGGGAACGGAAGAAAAAGAGGCGAAAGAAAATGGGTCAGTCGTAAAGACTGGAAAGTCCTAGTGACTTTCAACATAAAAAAATGTAAAGGTAACGTGACATGTATAAACTGAAAGTAAACATAAGGGTGCTGTCAAGATTGGCAAGATAGACTAAGATAGCATGATAATTCAAGTGTAATCAAGTATAGCATCACATATCCAAGGTTCGCTTTACCAACTGTACTAGAATCCCAAACCCATGTCTTATACTAATCATGAAATAATACCTTGGCCCAATATCATGAAATGACCTATTTCTAGGTCCAACGAAACGATCCACTAGTTGATCAGCTCCCTACAAGTTCTAGCTCATCATGTGTCTGTGTCATACGACCCTATCACGAATGTAGTCACCTGTGCTAGGTCCACCATAGGGTGTATCAAGCCCTAGGGTGCCAACCACTGACACGAATCAAGCATGCACAGATAAACCTACTGATGCCCAATGCCTGCTTTTTCAACTCCGGACCACGTGCACGACCATAGCCCGCCTGAACCTACACTGGCGCACCAACACAGCCGTCGTTCTGGTCGCTTACAATCAGCCCAGTAATCATGCCCCACCCTGCCTAGTTCCAGGGTACCATGATACATCTAGTGGGTTACTGCTGAAATGGACTGCGTAACTAGGGTTTTCGTCCAATAGGTTAAGTGTTGTCATTTAAATTCGTGACTTAATCCTTATCAGTCTAGCATGTCAAGTTGGTTAAGTGTTGTCATTCAAGTTCGTGACTTAACCCACCTACGAATAATGTATCAAGTTGGTTAAGTGTTGTCTTTCATGTTCATGACTTAACCCTATCATGTGGCATTAATTCATTAATGCACCCCAACCTCTCACATCAGACCTGTTGTTGTGGTCACTGGATATGCCGGGCGGTTCCGGGTAGAATTACACCACAACTCAGTCTGACCTCGGGTTTTCAAGTGCGATATGACCAACTACCCACATTGGATCCTATTGTTTGCAGTAACTAGATTTGCTGGGCGGTTCCATGCAGAATTACACTACAAACTCAACCCAACCTCGAGTTGGCCATTTTCAAGTTCATTCTAGTGTCATGTCCATGTCCAAGATTCATGTCAAGTTCGTGTCAAGTTACATGGCGAGTTTCCTATAATTACCAATTTTTCCCAACGTTACCCCGTCTAAATATTAGGCTAACAATCTTAGCATAATTTTCCGTCCGCATGATTTTTGACATATAATATTAGGCTAAAAACTTAGCCTAATTTAACGTACACAAAATGTGCATAAAGAAATTCATTAACATAAACATGACATAGGTGTAAACTTTGCATTCTCGGCATAGTCAATATGAACACCATAGATGTGTACTTGCAAAATAATCAACATGGATATCATAGGTGTGATCTTGCAACGTAGACTAAATCAACATACATATATGTGAATTTGCAACATAGACTAAATCAACTTACATATATGTGAACTTGCAAATCAATTACGAGCATATGAATAAGTGTGACCTTGAAATATGACATAGGTTTAACATATACAAATAAACATGTAGATCTAACATGTGGTCACATATGTGATATGATTTTACAACCTAAAACTTGCATGACATGGTAAACTACACAACTTGTCATAACAGGTTATACTCTAATATACATATGAATGGACTTATTCATTAATTCCCAATTCAACATGATAATAGAATATCATTCAATTTCACATATAATAAACATTGTTCTATTATCAATTTATTTCCAAGGCATAACATAACTGAATAAATTGAGTAAAACATCGCAAACATATAGATCAGATAACATTATGAACATGAAAAGGTTTGAATAATAATCTAGGTTCAAGAACATGGATAGATCTAACTTAAATAGAAAAATCCCCAAAATCAAGATCCAAGGGCAAATAAAGAAAATAGGTCTGAATAGAAAATCAAGCTTAGAACCAATTTCATAGTCATAATCCAAGGCAATAACCTCATGGTCATGAATCATAGGTGATTAGCCACAATTGTCCTTGTCATAGTTATAGGCAATAGTCTTATGTTCATAGTCATAGGCATAGGCGTAGTCTTATGTTCACAGTCATAGGCATAGGCGTATGTTCACAGTCATAGGCATAGTTTTATGTTCACAGTCATAGGCATAGGCGTAGTCTTATGCCATTAACAATAGTTTCAACGTCATAGGCAATATTTCCAATAGTCAAGATCCAAGAAGAAAACAAGAATAGATATGAATCATACATAAATCAATTCCAATTTATAACATGCCTATATTAAGTTTATAGTTTTTATCTAAAAGTAACTGGAACTTACAAATCGTGGTCTAAGAAATTTAGATGCAGAATTCAAGTCTAGAAATTTTTCGTTGAATTGTTGAATCTTGCTTTGATTGTAGAAGCAAATCCCCAATATGAAATTCCTAGCCGTAGTCTTCAAGAAATAATTTTCGCATTTTAATTTAATTTAATTTAGAGGAAGAAGAAGAAGCCATGATCATCAAGAGGTTGTGCAGCATAAGATTAGAGAAGAATGGTGTAAAGAGAATGAGGCTAGAGGGCTGTTTATATAGGGTTAGGTAGACGAATCTAGACATAAAACGAGGTCAGATACATCAGAATGTATCAGGTTCAGAAAATGGGTTCGGGAGGCAGGTCGACCTGGTCCCTGGGAGGTCGACACTATGGTCGACCCCCAGGTCGACCTGGTCCCTGGGTGGGAAATTTCCCGCCTAGCCTATTTTGGGTTTTGAATTCGAATTTGAATTCGAATTTTCGAGCTGTTTTCGATTTTGAAAATTTCTGAAACTTCAGAGGTTCACATCTCCCTCATACAGACTCTGATTTTCGAAAACTCAGATTCGTTTTCAAGCAGAATTTCGAGACGAACATAATGGCATAGCCCGTTTCCCTTGATTCTTATTTAAAAATTTAATTCTGCCTTGATTTATGGTTTTAGCACGTTATTAAAATTCGGTTTGTTACAGTATTTTAAGATCGTAATTAAACATCGAACTAACACCAAGGATTTATAGTCTCAACAACGGTGCTGCGACTACACAACTAACGAACGAGTTCAAAAAATAATTCAGCTAGAAATCTGTAATATAATTTAAAACGGATTTTCTCCTTTCCTAGCTAACGACAAGCAGACGATTCACGAAATAAAATACCCACAAAATCCGGATGAAGGATTTTCCTTTGCCTTTTCGAAGAAATTTTTTAAAACTTTTCCAAAAATGAAATTTATTTATAAACTAACGGCTTCATATTTATAAACTAAGTTTATTATTACTATTTTTTATATTTCAAACTAGGAAACCTTTTCATGTTCAAAAATGTTAGAGCTTTAGAATCTTAAGGGTTAATTTTGGTAATTTCAATAAATTATCCAATATATATAGGAAAATGGATACTAAAAATCACAATTAATAGATATCTATTGTTTTTATGTTTAGTGGCATATTCCTTGTCCATCCTAATTCCATCTTTCCTACCAATCAAACTATATTTATTAACATTACACAATAGCCCTAAAATTTTGAAACACGAATAGATTAAATTTTAAAACTATATCTTTACAAACCACTTTCCAAAACCGTATTTCAAAACCACTGAAATCCATTTTTATTTTTCAAATAGTTTTAAAAATATAATTTTCCTTGAATACAAGGCCAAGAACTCAACTGAATATTTCAACAAAGGTGGATTCGGAAATTTAACGAAGTAACAAATGGATAAACCTCGTAATTATATTTTCGAAATGGATATGACATATTAACGTGGGATTTTTTCCCCGTTTTGGATCGAGTAATGGTCTTAACTGGAACTACCAACAAAAAAACAAGGGATTTATATCTCGGTTGTAGCTAGCTTTTTATATTAATATATATATATATATATATATATTATTCCAGTTTCCAAAACTCGAATTAATGGAATCCACCATATGTCGTCCTCATGCTCTTCACGACAAGATCGCCAACGTACTGTGGGATAAGGCAGAATTGGCTATAAATCCGAACTCAACGTATTCCAACTCTTAGCTGTTCAAAGCCCATTTTATATAATTAGGCCAACGAATAATTTCATCGTCAAAATAAATTAAAATCGAGTAAGAAAGTCGAAGAAAAGAAGAAATGAAAATCAAATTACGTTCACTCATGATTCCTAATTTAACTAATTCCTCTGATCATTTAACCTAGGCTATGATACCAAATGTAACACCCCACATTTTTCTGCACCCAAATTTTGACAAAAAAAATCAAAACTTGAACACGTCCAAGCATAGAGCGTATATCTGGTACCTGCAATAAATGAGCATGAGCATAATCAGAGTACGATAAAATAACTCACAGCGGAAAAAACTAGTGTAAATTAGTATTAACTCAAGCAACTACCTTTTTCAAAGTAGGTCACTTCGCCAATACCGAGTATGAAAGAGAACGAAAACCGAAATCCAAACTTAAACATCTCTAAGAACCTAACCTTCTCTATTAAACCTGGAGCTTGTAATGAGGAGGGGGTCAGAACAACAAGTTCTGGTCACTAAGAAATGTACAACACGGTCTATAACACGGATATATTCCATTTGGTTCAACCCAAGCTGTATGCCTAACGAGGTTAGCGATTCTAGCCCAACCTAGTAAATGTTTACGCACGACTGTACTATTTAGCCCAAAGTAGTATTTCCAAATTATATTACCTAGATAGGACATTTACATACATTTTTGTGTAGCATTTATACTAGATTTAACTGGTTAATTATATCGAGAGTGGGCCCCTAATTACGGGGTTTCTATCTATTTCCTCAATCACTATTTTTTATTATTTAATGCCCCACTATCAATGACAGATAAGGTGGATTCTCCTTGATCACTTGAGACCCAAGGCAGACCTATTGGTCACTTATTAACCCTCGATAATATATTAAATTTTAACGTAAAACTAAAGGAGCTACGGGACCTACTAGTTAAGTCTTCCATCATTGACGCCTATACCCTTGCCCCGCATAAGGTGAGAGTGGGTATTTTTTCGTTCGTTATACCTTCTAGCTGACCTTATTAGATAAACTCCTTAGTCACTTACTACTTCCCTTAGGATAGATAAGGAATGTTATATTCTCTTTTCTCCAGGATATTTATTTAATTTCTTCCCTAATTTGGACTTAGTATTTAAACAACAATCAATATCCATTAATCCCCTTTTTGACACCCATTTCTTTTTATTTCCTTTTTATTTTCCTTTATGACTTTAACGGTCATATTTTCCTATGGCAACTATTTATCAGTCCCAAGTTATCTATTTGTTGTACCCCAACGGACAATTGCTATTCTTATTTATTGATTGATATATATATATATATAAATACATGTATATATATTTTTACATACCAAGCCTCTCACATTAAGTTGACTACATGTGGATGTTGGATATGCCGGTTAGTTCCGGGAAGACTTTTACCACAAGCAAACTTAACCTTGGGCCATAGTACAATTATATTTATGCATTAGACCCCTCACATTAAATTGACTACCTGTGGTCGCTGGATTTGCCGGTCGGTTCCGGGCATGCTACCACAAGTTGAGTTTAACCTCGTGTCTAAATGCGATTATAATTTAAATTTCCTACTTGGGGTTCACAACAATGATCCTAATTGATTTTAGGATATATAACCATTTTCCTATTCACAATTTATTTCCCAAAACAATATTGGTTACAATGGTTATTCCTTTATTTGCTGTCTCATTTATGGCAATTAATTATATTTATTGCTACAAATGGTCACCACAAATATATTAACTAAAAATGGATTATATTTGCACATAATTCCATAATTAAACTTTATCCAAGCATTTAAATATTCCATATAATTTACTTTTCACCATTTTACGCTGATTTGGACAGATAATATGTATATATATTCATTTTTTATGTTTTCATGTGGTCATCGTAGTTATTAATATTTATTTATTATTTATTATTTCGCAATACTTATTTTTAAATCAATGATTTGGTCTAATCAATTAACCAAGCATTCTCTTTTTATATTCAATCTTGCCAAAAAGGTTTCAAGTCTCGCAAGGACCGTTAGCCAAAATTATTGTTAATCATGCCAATTTTGTGGAATTGACAAATTTCCAAATCACAAGAAATATATATAATATATTTTATTTTGGAACAGCTGATGCAAATTACATACAAAAACATGTATTTATTTTTACATGTACCTTTGCACCACTTTTCCCTTTTTAATTCTTTTTGTCATACTTCTTGTGATTCTAAAATATTACTTAAAAATGAGGAAAACGACATAATTTACAATGCTTAAGCCAAACACCCAACAATATTGAATGTAAACAAGGAATATTTCTTTTATTCTTAAAATCACATAATACACAATTTTCACCTTTTTACCCAAATTCACATATTTCATATTTCAGCACTGAACTAAAGATCGAGAACATAACTACAACAAATTTATGATTAATGGGACTGATTTCCAGATCCACGGTGCTATGTAACATGTACAACATATTCAGTATTTCATGACATAACTGTAGGAACATGTGGAAAAAATATATAAAAATCCTACAATTCATGTTATACATAACCACAACTTGTCATTTACCAATTTTAAACATATTCATAATTAGATCTGATGGTTATCACAATTTACGATTATTCAAATAAACAGATCTAATAGGCATAAAACATAGATTGGATTCAAACAAAATGGATAAGTCATTATAATTGTATTAGTAAATCTCCCATTCACCTTATAGCCTCCAAATTCAATCGTTTTTAACCCTTTAGTCTTACAAATCCCCAAATTCGTATAAATCTACAGTTTATCTGGAAAGGGGAAAATTTAGATTTGTAGAAATGTAAGAAAAAGAAAAAAAAGCGAAGAATTTATCATCGAGCATCAATTTGCATTCCTTTCCATTAGATATGCTTGCCTTCTCAATTCCATATGAATTGGATTTGATTTGATATGTTTGAATATATTTTTATTCTAGAGTTTGGGTTTGGAGAGAGAGACAGAAAATGGCAGAGCTCCGCTGCTTGTGCAGATTGAAGTGGAAAAAGAATGAGGCTCTACCCCATCATTTATAGGGGTGAAAATGGCTTAGAACCTTTGGATTCATTTTAAATAACATTTGTCCATTCGTTTTATAAAATATAACAAGAATACCCCTCAAAACCTAGTCGTCATTAGGCACTACATGCCCGAAGTGGTCGACACCCTGCTTGGAGAGGTCGACCGCCCTTTGGCTGGTTTATCCAATGAGGGCTGGTCAAAGAGGGAAAATATATATTAATTATTCCGTTTATTTACTTTCGTCCTTTTTTCGTATTTTGTCAGTAACTTTTTCATACGAACTCTATTCACGAAACTCCAAACATGAAAGTTGACCAGAATTCTAAGGCTAACGCAACAGTTAAAGTTTCGTGGTCAAATTCCATCATTTGCGGGAATTCCTATTTTTGAGCTTCTAATTAAATAACTATTTATTGTCAAAATTCCGGGTTGTTACATCGAGAGACTCTACAAGGAGCTCTTTGTTAGACAATGGATCATAACAAGCAGTTTGATGAGAGGGGACTTCGAGCTCAATCGGAATGACTGCTTCATAGCCATAAGCTAGCGCGAATAGAGTATGGACAGTCTCTGACTTGTAGGTCGTTTGATATGTCTAAAGGGATAATGGTAGCTCAATGACCCACTTGCCTTTAGCTTTTTCCAAACGCCTCTTCAGGATGAACTTAATGATTTTGTTTACAACTTCAACTTGTCCATTTGACTATGGATGGGCAGCTGCCCTTTATCGCTGGCAAAAGTTCTTGAATTTTTTGCCATCGAATTGGGTCCCGTTATCGGTTATGATGATCTCGGGAAGTCTAAATCGATGTATAATGTTTCAAACAACGGAGGTAATCACCCGCTTCGTCGAGATTATGGTCAGTGGTTTAGTTGCGGCCTATTTAATAAAATAGTCCACTTCCATTATTGCATACTTGCTCTGCCTTTGGAGTTCGGGAGACTACCGATGATGTGTATTCTAACCACTGCAAAGGGCCATGGGCTAACCATTTGGGTAGGCTGAGTAGGCGGGTGAGACGACCCGATTTCCCGTTCTCACGGAAACAAGGTTATCTTTGGAATATAACACAGAAACATATAATAGCAGAACAGAATTAAATAAATACACCAGAATATGAACAATAGAATATACTGGATAAAAATAATCATCAGAGTTACACAGTATACAGGATCTTACTTAGTACAAATACAGTTCAGCTATACATAAATGTCTACAGCGGAAATAAACAAAATATGTACAATAGGAGCTGAACAGCATAAAAAGAAATAAATGATAGAATCCATCTTCAGCTCCAGCTATCCAGAAAGAAGAACCAGCTAAACCTGAATACAAGGCTGCCCGTGTAGAAAAAGGGGCACCCGAGTTTGAGAGTGAAACAAACTACGAGTCAGTCATGGGACTGGTATGAGAAATCCACTCAACACATATATAATTGGCTAATCACAGGACCACGCCACTTTCGTGGAACGGGTTTACTCCATTGGATTGCCAGTGCTTTAAAACAAATCTTTCTTTTAAACATCGCTATGCTTTTTATAAAAATGAAACCGTTATAAGACTCAGTTCCCATCACACAATGCAACACAAACCGGAGGATAGAGTTTTTACCTTATAACGGCCAAAATATGCTTGATACGAACAAAACAAAGGCATTTGATATTATTGTTAGTGTCTATATGTTTTGAAAACAATTTCAAATCATAACTATCAATCATAGACGACATGAGCGTCCCATGCCACTATGTCGCCAAATATATATACAATCGAAACCGCATCGTCACGTATTTGAAAATTGGATTTCCGTCATGAACCAAGGCAAAAGATAGTCCTCACCGACTTCGTGACTCTCTAGCCCGAGCCACAGGGTCAGAGCGCATCGACCCCTGGAGCGACAGGGTCGGTCCACCGATGTGGATTAAAATTCCTGAACAATACGTTTCCCCGCCCTTTGGGGCGTAAACGAGCCAACGAATGACTCCATCGGACCCGGATCGTCCGATCAAACCGAGGCGCCTCGCAACAGCAACAACCACATAGGTGAAAAGTATATAAATGTCAGGGCTGGTAGGTCACTGACACCACCCTAGCTAGAAAGAAACGCATGTCCTCCCTGAGGTCCTTCCTCCCGTTTTAGGCTCATACCGGGGTGTGAGGCTCGCGAATTTACGTTATACACAAAGCTACGCCACACAGGCGGTGCTTTGATCATCACCACAAGACTTTGCTTTTCAACAGAAGCCCTGATCACTGCATCTTAGCATGCCACACAGGCAATTCACACCGTGCAACTGATGGCTATCAATCACACAGAACAAATTCCCATGTCGGACACACAGTCCATTTACAAGTCCGTTCTGGGTCTGAACGAAACCGGAGGCACTAAATACCTCGCAAACCCATCGACCAACACGTACGTCTGGACGATCACCACTCATTATCCATATTTCGGGATGCCTCCCAATCAGGACCTCGGTTACCACCCAAACGAGGTGAAGATCTCCGGTCTTCGACCACCGTCTTCATCTTCGACTTTCAATCATCGATCAATTATTTGAAATGAGAATTAACTCGGCTTTTTCAAATAATTCACGTATATTTAGAATTTCAAATCAATTTATTTCAATGGTTAAATTATTCGACAACACCAATTTCGTTCTTTAATGTAATTTTCACACCAAACACATTCAACCATCAAAAGCCACATAAATCAAGCAAATTCAGTTTATTTCCATTCCATATCGCTTACGATATTTTATAACTATTTATCGCTATTTTTATTTATTTTAAAATAGCCATTTTATTCAAAACGACGCTTTGGGCCATACAGCGGCCGTGGCGCTGTTTTTCTTCAGATTTGATTTACACATATCTGAAAATCTAACCGTTGGATCTTCACCAAATTTATATCATTAGAAAGGTCTTTTCAAAACGAATCCAACGGTTCCAGTTTCGGGAAAATCCGACGGTCGGATCTCCCGGTACAATCGTTTGAAATTTCGATTTCAAAATACGAACTACAGCGTCGTTATTCGATTAAATATAATTATATTTATATATATAAATAAATATACTCGTTTCTGGCGCTGTTTTTCTTCAGATTTGAATTAAACATTCCAGACAATCCAACCGTTGGATTTCTACAAAGTTGGTGCCGTTGGGAAGATATTTCCAAGGCGTACCCGACGGTTGAGGTTTCGGGAAAATCCAATGGTCGGATTTCCCGCACTAGTCGTTTGAAATCACGGTTTCAAAATACGAACTGCACGGCCTCGTTTCGTTTTAATTTTATTTATATTTATATATTTATATAAATATAGTTCATTCAATGTTTTCTATATCGTTTTCACTTCAAATATTTTTCTAACACCTTAAATTTTGGAAATTTTTTGCCATAACCTCCCCTGCACCGGGAGCATCGGGAAATCGCAAATAGCGTTCCCGGTCCTTCTAATCTCAAAAAGAAAAAGAAAAAGCCAAGCGGCTAGCCAACAGGCTCAAAATCATCACCCAAACAAATCAGTAAATGTGTACCTATTTGTCGGGCACAAAATTTTATTCCTCTTCTCTAGCCCCTTTACTATAACCTGTTCAATGAATATTGCATGTACATATATATACAGTTCTTATCATTTATCAATTTCTATTCGACTTCATATTTGATTTCTATTTGGTTTAAAAACTCCATTCATTCTAATGTTACATAAATAGGTGCAAATCATTTCATTAGCTAATTAATGAATATTTCAACTCATATATGTTTATTTTGAACAAGTGGCTATTTTTAACACTTCACATTTCAACGATTACTGCATACAATAAAAATGTGATTTTTATTGTAAAACGATTCATTTCAAAACACTATTTTTCTATATAGTTCATATAGGTGACAAAATAGGATTTTTATCATAAAACAATTTCTTTTTAAAACGAGATTATCTTACACAGTTCATATAATCGATAAAAGGCGATTTTTATTATCAATAAATTTATTTCAAAATATGAATACCATTCAACACATGAATTTCTAAACAATGAATGAATATCAATTCAACACATGAATGTTTTCTATGGTTTCTATATATAGATAAAAATGTGATTTTTATTATCGAACAATTTATTTCAAAATATGAATACCATTCAACACATGAATTTCTAAACAACGAATGAATATCAATTCAACACATGAATGTTTTCTATGGTTTCTATATATAGATAAAAATGTGATTTTTATTATCGAACAATTTATTTCAAAATATGAATACCATTCAACACATGAATTTCTAAACAACGAATGAATATCAATTCAACACATGAATGTTTTCAATAGTTTTTTTTATATATAGATAAAAATGTGATTTTTATTATCGAACAATTTATTTCAAAATATGAATACCATTCAACACATGAATTTCTAAACAACGAATGAATATCAATTCAACACATGAATGTTTTCAATAGTTTTTATATATAGATAAAAATGTGATTTTTATTATCGAACAATTTATTTCAAAATATGAATACCATTCAACACATGAATTTCTAAACAACGAATGAATATCAATTCAACACATGAATGTTTTCTATACAATGAATAAATATAGTTTAAGCATATGAAAATAATTCAAACACACAAATATTATTCAAAATTTCGGCAGCATAACGGCAGGGTAGTTACACCGGCACCGTCCCTAGTACGGCTCCTCGCTCTACCTTAAAACCTCGCGGTTTTTGACAATGGGGTTCATGCATCTAGTTCGCACGCAGGCGGCATGTATATATTTATTTCATTTCCACAAACTAATCCTATGTGGTTTCAACCAAATATTTCACAACCACCAATGGGTATTTTTCAACCACAATCAACCAATATCAATCACAAACAATCCCAAACAACCATTCGCTATCAATCAAATTTTCACAACAATTTCAACCAATAAATATCGTCCATGGTTTGTGGACGAGGGGGCGTGTATATATATATAGATATATATTTATAGATAGCAATTCACTTTCATTTCACACATATATAATATTTTTAAAACAGAAATCTCACCAATAGCTATCCAACTTCACGACACTTCCTTAGAGAAATCTTCGCCTTTCTGTAGCTTTCGCCCGTATTCTCTACATATGTAAAAATCGAATTTTTACTATGTTATTCAATATATAAAAATATAATTTTTACTTCGACTTTCAATATCTAAAAATCTGATTTTTACTTCTTAAAGTTCAAATCCTTTTTCTCTTTAGAGATTAAACCTTTTTCCTATTTAAAGTTTTTACTTTAAAACAAATTCAGTTTTTATTTTTAAAACAAATTCAGTTTTTATTTTTAAAACAAATTCAGTTTTTATTTTTAAAACAAATTCAGTTTTTATTTTTTTAAAAATTTCAGTTTTTAACTTTTAAAAAATTTCAGTTTTTACTTTATAAACAAATCAGTTTTTAACTTTATAAAAATTTCAGTTTTTAACTTTATAAAAATTTCAGTTTTTACTTTATAAATAAATCAGTTTAAAAATCTGTTTTAAAACTTTTTTTTAAAAACTCTAAAATAAACAGTTTTTAAATCCCTAAAAATAAAATAATAAAACAACAAAAACTTACGCGGGGGGGGGGGGGGGGGGGGTTTCTGTAGTTCGTCGGAGTCTTCTCGAGGGCGGCGACGCTAGGGCTTCGAACGAGGGAGGCGCTTCAAGGGGGGGTGGGTGGCGCGACGTCTTCGCGAGGGCTCGAGGGCTTCCAGGGGGGGGGGGGGGGGCGGCGATGCTTCGATCGATGGAGGGGGGGGGACAGGTCTTCGTCGGCGTCGAGACGGGGGGGGGGGGGGGCGTCGCGATTGATTTAGGTTTTTTTTTATTCTGTTTAAATGAATTCGGGGGGGGGGGGCAGAAGGAGATAAAGGAGGGAAGGGGGAATTAAAAAATATATATATATATATATATATTTTATTAATTAATTATTTACTTTTGGCAAAAAGGTTGACTTTTACATACGACCTCGAAACGAGGCCCACCGCCTGTCGCCCATAGCGTTTTACCCCCATTCCGAACACAATGGGATATGTATCGCAAGCTGATTCGATTGTTACAATCAGTTTCCTTTTGAATTTACATTTAAATCACTATATTGAATTTTAAACGTACATTTCAAATTACCGGGGCCACATACTAACTAGAAAAATTCCCGAAAAATATTTTCTAGCTTCATATTGACGATACGGTCCTAACGAAACTGGTTTCGTCAAATTCTGAGACCGTTTGAGAAATGGCCAATTTCCATTCGATTAAAATCAACAGAAACTGGTCAAACGCGTTTTCTTTTGCCACGCTCACATATTGATTCTAAAAATTATGAAATTTGAAACCTAACAATAACTTGACCCTGCGGATCCAACAAAAGTGGTTTCGTCGAAATCCGAGGTCATTTGCAAAATGTCCATTTTTAAGGGCCTGAATTCCATAGCGACTATTCAGAATTTTCAACTGGACATACCTTTTGATTCCCGCTATCAAATTTCGATTGGTCGGATTCGTTAGAAAGATAATACCAATTAGATCCTAATGTTTTTGGTTTCACTAAAATCCGGATTGTTTTGCACCCGGTATATTCAATCGAAGTTTGAAATCGAATTATCGAACTACCGCGCCATTTTCAATTCTATATATAATTATAATTAATTATATTCGTTTTCAAATGTCGATTCAAACTCAGTTTTCATTGCCATTATCCAAAATATTTATTTTAAATATTTAAAATCCATTATTTTAGCCAATTTAAAAATTTTAAATTGGTTCAGATTTTCTGGGTCGTTACAATCTCCCCCACTTAAAACTTTTCGTCCCCGAAAAGGAACAAAGTCGAAAGTGGTTTGATAAATCTATAATCACAAAATACAACAACCAATTTGTTTTTAATATTCAGAGTATAGAATAAATAGTGCACATCCATGGGAAGAAAATAGCAACAGAATAGAGAATTAAATGGTAATGCAAAGTATGGTAAATATACCTTGCACCGGAGTCAATCAGAGATATCCACTCGGCATCTAGGATAAGCTTTCTGAATGCTCTCCTCAGTTTCCCAAGTACAATCTCGCGGATCTCCACTCCATTGCACTTTGACTAAGTGAACCTTCTTGTTCCTCAGCTCTTTGGTTTCTTTGCCGATGATCTTCAGCGGCTCTCTTCTCACAGCTAGTTCTGGAGTAATTTCAATATCTTGCTGAGCTGCTTCTTCCACGATCAAGTCTGGATCATGAACGTGCTTTCGAAGTTGAGATATATGAAATACATCATGAACTCCAGGCAACCAGTCAGGCAGTTTGACCCTATAAGCGAGAGTTCCAATCCGTTCCAGAATAGGAAACGAACCAATAAATTTAGGCGCTAACTTTCCAGTTTTACCGAACCGGATAACTCCTCTCATCGGCGATACTTTCAAATATACATAGTCGCCAACTTCAAAGGATATATCTCTTCTTCTTCTATCGGCATAGCTCTTTTGTCGGCTTTGAGCGGCGAGTAATCGCTTCTTAATAAAATCGACTTTGTCGGCAGCTTCTCGGATCATATCAGGACCCAACAAAAGTCTATTTCCAGGCTCGACCCAACAAGCAGGAGATCGGCACGGTCTACCATACAATGCATCGAATGGCGACATTGTCAGACTCGCCTGGTAGCTGTTGTTATAAGAGAATTCAGCCAAATGCAGATGGTCTTCCCATGATCCACCGAAATCTATAATACAAGCCCGCAATAGATCTTCTAAAATGCGATTCACCCTCTCAGTCTGACCGTCTGTCTGAGGATGATAAGCGGTGCTCATGTTTAACTTCGTTCCCAGTTCGACTTGAAATGACTCCCAGAATTTACTAGTGAATATCATGTCTCTATCACTTACTATGTTGAGCGGCACTCCATGTAGTCTAACTATTTCCCTGAAGTATATCTGCGCCAGACTCTGAGCAGTTCTGTTTGATCTGACAGGTATGAAATGGGCGGTCTTCGTGAAACGATCTACGATCACCCAAATACTGTCATTTCCCTTTCTGGTTCTGGGCAAACCATCAATGAAATCCATAAAAATATGCTCCCACTTCCAACCAGGAACTTCCAGCGGTTGTAATAATCCAGCCAATTTCTGTTGGTCGCTTTTGACTAGCTGGCAAGTAGGGCATCGACTAACATATATCGAGATATCTCTTTTTAACGACTTCCACCAAAATGTGCGTTTGATATCGTTATACATTTTATTCACACCTGGATGGATACTGAGCTTAGATTTGTGGCATTCATCAAGCACCTCTCTTCTGAGTTCAGGAATATCTGGAACGCAAATTCGCCCTTCTAACCTCAGAATCCCTTCGCTGTCTAACTGGAAATCCGAAGCATTGCCTTCACGAATTCGCTGACTTATTCCTTTGATAAATTGGTCGTCTTCTTGGAGAGCCGATATCTTATCAATCAACGAAGTCGCAATGATGAAACTGGCGATCATCTCATTCTTTCGGCTTAACGCATCGGCCACAACGTTGGCTTTCCCTGGGGTATATATAATTTCAAAGTCATATGCTGCAAGAAACTCCAGCCAACGCTGCTGCCTCAAATTTAAGTCCTTCTGAGTAAACAGATACTTTAACGACTGGTGATCTGTAAACAGTTCAAATCTCTCGCCCAGAAGATAGTGTCTCCAGATTTTCAAAGAGAATATGATAGCCAATAACTCAAGATCATGAGTTACGTAGTTCTTCTCGTGCGGCTTCAGTTGACGGCTAGCATAGGCAATCACTTGGCCTCTTTGCATTAACACTGCGCCAAGGCCTTCTCTAGAAGCATCAGTCCAGACTTTTAGATCTTGGTTGCCATCGATGATGGTTAACACTGGAGCTGTGGTCAATCTCAACTTTAGCTCTTCGAAAGCCTCCTCGCTCTCTTGAGTCCATTTGAATTTAGAATGCTTCTTTGTAAGCTTTGTTAAATGACCAGATATCTTCGAAAAGTTTTTAACGAACTTTCGGTAATAGCTAGCCAATCCGAGAAAACTGCGGACTTCAGTGGGGGTGCTGGGCTGTTTCCAATTCTGAATGGCTGTGATTTTGCTTGGATCCACAGAAATTCCTTCTTTCGATACAACGTGGCCTAGAAATTTTACTTCATCTTGCCAGAAGATACATTTGGAAAATTTGGCTTTTAATACATTCCGTCTCAGAATTTCTAGAACCTGTTCCAGATGCTTTTCATGTTCGGCCTTTGATTTAGAGAAGATTAGAATATCATCAATAAAAACCAGAATAAATTTATTCAATACTCCCCTAAATACTCTGTTCATTAGATCGACGAAGTAGGCAGGAGCGTTACATAAGCCGAACGGCATTACTTACCACTCGTAGAATAAGTCGGGGCCTCTGAACGCTGTCATTGGAACACACTCTTCGGCAATTCGAAGTTGATGGAAACCCGTGGCTAGGTCCATTCGTGAAAATACTTGTGCGCCATTTAATCGATCCAACAAATCATCTATTCGCGGCAATGGATATTTGTTCTTTATTGTCTGTTTGTTCAGATCACGATAATCCACGCATAGCCGTAGAGTACCGTCAGATTTTGGGACAAACACCACTGCTGCACCCCAATCAGAGAAACTTGGCCTTATCAGACCTTTCCATACTAGTTGTCGTGTTTGATTGTCTAATTCCTCCTTCTCTTTCAAGGACATTCTTCGAATAGCGTGAACTACCGGCCTTGCATTCGGAATCAAAGCAATCTTGAAATCTATTTCTCTCTGCGGAGGTAAGTGAACAACTTCTTCGAACACATCCGCATAGTTCTTGACAACAGGAATGTCTTTGATGAGGTCAGGAATATTCTCCGTGACTTCAGGAACATTTTCAATTTGGGCTGGAGAAACATCGAGAGCTGACCAGAAATCCTTTCTATTTGATGTTGGGCCTTCACACGGTATGGTTATATAATTTCCCAATTGTGCTTTTGCCTTTACAACTCTGTCGGCGCATTTAACCTCCGCTTCATATTTGGTTAGCCAATCCAATCCCAGAATAAGATCGAATTCATCAAAATTCATGACGACGGAGATAATAGGGAATTTATAGCAAGAAAAAGAGACAGGTACTGCACAAACCCAACTGAGATTGATGGAACCTCCAACTGGGTTTCGGACAGTCATTGGCTCTTTGAGCTTCTTCAAATTCAAATCCAACTTCTTGACTGCACTCTTTGCAATAAAGCTTTGTGACGCGCCTATGTCAAACAGTACTTTAACTGGAATGTTTTTGACATTGAGCATGCCTTCCAAAACATCAGATCTTTCTTGCCTAGCTGAGGGCTCAGAAGTTTCTGCTACTTCATTTACTTGAACCATTTCAGGCTTGTTTAATTGCGGGCAATCCTTTGCAAGATGACCAGCTTCGTGGCACTGTTTGCACTCTCTATTCTCTTGGAACTCCCCTTCAGTTCTGAACCTTTTCTTCTTTTGCTTTCGATTTGCTCTATATCCTTCTTTTCTTTGTTTCTTTAAAGATCTGCAACTTATCGACAAATGTCCTTTCTTATTGCAGTTAGAGCAAGTAGCTGTCGTCACCGGTTCCTTCCCAGACTTAGCCCTTTTTCTCTTAGTACTGGGCTTCTTACTGGCTTCAGGAATATCAGTTTCTGACTCTGCTTCGTCACTAGAACTGACTTCTTCTTCATCTCGCAACATGCCTTTCCTGTCGAGATCTTCGTACTGATAAGCCATGTATATCATTTCTGAAAAAGGAAGCTTCACATGCCCCAATACTTTATTCTGGTATTTCCTTTGAAGCCCGTGAATAAATCTCATATTTTTACTCTTCGGATTTTGAATTAGATGAGGAGCAAAGTGAGCAAGTTCATTGAATTTCTTGTGATATTCGGGAATTGTCATGTCTCCTTATATCAGATAAGAAAATTCATCGCATAGTCGTTCGGTCGCTTCGGGAGGAGTAAATCTTTTCAAGAAAATCGCTTTGAATCTATCCCAGGTGATATCACCTTCTGGATTATCCTTAACAACAGAATCCCACCAGAACAAAGCTTCATCTTTGAGTGCCCAGGAGGCCAGTAATCTTTTCTGGTCATCCCTCAGCTTTAATGCTTCGAAGATTTTCTCAGCCGAACGAATCCAAGCTTGTGTTTTCATAATTGCTTCTTCACCCGAGAAAGGTTTTCCACCCAGATTTCTATATTTCATGAATAGAGCTTCAATATCCGGGTCAGTATTACTTCTTCTGTTTCTGGCACTCATTTTCTAGTTCTTCTGCAAATAGCAGATCAAGTGTCAGGTCAACAGAAAAGATATTTCAAAATATAGAGACAAATACTTGAATGTAAATGTGTCTATCGAGGTGTAATTTTATTCTGCTACTCATACTAGGATATTGCTGATCCTATCTGTATAGAGTTACCCGTCCTAGAACACTACTGGTTCTATTTCTGACGAGTTCATTCAAATGTTATATTCCCGAACTAAGCTTAACCAAAGCTCTGATACCACGTTGAGACGACCCGATTTCCCGTTCTCACGGAAACAAGGTTATCTTTGGAATATAACACAGAAACATATAATAGCAGAACAGAATTAAATAAATACACCAGAATATGAACAATAGAATATACTGGATAAAAATAATCATCAGAGTTACACAGTATACAGGATCTTACTTAGTACAAATACAGTTCAGCTATACATAAATGTCTACAGCGGAAATAAACAAAATATGTACAATAGGAGCTGAACAGCATAAAAAGAAATAAATGATAGAATCCATCTTCAGCTCCAGCTATCCAGAAAGAAGAACCAGCTAAACCTGAATACAAGGCTGCCCGTGTAGAAAAAGGGGCACCCGAGTTTGAGAGTGAAACAAACTACGAGTCAGTCATGGGACTGGTATGAGAAATCCACTCAACACATATATAATTGGCTAATCACAGGACCACGCCACTTTCGTGGAACGGGTTTACTCCATTGGATTGCCAGTGCTTTAAAACAAATCTTTCTTTTAAACATCGATATGCTTTTTATAAAAATGAAACCGTTATAAGACTCAGTTCCCATCACACAATGCAACGCAAATCGGAGGATAGAGTTTTTACCTTATAACGGCCAAAATATGCTTGATACGAACAAAACAAAGGCATTTGATATTATTGTTAGTGTCTATATGTTTTGAAAACAATTTCAAATCATAACTATCAATCATAGACGACATGAGCGTCCCATGCCACTATGTCGCCAAATATATATACAATCGAAACTGCATCGTCACGTATTTGGAAATTGGATTTCCGTCACGAACCAAGGCAAAAGATAGTCCTCACCGACTTCGTGACTCTCTAGCCCGAGCCACAGGGTCAGAGCGCATCGACCCCTGGAGCGACAGGGCCGGTCCACCGATGTGGATTAAAATTCCTGAACAATACGTTTCCCCGCCCTTTGGGGCGTAAACGAGCCAACGAATGACTCCATCGGACCCGGATCGTCCGATCAAACCGAGGCGCCTCGCAACAGCAACAACCACATAGGTGAAAAGTATATAAATGTCAGGGCTGGTAGGTCACTGACACCACCCTAGCTAGAAAGAAACGCTTGTCCTCCCTAAGGTCCTTCCTCCCGTTTTAGGTTCATACCGGGGTGTGAGGCTCGCGAATTTACGTTATACACAAAGCTACGCCACACAGGCGGTGCTTTGATCATCACCACAAGACTTTGCTTTTCAACAGAAGCCCTGATCACTGCATCTTAGCATGCCACACAGGCAATTCACACCGTGCAACTGATGGCTATCAATCACACAGAACAAATTCCCATGTCGGACACACAGTCCATTTACAAGTCCGTTCTGGGTCTGAACGAAACCGGAGGCACTAAATACCTCGCAAACCCATCGACCAACACGTACGTCTGGACGATCACCACTCATTATCCATATTTCGGGATGCCTCCCAATCAGGACCTCGGTTACCACCCAAACGAGGTGAAGATCTCCGGTCTTCGACCACCGTCTTCATCTTCGACTTTCAATCGTCGATCAATTATTTGAAATGAGAATTAACTCGGCTTTTTCAAATAATTCACGTATATTTAGAATTTCAAATCAATTTATTTCAATGGTTAAATTATTCGACAACACCAATTTCGTTCTTTAATGTAATTTTCACA
The DNA here is from genome assembly GCA_030737875.1 of Allium sativum. NCBI lineage: Eukaryota > Viridiplantae > Streptophyta > Magnoliopsida > Asparagales > Amaryllidaceae > Allium > Allium sativum. The sequence continues at coordinate 525,787,811 of CM060912.1, read as the reverse complement.
CCAAACACATTCAACCATCAAAAGCCACATAAATCAAGCAAATTCAGTTTCTTTCCATTCCATATCGCTTACGATATTTTATAACTATTTATCGCTATTTTTATTTATTTTAAAATAGCCATTTTATTCAAAACGACGCTTCGGGCCATACAGCGGCCGTGGCGCTGTTTTTCTTCAGATTTGATTTACACATATCTGAAAATCTAACCGTTGGATCTTCACCAAATTTATATCATTAGAAAGGTCTTTTCAAAACGAATCCAACGGTTCCAGTTTCGGGAAAATCCGACGGTCGGATCTCCCGGTACAATCGTTTGAAATTTCGATTTCAAAATACGAACTACAGCGTCGTTATTCGATTAAATATAATTATATATATATATATATATATATATATATAAATATACTCGTTTCTGGCGCTGTTTTTCTTCAGATTTGAATTAAACATTCCAGACAATCCAACCGTTGGATTTCTACAAAGTTGGTGTCGTTGGGAAGATATTTCCAAGGCGTACCCGACGGTTGAGGTTTCGGGAAAATCCAATGGTCGGATTTCCCGCACTAGTCGTTTGAAATCACGGTTTCAAAATACGAACTGCACGGCCTCGTTTCGTTTTAATTTTATTTATATTTATATATTTATATAAATATAGTTCATTCAATGTTTTCTATATCGTTTTCACTTCAAATATTTTTCTAACACCTTAAATTTTGGAAATTTTTTGCCATAACCTCCCCTGCACCGGGAGCATCGGGAAATCGCAAATAGCGTTCCCGGTCCTTCTAATCTCAAAAAGAAAAAGAAAAAGCCAAGCGGCTAGCCAACAAGCTCAAAATCATCACCCAAATAAATCAGTAAATGTGTACCTATTTGTCGGGCACAAAATTTTATTCCTCTTCTCTAGCCCCTTTGCTATAACCTGTTCAATGAATATTGCATGTACATATATATACAGTTCTTATCATTTATCAATTTCTATTCGACTTCATATTTGATTTCTATTTGGTTTAAAAACTCCATTCATTCTAATGTTACATAAATAGGTGCAAATCATTTCATTAGCTAATTAATGAATATTTCAACTCATATATGTTTATTTTGAAGAAGTGGCTATTTTTAACACTTCACATTTCAACGATTACTGCATACAATAAAAATGTGATTTTTATTGTAAAACGATTCATTTCAAAACACTATTTTTCTATATAGTTCATATAGGTGACAAAATAGGATTTTTATCATAAAACAATTTCTTTTTAAAACGAGATTATTTTACACAGTTCATATAGTTGATAAAAGGCGATTTTTATTATCAAACAATTTATTTCAAAATATGAATACCATTCAACACATGAATTTCTAAACAACGAATGAATATCAATTCAACACATGAATGTTTTCTATGGTTTCTATATATAGATAAAAATGTGATTTTTATTATCGAACAATTTATTTCAAAATATGAATACCATTCAACACATGAATTTCTAAACAACGAATGAATATCAATTCAACACATGAATGTTTTCTATGGTTTCTATATATAGATAAAAATGTGATTTTTATTATCGAACAATTTATTTCAAAATATGAATACCATTCAACACATGAATTTCTAAACAACGAATGAATATCAATTCAACACATGAATGTTTTCAATAGTTTTTTTTATATATATATAAAAATGTGATTTTTATTATCGAACAATTTATTTCAAAATATGAATACCATTCAACACATGAATTTCTAAACAACGAATGAATATCAATTCAACACATGAATGTTTTCAATAGTTTTTATATATAGATAAAAATGTGATTTTTATTATCGAACAATTTATTTCAAAATATGAATACCATTCAACACATGAATTTCTAAACAACGAATGAATATCAATTCAACACATGAATGTTTTCTATACAATGAATAAATATAGTTTAAGCATATGAAAATAATTCAAACACACAAATATTATTCAAAATTTCGGCAGCATAACGGCAGGGTAGTTACACCGGCACCGTCCCTAGTACGGCTCCTCGCTCTACCTTAAAACCTCGCGGTTTTTGACAATGGGGTTCATGCATCTAGTTCGCACGCAGGCGGCATGTATATATTTATTTCATTTCCACAAACTAATCCTATGTGGTTTCAACCAAATATTTCACAACCACCAATGGGTATTTTTCAACCACAATCAACCAATATCAATCACAAACAATCCCAAACAACCATTCGCTATCAATCAAATTTTCACAACAATTTCAACCAATAAATATCGTCCATGGTTTGTGGACGAGGGGGCGTGTATATATATATAGATATATATTTATAGATAGCAATTCACTTTCATTTCACACATATATAATATTTTTAAAACAGAAATCTCACTAATAGCTATCCAACTTCACGACACTTCCTTAGAGAAATCTTCGCCTTTCTGTAGCTTTCGCCCGTATTCTCTACATATGTAAAAATCGAATTTTTACTATGTTATTCAATATATAAAAATATAATTTTTACTTCGACTTTCAATATCTAAAAATCTGATTTTTACTTCTTAAAGTTCAAATCCTTTTTCTCTTTAGAGATTAAACCTTTTTCCTATTTAAAGTTTTTACTTTAAAACAAATTCAGTTTTTATTTTTAAAACAAATTCAGTTTTTATTTTTAAAACAAATTCAGTTTTTATTTTTTTAAAAAATTTCAGTTTTTAACTTTTAAAAAATTTCAGTTTTTACTTTATAAACAAATCAGTTTTTAACTTTATAAAAAATTCAGTTTTTAACTTTATAAAAATTTCAGTTTTTACTTTATAAATAAATCAGTTTAAAAATCTGTTTTAAAACTTTTTTTTTTAAAACTCTAAAATAAACAGTTTTTAAATCCCTAAAAATAAAATAATAAAACAACAAAAACTTACCGGGGGGGGGGGGGGGTTTCTGTAGTTCGTCGGAGTCTTCTCGAGGGCGGCGGCGCTAGAGCTTCGAACGAGGGAGGCGCTTCAAGGGGGGGTGGCGCGACGTCTTCGCGAGGGCTCGAGGGCTTCCGGGGGGGGGGGGGGGGCGGCGATGCTTCGATCGATGGAGGGGGGGACAGGTCTTCGTCGGCGTCGAGACGGGGGGGGGCGTTGCGATTGATTTAGGTTTTTTTTTTATTCTGTTTAAATGAATTCGGGGGGGGGGGGGCAGAAGGAGATAAAGGAGGGAAGGGGGAATTAAAATATATATATATATATATTTTTTATTAATCAATTATTTACTTTTGGCAAAAAGGTTGACTTTTACATACGACCTCGAAACGAGCCCCACCGCCTGTCGCCCATAGCGTTTTACCCCCATTCCGAACACAATGGGATATGTATCGCAAGCTGATTCGATTGTTACAATCAGTTTCCTTTTGAATTTACATTTAAATCACTATATTGAATTTTAAACGTACATTTCAAATTACCGGGGCCACATACTAACTATAAAAATTCCCGAAAAATATTTTCTAGCTTCATATTGACGATACGGTCCTAACGAAACTGGTTTCGTCAAATTCTGAGACCGTTTGAGAAATGGCCAATTTCCATTCGATTAAAATCAACAGAAACTGGTCAAACGCGTTTTCTTTTGCCACGCTCACATATTGATTCTAAAAATTATGAAATTTGAAACCTAACAATAACTTGACCCTGCGGATCCAACAAAAGTGGTTTCGTCGAAATCCGAGGTCATTTGCAAAATGTCCATTTTTAAGGGCCTGAATTCCATAGCGACTATTCAGAATTTTCAACTGGACATACCTTTTGATTCCCGCTATCAAATTTCGATTGGTCGGATTCGTTAGAAAGATAATACCAATTAGATCCTAATGTTTTTGGTTTCACTAAAATCCGGATTGTTTTGCACCCGGTATATTCAATCGAAGTTTGAAATCAAATTATCGAACTACCGCGCCATTTTCAATTCTATATATAATTATAATTAATTATATTCGTTTTCAAATGTCGATTCAAACTCAGTTTTCATTGCCATTATCCAAAATATTTGTTTTAAATATTTAAAATCCATTATTTTAGCCAATTTAAAAATTTTAAATTGGTTCAGATTTTCTGGGTCGTTACAGCGGGGAACTCGGGATTTTGGAAAACATTTGGCATTTGTCGCAGAATAGTGTATAGTCTGCCACATTTTGATTAATGGTAAGCCAAAACAGCCATATCGAAGTATCTTCTTAGCCAAAGTCTGCCCCTTGCTGTGGTCGCATCACTCGCCTTAGTGCATTTCTTGTAGTACACACTTGGCATCGTCATGAGCTACACATCGGAGTAGAGGAACAAAAAACCCTTTTTCATAAAGAGTGTCTCCCTTAATTCTATATCTTATCGCTTGGCATAGAAAGGAACAACTTTTCACTTTTACTTTTGGTTAAAGCACTATGGAGGGTCTTTATAGGAGTTATCCTAGATTCCCTTTCGGGCTCGATCATCAATTCCTAGTCAACTGTGACGACCCCAAAACCCCATACGACGGTGGCTTGGTTAATCTTTGGAATATAATACATAAACAGATAATTTAACACCCCACCTCCGCCAATGCCACTCTTGCAAGCGCACTAGCATTGGAGGGGCGTTAAACGAGGTAAACATGCATGCAGATATCACAAGACAGAACATATAAGTAAAACAGAGTAAATAAAGCAGCGGATAAAACTACTATTTCAAAACCATAGTCAAGTTACATCAAAGGACTGAGTCATTATTTTCCAACTACTACAAGTCTAGAAAACACAAACTGAAAACTTGAAATAACATAAAGTAACTATCCCCAAAGTAGAATAAAGCCATAGCATGCTCAAGTCCAAACCGTACATGAGCTATCCAGAAAAGCAGCTAAAGATCCAAGCTAGGTACCAGTGTTCCCACCCTGTAAACCTGGGGGGGGGGGGAACGGAAGAAAAGAGGCGAAAGAAAACGGGTCAGTCAAAAAGACTGGTAAGCCCTACCTACTATTAGTATAAAAACTAAGAAAGTTAACTAGACATGTAAAGCAGAGATGAAACATAGGGTGATAACTGGCATGGTGAAAAGTTAACAAGATAGATCAAGTGTGGCATCGCATATACAAGGTTAAGTTGCACCAAGTGTGTACTAGTATTCCAATCCATGTCAAGTATAAACAAGAAATGATCCCTTGGCCCAAAGCTGGCCCCAATATCATGAGGTGACCTAAATCAAGGTCCAACTACTCGGTCTAGTCGATCGGCTCCCTATAAGCCTAACTCGTTGTGTATCGGTGTCATACGGCTTAATCGTCGATTGTAGTTAACTGTGCAAGGTCCACCCCAGGGTGTATCCAGCCCTAAGATGTAAACCACAGACACAATTCAAGCACGCACAGTCTAAACCTACTGGTGCCCATGTTCAACTCCGGACTTAATGTGCACGACCATGGTCCGCCTGAACAACCGGTGCACCCTTCAGTCGTCTCTTTTGGTCTCTTACAATCAGTCCAGTAATCGTGCCCCACCCTAGCCTAGTCCAGGGTACCCATGATACTTCCAAGTTGGTTACTGCTGAAAAGGACCACGTAACTAGGATTTCAAGTGGGTTAAGTGTGGTTAACTTTATCCTAACCATGTATTGAGTTGGTCAAGTGTATTCAAGCAGTTCATGACTTAACTCTATCAATACATCGGGTTTAATTGGTTAAGTATTCAAGTAATCCATGTCTTAACCCTACCAATCCATCATGTTTAATTGGTTAAGTATATTCAAGTATTCCATGACTTAACCTTACCAATCCATCGTGTTTAATTGGTTAAGTATTCAAGTAGTCCATGACTTAACCCTACCATGTGGCATTAATTATCTTAATGCACCCAACCTCTCACATTAGACCTCGTTGTGGTTACTAGTTAAGCCAGGCGGGTCCGGGTAGCTTTACACCACAACTTAGTCTAACCTCGGGTTTCAAGTGCGACATGACCAACTACTCACATTGGGTCCTATTGCTTGTAGCCACTAGTTAAGCCGGTCGGTTCTGGGTAGATTTATGCTACAAACTCAACCCAACCTCGAGTTGGCCATTCTCATGTTTTCTAGAAGTCATGTCCAAGTCCATGTTTTCAAGCATAAACACATGTCAAACTTTCATGTCATATTTTCAAGTCATGTTCTCATGTTATTTAAGTTTGCCCAACTACCCATAATGTACTCCCATCGCATGTAAATTCGCATCAACGCAAATAGATCAAAGAGGGAACATAACTATATGACAAGGTGGGCATAAGATGGCAAAGTCTATCACAACTAAAACATGGTGATATTTGAGGCCAAAAGGGGTTCAACATACTAGCATATGACCTCAACATGTATGATAGCATAAAAGGTGACTTGGCCTCAAACATCTCAAATAGCATAAGGGTGATTTGGCCACAAGCATGCATAATAGCATAAGGGTGATTTGGCCACAAGCATATTAAGGATCATGAGGGCTTAAGGTTTTTCCACAAGTTAAACATGGTGGCATATGAGGCAAATGTGTTCATAAACTTGCATATTACATTATAAGCCTCAAAACATGAGACGACCCCAAACCCCGTACTGACGGCGACAAGGGTTATCTTTGGAATATAACACAGAAACAGATAATAGCAGAACAGAAAAATAAAATACACCAGATAATGAACAATAGAATATACTGGATAAAAATAATCATCAGAGTTACGCAGTATACAGGATCTTACTTAGTACACATACAGTTCAGCTATACATAAACGTCTACAGCGGAAACAAATAAAATATGTACAATAGGAGCTGAACAGCATAAAAAGAGATAAATAATAGAATTCATCTTCAGCTCTAGCTATCCAGAAAGAACCAGCTAAACCTGAATACAAGGCTGCTCGTGTAGAAAGGGGGCACCCGAGTTTGAGAGTGAAACAAACTACGAGTCAGTCATGGGAATGGTATGAGAAATCTATTCAACACATATATAATATGGCTAATCACAGGACCACGCCACTTTCGTGGAACGGGTTTACTCCATTGGATTGCCAGTGCTTTAAAACAAATCTTTCCTTTAAACATCGCTATGCTTTTTATAAAAATGAAGCCGTTATAAGACTCAGTTCCCATCACACAATGCAACGCAAACCGGAGGATAGAGTTTTTACCTTATAACGGCCAAAATATGATTGATACGAATAAAACGAAGGCATTTGATATTATTGCTAGTGTTTATATGTTTTGAAATCAATTTCAAATCATAACTATCAATCATAGACGGCATTAATGCCCCATACCACTATGTCGCCATATATAGGTATACAATCAAAATCGCATCGTCACGTATTTGGAAATTGGATTTCTGTCATGAACCAAGGCAAAAGATAGTCCTTACCGAATTCATGACTCTCTAGCCCGAGCCATAGGATTAGAACGCATCAACCCTTTAGATCGTCAGGGCCGGTCCACCGATGTGTATTATTATGCCTGAACACTACGTCTCCCCGCCCTTTGGGGCGTAAACGAGCCAACGAATGACTCCATCGGACCCGGATCGTCCGATCAAACCGAGGCGCCTTGCAACAACAACAACCACATAGGTGAAAAGTATATAAATGTCAGGGCTGGTAGGTCACTGACACCACCCTAGCTAGAAAGAAACGCAGGCCCTCCCTGATGTCCTCTCCCGTTTCTGGTTCATACCGGGGTGTGAGGCTAGCGATTTTACGTTATACCCAAATCTACGCCACACGGGAGGTGCTTTGATCTTCTCCACAAGACTTTGCTTTTAAACAGAAGCCCTGATCAATGCATCTTAGCATGCCACACCGGCAATTCATGCCATGCGACTGATGTCCATCGATATACAACCTCTGAGCTCGTGCGTCTCAGAGAAGGGCGTTAAGCAAAAGAATAAATTCTCCGCCGCCAAACAGATGTATATTTAACAGAGATCAATCAACACAGAATAAAATCCAATGTCAGACACACAGTCCATTTACAAGTCCGTTCTGGGTCTGAGCGAAACCGGAGGCACTAAATACCTCGCAAACCCATCGATCACCACGTACGTCTGGACGATCACCACTCATTATCCATATTTCGGGATGCCTCCCAATCAGGACCTCGGTTACCATCCAAACGAGGTGAAGATCTCCGGTCTTCGACCACCGTCTTCATCTTCGACTTTCAATCATCGGTCAATTATTTGAAATGAGAATTAACTCGGCCTTTTCAAATAATTCACGTATATTTAGAATTTCAAATCAATTTATTTCAATGGTTAAATCATTCGACGACACCAATTTTGTTCTTTAATGTAATTTTCACACCAAACACATTCAACCATCAAATACCACATAAATCGAGCAAATTCAGTTTATTTCCACTCCATATCATTTATGATATTTTATAACGATTTATCGCTATTTTTATTTATTTTAAAATAGCCAATTGATTCAAAACGACGCTTCGGGCCATAACGCGGCCGTAGCGTTGTTTTTCTTTAGATTTGAATTAAACATATCTGAAAATCTAACCGTTGGATCTTCACCAAATTTACATCATTAGAAAGGTCTTTTCAAAACGAATCCAACGGTTCCAGATTCGGGAAAATCCGACGGTCGGATCTCCCGGTACAATCGTTTGAAGTTTCGATTTCAAAATACGAACTGCAGCGTCGTTATTCGATTAAATATAATTATAAATATATATATAAATAAATATAATCGTTTCTGGCGCTGTTTTTCTTCAGATTTGAATTAAACATTCCAGACAATCCAACCGTTGGATTTTTACAAAGTTGGTGCCGTTGGAAAGATATCTCCAAGGCGAACCCAACGGTTGCGGTTTCGGGAAAATCCAATGGTCGGATTTCCCGCACTAGTTGTTTGAAAACACGGTTTCAAAATACGAACTGCACGGCCTCGTTTCGTTTTAATTTTATTTATATTTATATATTTATATAAATATAGCTCATTCAACAATTTCAATATCGTTTTCACTTCAAATATTTCACTAACGCCTTAAAATTTTGAAAAAACTCGCCATAACCTCCTTTGTACGGGAGGGCTGGGAAAATTCCCAAATAGCCACACGGGCGTCTCATGTCGAAAAGAAAAAGAAAAAGCCAAGCGGCTAGCCAACAGGCTCATAAAATCTCACCCAAACAATATAGTAAATGTGTACCTATTTATCGGGCACAAAATTTTATTCCTCTTCTCTAGCCCGTTTGCTATAACCTGTTCAATAAATATGCATGTACATATATACAGTTCTTATCATTTATCATTTTTTTTCAACTTCATATTTGATTCCATTTGGTTTAAAAACACCATTCATTCTACTGTTACATGTATAGGCAAAAATCATATCATTAGCTAATTAATGAATATTTCAACTCGTATATATTTATTTGAACGAGTTGCTATTTTTAACGCTTCACATTTCAACGATTCATGTATATAATAAAAATGTGATTTTTATTGTAGAACAATTCATTTCAAAACACTATTATTTTATATAGTGTATATATAGGTGATAAAAATAGGATTTTTCTTATAAAACAATTTCTTTCAAAACGAGATTATTTTACACAGTTCATATAGTCGATAAAAGGTGATTTTTATTATAAAACAATTCATTTCAAAATATGAATACCATTCAACACATGAATTTCAAATCAACGAATGAATATCGATTCAACACATGAAGGTTTTCTATAGTTTCTATATATAGATAAAAATGTGATTTTTATATTTAAAACGCGAATACCATTCAACACATGAATTTCTAGTCAACGAATGAATATCGATTCAACACATGAAGGTTTTCTAGTCAATGAATAAATATAGTTTTAGCAAATGAAAATAATTCAAACACATGAATATTATTCAAAATTTCGGCAGCATAACGGCAGGGTAGTTAAAACCGGGACCGTCCCTAGTACGGCTCCTCGCTCTACCTTAAAACCTCGCAGTTTTTGACAATGGGGATCATGCATCTAGTTCGCACGTAGGCGGCATGTATATATTTATTTCATTTCCACAAACTAATCCTATGTGGTTTCAACCAAATATTTTTCAACCACAAATGGGTATTTTTCAACCTCAATCAATCAATATCAACCACAAATGATCCTAAACAATCATTCGCTATCAATCAATTTTCACACCAATCACAATCAATAAATATTGTCCATGGTTTGTGGACGAGGGGCGTATATATATATATATTTATATATAGCAATTCACTTTTATTTCATCACATATATAATTTTTACAACGCATATACAACTTATACATCGAACGTACAACTTATACAACGCTTATACATGAGGTGTACAACGCTTATATAACTCATACATCGACTATATAATTTATACATCGTCGTTTTCCATATTGTTTTTAAATTAGAAATCTCACATTGGGTTCCACTCCACCAAAAATAGCAAAAGGCTCAGAAAAATATGCGGTCTCATCTAAAATGTAGAAGACGTCCTCACGGTCCCGGTGTCTCTTGTTTCACTGAATTTCGTCCACATAGCAAAAAGATACGATTTTTATAAGATGGACGAGTTTTGCAACACTTTAAAGTGTAAAAATTCAGTTTAATATACATAGCCGTATGTTTTCTAACCTAGTTCCAAACTAGGTTTAAGGTTTTCGTCGAATCCGTGAAGCTAGAGGGGAATCGGGCTATACAGTGTCGAAGAGGGAGGAGTGGCGCTCAGGCGCACGGTGGTGGGGTTGAACTCGGTGGGCCCTAGTGCTCGTGGCGGCGGCGGGAAGTTCGAACCTTCCTGGGTTCGATTCTCGATGGAGACGCGGAGATGAGGGTCGAGGTGGGGCTTGATTTGGAGGGGAGTGGAAGCTCTTTCGAAAGGAGGTGGTGGCGCTGACTATCGGGGGCTGAGGCGGTCGGAATCGGAGGAGGAAGGTTTGAATAGGTTTCCGCCATTAAGCGCTATCGGGGAGAGTGAGTCTGGCTTTTATTTTATTTTATTTTTAATGAATTGAAAATTTTGATTGGCCCATACTTATTTAAATTTTAAAATAGGGTTTTCGCCCACGAACTCGAAATCAAACCCAACGACTGTCGTCCCTAGCGTTTTACCCCCATTCCGGACACAATGGAATATGTTTCGTTAGCCAATTCGACTGTTACAGTCAGTTTTTCTTCAATTTAAAATATAAAACATTCAAATTCTGCTTTGAACGTACATTTTAATTTGCCGGGGCCACATACTGATTCGGAAAATTCTCGAAAAATAAATCTAGCTATGTTTTGACGATACGGTCCCAACAAAACTAGTTTCGTCGAATTCTGAGACCGTTTGCAAAAAGGCCCATTTTGGTCGATCCAATTTAACTGAAATTGACCAAAACACATTTTCCTTTGCCACGCTCACATACTAGCTTCAAAAATTATGAAATTTGAAACCTAGCAATAACTTCACATCCCGGATCCAACAAAAGTGGTTTCGTCGAATTCTGAGGTCGTATGCAAAATGGCCAATTTCACGGGCTATATAAAATCCATAGCGACCCTTCTGAAAACTCATTCGGCCATAACTTTTTCTTTCCGCTATGAAAATTCGATTTTTCAGATTCGATAGAAAGGTATTCACTAACAGATTTAAATATTTTTGGTTTGGCTAAAATCCGTTTTGTTTTGCACCCGGTACAGTCCGACAAAGTTTGAATTCAATTTTTGAAACTGCAGCGCCATTTCAGGCCTTGTTTATAATTATAATTAATTATATTCGCTTTCAATTGTCGATTCAAACTCACTTTCCATTGCCATTATTTAAAATATTTATTTTAAATATTTAAAATCCATTATTTTAGCCAATTTAAAATTTTTAAATTGGTTCAGATTTTCTGGGTCGTTACAATCTCCCCACTTAAAACTTTTCGTCCCCGAAAAGGAACAAAGTCGAAAGTGGTTTGATAAATCCACAATCACACAACACAACAACCAATTTGTTTTTTTAACCTTCCAAAAATATACTAATCAAATCCTATATTCCCTTAAAAACCATTCAGAGTATAGAATAAATAGTGCACATCCATGGGAAGAAAATAGCAACTGGATAGAGAATTAAATGGTAATGCAAAGTGTGGCAAACGTACCTTGCACCGGAGTCAATCAGAGATATCCACTCGGCATCTAGGATAAGCCTTCTGAATGCTCTCCTCAGTTTCCCAAGTACAATCTCGCGGATCTCCACTCCATTGCACTTTGACTAAGTGAACCTTCTTGTTCCTCAGCTCTTTGGTTTCTTTGCCGATAATCTTTAGCGGCTCTCGTCTCACAGCTAATTCTGGAGTAATTTCAATGTCCTGTTGAGCTGCTTCTTCCACGATCAAGTCTGGATCATGAACGTGTTTTCGAAGTTGAGATATATGAAATACATCATGAACTCCAGGCAACCAGTCAGGCAATTTGACCCTATAAGCGAGAGTTCCGATCCGTTCCAGAATAGGAAACGGACCAATGAATTTGGGCGCTAACTTCCCAGTTTTACCGAACCGGATAACTCCTCTCATCGGCGATACTTTCAAATACACATTGTCGCCAACAGCAAAGGATATATCTCTTCTTCTTCTATCGGCATAGCTCTTTTGTCGGCTTTGAGCGGCAAGTAATCGCTTTTTAATAAAATCGACTTTGTCGGTGGCTTCTCGAATCATATCGGGACCCAACACAAGTCTATTTCCTGGTTCGACCCAACAAGCAGGAGATCGGCACGGTCTACCATACAACGCTTCGAATGGCAACATTGTCAGACTCGCCTGGTAGCTATTGTTATAAGAGAATTCAGCCAAATGCAGATTGTCTTCCCAGGATCCAGCGAAATCTACAACACAAGCCCGCAATAGATCTTCCAAAATACGATTCACCCTCTCAGTCTGACCGTCGGTCTGAGGATGATAAGCGGTGCTTAAGTTCAACTTCGTTCCCAGTTCGACTTGAAATGCTTCCCAGAATTTGCTAGTGAATATTGTATCCCTATCACTGACTATACTGAGCGGCACTCCATGCAGTCTAACTATTTCCCTGAAGTATATCTGCGCTAGACTCTGAGCAGCTCTATTTGATCTGACAGGTATGAAATGGGCGGTCTTCGTGAAGCGATCAACGATCACCCAAATACTGTCATTCCCTTTTCTGGTTTTGGGCAGACCATCAATGAAATCCATGGAGATGTGCTCCCACTTCCAACCAGGAACTTCCAGTGGTTGTAACAGTCCAGCTAGTTTCTGTTGGTCGCTCTTGACTAGTTGGCAAGTAGGGCATCGGCTAACATATATTGAAACGTCTCTTTTCATAGCCTTCCACCAGAATGTTCGTTTGAGATCGTTATACATTTTGGCCACACCAGGATGGATACTCAACTTGGACTTGTGACACTCGTCTAACACTTCCCTTTTGAGTTCGGGGATGTCAGGAACACAAATCCTTCCTTTCAATCTCAGGGTCTCGTCGTTATCTATTTGAAAACACGAGGATTCGCCTTTCTGAATCCTTTTAATCATATCCTTAATAAAGTTATCCTCCTTCTGAAGAATAGATATTTTGTCAATCAAGGAAGTCGTGATAATAAAGTTGGCGATCATTACATTCTTTCGGCTCAGCGCATCGGCCACGACATTGGCTTTCCCTGGAGTATATATAATTTCAAAGTCATATGCTGCAAGAAACTCCAGCCAACGTTGCTGCCTCAGATTCAAGTCCTTCTGGGTGAACAAATACTTCAGCGACTGATGATCTGTAAACAGTTCAAATCTCTCGCCCAGAAGATAGTGTCTCCAGATTTTCAGAGCGAATACTATAGCCAATAACTCAAGATCATGAGTGACATAGTTCTTCTTGTGTGGCTTCAGTTGACGGCTAGCATAAGCAATCACTTGACCCCTTTGCATTAACACTGCGCCAAGGCCTTCTCTAGAAGCATCAGTCCAGACTTTTAAATCCTGGTGGCCATCGATGATGGTTAACACTGGAGCAGTTGTTAATTTTAACTTTAGCTCTTCAAAAGCCTCCTCACTTTCTGGGGTCCACTTGAATTTAGAGTGCTTCTTTGTAAGCTTTGTTAAATGACCAGATATCTTCGAAAAGTTTTTAACGAACTTCCGGTAATAGCTAACCAATCCGAGAAAACTGCGGACTTCAGTGGGGGTACTGGGCTGTTTCCAGTTCTGAATAGCTGTGATTTTGCTTGGATCCACAACAATTCCTTCCTTTGATACGACGTGGCCTAGAAATTTTACTTCATCTTGCCAGAAGATACATTTGGAAAATTTGGCTTTTAATACATTCCGCCTCAGAATTTCTAGAACCTGTTCAAGATGCTTTTCATGTTCGGCTTTTGATTTAGAGAAGATTAGAATATCGTCAATGAAAACCAGAACAAATTTATTCAAAACCCCTCTGAACACCCTGTTCATTAGATCGACGAAATAAGCTGGAGCATTACATAAACCGAACGGCATTACTAACCACTCGTAGAATAAGTCGGGGCCTCTGAACGCTGTCATTGGAACACACTCTTCGGCAATTCGAAGTTGATGGAAGCCTGTAGCTAGGTCCATTCGTGAAAATACTTGTGCTCCATTTAATCTATCTAACAAATCATCAATCCGCGGCAATGGATATTTGTTCTTTATTGTCTGTTTGTTCAGATCTCGATAATCCACACAAAGACGTAGAGTACCGTCAGATTTTGGGACAAACACCACTGCTGCACCCCAATCAGAGAAACTAGGCCTGATCAGACCTTTCCATACTAGTTGTCGTGTTTGATTGTCTAATTCCTCCTTCTCTTTCAAGGACATTCTTCGAATAGCGTGAACTACCGGCCTTGCATTGGGAATCAAAGCAATCTTGAAATCTATTTCTCTCTGCGGAGGTAAGCGAACGACTTCCTCGAACACATCCGCATAGTTCTTGACGACAAGAATATCTCTCACTAAGTCGGGAATATTCTTTGTGACTTCAGGGATATTTTCTATTTGGGCTGGAGAGACATTCAAAGCTGCCCAGAAGTCCTTTCTATTAGCATTCTGACTTTCACAGGGAATGGTTATATAACTCCCTGATTTAATCTTAGCTCTAACAACTCTCTCGGCGCATCTAACCTCTGCTTCATATTTGGTTAGCCAGTCCAACCCCAGAATAATATCAAATTCATTAAAATTCATGACGATAGAGATAATAGGGAATTTATAGCAAGAAAAGGAGACAGGTACTGCACAAATCCAACTGAGATTGATAGAACCCCCGACCGGATTCTGGACAGTCATTGGTTCCTTGAGCTTCCTCAAGTTCAAATCTAGTTTCTTAGCGGTACTCTTTGAAATAAAGCTTCGCGACGCGCCTGTGTCAAACAGTACTTTAACTGGAATGTTTTTGACAGTAAGCGTTCCTTCTAAAACATCCGATCTTCCCTGACTTGTTGAGGGATCAGAAGTTTCTGCTACTACATTCACTTGAACTACTTCAGGCTTTCTCAAGAGCCAGCAATCCTTTGCAAGATGACCAGTCTGCCTGCATTTACTGCAACTTCTTTTCTCTTGGAAATTCTTCTCTGATTTAGATCCACTCTTGATTCGTTTCTTTAGAGATCTGCAACTTATCGAGAGATGTCCTTGCTTATTGCAGTTAGAGCAAATAGTAGTTGTCACTGGTTCTTTCCCAGACTTAGCCCTTTTTCTCTTAGCACTAGGCTTCTCATTGACCTCAGACCTCGTACTGGCTCCAGCAATATCAATTTCCGACTCTGCTTTGTCACTACAACAAACTTCTTCTTCGTCGCGTAACATTCCTTTCTCATGGAGATCTTCATACTGATAAGCCATATAAATCATTTCTGAGAAAGGAAGCTTCACATTCCTCATCACGCTATTCTGATATTTTCTTTGAAGTCCGTGAATAAATTTCAGATTTTTCCTCTTTGGGTCTTTGATCAGATGAGGAGCAAAGTGAGAAAGTTCGTTGAATTTCTTATGATATTCTGGGATGGTCATGTCACCTGGTATCAGATAAGAAAATTCGTCGCATAATCGCTCCGTCGCTTCTGGAGGAGTAAACCTTTCTAGGAAAATCACTTTGAATCTGTCCCAGGTGATATCACCTTCTGGATTATTCTCAATAACTGAATCCCACCAGAACAAAGCTTCATCTTTGAGTGCCCAGGAGGCCAGTAATCTTTTCTGGTCATCCCTAAGCTTTAAAGCATCAAAGATCTTTTCAGCCGAACGAATCCAAGCCTGTGTCTTCATAATAGATTCTTCACCAGAGAACGGTATTCCACCCATATTTCGATATTTGATTAATAGGGCCTCAATATCCGGTTCTGCATTCCTTCGGTTTCTGACACTCATTTTCTTAGTACTTCTGCAAATGGCAGATCAAGTGTCAGGTCATAGAAAAGGTATTTTTAAAATATAGAAACACGTACTTCAAATGTAAATGTGTCTATCAAGGTGAAATTTCATTCTGATTTACTCATACTAGGATATTACTGATCCTATCTGTATTGAGTTGCCCATCCTAGAACACTACTGGTTCTATTTCTGACGAGTTCGTTCAAATGTTATATTCCAGAACTAAGCTTAACCAAAGCTCTGATACCACGTTGAGATGACCCCAAACCCGTACTGACGGCGGCAAGGGTTATCTTTGGAATATAACACAGAAACAGATAATAGCAGAACAGAAAAATAAAATACACCAGATAATGAACAATAGAATATACTGGATAAAAATAATCATCAGAGTTACGCAGTATACAGGATCTTACTTAGTACAAATACAGTTCAGCTATACATAAATGTCTACAGCGGAAACAATAAAAATATGTACAATAGGAGCTGAACAACATAAAAAGAGATAAATAATAGAATCCATCTTCAGCTCCAGCTATCCAGAAAGAACCAGCTAAACCTGAATACAACGCTGCCCGTGTAGAAAGGGGGCACCCGAGTTTGAGAGTGAAACAAACTACGAGTCAGTCATGGGAATGGTATGAGAAATCTATTCAACACATATATAATATGGCTAATCACAGGACCACGCCACTTTCGTGGAACCGGTTTACTCCATTGGATTGCCAGTGCTTTAAAACAAATCTTTCCTTTAAACATCGCTATGCTTTTTATAAAAATGAAGCCGTTATAAGACTCAGTTCCCATCACACAATGCAACGCAAACCGGAGGATAGAGTTTTTACCTTATAACGGCCAAAATATGATTGATACGAATAAAACGAAGGCATTTGATATTATTGCTAGTGTTTATATGTTTTGAAATCAATTTCAAATCATAACTATCAATCATAGATGGCATTAATGCCCCATACCACTATGTCGCCATATATAGGTATACAATCAAAACCGCATTGTCACGTATTTGGAAATTGGATTTCTGTCATGAACCAAGGCAAAAGATAGCCCTTACCGAATTCATGACTCTCTAGCCCGAGCCACAAGATCAGAACGCATCAACCCTTTAGATCGTCAGGGCTGGTCCACCGATGTGGATTATTATGCCTGAACACTACGTCTCCCTGCCCTTTGGGGCGTAAACGAGCCAACGAATGACTCCATCGGACCCGGATCGTCCGATCAAACCGAGGCGCCTCGCAACAGCAACAACCACATATGTGAAAAGTATATAAATGTCAGGGCTGGTAGGTCACTGACACCACCCTAGCTAGAAAGAAACGCAGGCCCTCCCTGATGTCCTCTCCCGTTTCTGGTTCATACCGGAGTGTGAGGCTCGCGATTTTACGTTATACACATAGCTACGCCACACGGGCGGTGCTTTGATCATCTCCACAAGACTTTGCTTTTCAACAGAAGCCCTGATCACTGCATCTTAGCATGCCACACCGGCAATTCATGCCATGCGATTGATGTCCATCGATATACAACCTCTGAGCTCGTGCGTCTCAGAGAAGGGCGTTAAGCAAAAGAATAAATTCTCCACCGCCAAACAGATGTATATTTAACAGAGATCAATCAACACAGAATAAAATCCAATGTCAGACACACAGTCCATTTAAAAGTCCGTTCTGCGTCTGAGCGAAACCGGAGGCACTAAATACCTTGCAAACCCATCGATCACCACGTACGCCTGGACGATCACCACTCATTATCCATATTTCGGGATGCCTCCCAATCAGGACCTCGGTTACCATCCAAACGAGGTGAAGATCTCCGGTCTTCGACCACCGTCTTCATCTTCGACTTTCAATCGTCGGTCAATTATTTGAAATGAGAATTAACTCGGCCTTTTCAAATAATTCACGTATATTTAGAATTTCAAATCAATTTATTTCAATGGTTAAATCATTCGACGACACCAATTTTGTTCTTTAATGTAATTTTCACACCAAACACATTCAACCATCAAATACCACATAAATCGAGGAAATTCAGTTTATTTCCACTCCATATCGTTTATGATATTTTATAACAATTTATCGCTATTTTTATTTATTTTAAAATAGCCAATTTATTCAAAACGACGCTTCGGGCCATAACGCGGCCGTAGCGCTGTTTTTCTTCAGATTTGAATTAAACATATCTAAAAATCTAACCGTTGGATCTTCACCAAATTTACATCATTAGAAAGGTCTTTTCAAAACGAATCCAACGGTTCCAGTTTCGGGAAAATCCGACGGTCGGATCTCCCGGTACAATCGTTTGAAGTTTCGATTTCAAAATACGAACTGCAGCGTCGTTATTCGATTAAATATAATTATAAATATATATATAAATAAATATAATCGTTTCTGGCGCTGTTTTTCTTCAGATTTGAATTAAACATTCCAGACAATCCAACCGTTGGATTTTTACAAAGTTGGTGCCGTTGGAAAGATATTTCCAAGGCGAACCCAACGGTTGCGGTTTCGGGAAAATCCAATGGTCGGATTTCCCGCACTAGTTGTTTGAAAACACGGTTTCAAAATATGAACTGCACGGCCTCGTTTCGTTTTAATTTTATTTATATTTATATATTTATATAAATATAGTTCATTCAACAATTTCAATATCGTTTTCACTTCAAATATTTCATTAACGCCTTAAAATTTTGGAAAAATTTTCCATAACCTCCTTTGTACGGGAGGGCTGGGAAAATTCCCAAATAGCCACACGGGCGTCTCATGTCGAAAAGAAAAAGAAAAAGCCAAGCGGCTAGCCAACAGGCTCATAAAATCTCACCCAAACAATATAGTAAATGTGTACCTATTTATCGGGCACAAAATTTTATTCCTCTTCTCTAGCCCCTTTGCTATAACCTGTTCAATAAATATGCATGTACATATATACAGTTCTTATCATTTATCATTTTTTTTTTCAACTTCATATTTGATTCCATTTGGTTTAAAAACACCATTCATTCTACTGTTACATGTATAGGCAAAAATCATATCATTAGCTAATTAATGAATATTTCAACTCGTATATATTTATTTGAACGAGTTGCTATTTTTAACACTTCACATTTCAATGATTCATGTATATAATAAAAATGTGATTTTTATTGTAAAACAATTCATTTCAAAACACTATTATTTTATATAGTGTATATATAGGTGATAAAAATAGGATTTTTCTTATAAAACAATTTCTTTCAAAACGAGATTATTTTACACAGTTCATATAGTCGATAAAAGGTGATTTTTATTATAAAACAATTCATTTCAAAATATGAATACCATTCAACACATGAATTTCAAATCAACGAATGAATATCGATTCAACACATGAAGGTTTTCTATAGTTTCTATATATAGATAAAAATGTGATTTTTATATTTAAAACGCGAATACCATTCAACACATGAATTTCTAGTCAACGAATGAATATCGATTCAACACATGAAGGTTTTCTAGTCAATGAATAAATATAGTTTTAGCAAATGAAAATAATTCAAACACATGAATATTATTCAAAATTTCGGCAGCATAACGGCAGGGTAGTTAAAACCGGGACCGTCCCTAGTACGGCTCCTCGCTCTACCTTAAAACCTCGCGGTTTTTGACAATGGGGATCATGCATCTAGTTCGCACGTAGGCGGCATGTATATATTTATTTCATTTCCACAAACTAATCCTATGTGGTTTCAACCAAATATTTTTCAACCACAAATGGGTATTTTTCAACCTCAATCAATCAATATCAACCACAAATGATCCTAAACAATCATTCGCTATCAATCAATTTTCACACCAATCACAATCAATAAATATCGTCCATGGTTTGTGGACGAGGGGCGTATATATATATATATATTTATATATAGCAATTCACTTTTATTTCATCACATATATAATTTTTACAACGCATATACAACTTATACATCGAACGTACAACTTATACAACGCTTATACATGAGGTGTACAACGCCTATATAACTTATACATCGACTATATAATTTATACTTCGTCGTTTTCCATATTGTTTTTAAATTAGAAATCTCACATTGGGTTCCACTCCACCAAAAATAGCAGAAGGCTCAGAAAAATATGCGGTCTCTTCTAAAATATAGAAGACGTCCTCACGGTCCCGGTGTCTCTTGTTTCACTGAATTTCGTCCACATAGCAAAAAGATACGATTTTTATAAGATGGACGAGTTTTGCAACACTTTAAAGTGTAAAAATTCAGTTTAATATACACAGCCGTATGTTTTCTAACCTGGTTCCAAACTAGGTTTAAGGTTTTCGTCGAATCCGTGAAGCTAGAAGGGAATCGGGCTATACAGTGTCGAAGAGGGAGGAGTGGCGCTCAGGCGCACGGTGGTGGGGTTGAACTCGGTGGGGCCCAGTGCTCGTGGCGGCGGCGGGAAGTTCGAACCTTCCTGGGTTCAATTCTCGATGGAGACGCGGAGATGAGGGTCGAGGCGGGGCTTGATTTGGAGGGGAGGGGAAGCTCTTTCGAAAGGAGGTGGTGGCGCTGGCTATCGGGGGCTGAGGCGGTCGGAATCGGAGGAGGACAGTTTGAATAGGTTTCCGCCGTTGAGCGCTATCGGGGAGAGAAAGTCTGGCTTTTTTTATTTTTTTTTTATTTTTTTTATTTTTAATGAATTGAAAATTTTGATTGGCCCATACTTATTTAAATTTTAAAATAAGGTTTTCGCCCACGAACTCGAAATCAAACCCAACGTCTGTCGTCTCTAGCGTTTTACCCCCATTCCGGACACAATGGAATATGTTTCGTTAGCCAATTCGACTGTTACAGTCAGTTTTTCTTCAATTTAAAATATAAAACATTCAAATTCTGCTTTGAACGTACATTTTAATTTGCCGGGGCCACATACTGATTCGGAAAATTCTCGAAAAAAAAAATCTAGCTATGTTTTGACGATACGGTCCCAACAAAACTAGTTTCGTCGAATTCTGAGACCGTTTGCTAAAAGGCCCATTTTGGTCGATCCAATTTAACTGAAATTGACCAAAACACATTTTCCTTTGCCACGCTCACATACTAGCTTCAAAAATTATGAAATTTGAAACCTAGCAATAAATTCACATCCCGGATCCAACAAAAGTGGTTTCGTCAAATTCCGAGGTCGTATGCAAAATGGCCAATTTCACGGGCTATTCAAAATCCATAGCGACCCTTCTGAAAATTCATTCGGCCATAACTTTTTCTTTCCGCTATGAAAATTCAATTTTTCAGATTCGATAGAAAGGTATTCACTAACAGATTTAAATATTTTTGGTTTCGCTAAAATCCGTTTTGTTTTGCACCCGGTAAAGTCCGACAAATTTTGAATTCAATTTTTGAAACTGCAGCGCCATTTCAGGCCTTGTTTATAATTATAATTAATTATATTCGCTTTCAATTGTCGATTCAAACTCACTTTCCATTGCCATTATTTAAAATATTTATTTTAAATATTTAAAATCCATTATTTTAGCCAATTTAAAATTTTTAAATTGGTTCAGATTTTCTGGGTCGTTACAAAACATGCATGATATCAACTTTAGCATAATAGGTGAAACATGGTCATAAATGACATAGGATGATAGCTAGTGATTCGCATATAACATCATATGCAAGATAACATAAGGGTTATGA
Source organism: Allium sativum (assembly GCA_030737875.1). NCBI lineage: Eukaryota > Viridiplantae > Streptophyta > Magnoliopsida > Asparagales > Amaryllidaceae > Allium > Allium sativum. The sequence continues at coordinate 525,765,723 of CM060912.1, read as the reverse complement.
GAGTTTCTATGTTGCTTTATGCAACATTTCAAATCAAAGCTCATAGCTTTCTATGCACAAAGCCAAGGTGATAGCTTTACAAACATGGATAGAATAAATCTATGCATAACATGATAGAATCAAAGCACAAATCATACTTAGGCCCAAACTCAAACTTGCAACATGTCATATTTAACTTCATAGTTAGAATCTAAGAGTAGAATAGGGCTTACAATGCTATGAAGACCTATGAAATAAAATAAGATTGAGACGAAGCCACTAGCAACTCTAAAAACCCCCAATCGCATATAAGCTCCAAGTTGTTTTGAGAAACAATAAGCTCCTTTGATTTGTATGAAGAAAGATCCTTGTTTTGATGAAGAAAGGTGGCTCTTTTACTAGCTTAGGACACTCAAATTTTCATGAAGAGGATGGAGGCCATGTTATGAAGATGGAGGCCATGATCAAGAAATATTTTGGCATAGTTTAGTTGTAGGAATGATTAATGAGGGTTTAGGCTAGGTCTTAGGGTCTTTTTATAGAAGATTAGGTTAGTTTAGGCCATAGGATTAACCCTAGTTCAGATCTGAGCCATTAAAATCCGTCACAAGCCTCCAAATATGTCTTGAGGAACAAGTCAGGTGCACCCAGGCCAAACTGGTCGACCACCCAAGTCGACAGGGGTGTCGACTGGGCAGTCGACACCACCTGGGGTGTGTCGACTCCCAAGTCGACTCCCCAGTCGACTTGGGGTGGAGGGAATTTTTCCCGCCTTCTCTGCTTGGCTGAATTTGAATTCTGAATTCAAATTTGAACTGTTTTTGAACTTGAAATTTTCTGAAAACTTTGACGGGCCATAACTTGGTCATACGGATTCCGATTTTCGAAAACTCGGACTCTATTTCGCGTATTTTTCCGAGACGAACGCAATGGCACAGCCCGTTTCCCTTGATTCAGATTTTATCATATAATTCTGCCTTGGTTTATGTTTTAACATGTTATTTAAAAATACGGGTTGTTACATTCTCCCCTCATTAAAGGATTTCGTCCCCGAAATCTTCATGTTTGGAAGAACATATCCTACCATCCATCATCCATCTACTCAAAACATCATCCACGAGCAGTCATTGTCCTTAAAGGATTCTAAATGCTGTATGATCATATGCAAAGGTGTGTGTATATGTACTTATCTAATGCGAAAATTAGGCGGTTACTGATTCAGTAAACCTCCTTAATGCAAAGCATGTTAGTGAAATGAGTCCATATGTATGCAAATTCCTAACATAATTCATAATCTCTATATGAGTGCACATAACATTCATCCATATGCAACATCCATGTGATAGCATAACAAGTTTCAATCATGAATAAGCATAAACACTCATGCATATGCAATATGAAAGTGTGTGAGCCGATCTTAGTGCCTAATGTGTATCATGCATCCACGAGTATCCACCTGCAAACACTTGCAACCACTTGCAAACATCAAGCATAACATGTTTCAAATACATGTTTCATCCAAAGGGTTTCTACCTAAGGTTCTCATGACAAGGTTAACGAGATAACAAGATAAACATGGATAGCAAAAGAAAGATATGCTGGCTAGGAAAAGAGATCGAGAATGTATCCTCAAAAAGAAAAGGGTGAAGCGCGCGCGTCTTCTCCTCGGTTTCCCAAGTTGCGTCCTTTTCGGCTTCACTCCACTGAACCTTTACTAACTTGACTTCTCGATTCCTCAGCTTCTTGATCTCCGTTCCCAAGATACGGATCGGAACTTGCCTTAGGGTTGCTTCTTTCTCTACCTCCACGTCTTCAAGAGTGCTAGGCTCAACTACCTCGGCTGACTCATATAGGCATTTTCGGAGGTGCGAGACACGAAAGACATTATGCCCTCCGGCCAGCTTCTCGGGCAATTCCACCTTATAAGTCATCTTCCCAACTCTTTCTATAATAGGGAAGGGTCCTACGAACCTTGGTGTCAGCTTCCCAACTGCTCCAGAATGAACCACATTTCGCAAAGGAGAATCCTTCACAAAGACCATATCTCCAACTTTAAATTCTAAGTCTGTCCTTTGCTTGTCTGCATAGGATTTCTGTCTGTCTTGGGCCGTTTTCATCCGTCTTTGAATCAATTCAACCCTCTCGGATGTGACCCTTATCATGTCGGGCCCAATTATAAGCTTATCCGTCGTCTCCCACCAACATGTTGGTGGCTTGCATGGCCTCCCATACAAAACTTCGAATGGTGTCATTCCTATGCTTGATTGGTAGCTGTTATTATAAGCAAACTCTACAAGAGGAAGGTGGTCTTCCCAAGTACCACCAAAGTCAAAAAAAAAAAAACAAAGTCTCAAAAGATCTTCTAGCACTCTATTCACCCTATCGGTTTGGCCATCCATCTGGGGGTGATAGGCTGTACTTAGATTTAATCGCGTACCCATCGCTTCTTGCAAACTATTCTAGAACTGGATGGTGAAGATTGGGTCACGACTGCTAACTATGCTAGAAGGAACTCCATGCAATCGCACTATATCTCGAAGATAAACAGATGCTAAACCTGATTCAGACCTCTTGTTCTTTACTGGAAGGAAATGGGTGCTCTTCGTAAGTCTATCAACTATGACCCATATCCCATAAAGCCCAAATAGTTTGGTCATCTTAATGGACATCTTCACCCCAACTATAAATCACAAACAGGCGAGTCATACTCCTTATGGGGTTTGCAACAGAACTAAGATTGAGAATAGGACCGAGAGGATATACTTAAAAGATAGCATGCGAGTAAGCTCTAAAGAATAATAGGGATCAAGGATATACTCTTAGAAAGAGATATAATGCGCGTATCTAGTCTTCAGTCCTCTAAGCCGCATTTTCTTGTTCTTAATCCCATCGTGCCTTGACCGTCTTTTAACTTCACAATTTCGTAGCTCTTAATTCTTATTTCCAAAATATGAGTTAGAACTCATTTCACCGTTGCCTCTCGTTCCACTTCCACTTATTCTTTGCCTAAAATACTTGGCTTAAACATAACTGCGTGCTCATGGTTTCATGCAAGCTTTCCAAAATTCGTTAGTGAATCCTGGATCTCGTTTACATACCATACGGTATTCCACGCAGAAGAACTATCTCTTGAAAACAAATGCCACTCCACGTTGCCAAATGTTCTTACTAGGGTGATTTCTATAACCCATGCTTAAGCGGAATGGGCTATCCGCCTTAGTGGCGAACACTACTCGATTGGATTACAAATTCCCCAAAAAGTGCCAAGGGATTCTAGATAACTAATCATGAAGGAACCCTAAAGGTCACACGAGATTTCGAGGGTATTACGGAGGCGAGTCATGAGCCTCGCAACCCTATGTTCAAAGTCAAGAATGGCTCCATAACTGGACAACCAACCCATGCCCAACATCAACCCGTGTCCCATAAACCCTAGAACATAAGCATTACACATGAATTCTATGCTCAAGATAGAGATTCTCAAATCCATACAAATCGCAGATAGATGGGCGAAACCCTCAATTGGATTTGAAACTTCTAACGGGATCCTCAACTAGACTAGTACTTAGGTGCAAACTTTCAACAAGATCAGAAATAAAACTATGCGATGTGCCAGAATCAAACAAGGTGCGAACAGGATAATCAGAAATGTAAACAAGGTTTTCTATAGAAATACTACCTCGATCAAGAACTGGAGCGATGTTGAGAGTATGCACTAGCCCTCCAGATGGTCCTGCTCGCTGAGTTTGCCTTTTCCCTTGTCCCCGCTTTTCCGGGCAATCCTTGCTATAGTGCCCAGACTCTCCACAATGAAAGCATTCTCCCAACTTCCTTTTCTTCTTCCTACAGTCTTTGGCTATGTGCCCAGTAATCCCACAGAAGCTGCACTTCCTCCTTTCTCTTGACTTGTTGTCCTTGCTATTGTTGTTCTTGCCTCCTTTCTCGGAATCTTCCTTCTTGCCTTGAGACTCATTTGCCTTGACCTCCTTCTTGCCACTCTTATCTTCCTCTTGAAGCAGGGCCATATTCACCAAACTCTCGAAAGTCGCCCCTATGGGTATATGAGACATTGGCAAACCGCGCAATGGCTCATTCAATCCTAGAGCAAAGCGTAGGGCCTTCTTCTGAGCTGTGTTAACCAAGTCTAGACCGAACCGAGCAAGTTGATTAAACGTATCCACGTATTCCCTAACTGTCATGTCCCCTTGCCTTAGAGATAGGAACCTCTCCATCCGAAGGTTCTCTTCTGTCGATGATAGAAACCTTAATCTGAACCTTCTCCTAAAGTCATCCCAAGTCTGAATTGGTCTAGTAGTGGTGGTGACTATCCACCAATATGCAGCTTCCCCTTTCAACAGTCATACCGCTAACAAAACTTTCCTACGGTCTTCTATATCAAAGATAGCAAATAGGTCTTCAGTTTCCTTCAACCAGTTTCTTGCCTCAACAAAAGTCTCCGTCCCAACAAAATTCTTGCCACCCATCGCCTTAAAGTCCTTGCAAATCTTCGCGAAATCCGCTTGCGGATGTTGAGGAGGAGGAGGAGGAACCTCAACTACGGGAGGAGGAGGAATGTTAGCCACGGGGGAAGGAGGAGGAATGTTCGCGGGGCCGGCTTCATTCGCCCTTGCCTCCATGTACCTTCTAAACCAAATAGGTACTGGTACGCCCTCCAGAATGGCAAAATTATCGGCCATACTGAAACGAAGAACAAAGATAGATTGAGAACGAGGAAACAAAGGACAGTGCTAATGGCTTTTTGGGGAATAGCCTTTTAAAATAAACTAGACTTTTCTTGGAGAATACTTAATTGGTTTTGAAAATAGTTTTCCAAAAAGGTAAGTTTTAAAAACCCTTTTTGCTCAAATCTTGTAAACCTGATGCTCTGATACCAAATGTAACACCCTACCTCCGCCAATGCCACTCTTGCAAGCGCACTAGCATTGGAGGGGCGTTAAACGAGGTAAACATGCATGCAGATATCACAAGACAGAACATATAAGTAAAACAGAGTAAATAAAGCAGCGGATAAAACTACTATTTCAAAACCATAGTCAAGTTACATCAAAGGACTGAGTCATTATTTTCCAACTACTACAAGTCTAGAAAACACAAACTGAAAACTTGAAATAACATAAAGTAACTATCCCCAAAGTAGAATAAAGCCATAGCATGCTCAAGTCCAAACTGTACATGAGCTATCCAGAAAAGCAGCTAAAGATCCAAGCTAGGTACCAGTGTTCCCACCCTGTAAACCTGGGGGGGGGGGGGAACGGAAGAAAAGAGGCAAAAGAAAACGGGTCAGTCAAAAAGACTGGTAAGCCCTACCTACTATTAGTATAAAAACTAATAAAGTTAACTAGACATGTAAAGCAGAGATGAAACATAGGGTGATAACTGGCATGGTGAAAAGTTAACAAGATAGATCAAGTGTGGCATCGCATATACAAGGTTAAGTTGCACCAAGTGTGTACTAGTATTCCAATCCATGTCAAGTATAAACAAGAAATGATCCCTTGGCCCAAAGCTGGCGCCAATATCATGAGGTGACCTAAATCAAGGTCCAACTACTCGGTCTAGTCGATCGGCTCCCTATAAGCCTAACTCGTTGTGTATCAGTGTCATACGACTTAATCATGGATTGTAGTTAACTGTGCAAGGTCCACCCCAGGGTGTATCCAGCCCTAAGGTGTAAACCACAGACACAATTCAAGCACGCACAGTCTAAACCTACTGGTGCCCATGTTCAACTCCGGACTTAATGTGCACGACCATGGTCCGCCTGAACAACCGGTGCACCCTTCAGCCGTCTCTTTTGGTCTCTTACAATTAGTCCAGTAATCGTGCCCCACCCTAGCCTAGTCCAGGGTACCCATGATACTTCCAAGTTGGTTACTGCTGAAAAGGACCACGTAACTAGGATTTCAAGTGGGTTAAGTGTGGTTAACCCTATCCTAACCATGTATTGAGTTGGTCAAGTGTATTCAAGCAGTTCATGACTTAACCCTATCAATACACCGGGTTTAATTGGTTAAGTATTCAAGTAATCCATGTCTTAACCCTACCAATCCATCATGTTTAATTGGTTAAGTATATTCAAGTAGTCCATGACTTAACCTTACCAATCCATCATGTTTAATTGGTTAAGTATTCAAGTAGTCCATGACTTAACCCTACCATGTGGCATTAATTAACTTAATGCACCCAACTTCTCACATTAGACCTCGTTGTGGTTACTAGTTAAGCCGGGCGGGTCCGGGTAGCTTTACACCACAACTTAGTCTAACCTCGGGTTTCAAGTGCGACATGACCAACTACTCACATTGGGTCCTATTGCTTGTAGCCACTAGTTAAGCCGGTCGGTTCCGGGTAGATTTATGCTACAAACTCAACCCAACCTCGAGTTGGCCATTCTCATGTTTTCTAGAAGTCATGTCCAAGTCCATGTTTTCAAGCATAAACACATGTCAAACTTTCATGTCATATTTTCAAGTCATGTTCTCATGTTATTTAAGTTTGCCCAACTACCCATAACGTACTACTCCCATCGCACGTAAATTCGCATCAACGCAAATAGATCAAAGAGGGAACATAACTATATGACAAGGTGGGCATAAGATGGCAAAGTCTATCACAACTTAAACATGGTGATATTTGAGGCCAAAAGGGGTTCAACATACTAGCATATGGCCTCAACATGTATGATAGCATAAAAGGTGACTTGGCCTCAAACATCTCAAATAGCATAAGTGTGATTTGGCCACAAGCATGCATAATAACATAAGGGTGATTTGGCCACAAGCATATTAAGGAACATGAGGGGTTAAGGTTTTGCCACAAGTTAAACATGGTGGCATATGAGGCAAATGTGTTCATAAACTTGCTCATAAACTTGCATATTACATTATAAGCCTCAAAACATGCATGATATCAACTTTAGCATAATAGGTGAAACATGGTCATAAATGACATAGGATGATAGCTAGTGATTCGCATATAACATCATATGCAAGATAACATAAGGGTTATGAGAGTTTCTATGTTGCTTTATGCAACATTTCAAATCAAAGCTCATAGCTTTCTATGCACAAAGTCAAGGTGATAGCTTTACAAACATGCATAGAATAAATCTATGCATAACATGATAGAATCAAAGCACAAATCATACTTAGGCCCAAACTCAAACTTGCAACATGTCATATTTAACTTCATAGTTAGAATATAAGAGTAGAATAGGGCTTACAATGCTATGAAGACCTATGAAATAAAATAAGATTGAGACGAAGCCACTAGCAACTCTAAAAACCCCTAATCGCATATAAGCTCCAAGTTGTTTTGAGAAACAATAAGCTCCTTTGATTTGTATGAAGAAAGATCCTTATTTTGATGAAGAAAGGTGGCTCTTTTACTAGCTTAGGACACTCAAATTTTCATGAAGAGGATGGAGGCCATGTTATGAAGATGGAGGCCATGATCAAGAAACATTTTGGCATAGTTTAGTTGTAGGAATGATTAATGAGGGTTTAGGCTAGGTCTTAGGGTCTTTTTATAGAAGATTAGGTTAGTTTAGGCCATAGGATTAACCCCAGTTCAGATCTGAGCCATTAAAATCCGTCACAAGCCTCCAAATATGTCTTGAGGAACAAGTTAGGTGCACCCAGGCCAAACTGGCCGACCACCCAAGTCGACAGGGGTGTCGACTGGGCAGTCGACACCACCTGGGGTGTGTCGACTCCCAAGTCGACTCCCCAGTCGACTTGGGGTGGCGGGAATTTTTTCCGCCTTCTCTGCTTGGCTGAATTTGAATTCTGAATTCAAATTTGAACTGTTTTTGAACTTGAAATTTTCTGAAAACTTTGACGGGCCATAACTTGGTCATACGGATTCCGATTTTTGAAAACTCGGACTCTATTTCGCGTATTTTTCTGAGACGAACGCAATGGCACAGCCCATTTCCCTTGATTCAGATTTTATCATAGAATTCTGCCTTGGTTTATGTTTTAACATGTTATTTAAAAATACGGGTTGTTACAGATAATAGCAGAACAAAATTAAATAAATACACCAGATAATGTACAAATAATACACTGGATAAACATAATCATCAGAGTTACACAGTATACAGGATCATACTTAGTACAAATACAGTTCAGCTATACATAAATGTCTACAGCGGAAAACAAACATAAAATGTACAATAGGAGCTGAAAAACATAAAAAGAGATAAATGATAGAATCCATCTTCAGCTCCAGCTATCCATAAAGAGCTTGTTAAAACCTGAATACAAGGCTGCCCGTGTAGAAAGAGGGGCACCCGAGTTTGCAAGTGAAACAAACTACGAGTCAGTCATGGGACTGGTATGAGAAATCTACTTAACACATTTTATAATATGGCTAATCACAGTACCACGCCACTTTCGCGGAATGGGTTTACTCCATTGGATTGCCAGTGCTTTAAAACAAGTAAATCTTTTAAACATCGCAATGCCTTTTACAAAAATGAGGCCATTATAAGACTCAGTTCCCATCACACAATGCAACGCAAACCGGAGGATAGAGTTTTACCTTATAATGGCCAAAATATGCTTGATACGAATAGAACAAAAGAATTTGATATTATTGCTAGTGTTTATAGGTTTCAATAACAATTTCAATCATAACTATCAATCATAGACGTCATGGGTACCATATATCATATTGCCATATATAGATACAATCAAAACCGCACAGTGTCGTATTTGGAAATTGGGTTTCCGTCATGAACCAAGGCAAAAGATAGTACTTACCGAATTCGAGACAATCTAGCCCATGTCTCAGGCAAGTACTCAGTCAAGCCTTTGGATCGTCAAGGCCGGTCCACCGATGTGGATTAAAATGCCTGAACACTGCGTTTCCCCGCCCTTTGGGGCGTAAATGAGCTAACAAATGACTCCATCGGCTTCACATAGTCACCGATATATCCGAGGCGTCTCGCAACAGCAACAACCACAAAGGTGAAAATAATATATATGTCAGCCAGTTTAAGCACTGACACCACCTCTAGCTAGAAGGAAACGCATGTCCTCCCTGATGTCCTCTCCCGTTTCTGGTTCATACCGGGGTATGAGGCTCGCGAATCAACGTTACACACAAAGCTATGCTACACAGGTCGTGCTTTGATCATCAACCACAAGACTTTGCTTTTCAATAGAAGCCTTGATCATTTGCCACTTAGGCATGCCACATAGGCAATTCAATCTATGTGACTGATTTCTATCGATATATAACCTCATAGCTCGTACGTCTCGGAGAAGGGCGTTAAGCAAGAGAATAAATTCTCCGCCGCCAAATAGATATATATTTAATAGAGATCAATCAGCACAGAACAAAATCCAATGTCAGACACACAGTCCATTTACACGTTCGTTCTGGGTCTGAACGAAACTGGAGGCACTATATACCTCGCATACCCATCGATCTCCACATACGTCTGGACGATCACCACTTATTATCTATATTTCGCGATGCATCCTAGTCAAGACATCAGTTACCATCCAAACGAGGTGAAGATCTCCGATCTTCAACCACCGTCTTCATCATCGACTTCTTATCGCCGATCAATTATTTGAAATGAGATTTAACTCGGCCTTTACAAATAATTCACGTATATTTAGAATTTAAATCAATTCATTTCGATGGTTAAATTATTCGACCACAATTCACGCCAAACACATTCAACCATCAAATATCACATAAACCGAGCAAATTCAGTTTATTCCATTCCATATCGTTTATAATATTTTATCACGATTTATCGCTATTTTTATTTATTCAAAAATAGCCATTGCATTCAAACGAAGCTTCAGGCCATAACGCGACCGTGGCGCTGTTTTTCTTTAGATTTGATTTACACATATCTGAAAATCTAACCGCTGGATCTTCACAAATTTTATATCATTAGAAAGATCTTTTCACAAAGTTGGTATCGTTGGATCTTCACAAATTTTATATCATTATAAATATAATCGATTCTGGCGCTGTTTTTCTTCAGATTTTAATTAAACATTCCAGACAATCCAACCGTTGGATTTTCACAAAGTTGGTATCGTTGGAAAGATATTTCCAAAGCGAACCCAACAGTTTCGGTTTCGGGAAAATCCGATGGTCGGATCTCCCGCATTAATCGTTTGAAATCACAGTTTCAAAACACGAACTGCACCTTCGTTATTCGATATATTTTAATTATATTTATATATATATATATAAATATAATCGATTCTTCGATTTCAAAACCATTTTCACTTCACATATTGGATAAAAACGATATTTTTATCCAACAGATATTTATTTCAACACATGAATTTTGCTTATTTTATTTCCATACAGGAATTTCTATTCAGCACATGAATTTCTATTCAACACATGAATTTCGTTTCAACATTCAACACATGAATTTTGTTTCAACATTCAACACATGAATATTTTTTATAGTTTATATATATAGTAAAAATGTGATTTTTATTGCAAAACAATTTATTTCAAAACATGATTATTTTATATATTTTATATATAAGGTAAAAATGTTATTTTTGGTGTTAAAACAATTTATTTAAACCACTAATATTTTGTATAGTCTATATATATGTTAAAAATGTTATTTTTATCATTCAAAGAATTTATTCAATACACGAACTCCATTCAACACATGAATTTACTTCAACACATGAATTTCTATTCAACACATGAATTTTGTTTCAACATTCAACACATGAATATATGAATATAAATCAAACACAGAAATATTTCAGAAAACTTCGGCAGCATAACGGCAGGGTAGTTAAAACCGGGACCGTCCCTAGTACGGCTCCTCGCTCTACCTTAAAGCCTCGCAGCTTTTGACAATGGGGATTTCATGCATCTAGTTCGCACGCAGGCGGCATGTTTATTTTTATTTTCGTTTCCACAAACTAATCCTATGTGGTTTCAACCAAATGATTCTCAACCACAAACGGGTATTTTTCAACCACAATCAATCAATTTCAACCACAAACAATTCTAATCAACCATTCGCTATCAACCAATTTTCACACCAATCACAACCAATAAATATCGTCCATGGTTTGTGGATGAGGGGCGTATATATATATTTATATAAGTATATTTCACTTCTATTTCAACACATATATAATTTTTACAACGCATATATAACTTATACATCGAACGTACAACTTATACAATGCTTATACATGAGGTGTATAACGCTTATATAACTCATATATTGACTATATAATTTATACATCGTCGTTTTCCATATTGTTTATAATTCAGAAATCTCACATTGGGTTCCACTCCACCAAAAATAGCAGAAAGCTCAGAAAAATATCCGGTCTCTTCTAAAATGTAGAAGGCGTCCACACGAGTCCACTGTCTCTTGTTTTACTGAATTTCGACCACTAACGAAAAAGATATGATTTTTATCGTGAAATCAAAAACCGTAGTGCTTTAAAGTGTTGTTAAACAATTTAAAATAGTTCATCCGTATACCTCTTTGAAATGTTCAAATCTAGGTCGTCGATTTTCTTGGAATCTGAAGCACTTGAACGCGATCGGCTTGACGGGCTAGGAGAGGCGCACCACCCCCTGGAAGCGCGGCCAACTCGAACCTACAGTGGAGGAGAATCGGCGGCTTGAACGTCGCCACTTCCTGGGCGCGATTCCCAAGATAGACTCGACGAGGAGGAGCACCACTTATACGGATTTGAAGAGCAGGGTGGGATCTTCAAAAAGTTCAGCTGGGGCGTTCGATAATGGTGCGTGGATTGGAAGATATCGAGGAGAGAAGGTTTGTAGCCTTTCCGCCGTCGCGATTCGTATATCGAGGAGAGAGAAGGTCGGGGTGTCGAGTTATGATTGGCTGAGGGGATTTTTTTATATTTATATATTTTTAAAATCCTAAAATACCCCTTATCTCTTACGAACTCCAATCCAAGCCCAACGAATGTCGTCCCTAGCTAAATACCCCCATTCCGAACACAATGGGATATGTTTCGTAGGCCCATTCGAATGTTTCAGTCTGTTTTCCTTCAAATTAAAATATAAAACATCCAATATTTGATTTGAACGTACATTTCAATTTGCCGGGGCCACATACTGATCCCAAAAATTCCAAAAAAATAAATCTAGCTATGTTTTGACGTTACGGTCCCAACAAAACTAGTTTCGTCGAATTTTGAGACCATTTGAAAAATGGCCCTTTTCTAGTCGTTCCAATTTAACTGAAATCGACCCAACACATTTTCCTTTGCCACACTCACATACTAGCTTCAAAAATTATGAAATTTGAAACTTGGCAATAATTTGATATCCCGGATCCAACAAAAGTGGTTTCGTCGAACTCTGAGGTCGTTTGCAAAATGGCCATTTTCATGGGCTATATAAACTTTATAGCGACCTTTCTGAAAATTCATTTGGCCATAACTTTGCTTCCCGCTACAAATCTTCGATTTTTCAGATTCATTAGAAAGATATTCACTAACAGATTTAAATATTTTTGGTTTCACTAAAATCCATTTTATTTTGCACCTGGTACAGTTAGTCAAAGTTTGAATTCAAATTTTGAAACTACCACGCCATTTCAGGCCTTATTTATAATTAGTAATTATATTCATTTTCAAACATCGATTCAAACTTACTTTTCGTCGTCATTATTTAAAATATTTATTTTAAATATTTTAAATTCACTAAAATAGCTAAATTAAAATTTTTAAATTGGCTCAGATTTTTTGGGTTGTTACATCAACTTCCATATGATCCATGCTTGGGGTGCTCAGGGTTTCAATGGAAATAACCCATTTTCTCTGGGTTCTCTGAGCTAGCCATCTTAGCCAATGAATCAACTTTATCATTCTAATCACGAGGAATGTATGAAATGAAATAGTGTTCGAATTCAGCCAGCAGCTAATGAACTCGATTGAGGTAGGGAGAAAGGTGTGCCTTTGGCCTGGAACTCCTTCCTGACCTGACATACAATAGTTTGGGAGTCATAAAATTTTTGGATTGATTTCACTTCCAAATCCTTAGCAAGCTTAAGTCTGTAAATCAAGGCTTCATATTCAACTTCATTATTGATTATTGGGAAATGTAGCTTCAGAGCATAACAAATTGATCGTTCATCAAGACTTACTAACACAACTCTAAAGCTAGAACACTGATCATTACAAGTGCCTTCCGTGAATAACTTCCACTAGGAAGTTACCAGTTTAATGCCCTTTGCAAGATCATATGGAGCTATGAATTAAGCTATGATGCCAAAAGAGCATGTCCCTGGATAGACCTTCAAGGGATATAAGCAATATCGAATTGACTCAGTTTGATATTCTATTTGAGAAACTTAGAATATTCCTTAGGAATTTAAAGGACTTGTCGTAACAGTAGGTCGATGTAAACTTTGATAGGGTAAGCCTGAAAGTAATGATAAAGATTCATAGAGGCTATTAATAGGCTGTTTGCTAACTTTTCAATGTTTAGGTGATTCTGCTGAGATCGTGTCAGCCTTTTTCTCACATAATACATCGACTGCTAGATTTGATTGTCCTCACGTAAATTGCTAGATATCTGGCATGCAAGGGCAACACCGGATAAATGAATACATCTTCATGATCCATCAGTTTTGATAGTATTAGGGGCCTCTCTAGATGGTCCAAAAAGTTCTAAAACACCTCGATACAGTCTGGAGTCAATGCAAGATTACATTTTCCTCTCTTTATCAAATCGAAGAAAAGGATGAAATTTTCGGTTGCTTTGGATATGAAACAGCTCAAAGAAACTACTTCCCACTTAAGATTTTCACATCTTTCATTTTCGTCAGAACCTGAGTGTTCCAGTTGGCATCAATCTGCTCCGTTTTGACTTCAATACCTTGAGAACGGACTATGAAACTCAAGAATATTCCAGATGAATGCCGAAAGAGCATTTCAAAGGATTGAGTTTCATGCCATACTTGAAGAGAATACTGAATATATCCGCTAAGTCACTAACGTAGTTGGTCAATACTTGTGACTTTATGACTATATCATCTACGTAAATCTCCATTAACCTCACAATATGATCTTTAAATGTGATGACCGCCCATAACACCCGCACTAAACAAGAAGAATAATGCACTGAAAGGTGTGCAAGGCAGCTATGGACGATCATCAGAGTAGGTAAACACAAGCGAAACCTGTCGTAAACTCACAGCGCAAGCATAAAATATAATAGAACATATACAACATGTAGTAATAATGAAGCAGAAACAGTGGACTTTCATACAACCAGAAAGTAATATCCACAAGCTTGGAAATAGTGTTTATACAAAGTTGCCTCACTACATCACTTAGAAAAGAAAACAGCGGAAATCCAATTATTAGATAGTAGTAAAACTGGTACATGAGCCTCCTGCTCACCATCGATCAATATCCTCATCCTCACTAAAGAAATATCTGCCACCTGTTACTCAGTCTGCCCATCCAACAATCGGATGAACAACCCAAGGTAATAAGAGGAAACATAAAACCTTGAGTCAGACAACGGTCTTAGTGAGTGATAAAACAGCTAACAAATTTCATCAATAAAGTATATGTGAATGGGTAAATAAACGAACTAATCTACCCAGCTCCAGAGAAGAGCTTACACCTGCCTTCCTCCTGACATGACAGTGATACCCAGCTCCAGAGAAGAGCTTACACCTGCCTTCCCCCTGACATGACAGTGATAGCCTTTACGATCCATACATCCAAATGAATAACAATCTAGTCATGGAAATCAGAGCGATCATCTATACATGGTAAAAGCAACTCAACTATCATCACAACAAAGCATTCAAACATCCATGACTGACTCTGGATATCACGGCCAACCTTGCTTTGAAATCACCGTTAATCGTATGACTGGCTAAACAACTTGCCATCAATTGTCAAGGGCCATACAACGAAAACCCGGTTATAGCCAAACCCCACACACCATACAACAAAATGTGTTTGGGCCATACAACGAAACTTAGGGCTCTCGACCATACAACGAAATCGTGTAACCCTTACTTTGAGCCCAATAGAACCTATGACAACGATAATCTCTCGGTCTTTGCATCTCCAATCATTATCAATCATGACTGTTCACCAACTCAGGACACTTTAGAGTTATAATCATCCTCGTTGTACAACACCCGACAACGATCACACCACATCACTTCAACATTCCCCATTGAATTCACTTTGAAGTCACACCATCACTAGGAATGTCCGACCAGAAAACTCGTCCAAAAATGGCAGAAATGGCTAACCCACTTCTGCCTGATCGACTTTTGGCTGATCCACTTCTAGATGATCCACTTCAGGCCGATCCAGTTCTGGCCGATCCAGTTTTGGCCGATCCACTTCTGGTCAATCCATTTATGGCCGATCCACTTCAGGCCGATCTAGTTCGGGCCGATCCAGTTCTGGCCAATTCACTAATCGCCGATCCAGTTCTGGCTGATCCAGTTCTGCATATCCCGATTCAACTCTGATTTCGACCAAATCTTCGCCAAATGACGAAACCGACTCAACCAAAATCATCAAACACGATCATAAACATATCATAACATTACTAACCACATGAATATGACGATTACCACAAAAATGATGTAAATCTCAGCAAAAACCATTAAAATGAACATATGATTAAAATGAGAGATCTAACTAACATAAACATGTAAAATGACATGAAATTAATGAGTAAAACTTGTTAGATTAGATCATAGGGTGATGCATATGGAAATGGACGTGTAACGGTGTAAATCTATGGTAAAACATCCCAATTTGATTAGAAATATGCACAAACACTCATATACTTCATTGTATTCATGTGAGAGATGTAAATCGCTCACCGATTTGCCAAAGCAAGCTAAATGGTAGAAATAAGAATCCGAACAGCGAATACTTCAAATCAAACTCCTTGATCCGAAAAATTTGGCCTTGAAACGATGTAAATGTAGCCTCGAATTGTTTAGATCTTCGATTACCTTCCTTGGATTTGGATTTTTAATGGTGGAAAGGTGTCAGAGGGAGAAGGAGATCAAGGCCTCCAAATGAGAGAATGGGAAAGTAAACTTTTTCCCTCCACTCTCACCCCCTATTTATAGGATTCCACCAGCCCACTAAGGCTCCAAAACCTAAACAGCCAACTGAAAAACCTTAAAACAGTGGTTTCTCCCAAACCGTTGAGCCAAATCCTTAATGTAACCACTCTACAGAAAGGAAATCATCAATTCCTTTCCAATGGCACAGGTCTTACCCTTCGATTCGACCTGAGTCAAAAGTTATGCCCTGTTCAAGACTGACAGGGGTAAAATGGTCACAAACCAAATCGGTAAAAATTACGGACATGTCTCACATCCCCATAAGCAACATATTAAATGATGAGAATGATCCAACCCTCAAGGAATAAAATAAAAATATTTTACGA
This sequence comes from Allium sativum, assembly GCA_030737875.1. Taxonomy (NCBI): domain Eukaryota; kingdom Viridiplantae; phylum Streptophyta; class Magnoliopsida; order Asparagales; family Amaryllidaceae; genus Allium; species Allium sativum. The sequence continues at coordinate 525,749,283 of CM060912.1, read as the reverse complement.
TCTTACGATACGTAAAATGCGGGCTCTTACATTAAACATGTAGTTGAATAACCTTTGATAATTCGCTTAGGTGTTCTTCAAACTGAACGGCATGACCGCGTAACAATACAGTCTGAGATCAATGATGAAACTGTATGTTCCTGGTTAGGTACGTGCATCAGTATTTGTTTGTATCCGAAATATGCATCCATAAATGAGAGGAGCTCCTGCCTTGCTGTAGAGTCCACAAGTTGGTCAATCCTCAAAAGTAGGAGATTGTCTTTGGGACAGGCTTTGTTTAGGTCATAGAAGTCTATGAATGTTTTCTTCTTCCCTTTAGATTTCTTTACAAGGTCTGGATTTGATACCCAATTGGGGTATAACGAATCTTGGATGAAATCGGTTCTGTTAAGCTTCTCCACCTCCTTTTTTAACTCAGCGGACCTTTGATGATCGATCATGTGCCTCTTTTGTTTCATCGGGACATACTTTAGGTTTATATTAAGCAAGTGGCTTGAGACTATCGAAGAGATCCCACACATGTCAGTGTGGGTCCATGGAAACACGTCAAGATTCGCACAGAGGAAATCAGTAAGCTCCCTCATTCGAAGGGGACCACAATGAGATCCAAATTTCAAGACTTTTGATGGGTCACTGTTACCAATCGGGATCACCACACTGGTTTCATTTTGTATTGCTCCTTGGCATCTTGGCTCCTCGTCCTTTCTGAGGTCGATATCATTGGAAAAGACATTTGTGTTGTTTAGTTTAGGATCGACACCATGATTGCTATGCCTTAACACCGTTGATACAGAGGGAAGTTTCAACACCCTTCCTTTTTTCCTTTTTGTGTGATTTTTTCAATAAGTCACATAGCATGCCCTTCCAATTAGCTGATCACCTCGTACAACCCCGACCCTATTCTTCATCGAGAATTTCAAGAGAAGGCACTAAGGAGGAAAGTAAGCTCTAAGTTCAGCTAGGGTCAGATGACCCAAGAAAGCATTATGTGGAGAGTATATATTCAACATAGTGAATATAAGGGTCACACTCTCCTACGATTCCTCTCACTAATCTCAATCGGTAGTTTGACCATACCTACCAACTCGTTTACCGTCTCATTGTATCCATGTATCCGAGGAGTACATGGCTTTTAGTGTAACGACCCGCATTTTACGTATCGAAGGATCGTAAAATAATTATATTTGATTCCCTATTTATGGGATCATTCTCAGATTTTTATATGTTGTTAATGGGAATGTGAGACATGTCCATGATTTTTACCGAATTAATTTATGACTATTTTTCCTCTATGAATATTGTTTCATCTATAAATTTGATAGGGATCGAGACAGGTGCCAACATCGGTCTCATTGGATCAAAATGGTGGTTTACGATTTTTTAGTATGGTTACACTAAAAATTTGGTTCAGCAGTTTAGAAGGAATCACTGTTTTAAGTTTCAGTTTCTATTAGGCAGACTAATCAGCTGCTAATGGGTTAATTAGTCATGCTTATTGGGCTAATGAACTACAACTATAAGTAAAAGGGATTAGGGTTTCTTTCTTCATTCAAACATTAGGTTGGGCACATGTGATTCTCTGGTTCAACATAATCCCTAATTTCTTCATCCTAATTCATCATAGATTGCATCTAGTGGTTAGGTCATCATCAAGTACTTCACATCAAATTGCATCAATTTTAGGGTTCTCCATCGCTGTCCAGATCGGGTTTCATTGGATTTGCATTGGGCCTTAGATTTGTGAGTGATAGATATATCTTATATGGAAATTACAGATGTTATGCGTAAATTAGGGTCAAATCTACGATTATATGTAAAATTCACCCTAGATCTAATCATATATGTTTAACTCATATTTAGATGCCTTGGTAAAGCCTAATCTAATACCCAAACAAATAATTTATTAGTTAAATCATGTTTTTACATAAGTTTAGATCCAATTCATGTTAGAACCATTGTTTATGTTATGTCTATGATATGTGCATGTTTGTATGATCAAGATTTGATGAATTGCTCTTTGTTTTGATTGAACTGGATGCATTTCTTGAATTGTTTATTAGAATTGTTTCGTAGATCTTAGTTTTGAAGAATAGAGAAAACTGAAGGTTTAGATGATCAGATTCACAATAAACTTGGTGGAGGAGCTCTGGAAGATGATATAAGGAAGCTTAGGAAAATTGGGCTCAAAATTCACTATCTGTTTGGATCGGTATTGGTCCATGGGAAGTGGAAGGACACCGGTCCATTACATTGCAATTGATGGTGAAGATATTTGGGGTGTAGCTTCATGGCGTTAAGTCAAGGTTGCCAACAAATTTTCAAGTCATTCGGAAGAGATTTAGGATGGGGTCAGAGTTGATCGTCCGAGTGTTGATCGTTGGATTGATAGGAAAATTCATCGGAAAGGAATCTGGGTTCGAGGATGGACCAGTAGGAAGTTCATGAAGATAAGATGGAAATGAACAAATAGATAAAAACCGTAAAGAAGTGGGATTGGGGGATGTTCTTTCCTATTCAGGAGTGGCATATGATAGATGATTATCCTGTGCTAATTTTGTGGTTGCTAAGGCGGATCAGATGATAAAACTATCTATACTCATATATCCTATGTAAATGTTGTTAGTTATTCTATGGACCACTAAGCCTGTTTTCTGACTCAGGGTTTTATGTTTCCCTATTATTACCGTAGGCTGCTTATCAACGTTGATAGTGAGCAGACTGAGATAGAAGGTTGTGAGTTTTGGTGTCGATGATGTTGTGCGGTGACAAGTACGAGGCCGGCGTATTACTACTACCTATTATAGCAATGTTTTGTTATTTTCTCTATTTGTTGAGATGTTATGATTACTTTGAGAAATTTGTAGTGAGGCCTGATGTACGGATTACTTATTTATACAGTTGATTTGTACTAGTGATTATGAGATGTTATGGGATTAAAGTTTCTATTCTGTTATGCTTCACTTCTATATCATGTTGTATATTTCCTATTATATGTTATCCAGACACTGTGAGTTATATGACAAGTGTATTCCAAGTTATTCTTCTCTGATGATCATCCCATATCGTCCTGACACGTCATGCAGTGCACCTTTTCCTTAGTCCGATACAGGAGGTATGGGGAGGTCGTCACATTTGGTATCAGATCTTTGGTAAATCTATTTAACCTAAAGTTTGCAGGCGTAAAAGCGTATAATAGACATGCTTATAATTTTTAAAGGAAGATGACTATATTATAATATATATTTTAGTAGGTTAATAAGCACATGAACATCAATGTAGCATGTCTTTAATGTGAATTAATCATTCTCGTTTCAGATAGAGAATGAGTCGACGAACTTCGAGACACGCTACTAGGGATGAGCCTACCACTGGAAGGGTAGGAAAGGGTAACCAGTCGGGAGCTGCAGCTTCAATGTTCGATTATCCTGCTATATTTGAGGTCATGATGACAAAGATCATGACAAGGACATCTGTGACACTCCACACTTTTCCGTGCCCAAATTTCGACACAAATCGAAACTCAAACACATCCAAGCATGGAGCGTGTAAATCTTGTACCTACAAATAAATGAGCATGAGCATAATCTGAGTACGATAAGATAACTCACAGCGAGAACAAAATATGATAAACTAGTATTAAATCAAGTAACTACCTTTTTCAAAGTAAGGCAAGCCAATACCGAGCATGAGAGGAAACGAGAATCAAAAGCCAAACTTAAACACCTATGAGAACCTGACCTTCTCTAAAAAAACCTGGGTGGTTGTAATGACGAGGGGTTTTAGGACAACAAGATTCTGGAGAATAGGAAATGTACAACACAGATTATAATACATAGATGTATCCCGTTTGGTTCAACCTAAGATGTATGCCTACCAAGGTTGGCGATTCTAGCCTAACCTTGTAAATGTTTACGCACGACTTTACTACTCTTCCCAAAGTATAATACCGAGATAGAACGTTTACGCATATATTTGTGAAGCCTTTATACCAGAGCATGACTGGTATTTAATCGAGATTAGACCCTAGTTACTGAGTTTCTATATATACACACACATGTTTACAGATTCATCCCTTATTATTTAACATTAACATAAACTAGAGGCACTAGCTACGAGACCTACTAGTTAAGGCTTCCGTCATTCACGCATATACTCTTGCCCACGTAAGGTGAAATATGGTACTTTATCGCTCGTTATACCATCTGGCTGACCTTATTAGATAACCCCTTTAGTCGCTTATTACTTCCCGTAGGATAAGTAGCCATATTTGACATTTTTAGTTTCCAGGTTTGGGTAGGCCCACACACTTCTGCCATTTAGACCCCTAAACTGAAAGACCTATTCCTAGGCAAACTCTTTAACCCCAGCCTCTTAAGACCCAGAAAGCGGACTATGCGCGAAGGTTATTAGCTTTGTACCCCATTAGCCTTTAATACTTTTCCCTATTAGTGGTAAAGTAGGCTAAATTATTATTTCATTCCTGTTTAGTCTCACTTCACGGAAATACTGTCCGCACATGATTAATTATCATCACGGTTTCCTATGGTTAATAATTTTTCCCGTTACTAACTTATCAAGTCCAATTCTAATTTTAACTATATATTAGCTAATTATAAATAAGGAAAGTTATATCCTCCTTACCCTAGATATTTATTTAATTAATTCTCTAATTAGACTTAGTGTTTAAACAACAATCAATACCCATTAATCCCCCTTTTTCGTCATTTATTTCCATTCAAGAGTTTATTGCCCCTTTATGACCATAACGGTCATATTTTCCTAATGCAACTATTTACACTGGGTATCCTTAGTTTATCAGTCCTGAAGTGTCTATCTGTTGTACCCCAATGGAAAATTACTATTCTTATTTATTTATTTATTTGTTGTCTTTTATATATATGTGTGTATATATATACACACATACATATATATATATATATATATATATGTATGCATCAAACCACTTACATTAAGTTGACCACTTGTGGATGCTGGATTTATCGGTCGGTTCCGGGCAGACTTCTAGCACAGGTGAACTTAACCTCGTGCCTTAATACATTTATATTTAAACATTAGACCCTTCACATTAAGCTGACTACCTGTGGATGCTGGATTTGCCGGTCAGTTCCGGGCATACTTCTATCACATGTTGAGCGTAACCTCATGTCTAAATGCGGTTATAGTTTAAATTTTCTAATCCGGGTGTACAACATTTATCCTAATTATTTAAGGAATTGTAACCATTACTCTATTATATTTACTTTCCCCCAATCAACATTGGATACAATTGCTATATTTTGATTGGTGGTTCTATTTATAGCAATTAATTATATTGATTGCTACAAATGGTCACCACAAATATACTAATTCAATATGGATTACATATACATATAATTCCATAATTGAACATATTCAAACATTCAATACAGTGTATATTTTACCGTTTTACGCAGATTTGGACGGACAATATTTGTATATTTATATTTTCGTGTGGTCAACTTAGTTGTTGTTGTTGTTATTATTATTATTTTATTATTATTATTATTAATATCATAAACCACATATGTTGTTGAGTACATAGAAATGTGCAAAATAATTAGTACATATGTAAAATTTAAAAATTATATAAATGTACAAATAGTTAACTATTTAAATGAAATGTTATATACATCTACCATTATACTTTAGCAAATTCAACAACATATATAAATACAATCAAAATATAATACATCAACTAAACCTAAAAGAGCAACATTCAAATCAGATACAAGATAATAAAACAATAACATATTAAATTGAACAGAATGCACAGAAATGCTTTCATATATCATTATAATATATAAGACACAGTGAACATATATAAACAAAAAAATAATATCAAAAAGGCTCACAACAACATCATCTCCTATTCTCAGCAGCACAAAGCATAAATAGGACGAAAAACTAAACTCAAACAATTTAGAATGGAGGAGCGACGAATTGACCTTCATCTGACAGAATAAGCATGATTTGAGATTGAAGAAGATGATTGGATATTGAGAATGATTTGTTTAACTTTTCTCTTTAAACATTTTCCTAAATAGTCTGTCCTTATTGTATAAAAATAACAACCACGTCCGTCAAACTAAAAATCAAGATTGAATTTTCGTACAGCCGATTTTCCTGTTCTACTTATTTATTATTTTATTTCAATGTATTGATAAATTTAAATTGAACTATTTGCCAAAAGAAGGGCACACACTTTGTAAAGTGCACATACACTAGATAGTAGATACAAACAAATATTAGTATACGTATGTTCCAAAAATGCACATCTACATTCAAAATTACGATGTCGACGTATTACAATATCATTTGCTGCAAGCACAACTATAGGTTTCAACACATTAGCTGGTTCAAACATGGATTCGATAGCCATCGTATTCAAGATTGGATCAGTTGCTTAAAGCTTGATTTAGTCGGAGTGAAAGCTGCTTCCGAAGTCATTACTCATTAGTACCCCTAATTGCAAAAGAGGGAGTAACTTGGACAACTAAACACTTCACAAAATCAATCGAAAGTGACGCAAATTTATTACGAATATAGTAGACAATCACATATTCCATAATTAATGTAAATAAGGTCCATTAATTACATTACACAAGCAACATCAATAGGGCAGTAATTTCGGTTTAATAGAGAACATAGCAGTAGGAAGGAATGATCATAGCTTATTTCCACTTCCTGAACCTATCACCATGCTTGCCGAACATACCATGCTTGAACTTACCATGAAGGCGATGGTGCCCATAACCACCATAGCCATGGCCATGGTAAGATCCATGACCGTGATGGGAATTACCATTGTGCCCATGTGCCAAGTGATGCGTGCCATACATACCTCCAACAGCTGCGACACCACCGGCAAGTAAACCTCCCATGCCTCCTGATCCATGGCCTTCCATATATACATATCATAACAAAAAAGTAATTTTTTTATACAAACTCACGAATGTAAAATATACAATTAAATCATTAACTAGAAACAAGGATGTATATTTAGAAAAATACCCTGATGACGTTGAGGATAAGCAATGGGGGGAGGACATCCATAGGGAGGGCAGCCGTAAGAATTCCCATTATTTGATGGTGGAGGATAACCGTAAGGAGGCATCTAGGCATATGCCCCTTGCTGCGAGGGATATTGATTAAAGTAACCCATATTCGTTCCACCATAAACGTTAGAGTGAAATCCTGTCTCTCTTATCTCCACATCCTTTTCATGACTTCCCATGCTTTTCTTCAAGCTCATGTCTTAATTACCTGCAAGTTATAGAGAGAAAGTATGCAATGTCATATGCCATTGAGCTCTATTTATACCCATTTTTAATATATGAATAATGATGGAAGAATATAAGGCGCGTTAGTATTGAGAATGCTACAAATTTCTAGAATTCTAAAGAAAGTAGTAACTTGCATTTTGTATTATTATTAAATAAGTTACTTGATGAATGTAGAATGTTCTCTCTAGAGAACTCTAATAATAAATAATTATTGTAAGATGCCTATATATAGAAGAAGAGGCACATTGTAATGGTGTACAAAAACTTCAAAGCAATAAAATTCTTGCATTACAAAAACTTTGAAGCCATCTCTTCCTTTCAACTATTTCTACTACTCAACTAATTCCACTACTATAACTACTAACAAGTGGTATCGGAGCTTCGTTCGTTCGCATATTGGGCAAAAAAAAGTGCAACTATTATAAGCTATGGCAAACATTGTTCAGTCTCCATCAATTCTCGTCCCTTATTTTGTCGGTGAAAATCATGATTTTTGGAGCATAAAAATGAAGACGTCTTTTAGCTCTCAAGATCTATGGGATATTGAAGATGAAGGGTTCACTATTCCTGAAGAAACTTCGACTCTTAGCCAAGCTCAGAAAAGGGAGCTAAAGGAAAATAAACAAAAAGATTCAAAAGTGTTATGTGTTCTACAACAGGCGGTGACCGACGCTATCTTTCCTAGAATAATGGGAGCTACAAAAGCCAAAGAAGCATGGACCACATTACAGGAGGAGTTTCAAGGGAGTGCAAAGGTACACTCCATTAAACTTCAAACATTAAGGCATGAGTTTGAATTAATAAAAATGAAGGAGTCGGAGACCGTAAAGGATTATTACTCCAAAATAAAAGAAATAGTTAGTAAAATAAGAGCTTATGGGGATAATATTCTTGACAAAAGGATTGTTGAGAAAATGTTATCTTCAATTCCCCGTAAGTATGATCCCATCGTGACTACGATGGACCAAACTAAAGATTTTTCCACTTTATCGGTGACTGAATTAATGGGCTCCCTTGAAGCATTTGAACAAAGAATGAGTAGACATGATGAAGACTCAGTTGAAAAATGCTTTTCAATCAAAACTCAAATTATCATCCCAAAATAAAAAATATGGAGAAAATAATAATGATGGACAAAATTCTAGAAACAAAGGAAATTATAGAAATTTCTCAAAAAATAAACAAGATAAATATCCTCCATGTGGAATTTGTAAGATGACAAATCACTTGGAGAAGTTCTATCAGAATCGTGGAAAGCCACAATGTCGACACTTTAAGAAATATGGACATTTGGAGAAGAATTGTTTCAGCCTAAATAAGCATCAAGCAAATTTCGTCGAAGAGCATGACGGAGAACAACATCAATATGCTACTCAAGATTCTAGTGATGAAATGGAGGAAACTGGTACTTGGATAGTGGCTGTAGGAATCACATGGCTAAAGATGGGAGCATCTTCAAGGATATTGATGATTCTGTCAAAGTAAAAGTATGACTGGGGAATGGCGCTATCGTAGAATCAAAAGGCAGCAGCAATGTTACGGTGGAAACAAAGAAAGATACAAAATTTATCAAAGATGTTTTACTAGTTCCAAATCTAAAAGAAAATTTGTTGAGCATTGGCCAAATGATGGAGAAAGGCTACGCTCTTCACTTCGAAGGAGACATTTGCAAAATATATGACAACAACAATAAAAGACTAGAGATAGCCCAAGCAAAAATGGAGAAGAGAAATAGAAGTTTTCCTACAAGTTTTAAATATGCTACTAATATAGCCATGAAAGCACAAGTTGATGATTCACGGTTATTACATCAAAGATTTGGCCACTTCAACATTCAAGCCTTGAAATTGTTATATCAAAAGAATATGATGAGAGATTTTCCATGTATAAAAGAAAATAATGAAGTCTATGAAGGATGTCTTCTCCGAAAGCAACAAAGATCATCATTTCCATCACGAAGCACTTGAAGAGCAAAAAAACTTGTTGGAGTTAATTCACACTGACATTTGTGGACCGATGAGAACACCAAAACTCCATAACTACAGGTATTTCATCCTCTTTATTGATGATTTCTCTAGAATGACATGGGTCTACTTTATTAAAGAAAAATCAGAAGTCTTTGGAATATTCAAGAAGTTTAAGGCTCTTGTCGAAAATTAAAGTGGGAAACGCGTTAAAAGGATTCGAAGCGATCGTGGTAAAGAGTACAACTCCCATGAGTTTGATAAATTTTGTGATGATGAAGGCATTGAGCGACAACTTACAGTTGCATATACTCCACAACAAAATGGAGTATCTGAAAGAAAAAATCGCACTGTCATGGAGATGGCAAGATCAATGCTAAAGGAGAAGGGCTTACCAAACACTTTTTGTGTAGAAGCAGTTTACACTGCTGTCTATATACTCAACCAATGTCCAACTAGATCAGTTGAAGACAAGACTCCTATAAAAGCATGGAGCGGAAGAAAGCCAATAGCCAATCATCTAAGAGTTTTTGGATCTATTTGCTACATACATGTTCCAGATCAAAAGAGACATAAACAAGAAGAGAAGACCATACGAGGAATATTTTTAGGGTATAGCACACAATCAAAAGGATATAGAGTTTATAACTTGCAAACAAAGAAGCTGACGATTAGTCGAGATGTCGAGGTTGATGAGAATGCTTCTTGGAATTGGGATGAACAAAAAGTAGAGAAAAGAAACATTTCTGTTACAGTACATCGATCTCATGAAGATGTGGAAGAAATGGAAGAACCAACAGAAGAACCAGGTATGCCCCTTTCATCTCTGCAATAACACTCCTTCACCAGAATCTACTCCGAGAAAAGTTAGATCTTTGGTGGACATATATGAAACATGCAACTTGGCTATACTTGAACCTGAAAGCTATGAAGTAGCATCTAAGCAAGAAGTATGGGTCAAAGCAATGGAAGAAGAGATAAAATGATTGAGAAGAATAATACCTGGGAGCCTATAGATTGTCCTAAAGATAAAGAAATCGATGGAGTAAAATGGGTTTATAAGACAAAGCTAAACCCAGATGGCTCAATACATAAACAAAAGGCTAGGCTTGTAGCAAAGGACTACTCACAACAAGATGGAGTCGACTATAATGAGACATTTGCTCCAGTTGCACGTCTTGATACAATTAGAGCTTTAGTTGCTCTTGCAGCTCAGAAAGGATGGAATGTTTTTCAACTAGATGTCAAGTCAGCCTTCCTAAATGGAGTATTAGAAGAAGAGATCTATGTGGAGCAACCACATGGCTTTGTAAGTAAGGGCAATGAAGAGAAATTGCTAATACTAAGAAAAGCTTTGTATGGCCAGAAGCAAGCACCTCGAGCATGGTACAATAGAATTGATCAGTACTTCATAGATCAAGGATTTAGGAGGAGCAAGAGTGAGCCAACATTATACATCAAGACACAAAGTTAGTATGATACTCTCATTGTCTCTCTATATGTGGATGATCTTATGTACATGGGAAATAATACGAAAATGATAACTACATTCAAAGAAGACATGATGAAAACATTCGAGATGACTGATCTTGGCTTGATGAATTACTTCCTTGGCATCGAGGTGAAACAACAAAAGGAAGGTCTATTTATCTCTCAAAAGAAATATACTGAAGAACTATTAAAGAAATTTAGAATGAATGATTGCAAACCAGTAGCTACTCCACTTGTAACAAATGAGAAGTTGCGAAAGGATGACGGAGCCCTAGAACCTGATGCATCACGCTATAGAAGCTTGATTGGAAGCCTATTATATCTTACTGCTACGCGCCCAGATATCATGTACGCTACAAGTCTTTTATCAAGATTCATGCAGAGTCCAAGCCAAATTCATCTTAAAGTTGCTAAAAGAGTTTTAAGATATTTACATGGAACAAAGGAGTATGGAATATGGTACAAAACCATGACAAACTCAAAGTTGGTTGGCTACACCGATAGTGATTGGGCAATATCAGTAGATGACATGAAAAGCACATCAGGCTATGCTTTTTCACTTGGATCAGGAATATTCTCGTGGGCATCGAAAAATCAAGCAACAGTTGCACAATCAACAGCAAAAGCGGAATACGTGGCAGCAGCTGAAGCAACAACCAAGCTATATGGTTACGGAGAATACTTGAAGATTTGGGTGAACATCAAGGACAACCTATTACAATCTACTGTGACAACAAATCAACAATAGTAATGACAAAAAATCAAATTCATCATAGTCGAACTATGCATATAGCTATCAAGTATCACTTCATCAGAGATGCAGAAGCGGCGAAAGAAATTCAGCTCAAGTACTGCAGGATAGAAGATCAAGTTGCAGACATCTTCACAAAGGCACTGCCAAGAGCAAGATTTGTGCAACTTCTAACTATGCATGGAGTATCCGAAATTTGCATCAAGGAGGAGTATTGAGAATGCTACAAATTTCTAGAATTCTAAAGAAAGTAGTAACTTGCATTTTGTATTATTATTAAATAAGTTACTTGATGAATGTAGAATGTTCTCTCTAGAGAACTCTAATAATAAACAATTATTGCAAGATGCCTATAAATAAAAGAAGAGGCACATTGTAATGGTGTACAAAAACTTGAAAGCAATAAAATTCTTGCATTATAAAAACTTTGAAGCCATTTCTCCCTTTCAACTATTTCCACTACTACAACTACTAACAGTTAGCTATAAGCAGAATAATACAGATAAAATTTTTTTTTTTTTTGCATGTGCATATTCTTTGTTCCATGGCTTTTTGATCAGCTGCTAAGTTTCAGTTTTAAAATTTAAACTCTCTTCCTCTTGTTACACACTGTTGTCATTTGTTACTAAAATCGATATTAAAGATCACAAGTTCAGAGTTCCTATTCGTGGCTCTTTGTAAGAGATAGTGTAATATGACATGTATTGTTTCTTTCCGCCGTTACACAGAGGTTACACTTATATATATATATATATATATATATATATATATATATAACATTATGAATACTATAACTGAAAATACAATTTTTTGAATATGTAGGATATCTAAATTTATCGAAATTGTATGAAAATGGCTTCAGTTGTGTAGTACCCACCGATGCAACGGAACCCTTCCCATTTATGTGTGCACGGCGCGCGTACGCATCCAAGTGCATTTCACTAGCATTGTGGATCTTTGATAGTATAAATTTTTTAATGACTTATGAAATTAGGCTGGTGTAAAAATTTTAATGTGTAAAATGACTGCTTTTGTCATGCTATAAGAAAATGATCTACGTTCGCAACAAGTTTTCAAAACAATCAGACTTGGTAAAGTGGTCTAGAAGGGGAAGCCGGAAGTAAAACATTTTAAATAACTAAAACACACAGAGTCTAATTTAAGTGTCACTTAATAAGTCGTTTGACTTGACTAACCAAGCTTTTAAAAAAACTGCAGATTGCAATTGGAGTGATCCTCAGCACAGAACTAACTCCAGCAGGAGGCCTGAGCACAAAAAGTGCAAAAAAAGTAATAGTTTTTGTATCCCTGTTCATCTCAGGATTTGCATGATCGTAGGGCCCACTTGGTTGGCTGATATCGGGCAAGACATTCCTTGTAGAGACCAAAACTGCAAGGATGTGCTGTAGGGTCCAACATGCTCGCCACATTCCCCGTGTTCTAAAAAAATCAACCATACCGCAGGGTTCAGAGTTGTAGTAGTAAGGTGGTGTTTGTTAATGGAGTGATCTGCAGGTTATTTGTTTCGAAGGTAGCTGTAGTGAATGGTGGAGGTTATTGTTTGAGAAGAAGGTTGAAATGTGCTTCGTGAAGATAATCAAACAATATGTAATGTGCATCAGCTGCCTGGAGAAAGAACAAATCAGAACAACTGGATATGTTACTACTTCTTTGAAGATGAGTCAAGACTTAAAATTATATGATCTTGTCATCATTGGTGGTAAATGTTGTTGATATTGGCCATTAAAGCTCCTGTTGTCTAGTTGATATTTTTATGATACTGTGCGTTTTTATTTTTCTTCTTTGAAGCAGTTACATCCAACATAACAAAGATGATACTTTTATTACTGAAACTTTTACTTATGCAAACTACTCGGCTAAGGTATATTACATTGGGAATCACACATGCCTTGCTTGAGCTTATTGAGAACTGTAAATATTATTTGATCATGTGTTATATATAACTTGTTAATTATTTCTTTTTTCTTCTCACCTCCATAAGATATTAGTTTCTAATCATGGTTCAACTATTTACTTAGAGGATTTGAAGGGAATAAAGAAAGATTTTTTTATCTTCATAGGGAGAGGTAATTACTCAGTGCACTACAACTATCATTGTTAAAATTTGATACCCACCCATAAATTGTATTTCATTTGACCAAAGAATTGAGATACCAATAAAAATATCATTATCCTTGTTTCAACTGTGTAAATTCTATGACATATTCATTTTGAAGTTTATGGACAATTCCTTATTTACCATCAATCATCTCAAAGTTAAAATAAAAGGATAAACCAGTACAAAATAAATTACTAAACATGGACATGAGAAGTTCTCCAAGTATTAATGTACACTTATGGTGTTAATTATATAACAATGATTTTAGGCTAAAGTGATGTTTTTGGGATTACTTAGGTGCCCACATCTTATAAAAATAATAGGCTTCTGCTAAGAGGATAAAGAGCTACTGCTTATATATGAATTCATATCACATGGTAGCTGGGAGAATACTAACAAGACTGAGCTTCCAATGGTAACCCTGGTGTGCATGACTGATTTTAACAAAGAGAAAGCATATGTGTTTTTCAACGATGGCACCCAAACAAACATGATGACTAAAATATCTGGAATCTCAAACATCAATCTTGAAATGGAGAAATGCGACTTTAAGTTCGAACCATATGTGTATTCAATGAATGGAATTGTAGACTCTTCATTGTCTACGGTTCATGTGACTCCTGAAGACGGTTTCAGCTATGCTGGCTATGAAATAATGGGTTTTGACCCTGAGAAATTGAATTTTGCGAGCTTGGTGAGTAGGGCTCTCGAATGCTTTATGCCTAAAGATTTTTTTTGTTGTCGTTACTTGAAGGCCATGAAAGGGTCCTAAAACGATAACCTTAGAGTTGATGAATACAAATGTTTGGAGAGCGTGGAGCAAGCCTTACCAGGTGATGCTGTCTTAGTCTAGCATAGTTTCACCGTTCTCGATGAAGGGAGTGGTAATTCCCTGAGGTCTATTCTCCATAGCTTTGATGAGTATGAAGGAGATGAGAAGAAAGTGAAGGGAGGTGATGCCATTTAAGGTGTTTGGTCTTTGTTTGTTGCTCTTCTTTTAGGTTTACTGGGAAACAGCAAAGCCAGAAGAACCCATCTATATTTTTATTATCGTTGTCTTTTTAAAATAAATGGCTTTTTAGTGTGGAAGCTTGGAATTTGCTTTTTTATGGTATTGTCTATTAATATTGTTGTTGAAGGCTGTATGCATGATATAGGTTTATCCCTAATTGGTACATTAAATCTTCATAAGATATGCATAACGATCACTGCAGAGCTTAAACATGCATGAGAAATCCAAGATGCTTGAATCGCTCTAAATAGATCGATAAGGAGGAGCATACAACATCAAAACTAATAAGTCCCACACCGGTCATACATCTTGATTCGACTACGCCAAAAGGTAATACAGCCCAGGCAAGCTTAGGAGATTTGTACTCGAAGTAAGGGTCGCCGGCTCTAATATCCGAGGGTCGTTTGCACATAACCAAGAGCGCAACAAACGAGCATAGCTCAGAGGACCGATCATTTGTGACCAAAGAAAGCAGTCGCTCCTATCAGGGAACACAAGAATACTAAAGAAGATCGTGCATGTACCCAATGCACCGCTTATGGATTGCGACCTCAGACTCTCGTCCATCAGTCATTAATGTTACAGTCATACGCTATCTAATAGCCTTATAGATATCAACTCCAGAACACTTGCACTTATAGAATCCCTATAAGCTTCGATCGGTCACCCATCCACCATCAAATATAGATACACCAACCAAACAATTATAAAAGGCTTAGTATGATCCGGTCGGCTGTTCCTACAATGACCAGAAAGCTTTGACAAGACACGCCTGTGCACTCATTGCCCGTCCGCCCGTTAAATATGCTAAGACCTATGTAATCACTTGTTCTTATACAACCACTCGCTCCTATGAAGTCGCTCACATAGGACAGCTGGAAAAAACTGTCACCAGTTGGCTACAACTAAGCGGGGACATTGTTTATCCCTAAAAAACCACATATATATTGGTCTATTAAGTGTGCGTTAGCATTATGGATCGAGAATCATTAGGCTCGGTCGTACAAAGAGCTATCTAATACACTCAAACAGTCTGTGAAAAGTCATGATCGACCAATATGACACAATAACAGAAAGACTCGCACAACCCGGAAGGGTTGCTCCGCTCACCCCCATTTTAGAGAGTTCGGTCGCAAATCCCACTCTCGACTAGTCGGCCGAGGATCCAAGATATCAGGGAATGCACACACGCTCAATGTCTACCGATAGATTACAGCCTTAGTTGCTTGCTCAATCTGTCATTACTATTTCAACTAGGCGCTTCCCTCCGATTATAGAGATTAGTCGTCCATTCATCTACAATCAAACACGACCACTCCAGCCCGCTCGCATGCCTGGAATCGCTCGTCTAAACTGTTCGGATCGAAAGTAGTCGCTCACTCTCAGAAAATCGTTGTCTTTTGTAAAGTCACTTATGCTGGATAGCCAGAAACGATTACTGACAGCTGGCTACAACAAGGCAGTGGCATTTTAGTAAATAATGGGATAACCGACTCGTATGTATTCCAGTTCAAACTTTCATGAGGACTCAACTATAAATAGGCCATGGGTGCCACTAGAATGGGGGAGCTCCAGCCACCACGAAGTGCTGCTAAATTCCGTCCTTAATCATTGCTTAAACATTTCAACCATGACCATCATGACCACCCGAAGATCTTTCATCCATTTGGCCATGGCGTCCGTTCAAATCTTGTACGTGGAAAAGATTGGAGACATCCTCATGCTCCATCACCTATTCATCCTCCCTCATCATAGATCTTGCCATTCTGTAACGACCCGGGGAATTTGCGACCTTGGTTATCGACATCAACTCAATGTCGACTACCCAAACATCGGAAAACACCGGATAGTCCATGAAAGAAATTAGAGGATGAGAATAGATAAGATAGAAACTTAGAATAGAAGAAGAAAAGCATACAACATTAGAATAAACACGAACCTCACAGCAGAACGAACAAAATATAGTATAAAAAATAACTTTGAAACACAAATCTGATTTTGTATATTAGAGTATAACACTTACATCACAGCGGAAATAAACAATAGCTAGAAAAACGCTGCTGAAGCCTCCTGCTCCAGCTTTCCAAGTATATCCGTAAAACCTGACTACTTGACTGCCCGTACAAAATTGGGCACCCAAGAGTTTAGGGAAAACAAAACAAACTCTGGGTCAGTCATGTGACTGGTGTGAGTAAACAATTTAAAACAGTTTGAGAAAATAAATGATATCTCATAAGACCACACCGTATACACGGAACGGGTTTTTCCCTTATGAGAACCTAAAACACTTGATTGGACTTTCGAAATCCTTTTTGCAAGAAATGACAATCTTTATATCAAAATTCTTTTGATATATTAATAGTGTCTATCAATCACAATATAATAATTATCTAGCAGAACGCTTTCATCTCACGTTCCACATACAAAATATATAATCAAAAACCGCGGGCGCTTATTGGTTAATGAATTCCAACTGGCAAGGTATGGGACCACCTTCCGACAGTGTATCTCTAGAGAGGAATACACCGGGTTCAACAAGAACATCTTGTAACCCAGGCTAAACATGACCGGTCACTCATTTCGCTTGAGTGTACCGAATGTATTATCACCAACAGTTGGGATCAGCAACCGTTTCCCGGAAGGGACAACATCGAAATAGATTATAGAAGTAAATGAAACTCTAAATCAGGTGATAATACACCCTACTTGGCAGCTAACCAATTAGCCATGCGACCCACCCGATTTTGTACCATTTCTGGTTGTGAGGCTAGAGGCCATAACATATCCTTTACAAACCACATGTTCATTCACTTTGAATGTCACATCGTCATACCCGCTAAATCACAAATTGATTTCTCCAAACATACCAAGGGTAAATAGCTAAGTGAAACGAATTCCTCCGCCACCAAACGTAAATACGTTTGGAGAGATCAACTTATGTGATCGACTAAATATACCCTGCCAAACATTCTTCCATATAGGTCGTCTTGGGACTGGACAAACTAAAGGCACTATACTGTAAACAAAACAGCCCTTGCATAACTCTGTCTTTAATCATCTTCATCATATTTGATTCACAACGCTAACGCCCGTACAGAGTGGTTTTCAGATAGTGAATCTGATCCCGGTCTCTCCGTATTGACGACGGAAAAATGGTCAAAAACTTCAATAGTCGGTGAGTTAACTATCCAAGAAAATCACGTGTGCAAACAACGATATTATTTCCAAATGGAAATTGTATCGATCAATCATCATTTAACATTTATCTCTTTAGTTCCTTAGTTCATTCATTTTTCATTTCCTGTTTCCATATATTCAACATTCCTTATTTTATTAATTTAGAAAATATATGTTATTAGTCATTAGAAAACATTTCCATCTCTTTTTCACGTATCACTATCATTCTAATATTCTTTATCATCAACATTTCATTTTCTATGCTTAGAAAATATCTCTGATTATATTTGGAAAATGTTTCCAAAACTCATTTATATGCATTTCAAACGAACGTTATGTAATTATCATTACGACTGCTTAATCCATTTATCATTTATCACTTCACTGTATTTCTAATCAATCTTCACTATCGAACTTCAACTATTCTTTAGTTATTTCCGAAGTCAATCAAGTTGGGGTATAATTACGTCTCAGACCTTAACTAAACAACGTCCTTAACCTCACAACAGATAAAGCTCAACACTTCATTTTTAACAACCATTGCTTATGCAAATTCTCGGATTCAGTTTACAATTCCATTTCTTTTCTGAAAAACATTTATTATAACGATAACATTATAATTCGTACTTCTAAAATATCTAACTTAACAATATAACTTTTATTCTTTGATTTGTATAAATAAAACAACTAATTTATAAATAAGTCAATCTTGATTTAAAAACTGGAAAGTAAATAATACTTTCCCCAATTCGATATAATCGAATTCGACATATAACTCTCCTTCAAGAAATCTCTACTCAATTAACTCTCCTTCGAATAACTAATATTCGATTATCTCTCTTCGAATAATTATATTCGATTATCTCACTTTGAATATATTCAATCATCTCTCTTCGAATAACTTATTTAATTTAACTCTATTTCTG
The DNA here is from genome assembly GCA_030737875.1 of Allium sativum. Classification (NCBI taxonomy): domain Eukaryota; kingdom Viridiplantae; phylum Streptophyta; class Magnoliopsida; order Asparagales; family Amaryllidaceae; genus Allium; species Allium sativum. Next base: position 525,730,521 of record CM060912.1, on the reverse strand, counting down.
TCTCAAAATGCTTGCTTTAATCCATTATTCATATTCAATATGAATAACATATTCGTTATATAATTAAAACAGTTTGGTTTTGTATCTAAAATAATATCTTATTTTAAATATTCTATTTATACTTCTATTTATAAACAATTCGTATAAAAACTTATTTTATATTCAACACTTTAATAATTCCATTAATAAGTCTTGTTAACACTATGTTCATATTCAGTTTAAAATATCAATGTTAAAATCGAGTATTACTTCTCTATATAAGTTCTGGCTTATATATTCCATTTATCCAATGATAAATATTTTACTTAATTTATAAAATATTATTTATAAATTAATTTGCTCCATTTATCTGCTTACTTCTTTATATAAGTTCAGACTTATATATCTTTATTTATCAAATGATAAATATTTTCCTTAATTTAAAAACATTATTTAAAAATCATTCTTCTCAATTTATTTGTTAAAAACATATTTTTGTTTAATATATATTTTTAATAAATCATATCAAATTTCTTTTATAATTCGAAATACCCTTTTTATAATTCTATATTTATTTCCCAAATATTTCCTTTTATAAAATCTTATTTATTATATAAATAATTCCTTTTATAAAATTCTATTCATTTTAAAAATATTTCTTTTTATAAAATCCTTTGATTTTATAAATATCTCTTTTTCAATATAACATTGAAAATTCCCTTTTTATATTCCAGTATTTCTTATGGTATTTAAAATACCAAATAACAATGATCAATATCATTCTAACATACATCATCAACAACGGAATATATATCACACCATATATCACCATATACGGAAAACAGTAAAATAAATGTTGAGGAGTCCAGTTGGATTCCTCCGACCTGTTTCCCGACATCCACAGATGTTAAACAATATAATTAACATCGATTTCATTTCAATACGAAATATTCTGATAAGCAGAATCAGTGTTTGATTAACGATTTATATATATATCATCATCTATAATTTCAACCAATACATCAGCAATTCAACCAAATAATCAACACACAACAATCAATCATCATTTATCAATACTAGATTATATTTATAAAAATATAAACGGTACAGAGTTGGTGAGATTTACTCACATTGGATAATCATCGTTAAATAACGATAATTGTCATTGATTCAGATCAGACAATTTATTTCGCTATAAATTGTAACTAGTTCCAATTCACTCCCAGTCAGTTCCATTGTGTAGCTCTCTCCCCTACGATCCCAAAGGATCCAACCGTTCGAAATTCTGATATGATACAAGTGAAATGTTACGTTATAAGCTTGTATATATATTATAAAATTAAATAACTTCAATTTCATTTCCTATTGGGCTTACCTCTTGAGCTTAACTCGGCCCACTATTAGTTCACGCAAAACAGGTATTTGAATTTTTGTTTTTATTCCCTGGGCCTTACATCCACATCAAGGCCACGTTCAAACTCAAACCGGCAGCTTCTTCTTCTCCAAAAAGGGCACGCTCCACTCCAGTAAAAATGGTGCTCCAATTGTTTTGAAACTCCTTACCACGTTTCACATTAAACCGTGACCATCATTACGTTCTGAATTCCGCCCCCTTCTTTTCTCTTACATTCGAAAGCTGTTACCTGTTGAAATTGGTGATACGCAAATCACAATTTTGGACAACAAATAATCTTACATATTTTGTGGAGAGATTTGTTGTTAGATTTGATAAAGAGATTTGGTGCTAGATTTTATGGGGAGATATTGGTTGCTATATTTATGGACATTTATTGCAAGGATATTTGGTGCTTAACTAAATAGTTTTATAACATATATGAAGATATTTGGGAGCCAAGTTTTCTTGGGCATGAAGCTAAGTTTTTCTTGGGCATGAAGCAATTCTCACTATAAAAAGGGCTAGCTAATCTCTTCATTAGGTGTGGAAAATTTGTCATTATTCTTCATTGTCTTTTTCCTCAAATTTTTTAGCCATTGGATATTCTCTACCTATTTCTCAATAAGGTTATTAGTTCAAGTTGTAATTGTTTGTAACGATAGTTGAGATCGTTTGTAAACAATTTTTATTAGTGAATCAATAAAGAGGGTGGTTGGGTGGAATATCGTGTGATCATATTTTCGATATTTTTTATACTGTTTTTTTGTTTTTCAATCAAATTCATCTTCAAGTGATTGGGTGATAAAGATCCTATTTTTCTTGAAATTTTGTCAAGCTTCTGCTGCGCACAAAATCCCAACAGTTTGATATCGGAGCCAGATCATCGCATAGCTTGGAGTGTTTGTTGGATTGAAAATTAGAGATGTCGGAGGTGATGACGTTTTCAAAGATGACTATTTTAAATGGGAAGAATTGGGGCATATGAAAGCCGAAGATGGAGGACATTCTATATCTCAATGATTTGCATGATCCCATTGATGGAGATGGGGTGAAGCCCTCGAATATGGATGAGGGAAAGTGGAAGAAAATGGACAAAAAGGCGATTGCGTTGATTCGCCAATATTTGGATGATTTTGTATTCCACCATGTGGCTAGTTGTGAATCCGCGAAGGCGTTGTGGGACAAATTAGTATCTTTGTATGAGTTGAGAAGTGCTACAAGTAAGGCTTTTCTGGTTCGAAAGTTGGTGAAACTTCGATTGGATGAGGAGAAGTCTGTTGCAGAGCATTTGAATGAGTTTCAGGATGTCATCAATCAATTGGCAAATATGAAGGTCAATTTTGATGATGAGTTGCAGGCTCTTTTGTTGATGAGTTCTCTTTCAGAAAGTTGGGAGACTTTGGTTGTTTCATTGAGTAACTCCAATGCTGGTGGAGCCATCTCTTTGGAAATGGTCCGAAGCAGCCTTTTGAATGAGGAGCTAAGGAGAAAAGGGTCGGAGTTGAAATCGGTTCAAACTGAGGCGATGGTAGCAACGGGCTCGGGGAAAGATACAAGAAGGAAGAAGAAAGGGGCTAATGGTGAAGGTGCTTGTTATTATTGTGGTAAGAAAGGCCACAAGCGCAATGATTGTTATGCTTATCAGAGGGATAAGAAGAAGGCGCAAGATGATAATGATAATGATTTGGGACGAGCAGGTTTTGCTGAAGGTACCGAAAGCGATTCTTCATGTGATGTCCTATTTAGTGTTGTGGAGCCTTGGAAGATGGATTCAGGAGCCAGTTTTCACATATGTCGTGATGTGAAATGTTTTTCTTCATATGAGAAGAGTGTTGGCATGATAAAGACGGCCAATGGAGTAGAGCTACCAATTTGTGGAGTTGGAGCTGTTAGGTTTTGGATGCATGATGGAGTGGTGAGAGAAGTGGCTGATGTGAGACACATACCCACTTGTTCGCATAATCTCATATCTCTCGGTCAGTTAGATCGCCGCGGTTGCACTTATGAGACTCGAGGTGGAGTTTTGAGAGTGAAGAAGGGTGGTCGTGTGATGATGCGAGGAGTTTTGGAGGAGGGAAACCTATATAGTTTGGTCGGTTCGGTGGTCGATAATGAAAGGCGGGTGACGGTTGAAGAACCTAGTCCACAGAAAGGTTGAGAGATTAATATGGTCACCACTGATGGTCCTAAGGTGGAGGATCATGGTATCGACAAGGGTATAGATGTTGATGATGCTCGAGGGATCCCGGAGATGAAGAGATCATGTCAAGCGGAGGACGGATGTCGAGTTGTGAAATCCACAAAGACGAGATAGAGGTCTTTGTGGTATTACAAATGCTTTTGAAGATCGCTAGTGGCATGGTGCACGGATAAGGGAGGTGCATCATTAGTGGGCGATGGTGGAGGTTTGTAATGGTGTTAATTGAGAAAGAAAGGTTGAAAGTGAGTGCTAAGGGGCTATTGTTTGAATGGAGGAGATGTTGTGATTTGGTATCAAGGTGGAGTGTTGAAATTGGTGATACGCAAATCACTATTTGGGCAACAAATAATCTTACATATTTTGTGGAGAGATTTGTTGTTAAATTTGATAAAAAAAATTGGTGCTAGATTTTATGGAGAGATATTGGTTGCTATATTTATGGACATTTATTGCAAGGATACTTGGTGCTTAACCAAATAGTTTTATAACATATATGAAGATATTTGAGAGCCAAGTTTTTTTGGGCATGAAGCCAAGTTTTTCTTGGGCATGAAGCCAAGTTTTTATTGGGCATGAAGCCAAGTTTTTCTTGGATATGAAGCAATTCTCACTATAAAAAGGGCTAGCTAATCTCTTCATTAGGTGTGGAAAATTTGTCATTATTCTTCATTGTCTTTCTCCTCAAATTTTTTAGCCATTGGATATTCTCTACATATTTCTCAATAAGGTTATTGGTTCAAGTTGTAATTGTTTGTAACGATAGTTGAGATCATTTGTAAACAATTTTTATTAGTGAATCAATAAAGAGATTGGTTGGGTGGAATATCATGTGCTCATATTTCCGATATTTTTTATATTGTTTTTTTTTTGTTTTTCAATCAAATTCATCTTCAAATGATTGGGTGATAAAGATCCTATTTTTCTTGACATTTTGTCAAGCTTCCGCTGCGCACAAAATCCCAACATTACCAGCCCTTGAAGCTCTACGTCCGTCTCCCTTCTCTTTTGGAAACTCCAGTATTTAAAATCACATCTCCAGCACCACGTGCATCTCATACACCCGCTCCTCCATAATCCTCACTTCCGAAAATCTCTTCTCAGTCGCGTTCCATCACACCACGCACATCCTTCAATTTCATACCACTCGCCCGCCCTCAACTCTCAACCGAAAATAAGCAGCACCTCCCCCTTAAGCTCTTGCACCACTTTCTCCGTCCCGTCCTCTCAGTTCTCAACTCGCGACTGTGTTGTTCCATTCCATTTTCATGTCTTCCGCAACTTCCTGAGCTTCGTCCCTTCCCATCTGAAACACTTCGACGCTAGCACCGTGGCATGGAGTCCGATCTCCTTTCGAACTCCCAATGAACAGGATCATGCAACTGTACAAGTAGGAACCCCATCCTGAAGCCATTCCGTCTCGTTCTCCCCTTGTTGTACATACAAACCGCGGATTCTATACTCACTAACCCATCCTTTGATTTTATACGTGATCTTTGAAATTCATGGTTGTGGTCATTTATGTTTTGATTAAAATTTTGTTTTCCATTAATATGATGATATTGAAATAATCGTATGTTTACATTTTGACGTATACAGGATTTTATTTGAATGGTATAAGCTAGTATGTTTGGTTAAAAAAATATTTATTTGATAACCCATTACACAAAATCTCGTTCATATAAGACTGATATGGACAAAAATAAAAATATCACCGTGACGAGAGATGTGCCCCCGTCCCAAAAATATAATAATATAGGCCCGTTAACTTATTCTGTGAAACCCCGAGATGTTGATATAGGGTGTAAAATACTTCAAAAATAAAAAATGCTTATTTTCTAAAATAAAAATTACAGTAAATTTCTAAAAATTAAATTATAACTACGTCTAAAAGGATTTGTCCAAATTCGAAGCCTATATTTAATTATAATTAAATATATCGTTATGGCTTGTAGACGTTCCATAGCTTAAAATTTGATTTGATCATAAATCAAAATCTACCCGACGAAATCCTGATTTTTCTCTTCCATTAGCAAAATATACTTCACCAGCTCCGAACGTTTCTTGTTTCACAGAAATCCAACTTAAAACGGATTTTGTATATTCGTTTAAAGTTCGAATCGCCAAATTACGAACTGTCGCGCCATTTCGAGCTCGATTATAATTATAATACAATTATACGTTCAACTGTCGTTTATGTAATATATTCGTTAATATAATTCAACTCTAAACTGAATTATATATTTTAAATTGTCCAATTCACACAATATTGTGAATTCTACTATTCCGATAATTCAGAAATAATATATTATTCTATTATTTAATTTAATTAAATATTTAATATTATTTAATTAGACAATCATTTAAATTTCTAAATCACTTTTTAAACAAATTAATTATTATATCGTAAAAATACGGGATGTTACACATTCCGCCATTGAATCTCGTGAATCTAAGCGAGATTTGTATGTAAAAGTGAGAATATATTGAGAGAATAAGAAGATGTATAAAGAACAAGAGTTGATATGTCTTGTAATCATCATCGTGATAATGAAAACTCCATTCACAGTGGATGTAGGCCTCATACAAGGCTGAACCAATCTAAAACCTCGTCTCCATTTTGTTTCATTTGCATTTTTACTTTCAATTGTTGTTGAGTGCGGCTCCATCTATTTTCTAACCATATTGGTGAAGTACAATCCTTGTACCCTTGGTGTTTGAACCATTTTCGGTGAAAACAATATACATGCTTTCTGGAATTGACCTATTGATGATTGTAGTGCTACTTCTGTTTATTATTATTCTTACTAAACCATGATGATTGCAGTGTTGTATTTGTTTGTTCTAAAAAAAAAAAATTGTTACTTCTGTTTTAGGTCCAAAACGAAAGGCTAAAAGTTTGTATACAGTATTCATGTGGAGGTGATCTTTCGTTTTGTAAGAAAAAGAAACGTGAACAGCGGTCATGACATATTCCTATTCTAACCATATCTCTGCAACATACTTATTGTTGCTGAGTTAAGAAGTACTCAACTAAGCAGCAACTGAAACTTGCAAATGCTTCGAACCAAAAGAAGGATCCTTCTAAGCCCTTTTTTAACTTGATCATGTATTTTGTTTAGCTTGTTAGCCATTTATAGTAGTGAGGATAGCAGTTTAATTTAATACTTTACACTTTGTTTTGTTAATACACTTTGTATTGCAAGTGGTCATGTGAACTTGGATGGTTCTAATTGCAATCCATCTGTTTGTGTCATTGCTCCTCAAAAACCTGCTGTGATGTCGCCTAAACTGCCACAAGTCTCCCAGGTTCCTGTAACAGGGGCCTCATTGAATGCTAATGTAACTGTGTTGTCCAATCCCAATCCCCCTGTTAAACCCATTTTCCAGCAATCCAAACCAAGCTATGCATCTTATTTCTCATCGCTTCCTCGCTGTGCGGGAACGTACACTCCTCGTGTTTTTTCCTCCTCTACTGACCCGTGTCCGCCTCTAGAAATCATTCAGGAGGGAGCTAACTTCTGGAATGAACACCTGGTTGGATTTTTTCTTGACTCAGAAGTTCCTTGTATTGATGTTCGTGTACAGTGTCGTAAGGCATGGAATTTGAGAGGTGGTGTACGTGTCAATGTTGTTAATGGCATGTATTATTTTAAATTTTCATTGATGGAGGAGAGAAGAAAAGTATTAGAATCAGACCCGGCTATAATAGGAGGGAAACCATTTATTATTACATCTTGGAGTTCAGCGGTTGAGAAAGCTAGAGAGCGTGTGACATCCATTCCAGTTTGGACTATATTCACTAGAATCCCCTCTGTCCTTCAAACTCTTCCTGGTTTGAATTGGTTAGCAAGTAGAGTTGGGAATTTTAAATGTTTCGATGCGAGCACGGAATCAAGGAAAAATCTCATTTTTGCAAAAGCATTGATTGAAATAATTCCGAGTAAACCACTACCAACAAAGCTGAAGGTAACTTTAGAAGACTATGATTTCTATGTTGATGCTCAGTACTCATGGCAGTCTGAAATATGCTCAAAATGTCAATGCTTCGGGCATCTACAGGATACATGTAAGCTTGTTGGTCCCTCTAAGGTCCGCTCTCCTCTTATGAAGCCTCCTCCTAGTGTTTGGGTGGAAAAGAACAAGGGAGAAGAAGTTCTAGTTGATGATGATCCAAGTTCTGATAAAGCTTTGAAGGGTCTAGTAGGAACAGATCCTAGTAATGATAAAGAAATTGGTAATGAAGTAGTATGTGTTGAAAAATCGGTAAATAATGAAGATGGTTCATCAGAAGAGGAATCTGTTGATGATGGGATACGGTGGATGTCTGACGATTATGCTTGGGTACATGGAGTATCTGGTATGAGGTATGATCCTAGAGAAAATGAATACTACAAGTATGTTTCAGAGGCTGTTGAGGATATTAGAAGATTGGAATATCAGGTTGTTGGAGATAGTTTTTAGCTCATTCGGGATGGTGTACGTGGTGAAAAGAACCAGACTCTTTTCCATGATTCTTCTTGGGATTGGGAATGCGAATTTCGCATTCCTAATCCGTGTTTTGTTCCTAGACTTGCTGTGTTGTTCTCTGTGTATGTCAATGTAATAGGTAGTGACAGCGATGTCTCCAGTGGGTTTTTATAGCAGCAGTAGTATCTAACTACTCTCCTGATTTGTATTGATTAGTGTTCTGGCACTTCAAACCAGATGGAGTGTCTGTGCCTGTGCAGAACTCTTTTTCTTTAATCCCTTCTAATAAAAGTGGACGGCCACTATAAAACCGGCTTACTATGCAAAAAAAAAAAAAAAAAAAAAAAAAAAAAAATACAATTAGAAGTTCAAATATGAGAAATAACAACGTTGATAAAAATTTGTTAATTAAAATATCATTAACAACGTAAGATAAACATTGTCATAAATATGAATTATTGTAGCATTGTATAAATGTTGTAAATTAATAAACAAATAAAATTTACAACTGTGTTTTGTTGTTTAATTTTAACTTTACAACGTCTGATAAATATCGTTGAATACTACAAACCGACAATGTTTAAAAAACATTTTTTATGCATGTTTCAATAACATTACATATATGTTATGAACAAGGTAACTATAAAACAACTTACGAAAGTCATTGTTAAATTTATTTTCGATGACAGCTTAAAGAAACATTGTAAAAAGTTTTATTTTACAACATTTATATAGAGAACGTTGTTTGGAAAAACTCGATTACAACATTTTTCTTAACAAATGTTGTGGAAGCCCTATAATTTTGCAATACTTTGATGAACTGTCGCAGAATCAATGTTGTAAAAGGGTGTTTTTGTTGTAGTGGAAGATCACCCGTGAACTGGAAGTAACACCAGCCTCCCAAGTACCAAATAAGAAGATAGGTCGATGAGAGCAGAAAATAGGACGAAGACACAAACGGTATGCAACAAAGAGGAGATGAACATCATGTAGTATACTAGCATGTGTTAGAACGATCTAGAAATAAACCCACGTTGCTTGTAAAAGGTTGGCACTGCACCTTAGACCAAGCTGAGATCGTACGCCCATCAAGTCATGCTTAACATTGGCAGACATACATGAAACCAGCTAGGTACTCTTCCATGATCACATACATGGAAAATACATATCCACTGCATAAATGGTCGTCTTAACAACGCGTAGATGCATATTTGCCATATACTCATAGTAATAGTATGACAACATGTATCAAAATCCAAACATAAGCCACTTCCCCGAGTGTAAAACAATCAAGTGCGATGTACAGAAAACCCAGTATGGACGAACCTCAATCTGTCATATGCATATGCTCTAAACTGGTTAACGCTACTAGATTATCTAATCGAATCATACTTTTTTGATTCGAAAAGATTGTCGAACTAAAAAGATATGATAAAAAAGCCTGAAATACCGCATCTCCCATATCATCGGTACCTATATGTGCTAAAATATGCTCTTGTAAATATATCAAGGTAACGGCTCTAGACGAGAATGATCGAGGGAGAACTCAAACAAATACAAGGTGTAAGTCGCAAGCATCCCGTAGCTAGAGTCAAAAAGATACGATACTCTATTTGCATCCCCTATCTCAATTCATGTGAGCATATAAAAATTGGCTAGGGTAATATAGAGTTCAAAATCTAAAAAAATGAAATGCATGTATGGTGGGTCAGCACCACTCGACTAAAGCAACTAATAATTGTCGGTCAACTGATTGTGTAAGTCTAATCTGTAAGAGTTGTCCGAATGGATTAGCACGCGACCTATCCCGTAAAGTATGAGGCAATAAATTGTAAAAATGTGTAATACACCTCGACCAACTACCAAGAAAGCTAAGATGGAAAGACTAATAAGAAGACATTTGTTCGCGGTTGATAAACTATAAAAAAAAACATTGCACCATGACTATATTATGTAATATTGTAGCTAATTAATTTGTAAACTACTAATTATATTAAAGTCTAAATTCATAACTCAAGGGTCTCAAAAGTTGTGAACATTCGGTGTGAGTAACATTTAGGTAACTCATGTAGAATTCATAAGTCTAATATCGTAGTCTCTGACATAGGGGCAACGTGTGCAGGATCAAACATTTCATTTGTCTACGATCTAACTATACGCCTTGCGATTTTGGACATACGTGACAGCATCTCGACGGGATACCGGCTAAAAAAAACTTAAAATTGTCAAGAGATTGGGAACAAAGGGTGTTGGGCACAATTTATATTGGACGTACCATGGGAGCTATTTTCAATGCCTTATGTTATGGCGCACAATGCCATAAAAATATGACGTTTATTAAATCAGCGTCCATCTGTAATCACCATGCATTAATGATTTTGTGATGCGTACATGTAACATATGTTTCGTGTCCCAATTTTTTTTGGCTTGCCTGCGTCCGCAGCGCGTGCTGTTTATTTTCATTCAACATAGACAATGATAATATTTAAATCACAGTGAAAATTATGTATTGTATTGAATATCTCTAATATTAGTACAAGGTGCTACTTTTGAAATTTAGCAAAGCAAGCAGTGGGGGTTAATTTTGAGTTAGTATTATACTTTTGAACATCTCTTTAGGTTTTGAGATGCAAAGATTTTTCAGGTCTGCTTGTTTGTTTATTTCTCTGTTATTCTAGTTATTTATTTTATGGCATGTCCGTGACAATTAAGAGTCTCTGAGAAGGAAAATAATATTTCAAATTTAAGCTGGCTTATGTTCTCCCTATTGACGATATAACAACTATTAGTGCCTATGCATGTAATAACTGCAAAAGAGAGATAAACTGACATGCATAACCAAGCACTAGCGGCACAAATATATTAAAAGTACAATATCAGTCACAGATTTCCATCATTATTGTTAATAAGGTCGATTTACTACATTACACAAGCAGCAGGAATAGGGTAGCAATTTCGGTTTAATAGAGAACATATCAGCAGAAAGGAATGATCACAAACTTACTTCCACTTCCTGAACTTACCACCGTGCTTGCCGAACTTACCATGCTTGCCGAACTTACCATGCTTGAACTTACCATGAAGGCGGTGGTGCCCATAACCACCATAGCCATGGCCATGGTAAGATCCATGACCATGATGGGAATTACCGTGGTGCCCATACATACCTGCAACAGCTGCGACGCCACCGGCAAGTAAACCTCCCATGCCTCCTGATCCATGGCCTTCCATATATACATATCATAACAAAAAGTAATTTTTTATACAAACTCACGAATGTACTGTATACAATTTAATCATTAACTAGAAAAAAAGACTATATTTAGAAAAATACCCTGATGACGTTGAGGATAAGCAACGGGGGGAGGACATCCATAGGGAGGGCAGCCATAAGAATTCCCATAATTTGATGGAGGAGGATAACCGTAAGGAGGCATCTGGGCATATGCCCCTTGCTGCGAGGGATATTGATTGGGGTAACCCATATTCATTCCACCATACACGTTAGAGTGAAATCCTTTCTCTCTTATCTCCACATCCTTTTCATGACTTCCCATGCTTTTCTTCAAGCTCAGGTCTTATTTACCTGCAAGTTACAGTTTAACAGAGAGAAAGTATACAATGTCATGTGCCATTGAGCTCTATTTATACCCATTTTTTTAAATACGAATAATGATGGAAGAATATAAGGCGCGTTAGCTATAAGCAGAATAATACAGATAAAATATTATTTGTTCTGCATGTGCATATTCTTTGTTCCATGGCTTTTTGATCAGCTGCTAAGTTTCAGTTTTATAATTCAAACTTCTCTTCCGCTTATTTACACACAGTTGTCATCTGTTATAAACTCGGTATTAAAGATCACAAGTTCAGAGATCCTGTCTGTGGCTCTTTGCAAGGGACAGTGTAATATGACATGTGTGTGTGTGACTTCGCCTGTATTATTACAAGAGTTTAGTAATCAATACAATCAAGTTCCCTCTCACTTGTTCTTTCGTAACTATCAAATTACATTCACGAATCATAGATTCTTAACTTAGTATCGAAGCGATGGATGGTGATTGTTGTTTCCCCATCAAAAGTATCATCATTTGGAGTTTTACTGCCTGAATCTTGATCTAGAGAACAAGATTCACATCATCTGATCAGTGTGTCATCCTAAGTGAAGTGCAAGTCAGGTTACCCTCTTCATCCTTGCCCTCAGTGGTCGCATCGAATCATCAGTGCAGTTTTTCCTTCTCTCTCTCAGTGACGTATCAAGTAGCACTGCCTCAGACATTGTTCCTCCCGGCAGCACTCTGATTTGTTGGCAATAAATTAAATTGCAATAAATGTCATTATATATGGCCTTTGTTAATTGCAATATATATTGCTTAATTTGGATATTTGGTTATATTTGGAATTGAATTATTGATTGTGATAAATTCTAGAATAGACTTATCTAGAATGGATAAGAATGAAACATGTATAAAAAGGCTATAGATTTGCAATGTATTTGTCAATCAAGAAATTAAGAAAAAACAAGCAATAAAATCTCTGTCTTCCCAGAACTTCTCATCTCTTCCTCTCAAATTATTTTTCATCAATTGGTATCAGAGCCTTGTTCAATTAGAATGAGCAATTATATTCCCCTCGCTTATGTTCCTCAATTAACCAAAGATAATTACGGTAAATGGAGTATCCAAATGAAGACCCTTCTTGGATCCCAAGAAGTATGAGAGATTGTTGAAAGCGGGTATACCGAAGTTGAAAATAAGGAAAATTTAACACAAGCTGAAAAGGGTAAATTGAGAACATTGAAAATGAAAGACAAACAAGCATTGTATTGTATCTATCAGGGAATAGATACATATGATGACACTTTTGACAAAATATATCGTGCCAGTTCTGCAAAGCAAGCTTGGGAGATTTTGCAAAGCTCATTCATCGGAGAAGAAAATAAAAAAGTTGAAGAAGAGAAAGAAAAGAAGATTATTGATGAAGATCAAGAAGAAGACGATAACAAGAGCAATGGCGCAAAGGAGAAAAAAGAAAAGAAAAAAGGAAAGAAATGAAGGACAAAAATGGAGAAAATGGGGATGAAGGCAATGAGGCAGAGAAGAAGAAAGAGAAGAAAAAACAAAATGAAAAGAAAGGAAAATAAGAAGAAGATGAAGAGAAGGTCGAAGAAGAGAATGAAGAAGCGGACGAAAATAGAGGAGTTGAAAAAGAAGATATTGAGAGTAAAGAAATTGAGGATGAAAACAGTGAAAATGAAAATACAAAGAATGAAGAAATTGAATACGAAGATGAGAAAAATCAAAAAGTTACTACAGATTTTAGTAACAAATTTAATGAAAAAGAACATGAAGAAGACAAAGTTGAAGAGAATGAAAAAGAAGAAGAGGTTGTGACTAATGTTACTATTGAAGAAATGGACATCTACTCCACCATCACTCGAGGAAGGTTCAAGGAGCTGAACATGGATTTGTTTAGGAAATGCATGGATCTAGTTGAGAAATGCTTAAGGGGTGCGAAGATGGACAAGAGTCAGATGCACGACATAGTGCTTGTTGGTGGTTCTACTAGAATTTTTAAAGTGCAACAGCTGTTTCAGGATTTCTTCAATGGGAAGGAGCTCTGCAAGGGCATTAACCCAGATGAAGCGGTAGCATATGGAACAGCTATGCAAGCAGCGACTGTCAATGGAGAAGACAAGCAGAAGGTGTATGAAGGAGCGAAAGCAAGGGTGAATGACAACAATTTATTAGGAAAATTTGAGCTATTTGGACAGAAGTATGCAGTATTTGAACAAGGAGCTTCAGCAGGCAACGTAGGCAATGAGAAGATGGTAGAAAAGCAAGAGCCAAAATCAAAACAAACAGCTAAAACAAAACCTAAAGTCCTTACTAGTGAAGAAGCAAAAGAAGAGGAGCTGATGATTAAGAAAGTCTGGATAATATCGTTCTTTTTCTTGCCAAAGCACGTGAGATATAAATCAATCAAAGTCTAGATGTTCTCATAAGCTTTGAAGTATGAAGAAAGGTTCAAAATGATTAAAAAAAAAAAGGGTTTTAAGGGAGCTTGTGTAAAATGGTGACATTAATGTTGAGTATTGCAAAACAGGTGCTGAAATTTTACCAAGGCGCGAAGCGAACAAAGTTTCAGGAGAAGTGCAGAAAGTTTGGGCAAAGGAAGCAAGTTTAATTTAGGGGAGACATTGTTGGCAATAAATTAAATTGCAATAAATGTCATTATATATGGCCTTTGTTAATTGCAATATATATTGCTTAATTTGGATATTTGGTTATATTTGGAATTGAATTATTGATTGTGATAAATTCTAGAATAGACTTGTCTAGAATGGATAAGAATGAAACATGTATAAAAAGGCTAGAGATTTGCAATGTATTTGTCAATCAAGAAATTAAGAAAAAACAAGCAATAAAATCTCTGTCTTCCCAGAACTTCTCATCTCTTCCTCTCAAATTATTTTTCATCATGATTTGCATCCGAGTTCTGCTCTGCCACTCATATTTGTTTGCAATCCATTCTTGATTTTTGAATCTGTGTCTGTTTTTGATCCTCAGTAACGACTAATCAGGGAAGCACTGAAAGCCCATCAATATATTCAGCAAGAATGTCTCAAAGCCAGCTAGATCCGCTCAAAATTTGATGAAGACCATCATCAAGCCTCAAAGTCAATTGAACTCTATTCAACTAGACGAATCAATTTACCTGTTATGGAAGTTGCAATTAGAAACTGCAATAAGAGTTATGGACTTGATGATTATATACTTCAAACAAAAATGGTTCCACCAAAATTCACAAGAGACAGTGAAGATAAGCTAGTGTCTAATCAGGATTACATAGCATACCAAAGACAAGACAGTCTTGTTTGTGCATGGATGATGTCTTCGATTAATGCAACAATCTTGCCTCACCTAATCAGATGCAAGACAACGCAAGAAATATGATCAAAGGAAAGGAATTTTACTTCACAATCAATCAACAGCCAGAATAATGTACTATAGGAGGCAATTACAAAACATCAAGAAATAAGACATTACTGTAAACGTGTACCTTCTCAAAATCAAGAACCTTTGTAACCAACTAGCTTCACGCACGTCACAAGGTTACAGATTCCGAACTTGTGCAGTTAATGCCCTGCTATTACCCGCTATATCCTGTAGCGGATTTCTACTGCTATGTTATTTCCAAATAATCTCCGATATAGTCTTTCCGCTTTAAGCCCCGCTATATTCTGATATTTCCGGTATATCCTATTATTTTAGCTGCATTCCGCTATTCCTGTTATAGCTTCTACAAAAGAAATTAACTGAAAAATGATTTTTATACATTATAAAAAAATATAAAACTAGTTTTATAATTGAAATCTTTAACATATGTTTTTCCAGAATAAAACTATGATATGCTATTAGATTTAGTTAAGCTAAATAAAAGCATACTATTATTCACATATATTTGTACATGTTTTTATTTAAAATTAAGAATGTAATAATTATAATTAAGTTGAATGGTAATTTTCCATTTATTTATCATCTATATATTTGCAAAAGCATCAAGTACAAGTTGTATATGCTATTTTAAAGTCGTCCGCTATATCCAACTATTTTTTCGCTTTATCTCCGTTATATCTTTTTGCATCTCCGCTGCATTGAATCCGCTGAGTGCTTTAACTACATAGTTCCGAACATGTGCTATCAATTATCAACGGTCTAGACATTGAGTATGAAACAGTTGTTGGCTTGTTGCTATCATCTCATCCATGGAACCTACACCTTCTCTACAATACATATACTTTACGTTGTTGGCACACGATAGTAGAATTGAACACAGAAAAAATGTCAATTCTGACATGAATGTCAATTATGTTAACTACAACAAGGGAAAGCAACAAGAAAAATCCATAGGGCAGTATAATAATCAAAGAGATGGCCAGAGTAACAGAGATAGAGGCAGAGGTGGAAGAGGATACAACAATAACAAATTGAAAAATCAAATCTGTGAGAAAATTGGTCATGGTGCAGGTAAATGCTATTTTAGATTCAATGTCAACTATACTTCATCTCAACAGGCCAGTAATACAAACATAAATCTAGTCAACACTCAAAAAGACAACACACAAGGTCAAACCGAGGGTTAAACTGTGAGCAACAACAACAAATGAGATAAGTGATGACTGCTGACACTTAGACTCTGGAGCCACTAACCACGTGACAAATAATCTAAGCAATCTAAATTTGAACAGCAGAGAATACAAAGTTACTCAAAATATTTTAGTTGGTAAATGGAAAATCTGTGTTGATAACACACACATGAAATGCAACGATTGATGGATCCAAGAAACTATTTCTAAGAAATTTGTTGAGGGTTCCATCAATCAAGAAAATTTTGATGAGTTTTTCCCAATTTGCAAAAGATAACAATGTATATGTTGAAGTCTTCCCAAATATGTGTGTAGTTAAAGACATAATAAGACATGAAATCATATTGCAAGTAAAGAGAATAAAGGACTATATAAGCTTCATGTTGCTAATTCTATGAGTTATGATTCTAAAGGAAGTGCTCAATGTTGAGAATGAGACTAAAAACAATAAAACTTTTGATCTTTAGCATAGCAAATGTGAAAACTATCAAGCATGTAATGAATAAATGTGATATTATGATTGATTGCTTTCCTACTTCTTATGTCTTCACATTTTGCCAAATGAGAAAAAGACATAAAATTGTAGTTTCAAATTCCAATACAAAGTAAACATAACGACTTAAACTAATTGCCACTTATTTATGGGACCATGCTCCAATTCACTCAAATTATGGTTACAAATATTATATATCATTTATTGATGCATATTCTAGATTTGTGTGAATCTATTTACGGAAATCCAAGTCGAAAGCACACAATACTGTAATACAGTATGTGGCTAAGGTTGAAAATCTAACTGGTCTCAGGGCTAAACTTTTCAAACAGACGGTGGAACCGAGTTCCTATCACTAAAGCAATTTTTTCATTAAAAGGGAATAACACATTGAATAACATGTCCTTATACCTCTGAACAAAATGGTATAATTGGGTGGTGACATAGACAAATAGTTGAAACTGGGCTAACTTTACTTGCTCAAGCTTCAATGCCATTAAAATTTTGGACAGAAGCCTTTATTACTGCAATACATTTAATCAACTTGTTACCTACTAAGGTGCTCAAGTACAAATATCCACAGAAGGCTCTTTTTAACACTAAACCTAATTATCGACACCTAAAGGTGTTTGGATATCAATGTTTTCCCTATCTTAGACCCTACAACACAAAAAAAACTAGAATTTAGATCTACTTCATGTACTTTTCTTGGGTACTGCTGCAACCAAAAGGGTTATAAGTGCGTAAATGGAAAGGGAAGAATATATGTTTCCGGACATATAGTGTTCAATGAAAGTGTGTTTCCGTTCAAGACAACTAAATCAAAACAACCAACAAAGTGCAAAATTCAAGACAGTACTATTTTGTCTTACCTGATGAGCAAGAGATAGAAATACCATTGCAGCAAAGAAAATCAAAGAACAACTATAGCTCTTAACTCACATTGCCCACAAGTGAGCCAGGTCAAGAGCAATAAGGTTCACTTGTTAGTACTGATAACTATGTCCAGTCTCAACAAATTAAAATGTCAATGACGCTATTGAAAATCAAGCATCAGAAGCAAGTGATAATTCAACAAACAACAATAACAACAATGATGCATCAATCATAAATACCAATAAACATCCTATGGTGACAAGAGAAAACTGTGGTATATTCAAACCTAAAGCATACAACACCAACATGGCTACAGAGGAACCAACTTCATGTCAAGAAGGCAGTCACTATAACATGTGGAGAACAACCATGCAAGAAGAATACAATGTACTAATCAGAAATAAAATATGGAAACTTGTTGAGTTACCATGTCATAAAAAACTAATTGGATGCAAATGGACATGATTTAGACTTAAGAAAAATGTTGATGACTCAATTTCTATATATAGGAAAGATTGGTAGCAAAAGGGTATTTACAACAGTTTGGATTTGACTTTTCAGAGGCATTCTCATCTATTGTGAAACCATCTTCTATTAGAACTATACTAACCATTGCCTTGTATTATAATTGGGTCATAAAACAATTAGATGTGAATAATGCCTTTTTAAATGGTGAATTACAGGATGAAGTTGTTATCATAGTAATTAGATATCGAAGCTGAAACAGGGTGAAGGGGTATCACGACGGAGTCACTACCGAAAGCAGGATGCCTAAAAAGAAACCAAGACGACACCGAAAGAAAAATGCCCAAGAAAAGTAAAGCCAGCATGAAGAAGAAGAGTTATATCGGCAGAAGCAATACCAAAATGGCAAATCAACACCAAGGGTTCAAGGGGAAGATAGCATCAGACA
Source organism: Allium sativum (assembly GCA_030737875.1). Classification (NCBI taxonomy): domain Eukaryota; kingdom Viridiplantae; phylum Streptophyta; class Magnoliopsida; order Asparagales; family Amaryllidaceae; genus Allium; species Allium sativum. Next base: position 525,712,048 of record CM060912.1, on the reverse strand, counting down.
CTGACTATGTATGCTATTGGCACCAACATGAAGAAGCAAATAGCTTGTCGCCGATACCTAAAGAACAACAACAAAGGCATGTTATCGATACCAACACACAATAAGCGGTTGACTTGGTTTCGATATCGAACGATGAAGACAGATACAAAAGAAGGCAAAGTTGACGCATGGAGACGATACCGAAAGCTAGGCTACTGAGGACAAGATACCTAAACTCGGTATCATAGGAACCGATACCAGGTATAAAGAGAAGGAAGCAATTGATTTGACGCCAAACATACAAGCTCAGAACGCAGGACCGAAACCGAATACGTGTAAGAGAAGAGCATGGCCAACAACCAACATGAGAGCAAAACAAAGTGATATTGGTACCAACGGGCTTGGTATCGATACCGATGCCAAAAGCGACACCAAAATTACAAAGGAAGGAGCATAAAGACAATACCCAAAAGCCACTAAAAGCTGGCCAATACAAAGAGGCTTGCTACCGAAACCGGAGACCATCAATGTGGATCGATACTTAGAAGATGATGTGGAAGAGAGCTATCCATGCTAACATGCTTAGTATCGATACCAATGAACGAAGCTGACACCAAAAGATCGCTAATGAAGCTAGTAACAACTAAATAAGGCCAGTAGCGAGTTTCCCACTTGATCGCCATCAAAGGGGGCCCAAATCTTCTATAAATAAGACACCAAGGGTCACATTTTTGGGGACTTCCCCTTATTCTAAAATCTTGTACTCATTTCTAAGAGACAAAACCCTAATTTCTAAATTGATTTGGTGATTTCTTATGTAATCATACATGAACTCTATCAAATGAGCCGTAAAGAGAATATTTATCAATTATTATCGAATATACTTGTCTTTCATCCAATTACTTGAATTCAAGCCTTCAACTTGGGAATAATTAGCAAGTCGTCCCCAATGAGCTATCTAGTTCCAGTTAGCATCGAGCTTACAATGCCCTATCCCAAGATAACTATTGACCTTGAAGTCTCGTAAGCGTGATACTCACCTATTAGAGGGAGAGTAACTAATCTTCGGGCTTAGGATCTTGATATCTAAGGAACGACAAGTTAAATCATACTTTTAGGAGCTAGAGTACACCTAGGTTCCCATAGGTCCACAACCATAACCCTGTATTCCAGTGTTGATGAAAAATATTGTTAACAGAAGTACTCATGGCTCAACCTGAAAGGTTTATTCAAAGTGGAAAAGAAGAGCTTGTGTGTAACACCCCTAATTCCCACATCGTGGAAGCCTGTGTGAAGTGGGTACTTATATAGTAGATCTCATCTCTTACTAACGCCGAGGCCTTTTGAGGAACAAAACCCCACACCTATACGGTGGCTAAGTTGGGGACAATATCTTGCGTGAACGGAGGTGCGGGCTGTTACAGTGGTATCAGAGCCAATACCCAGCCGGAATTGTGGCTCCTGTGTGGACCGCAGCGCCTGGGTGAGGTGTTTGTGAGCCAATGGGGACGTTGGGCTCTGTAGGAGGGGAGAATGTAACACCCCTAAGTCCCACATCGTGGAAGCCTGTGTGAAGTGGGTACTTATATAATAGATCTCATCTCTTACTAACGCCGAGGCCTTTTGAGGAACAAAACCCCACACCTATACGGTGGCTAAGTTGGGGACAATATCTTGTGTGAACGGAGGTGCGGGCTGTTACATTGTGTGAAAATGAAACAAGGCTATCTAAGGATCTTCTGAATATCAAATGGCTACACCAAACATTATTGATCCAAGAGTTATTGAAGAACAAAGGTTAATAATGGAAGCCTTACTAATCATGAACAAGAAAAAGGAAGTAGGACAATCCTAACCATTGGAATGTTAACCCTTTCCATATAAAACCAACCCTTATCTATGCTTTAAGTAACTCTATGTCAAAGGAATATAGCTTATTCTCATACATAAAAGACGCTATTTTGAGCACAGGCTATGGGAACTATTTTCAAGCAAGAAATAATGAAAGGAATCAACCGCTTTACTTCAAAATTGTTTAAGAAAATTACTTTCACCCTTAAGTTACATTGGAAAAAAAAAGATTTGAAGATGAAGATGAAACAACAAAACTGGGCAATAAAAGGAATAAGTTCCGACGTTGAAAGGAAATCATTAAGTCAAGGCTACATGAAGGATACAACTTTACCACATCTATAAAAAATATCTACTTCCTAACCAAACATGAACTCAAATTTTGGTTAATATTCAAGGAGATACCCAAATATGAAAGAAAATTATTAGGGCCATATTGCCACTGCCATATGATGAATAGACATGAAACGAACTGCCATAGGGTTCTCAAGGGAAAGATTAATGAGTTTCTTCATCAAGGCCAATTGCACGAATTTGTAAAGAAAAACCAATTCTAATAAGGATGCCTTGAAGAAAGAATGTCTACACGATTGGGAGTATGGAAAACTCCTTAAAATTTGGACCTACCTGAAATGCGTGAAGCTACATACAGTGGTAAAAAACCTTGTCACCGCCAAGATGGTCAGGGTAAGGCACCTCCCATAGGGAGGTGGTGTAAGCCTTTAGCCGCATTCGAGTCAAAAATGGCCAGGTTAAAGCATCAAAAGCGTAAGCCTATGGTCCACGCTAGCAACGGTCAGGATAGAGCATCTAAATAAAGCACATCCTACCTCTACTTTGACTAAGCACGTCCTGCCTCTGCTCTAGAGATGAGCAAGTCCTACCTATGTTTATGTCTTCATCCCGCAGAAGGGAAGAAAGCTTTGAAGGTGCACAATAAGCACGCCATGCCTCTGCTCTGAAATAAGCACACCCTACCTTTGCTTCGACAAAGCACATCCTACCTCTGCTGTTAGAATGAGCACGCTCTACCTTCGCATATGTCTCGTCCCGTAGAAGAGAACGAAATCTCAAAGATATCACTATAAGCACTTACATCCTCTGCTTACATATTATACAGTTGAAGCGAAAAAAGCTCAGAGGAAGCACTCTAAGCACACACTCGCCTCTACTTACACCTTATCCCGCAGAAGGGAAAGAAATCTCGAAGGGAGCGCTTAAAGCACGTACAATCTCTGCTTTAAAGAATAAGCTTGAAATGGGCACCAAAACTACAAATATCTGAATGTGGGTTTTGGTTCGGGACTTCATTATTGCCAGATGTGGATTTCTGATCTTCTATCATAAATACTTGAATTCGGGTTTCGGTTCAGGACTTCTATAAATTACTAGATATGGATTCTAGTCTTCTATTAAATACTCGAATCTGGGTTTTGGTTCGGGACTTCTATTATTTCCATATATGGATTCCTGGATTCTATTATAAATGCCCGAATTTTGGTTTTGGTTTTGGACTTTTATTAAATGTTGGATATGGATTTATAGTCTTCTATTAAATGCCCGAATCTGGGTTACGATCTGGAACTTCTATTATTGCCTGGTCTTCTATCGTAAATACCTGAATCTGGGTTTTGGTTAGGGACTTCTACTACTGTCAAACATGGATTTTTATGTTCTCCTATTATTGAATGCTCGAATTTGGGTTGCGTGATTTCTATTATTCGCCAAAGGAGGATTTCTGGTCTTTTATTACAAATGCTCGAATATAGGCTGCAGAACTTCAATCTACACTTCCAAAAGAGGATGTCTGGATTCCTATTCTGATACCCTAATACGAGTCTCAAGATTATAATTCCTATTTCTTAACAAATGAATTACTAGAATTCTATTAAATAAACTCGAATCGGAGTTCTGAACCTTTTACTCATATTTCCAGATAGATATTTTTGACTTATAATACCTTTAGAAGTGGATTCTTACGTTTGCATTTTACAAGGTTATGAACTTATCATTCTCATTTCCAGAATAGTGTTCTGGATTTCCGTTGTTATGCCCAAGTAGAGAATTAGGGTATGCTATCTCATTTCCGAAAAAGGACTTGTAAAACAACAGTCGGGTTGGTATCCCAATTCTTCTATAACCTTCAAACAAAGGCTATACATTAGGTGTTATCTACACAATCCACAAAATCACTTTACAGGTTTATTTACAAAGTCATTCCATAAATAACGACAATACAAAAATTGGACCTAAATATCATTTATATTACAAGTTTCATTTATTATGTGATTTTGATCAGAACAGTCCTTGCCACGGTATGAGCAGAAAATTTAACACTCAACAAGCAATTAATGCAAAAAATGTTAGTTGTTGTACTTATTGCAGTTCCAAAAGAAGAAATTTGAGTCAATGATAAAGACCATGCACAAAAGAATGTATACGCAAACCGCAGGTTTATTCATAAAAACAACTACCCAAATGGTTGTATCCAGAAGAAGGACAACAACGTAATATTGGTATCAGAACTCAAATGATTCCGTGATTGAATCCTTAGAATCATGATTATAAGTTATTTGAATAATCCCCTGGGCAAGAAACATCTCTCTTAACCTTGTTCCAGGAATTAACAAAGAAATTAAGTGTGGAGACGAAGAGGACTTCAAATCGTTCAGGAGTATAAGCAGGAGGACATTTGTAATAATCTCATTCTCTAGTCGGAGGACTATCATAACCCCGAGTTAATTTCAAATGATAAGTTCAAACCTCCTTTAAGAGTTCATCCTTCTCTTCACCCAGAAAATCAAGGCAAAGCCGAGGATATTGGGTGTAAATCTTTTCAAGGTTTCTAACAAAGAAATATCTTAATAATTTTGAAGATTTGATAAGTAAGGACTTACTATGGTATTCTTTCTTCAGTCTAACAAAGTTCCCTAGGAAATCCCTGGAAAATGAACCCATCATAGGGGGTGAATTCTGCAAGAACTATCAAGAAAAAGCAAATTCAATACAATAGTATCAAAAACCGAAGGGATACACATATTATAGATATTCTTCTTGTTCATACAAAATAGATCTCTTGAAAGTTTCAGATACAAATCTATTTTTGCTCAACTTAAGCTTGTCTAAATGAAAATCTCTAGAAATCAAATGAACTCGAAGAAGACTCCAGCAGGCTCCTGGGTGGAGATCAATGCCATGTTCATCTAAGCACCTTCTGTGAAGACGCCTAAGCAAACCTCCGCTAAGGTCACTTAGAAAAAATCTACGATTTCATATCTACTATACATTTTACATAAGAGATCCACCAGGATATCCCTATCTTCAGTTAACATCAAAAATATAGTTGTTAACTCGACATTCTCTTTCAAAAGTCTATCGCAAGGGAGTCTGGCAATTCTCAACTTGGAAGCTACCTATTTTCCTTAAAGAACAATAGTCTCGCGGTACTTTTATCAAGTGAATGGTATTTATCAGATAAGGTGTTATATTCACTCATTTGCTTACTTAGCTCCCTAGCGAAATGAACTACTTCTGATCATGCCCTTTCGAGTTGGATGTGCTTAAGACCTAATGTGTTCCTTTTCATCTAAATCAGGAAGAAAAGAGGATAATAGTTGAAAGTACAAGAAAAGGAGGATATTATAAAAGTTACCGTACCTTAGGAATTGTAGCTGAAGACTGGTGGGACTCAACACCTTCAGCATTCCTCAAGCTCATACCTATCTATTCCTCTTGTGTGGCCGGAAGGATCGAGAGTTCTAGTCAAAATGGCATCATGATTAAGAGTTTCAAAGTTATTACTCGGCATTTCATCTTGACCGCTGGGATCCTGGAAGATATCATTAGCATCATCGAAGTTATCACTACCACTGCCTTTATTTCTAGTAAGATCACTAAAACCATAGCCATTGTCACTTATATAACCGACATTTGCTGTTATGATTACACCTTCTTTATCGCCATGATATGGCTCTTCTGTGGAAATGTCATCAATAAACAAAAGCTTTTCCACGTCAGTCTCTGCTCTCTCTGGAATAATGTTTCCTTCCTTTACCTGAGTGGTCTTCATCATGAACCTTTCTAGCAGAAGTGAATCAAGAGAAGAAAAGTTTAAATCAGGATATTTACTTATGTTGTATGCATATATGAGTAGGAATGCATCCTTAAATGAATTAACCATGATTTCATCTAGCGTGTTTGAAGAAAACAAGTGTAACAACCTGAATTCCGACAGACCGATTTTTTTTTTCAAAATTATAATCTATCGAGACTCGTGTTGGTTTGCTCTGGTATCCTACAGAAAAGATAGAGATATAAAATATATCAGAGCTCAGAAAAACATCTCATAACAGAATGGATAAAATATAATGTAATCAAAATATAGCCTTACCGTAGTAATAATGCTACCTAACTATTATCCAAAGCTATCATATCTCTGCCACAAGTCAAACCTACGAGTATGTTATGAGGAGGGGGTCAGAACACAAGTTCTGGTCGTTGGATTTAAACTACACATTTTGGATAATCCTATATATACCGTTCAGTTACATTTTCTTGTTTATTAGGTTACTTGGGTTAACAACACTCAAGGATTACACGCACATCGTACCCATCTACTTCCCAGTGGACTAACCTAATACAGTATATATGTTGCTACCCCCAATATTAAGGTACATCCCATGGTATTCCACTCGCACGGTCTCCGCCGTAGTACCATAGAAATATATGCAGTCCCTCATCCTACACCGGAGTGACGTACAGACCTCTACATAACAATGCTACGTTCCACATAGAACCGCCATCGCTATGCTACGTAAGCGTACAGACTTCCACCTTTGATCGAATCAGATAACAGAGTAATTCCCTAGAGTCTACGATACACCACCCGGAGCATACATGCGCGTATCTAGACTTTCCTACTTACGTATTGTCGATCGTACTCGATGCCTTAGTCGCACATATCCTCTATTGTGCACCGAGTCCCGTGGCAGGGCAGTAAAAGAAACATGGAACTTGGTCAGGAGCTTTTCAGATATATGTTTACACAGATGCTAAGGTCTGCATTTTTTAGCGGCTATGGTACCCACCTGACCCCACCCTCAACTAATGAAAGACGAAAAAGTTTGAGAACTAATGTTCTGGCTCAAGAGCAAACAACAAACAACAAATCCTAGTTGTCCTGTCCCTCACCCATAACCTAGATAGCTAAAGGTCAATGGTCTGTTGGTTTAGCTTTCTGCCTTCCCGCATCGCTCATCATGTATCAAGCTGACTGTCGATGGTTAGTACCCGACGACTTTGCTATCTAACGGTTAGACCTGTCAATACTCAAGAGTGGTCGTAACCTAGCCAAGTCAGGAAACAGGATCGTCGAATCAATTATGCACCCTATAGTGTTTTGATTGCCCACTATCGTGGCAATCAAGGCATACTCACCGGGTAGAAACGCGCAGACCTAACCTTTGTGTGCACAGTAGAACGCTGTCATAGCACAAAGGACTACCAGGAGTACCCTCCATATCCCAAGAAGCTGCGTGCTTCCCCTTCCAGTCCTTCGGAGCCAGCAGAATATCAACAAGCAGAACAGGCAAAATAATCAGATGGACGTGCACTCCCCTCGTGCCTCATGACACCACGATGATCTACCCCATTGGGTTATTCACCCTCAAATGTGTGGGCCGAACCAAGAGCCTCATTTTAATGTGTTATTAGACCCTATGTCTAAACATTCAATTGTGCGCTTGCTCTACCTCATCATGTTTCCAAGTAACTTGGTTATTTCCAACTATATTGACTTATTATTCAAGTTACCAAGTTCTTTCCGAGCCCCTTAGATCTCCAAGGAATGGAACCCTCTTGCTAATTAATTTTGATTGCAAAACTTAACCATTTTACGTTCATTAATAAGACAATATCATGATATTCTCTAGATTGTAATCCAAGGTCAGTAATCTACAATCTCTTTTATTATTCATTGTGCAATTCCATAGTTACAATAACATGTTCTACTTAATATGTAATTAAGTATATCTCAATTTAGATGTTTTCTATTTAACATGTCACCTATTATTTACGATTAAATATAACTTATTTCATTCCATAAGCTTACCATATCCTTTCTTATTTAATTATAATTGCATCTTACACTGTCACTACAACTTGTCGTTGTTTACTTATTAACTTAGTTTTCTTAACTAAGGTTTACTAATAAGTTTCCTTTCCATTAATATAGCTTATGTTGTCCTTATCGGTAGATTACATATTCTCGTTCTTACAGATAACTTAATCTACAATTACGTGCAACTTATCTCATTACATAAGTTATTCCATTTTCTTTATCGTTTATTATAACCTAGGTTATAATTTCCACTTGTCCCTAGGACAAGCATACCTATTATATAACATTCTCATTAATGTAATTAATTATAATAGGCTATTATCATTCCCCATTCATTCCACTTCTTTTACTGTTGCAACTTTCATTCATTTCCATTCATTTCCACTAATCATAATTAATTCCATTTATTTCTATCCTTTATATACACATATTCATATATATATATATGTATGTATGTATGTATGTATATATGTTTATGCACTAGAACTCTCACAGTGAATTAACAACTTGTGGATGCTAGATTTGCCTGGTGGTTCCGGGCAGACTTCTACCACAAGTTGAATTCAACCTCATGTCTTAGCACTGTTACATGTTTATTTACCACCAGACCCCTCACATTAAATTAACAACTTGTGGATGCTGGGTTTGCTGGGTGGTTCCGGGAAGACTTTTATCACAAGTTGAATTTAACCTCGTGTCTAAGTGCGGTTACAGTTTCTAGCTATTTACTGTAAATTTAGGAATATCATTCTTTCCAAATTTTACTGTAATTCTATTTTTACATGTCACACTTAATATCGTGTTAATTCCATTTTAAGTTATAATAAAGTCAAATGTTCTTCCTGACATGTAATTAACTCCATTCTAAAATAATAACATGTAACTATCAATCATGTAATTATTCTAATATAACAATTTAGCATGTAATTATCCGAATTTCTACAGTTAAGGGTTCAAGTACATAATATGTCACAGGTTAACATTTAATTAGAACATGTATGTTTACAACAGTAATCGTTACACATATTTTAACAGGTTTACATTTCACCCTATTTATATTTCAACATATTAATGTTTAAACATATCAATCATCCTACCAGATTTACAATGCATATTAACGGGGAATGTTAAACAATAAATATACCATTATCAACAAGGTATATTTTAAATCCACTCACCTAATTGCTTTCCAAATCCTGAATCTGGTCCAGATCTAGCATTCCATGGTTCCCCTAACTGGATTTAGAACCTAAACAACCATGAATCCACAATTCTTAACTATAAGAAGAAGGGAAGAAAGAGGAGAAATTCAAATAGACCAGATCCAAGAAATTACCTTACTTCGAATAGAATTCTGAACACCTTCTTTATTAATATTCATTCTTTTCCTCCAGATCTTGAATCAGAATTTTCCTAAACTAATTATTCTATTTTTCTAAAGAGATTTGAGGCGGAAGAAGAATGGTAGAGCTTAGGCGCTTTCTCAAAAAATGTAAGATTTAGGCTAGGCTTCGGTAGCCTATTTATAAGTGTTCAGGATCTTATCGTACACGCAGCGCTGAGTCAGCAACGAACGTAGTTAAGAAAATAACGAATCTAGCCGAATTTGGGGTGGAGTCGACCCCGGGGTCGACCCCATGTGTGTGTGTCAACCCTAGGGTCGACCCCCTATGTTGGTGTCGACCCCAGGGTCGACCCCCTGGGTCCCACGAGCCTTTTTGGGTAGATTTTTACCATTTTGACGTTTTTGATTTTAAACGTTTGATTATTATCCTATTATACTCTCGTTGATTTATTTTAAATATTATATTTACATATAATCTTCTTATATGTATACAAAACTTTAAATGCCCATTTCATACGTATATATATACGCACAACTTTTATTTCGTTTTCAAAATTCAAACGGTGTTATGCCTTTATTTAATTCTTACCATATTTTTTGATTGCAGCCTTATTTTGAACTTTTATCTTGTATATATATATATATATACATATATTTCTGCATATATATATGCATATATTCTCATATACATATATACGCATATTTTTCTATACTTCTTTGTATGTATATTTTTTCTTTATATGTGTGTTTATACATATTTTATCCTTAGAGCATGCATTATTTTAGCTGTTCCCTTAAACCAAAAATATGGCACCGGCGATGATCGAACACTGTACCTCTCGCATGAAAGCCACATGCTCTAACCAACTGGACAACTTAGGCTTTTATTAGTAAGGGTTAGAACAATGGTGGTCAATGTTCTTTTCTTATTCCTCCTTTTCATGTTTGTTACAATATTTCATTTAAACCTTCGCATGTAACCTTATCAATTTGCATGCATTTTTTCTTTCATTTTTCCTTTAATATTAATGTATAATATTTCTAAATCATTGCATGCAACATATTACGCTGCATGCAACTGATTTCTTCATTCTTTTAATGCATGCATTGCATTTTTATTTACATCAATCTTTTCTTCTTTTTATTACATGCAATCATATATTATCATTATTTTATTCTTCTTTTAAATATTTATGTCTATGCACATATATGTACACATATACATTATTAAATGTTTAATTGTTATAAAATGCGAGGTGTTACATTCTCTCACCCTTAGGAAATTTCGTCCCCGAAATTTGATAAGGGTAAAAATCAAATAACACCTCGCATAATATCCATCCATCATGTGTGCATCCAATTTTTGTAGACATCGTGCACTTGTGCAAAGTGTAATATAACATAATAAACATGTATGCCTAAGCGGTACCTCCTATTTGTATGCAAATTTTTCAAAAATCCTTTAAAAATATGATGCACACATACTAAATATACTGGAAATTCTACATAAATGTAATATTTTGAAAATAAAAATACATCTTTATCCAAAAAATTCCACATTCTTTCATAGCAAGGGCGTAGTTCATCCAATTTTTTGCATATCCTACCAAGCAACTTTATTTTTCGAATTTCAGAAAAATCTAATTTTCTAAATTCGATTTCTTATGTTATAAAAGGTGGAAAAACGGAAAATTTCACATCTTCCATTTTTCTTTTTCGACTTTTTTCCAACCGTACTTGGATTTTATGAAACTACTAATAAAGATTCCATATTTTCCTATCCAAGCATAACCCACATAAGAAAATTTTCTCTATTACAGATTTTCTTTTTCATATTTTCTAAGAATTTTTCATTTCTCTTTAACTGTCATGTTTGTTACTTTATTGAATTTGTTATTTCTTTTTAGTTGTACCATTATTCTTCTCTTAGCTTATTTAACTTAATCCTCTAGTGTGACGACCCTGATTTTCAGAACCAGTTTAAAATTTTTATTTTAGTTATTTTAATGAATTTTTAATATTTAAAATGATTATTTTAAATAATAACGACTAAAAATTTAGTTTAATCGAAGTTAGAACGTATAAATTTATTTTAATTATATAACGAGCCTGAAATGGCGCGGTAGTTTGAAAATTCGATTTTAAATTTCAAATGAATGTACAGGATTCAAAATAAATCGGATTTCAGTAAAACCGGAAATATTTGAATCTGCTTAATCATATCTTTCTAATGAATGTAGGAAACTGAGATTTCACTTTATAAACTGAAAGTTATGTCCAGTTTAAAATTCAGAAAAGTCGCTATGGAATTTATATATATTTTAATTAAATATATAGCCCTTAAAAATAACCATTTTGCAAACGACCTTCGTTTTCGACGAAACCACTTTTGTTGGATCCGGAATGTCAAATTATTGTTATGTTTCAATTTTCATAATTTTTGAAATTAATATGTGAGCGTGGTGAATTTAAATGTGTTTGGTAATTTCAGTTTGAATTTAATCGATCAGAAAATGATCATTTTTCAAACGGACCCAGAATTCGACGAAATTAGTTTTGTTGGGACCGTATCATCAAAACATAGCTAAATTTATTTTTCTGTAATTTTTGAAGTCAGTATGTGGCCCTGGTAAATTAAAATGTACGTTTAAAATTTAATATATAATGATTTATATTTTAATTTTGATAAAAACTAATCGAAACAAACGAAGTAGCTTACGAAACATATTCCACTGTGTTCGAAATGGTGGTAATTAGCTAGGAGCGATGGTCGTTTGGGTTTGATGTAGAGTTCGGTTGGGAGTAGAGAGCAAAACTTCACATTTTAAAATTAAATAATAATATATAATTAATATAAGTACCCAACCCAAGCTGAGTCAAACCCTAAATCCATTCTATCGTGGTCATCTATTCTTGAGCCGCCACTGAATAATCCTCCAACAGTAAAACGTGAGAAATTCCCTCAAAAATAAATCCAAAACAATTCATGTAAAGTTCTAGAAATCATATAACCTAAATCATTGAGTTCCTATCCTAATTCTCCACCAATATTGTATAAGTTTGGAGTGTTCGAGTTCGGTCTCGTCTGTTGCCGTGTATGGTAGGTGGGCTAGGGCTTCCGATGGCTTGAAGGTGGAGGCATTTTGGGTCGAACTAAACGCGGCGCAGGGTTCATGAGATCGAGGCGAGTCAAGTGCTGGTGTTTGGGGTTATTCCGACACTAAAACTGTCGCACCATTTCCTGGGTGCGTGGACTGTCAGGCCGACGTCGGGTTTGGGGGGGAGGCAGCGAGTTGGACCAGAAGGGGATGGGAGTGTGGAGATTTTGATGAGGAAGCAAATGGTAGTTACGGTTTTTGAATTCGTGAAGTAGAGAAGAGGGAAGAAGGGATTGAAGTTTGGTAATGTCCTTGCGGTTCTTGTACATATCAAAGAGAAGAAGAAAAGGAACGTGCGAGGAACAAAGAACATAGGGGCTAAATGGTAATTAGGAGGATCAAAAATTAATTAAATTAATGTTAATAATGTTTGTTAATTTTTCAATGTCTAAAACGGTCATATCTTGTTCATGCGGAATCAGAATTCAGCAAATTTGGATTCGTTGGACTCGTATTGACGAGAGCTACGCGATGGAACATACCAGAACGGAAAAGGAGCAAATGAAATTTAAGGCGAATTCAAATTCAAACGGATGTGAGTTTTCTCACACTGCAAAAATATTCACATTTTTGTGAAATTGAATTTCTGTGATTTATCTGATTGTTGTTTGTTGATTTCTATTTTAAATGGACATCTAATTTAAACTGTTAGAAACTAAATTGCCAGTTAGTTTATTTTGAATTGAATTGCTAGTTAAACCCTGACACATATAATCAGTAAATTATTGCAAATTGAACTGTTTGGATGATGGTTGTGATGTGTGTTTGTTTGTGGATGTTTTGAACTGTACGGATATTGTCTATATTTTTATATCACTGTTATCACCTTGGACTGAAATGATATATATCCATTCCCTGAAATAATTATATTGAAATGTCGAAAGTAAAATATATTGAAATGTCGAAAGTGAAATATATTGAGATGTCGAAAGTAAAATATATTGAAATGTCGAAAGTCAATTATATTGAAATGTCGAAAGAGAAATATATTGAAATGTCGAAAGTCAATTATATTGAAATGTTGAAAGTGAATTATTTTGAAATGTCGAAAGTGAAATATATTGAGATGTCGAAAGTAAAATATATTGAAATGTCGAAAGTCAATTATATTGAAATGTCGAAAGTAAAATATATTGAAATGTCGAAAGTGAAATATATTGAGATGTCGAAAGTAAAATATATTGAAATGTCGAAAGTCAATTATATTGAAATGTCGAAAGTGAAATATATTGAAATGTCGAAAGTCAATTATATTGAAATGTCGAAAGTGAATTATTTTGAAATGTCGAAAGTGAAATATATTGAGATGTCGAAAGTAAAATATATTGAAATGTCGAAAGTCAATTATATTGAAATGTCGAAAGTGAAATATATTGAAATGTCGAAAGTAAAATATATTGAAATGTTGGAAGTCAATTATATTGAAATGTCGAAAGTAAAATATATTGAAATGTCAAAAGTCAATTATATTGAAATGTCGAAAGTAAAATATATTGAAATGTCGAAAGTTAATTATATTGAAATGTCGAAAGTGAATTATTTTGAAATGTCGAAAGTGAAATATATTGAAATGTCGAAATAAAAATATTTTGAAATGTCGAAAGTGAAATATATTGAAATGTCGAAAGTGAAATATATTGAAATGTTGAAATTGAATTATATTGAAAATTGAAATTGAATTATATTGAAATTGAGTTATTTCAAAGGTTTAAATCTTTATTTAAACTTTGAAATAAAATTTAAATTGAAATGATCTAAAATTTATTATTTGAAATTTGAACTGAATTTGAATTATTTCAAAGGTTTAAATCTTTATTTAAACTTTGAAATAAAATTCAAATTGAAATGATCTAAAAATTTGTTATTTGAAATTTGAACTGAAATTGAATTATTTCAAAGGTTTAAATCTTTATTTAAACTTTGAAATAAAAATTCAAATTGAATTGATCTAAAATTTGTTATTTGAAATTTGAATTGAAATTGAATTATTTCAAAGGTTTAAATCTTTATTTAAACTTTGAAATAAAAATTCAAATTGAATTGATCTAAAATTTGTTATTTGAAATTTGAATTGAAATTGAATTATTTCAAAGGTTTAAATCTTTATTTAAACTTTGAAATTAAATTCGAATTGAAATGATCTAGAATTTGTTATTTGAAATTTGAACTAAAATTGATCATAATTTAAATTATTTCAAAGGTTTAAATCTTTGTATAAACTTTGAAATTTTATTTGAATTGAAATTGAAAATTTGAAATTAAATTTGAATTAAATGGCTTAAATAAATATTATGAACTTGAACTTGAACTCGAATTTGATTTGAATCGAATAGATTCAAATAATATTTTTAAATGGGAAGTTATCCTTTAAAAATGGATTGTTCTCAAATGAATTTGATTGTGGAATCGATTTGGATTGGATTTTGGAAATCGATTTGGTTTGTTTTGAGATTTGAACTTTGGTTCATATTTATTTGAAATGGAAAGAAACAGTTGTTTTGAAAATTATTTCTATATAAACAAATTTATATATAAACTATTTTATGAAATTTATTCCTTTGATATATGGAGTACTTTATATAAATTGTTTTTCAAAACCTATTTTTCTATATATATATATAAGTAGTTTATTTTATAAAATATTTTAATATATATAAAACCATTTCCAATACTCAAGCTGTTTTGATTTCCAAACTATTCCAAATCCCTTAACTATTTAAAAATTATTCAAAAATTTATTTAAACCCCAAAACTATTTCAAACTCATAGACTGTTTTAGAAGTGAAATTATTTACATTTAAATCTCTGATTTAAAAGTAAATATGATTATTTTGATGTTAAAATCAAAAATGAATTCAAAACTATTTCTGAAGTAAACTGAATGATTCGAATGAAATGTGGTTAATTGAAGTTATAACCAATTATTTAATTTGAAATTTATCTCAAAGCAAAATATGAATTGTGAAAGTAAATATTATAGTGATTAAAATAATATGATATTTTAAAGTGAAAATTTGTTTAGTTGAATATGATATTTTGATATCATAACGATTCACTTTTGAAATATAAAATACCAATCGGTGTGTAACATGACGTTTTGTTGTTAAAGAGACCGGGGCCTCTTATTGACATACTCTCTGTCAATGTTGGAACCACTTTAACAACTGTGTACGTGTTTGAATTCTAGAAATGAAGTAGGATGAATTTGGAGGCGATTACTGGATTTGAAGAAAGTGAACGATAATGGATGACCCCGACACTTGTGTCGATTTGAAATGACTAAAACAGGAGCCGTGCCAGACCAAATGAGGCTTGACTACCTCTTAGTGGACATCTGCTCTTCGATTTTCCTGGGCCTCGGTCCATACTATTACTATTCAGTTGTTGTTGTTTTGTTGGTGCACACCCTTGATGGGAGGTATTTCCCTTTGATTCGATATGGGGCGGATGTCTACGGTGGGCCGTTAGGGGTAACCACCAGTCTGGATCAGGCAAACTAGTAGCATACTACTTTGGGTATAGCCTCATGTGCCTTGTCATACGTTTATCCTTATGCGAGACAACTACGATTTTGATTTTTGGCATAGGTCTATAGGGGACTCACTGGCTACCGACGTTACTGGTTGTGTTACAGGACCTGCATAGACCATGTGCTTATAAACTATGTAAGGGTAATCAATGTAACCCCGCTTACGCTATTTTTCTGACAAGTATTTGTGAATAGACACTAGTATAATAGCGAAATTATATTATATAGTATCTAGTTTGACGGATCCTTAGGAGATGGAATTTCCCATAACATCTCTTGAGTTATGTGTGTGCATGTTCATATGATATCGATTTGACTTAGATGAGAATATTTTTGCCTGATCCGAGCTTGTTTTATTTTCACGCTACTACGCTCGGGTCAGACTTGAGCATTCCAGTTTCAAAGGTTATCTTCTGAAGGATGAAGAAGAAGACTGTATACTATTATTACTATTGTATTCCACTACTATTCTGTTGCATTACTCTGTATTATCAGTTGTGTATATAAAATGTATAACTCTGATAAATGTTGTAAAATGATCAAATGTTTATTTTAAACAGCTTCATGAACTGTTATTTGATTATTATATTTTGTTCATTCCGTTGCGAGATTCTGTGCTTGTTTTCTTCTTTCTTTCTAATTCTAAATTAATCCCCTTGATTATCTATATTTTTGACTATAATGGTTGAAGATATGGATCGTCATTTAACAATCTGTAAATACGTACAGTTTTTGAGTTAGACATGTGTGGATTACTGTCGATTCAAAAGGTACGGGTTTCCGGGTCGTTACAGTTGGTATCAGAGCTTACGGTTTAGCAGTAAACCTTGGCTCTATTGGGGTTTACTCATCCAGAATGAGTTTGAGTGTACATATATACGAGACAGCGTACTTGTATTTTGATATAAAATGGTTTTGTATTGTGTTGTTTGGCTTGTTGAGTTTGAGTTGGAGTTCTGGTCGATGCGTCTGGACAACGTTATCGACAGGAGTTCTAAAACACTTGAATAAGGTATTTTGACACAATATAGTTTTCGATTATATATTTTGTATACAAAAGGATATACTTTGAAATTCAAAGAGTTAAATGGTTCAGAAATCAATATTTTTAACCTATTGATTACCATATATATAAAAAAAATCGAAAAATCGAAATTTATATTTGATTTATAATTAATGAGGAAGTAAAAATAAAATAAATTAAAATGGAGAATTTGAGATATTTAAATCCAATTGGTTTTAAATGATTTTCAAGACTTTGAAAAATTTATAGTAGTAATATTTAAAGGATATTCAAATAGAAAAATTTGGTTAAGTACTCTATTTTGCTACTGGGAAATAAATTTCGGTGATGAGATGATCATAGTCATCGACTTTCATTTTCGAGTCTCAAAGTGGGGGAGACTACTTGGTAGCATTGCTACCTATTCGTTTTTGAAATTTTAAAATTTGAAATCTTGGGTATATTTTGATATAATTTTTTTTATGTATAGTATATATTATTTCAAAATGTTTTGAAAAGAATTTGGTATTTAAGATTCTCAAGTCTTCATTTATATAAATTACTCTCCTTGTTGATAATCAACGAAATAAATAATTTTCAGTATAAATATCAAATGAAATTTGAATAAGTGAATAAAGAAATACGATAAATGAATAAGAGAAATATAAATGAAAATATAATATAATATATAAAAAAAACATAAAGTAAGGAAAATTTTAAAAGTGAAATAGAAACAAATACTCATGTTACTTTGATAATAAAGAGTAAAGTCGTGAAATACTAAATTTCATTTAAAATATATACAGACCTACCTAAAGGAAAAGTTAAAAGTGTATAAATATGTAATGAAATATTTTACCAATGAAATTTAAATGAATAACATGTTTCACAAATGAAATGTTGAATCATAGAAAAGTTATGAAGCTAATGAAAAGTAAAGAAAAAAATGAAAATGAATTGGAACCAAAGAAGTGTTTATAAAGGTTAATTAAGTGGTTAGTTATGAGTAAAGGAAAATGGACTTAGATTGCGGTTGAATGAAAAGTCAAAGATATGCTTAAGAAAATTTACAATAATATTTAAGCAAGTTAATTAAAAAAGTAGAGAGCATAAGATGTAGATGAATTAAAGTATTAATATATATAGAAATTTAAATGAGTAAGTAAATTTCAAATATGTTGAAAATAAATATAGATAAAACGAAATGCTAGCATATAGAAAATTTTAATATAGTTGAAATAAGAAATAAATAAAAAAATCCAACAGTTTAAAAAAAACTAATTGGATTTTGGGTTGTCGTGAATGGTATCTTAAATAACACTGTTCTTGAATCCATTTCAAAAAAAAAGTGTAAATTTAGCCAAATAGAATTTAATATTGAACTAAATTGGAAATTGATTAGAATTGCATATATGTACATGTATATACATTGAACAGGTCATAGCATGGAAGCTAAGAAGAGGAATAAAATTGTATGCCCGACAAATAGGTACATTTTTACTGTATTTATTGGGGTTTTGATGATTTTATGAGCCAATTGGCTAGCCGCTTGGCTTTTTCTTTTTCTTTTTGAGATGAGAGGGCCTGTGTGGCGGTTTGGGGATTTTCCCGATGCTCCCCGTACAAAGGAGGTTATGGCGAATTTTTTCGAAAATTTAGGGCGTTAGCCAAATTTTTGTGAAATTTCAAATTCCTTAGAAACTGAAAAGTTGAAAAATGAAAGCCAGAATGGAAGTTGAGTTGGTTGGTTAAACGACTTTCGGCTTCGTTCCTTTTCGAGGACGAAAAGTTTTAAGTGGGGGAGACTGTGACGACCCAGATTTTCAGAACCAGTTTAAAATTTTTATTTTAGTTATTTTAATGAATTTTTAATTTTTAAAATGATTATTTTAAATAATAACGACTAAAAATTTAGTTTAATCGAAGTTAGAACGTATAAATTTATTTTAATTATATAACGAGCTTGAAATGGCGCGGTAGTTTGAAAATTCGATTTTAAATTTCAAATGAATGTACAGGATTCAAAATAAATCGGATTTCAGTAAAACTGGAAATATTTGAATCTGCATAATCATATCTTTCTAATGAATGTAGGAAACTGAGATTTCACTTTATAAATTGAAAGTTATGTCCACTTTAAAATTCAGAAAAGTCGCTATGGAATTTATATATATTTTAATTAAATATATAGCCCTTAAAAATAGCCATTTTGCAAATGACCTTCGTTTTCGACGAAACCACTTTTGTTGGATCCGGAATGTCAAATTATTGTTAGGTTTCAATTTTCATAATTTTTGAAATTAATATGTGAGCGTGGTGAATTTAAATGTGTTTGGTAATTTCAGTTTGAATTTAATCGACCAGAAAATGATCATTTTTCAAACGGACCCAGAATTCGACGAAATTAGTTTTGTTGGGACCGTATCATCAAAACATAGCTAAATTTATTTTTCTGTAATTTTTGAAGTCAGTATGTGGCCCTGGTAAATTAAAATGTACGTTTAAAATTTAATATATAATGATTTATATTTTAATTTTGATAAAAACTAATCGAAACAAACGAAGTAGCGTACGAAACATATTCCACTGTGTTCGAAATGGTGGTAATTAGCTAGGAGCGATGGTCGTTTGGGTTTGATGTAGAGTTCGGTTGGGAGTAGAGAGCAAAACTTCACATTTTAAAATTAAATAATAATATATAATTAATATAAGTACCCAACCCAAGCTGAGTCAAACCCTAAATCCATTCTATCGTGGTCATCTATTCTTGAGCCGCCACTGAATAATCCTCCAACAGTAAAACGTGAGAAATTCCCTCAAAAATAAATCCAAAACAATTCATGTAAAGTTCTAGAAATCATATAACCTAAATCATTGAGTTCCTATCCTAATTCTCCACCAATATTGTATAAGTTTGGAGTGTTCGAGTTCGGTCTCGTCTGTTGCCGTGTATGGTAGGTGGGCTAGGGCTTCCGATGGCTTGAAGGTGGAGGCATTTTGGGTCGAACTAAAGGCGGCGCAGGGTTCATGAGATCGAGGCGAGTCAAGTGCTGGTGTTTGGGGTTATTCCGACACTAAAACTGTCGCACCATTTCCTGGGTGCGTGGACTGTCAGGCCGACGTCGGGTTTGGGGGGGAGGCAGCGAGTTGGACCAGAAGGGGATGAGAGTGTGGAGATTTTGATGAGGAAGCAAATGGTAGTTACGGTTTTTGAATTCGTGAAGTAGAGAAGAGGGAAGAAGGGATTGAAGTTTGGTAATGTCCTTGCGGTTCCTGTACATATCAAAGAGAAGAAGAAAAGGAACGTGGGAGGAACAAAGAACATAGGGGCTAAATGGTAATTAGGAGGATCAAAAATTAATTAAATTAATGTTAATAATGTTTGTTAATTTTTCAATGTCTAAAACGGTCATATCTTGTTCATGCGGAATCAGAATTCAGCAAATTTGGATTCGTTGGACTCGTATTGACGAGAGCTACGCGATGGAACATACCAGAACGGAAAAGGAGCAAACGAAATTCAAGGCGAATTCAAATTCAAACGGATGTGAGTTTTCTCACACTGCAAAAATATTCATATTTTTGTGAAATTGAATTTCTGTGATTTATCTGATTGTTGTTTGTTGATTTCTATTTTAAATGGACATCTAATTTAAACTGTTAGAAACTAAATTGCCAGTTAGTTTATTTTGAATTGAATTGCTAGTTAAACCCTGACACATATAATCAGTAAATTATTGCAAATTGAACTGTTTGGATGATGGTTGTGATGTGTGTTTGTTTGTGGATGTTTTGAACTGTACGGATATTGTCTATATTTTTATATCACTGTTATCACCTTGGACTGAAATGATATATATCCATTCCCTGAAATAATTATATTGAAATGTCGAAAGTAAAATATTTTGAAATGTCGAAAGTGAAATATATTGAGATGTCGAAAGTAAAATATATTGAAATGTCGAAAGTCAATTATATTGAAATGTCGAAAGAGAAATATATTGAAATGTCGAAAGTCAATTATATTGAAATGTTGAAAGTGAATTATTTTGAAATGTCGAAAGTGAAATATATTGAGATGTCGAAAGTAAAATATATTGAAATGTCGAAAGTCAATTATATTGAAATGTCGAAAGTAAAATATATTGAAATGTCGAAAGTGAAATATATTGAGATGTCGAAAGTAAAATATATTGAAATGTCGAAAGTCAATTATATTGAAATGTCGAAAGTGAAATATATTGAAATGTCGAAAGTCAATTATATTGAAATGTCGAAAGTGAATTATTTTGAAATGTCGAAAGTGAAATATATTGAGATGTCGAAAGTAAAATATATTGAAATGTCGAAAGTCAATTATATTGAAATGTCGAAAGTGAAATATATTGAAATGTCGAAAGTAAAATATATTGAAATGTTGGAAGTCAATTATATTGAAATGTCGAAAGTAAAATATATTGAAATGTCGAAAGTCAATTATATTGAAATGTCGAAAGTAAAATATATTGAAATGTCGAAAGTTAATTATATTGAAATGTCGAAAGTGAATTATTTTGAAATGTCGAAAGTGAAATATATTGAAATGTCGGAAGTAAAATATATTGAAATGTCGAAAGTGAAATATATTGAAATGTCGAAAGTGAAATATATTGAAATGTTGAAATTGAATTATATTGAAAATTGAAATTGAATTATATTGAAATTGAGTTATTTCAAAGGTTTAAATCTTTATTTAAACTTTGAAATAAAATTTAAATTGAAATGATCTAAAATTTATTATTTGAAATTTGAACTGAAATTGAATTATTTCAAAGGTTTAAATCTTTATTTAAACTTTGAAATAAAATTCAAATTGAAATGATCTAAAAATTTGTTATTTGAAATTTGAACTGAAATTGAATTATTTCAAAGGTTTAAATCTTTATTTAAACTTTGAAATAAAAATTCAAATTGAATTGATCTAAAATTTGTTATTTGAAATTTGAATTGAAATTTGAATTGAAATTGAATTATTTCAAAGGTTTAAATCTTTATTTAAACTTTGAAATAAAAATTCAAATTGAATTGATCTAAAATTTGTTATTTGAAATTTGAATTGAAATTGAATTATTTCAAAGGTTTAAATCTTTATTTAAACTTTGAAATTAAATTCGAATTGAAATGATCTAGAATTTGTTATTTGAAATTTGAACTAAAATTGATCATAATTTAAATTATTTCAAAGGTTTAAATCTTTGTATAAACTTTGAAATTTTATTTGAATTGAAATTGAAAATTTGAAATTAAATTTGAATTAAATGGCTTAAATAAATATTATGAACTTGAACTTGAACTCGAATTTGATTTGAATCGAATAGATTCAAATAATATTTTTAAATGGGAAGTTATCCTTTAAAAATGGATTGTTCTCAAATGAATTTGATTGTGGAATCGATTTGGATTGGATTTTGGAAATCGATTTGGTTTGTTTTGAGATTTGAACTTTGGTTCATATTTATTTGAAATGGAAAGAAACAGTTGTTTTGAAAATTATTTCTATATAAACAAATTTATATATAAACTATTTTATGAAATTTATTCCTTTGATATATGGAGTACTTTATATAAATTGTTTTTCAAAACCTATTTTTCTATATATATATATATAAGTAGTTTATTTTATAAAATATTTTAATATATATAAAACCATTTCCAATACTCAAGCTGTTTTGATTTCCAAACTATTCCAAATCTCTTAACTATTTAAAAATTATTCAAAAATTTATTTAAACCCCAAAACTATTTCAAACTCATAGACTGTTTTAGAAGTGAAATTATTTACATTTAAATCTCTGATTTAAAAGTAAATATGATTATTTTGATGTTAAAATCAAAAATGAATTCAAAACTATTTCTGAAGTAAACTGAATGATTCGAATGAAATGTGGTTAATTGAAGTTATAACCAATTATTTAATTTGAAATTTATCTCAAAGCAAAATATGAATTGTGAAAGTAAATATTATAGTGATTAAAATAATATGATATTTTAAAGTGAAAATTTGTTTAGTTGAATATGATATTTTGATATCATAACGATTCACTTTTGAAATATAAAATACCAATCGGTGTGTAACATGACGTTTTGTTGTTAAAGAGATCGGGGCCTCTTATTGACATACTCTCTGTCAATGTTGGAACCACTTTAACAACTGTGTACGTGTTTGAGTTCTAGAAATGAAGTAGGATGAATTTGGAGGCGATTACTGGATTTGAAGAAAGTGAACGATAATGGATGACCCCGACACTTGTGTCGATTTGAAATGACTAAAACAGGAGCCGTGCCAGACCAAATGAGGCTTGACTACCTCTTAGTGGACATCTGCTCTTCGATTTTCCTGGGACTCGGGTCCATACTATTACTATTCAGTTGTTGTTGTTTTGTTGGTACGCACCCTTGATGGGAGGTATTTCCCTTTGATTCGATATGGGGCGGATGTCTACGGTGGGCCGTTAGGGGTAACCACCTGTCTGGATCAGGCAAACTAGTAGCATACTACTTTGGGTATAGCCTCATGTGCCTTGTCATACGTTTATCCTTATGCGAGACAACTACGATTTTGATTTTTGGCATAGGTCTATAGGGGACTCACTGGCTACCGACGTTACTGGTTGTGTTACAGGACCTGCATAGACCATGTGCTTATAAACTGTGTAAGGGTAATCAATGTAACCCCGCTTACGCTATTTTTCTGACAAGTATTTGTGAATAGACACTAGTATAATAGCGAAATTATATTATATAGTATCTAGTTTGACGGATCCTTAGGAGATGGAATTTCCCGTAACATCTCTTGAGTTATGTGTGTGCATGTTCATATGATATCGATTTGACTTAGATGAGAATATTTTTGCCTGATCCGAGCTTGTTTTATTTTCACGCTATTACGCTCGGGTCAGACTTGAGCATTCCAGTTTCAAAGGTTATCTTCTGAAGGATGAAGAAGAAGACGGTATACTATTATTACTATTATATTCCACTACTATTCTGTTGCATTACTCTGTATTATCAGTTGTGTATATAAAATGTATAACTCTGATAAATGTTGTAAAATGATCAAATGTTTATTTTAAACAGCTTCATGAACTGTTATTGGATTATTATATTTTGTTCATTCCGTTGCGAGATTCTGTGCTTGTTTTCTTCTTTCTTTCTAATTCTAAATTAATCCCCTTGATTATCTATATTTTTGACTATAATGGTTGAAGATATGGATCGTCATTTAACAATCTGTAAATACGTACAGTTTTGAGTTAGACATGTGTGGATTACTGTCGATTCAAAAGGTACGGGTTTCCGGGTCGTTACATCTAGTCTAAGTTTAGTTTCAAATAAGCCTTCTAGTCCTTCAACCATAACAGGAAAACATACACTCTACATAGCTACTATTAAGGGCCAAGAATTTCAGGACTACGTGCCCCTCAGAAAAGTTCAAACCATAGAATCAATAACAGATTTAGGTGTTACCCTAACTACCCAACAAGAACAAAATAACAGAACGATCCCAATAGAAATGTAATAATGGGTTTTACCCCTAACATGAAAATTACTAACAGGATCTAAACACTTACTTGCCCTTCACTATCTAGTAGTCACCACTAGTCCTAGCTGTGTACCAATAGTCATTTCAAGCAATACCCTAGGCTTTTCAATGCTTACGCATTCTACGGGAACTTACCATTATTCCAAGATAATTCTTGCTATCTACTTCACAGCCTCAAAACTTTTCCCGTCTTCCCTAGGCACTAATACTTACCTACTCCATACTTTTTAATACACGGTTTGGCCTTTTTAATTTAAATTTTCTTCCAAAAATTAAAAGTGTTTAAAACATCATTTCCTCATGAAAACTTACTTTTGCCAAACCATAAAAACATGTCATCTCATAAAATGTGAATCATCATTTTTTTTTAAATCACAAAAACTGGAGTAGATAAGGAAAACTATTTCTCAATCAGGTTTACAACTTGTTCTTGCCTATAAGGTTACTTCAACTACTTACTACAAGGTGCAAAACACCTACTCTATTCTTAATTTCTATATCTTATTTTGTCCACCCAACAAAATTTTCTCTTTAAAACAATTTATCAAAAATGATTATCAAAAGAATAGAGATTTCAAAACTTTCTTTATTGAAAATTCTAGTTTTCAACAAAATGCAACATTTTCTAAGTTTTGTTTTTTGATCCTTTCATGCAATATAACAAGAAAACTATCAAGCTATACATGCTCTATAATGTGCACCTTTTACTGAGAGAATCTTATTTTAGACAAAATTTTCACAAGTAATCACTGTTTTCAAAAATATACCCCATTTTACTTCAAAACCCAATATGTACTTCTTTACATATTTTAAAACCATAACTTTTAAGATTAAAACTTGAAAACATCATAAATCATCTTCTAAAAGCTTTTATAATTTCAAGTTCTTAAAAGTTAACAATGGGGTTATACTCACAGTGGGTTTCCAATCTTAACCAGGCATTCTTAGACACTCCCACAAAGTCAATTCTATCAACTATATATATATATATATTCCTTACTACATCGCACAAAACAATCTAAAAGAGATGCTTAAAGTTAAAGCCATTGAATTAAAACAAAAAGCGAAAGAGCATTGGCTGACGGAAGGAGATGAATGCACAAATATTTTTTACACTAAAATGGCTATCCGTACTCAAATGAATAATAATTTTCAGTTGATTAATCCAGATGGTTCTTGGTCTAATGACAAGAACATAATGGAATCTGCTGCTTTAAACTATTATTCTAATATTTGTAATGGCATTTGTGAAACTAACTTACCCTGAATCCATTGCAGACGATTGGCTATGAAAGCGGGAGGAGGATCCTGGGTGAAAGGGTCAGCGATACTGAAGTTTGGGAGGTTGTCTGATCCATCCCTGTTGATGCATCCCTGGGCCCCGATGGTTTGGGTTCCAGTTTCTACATAAGGCACTGGGAAGTCCTGCAAAAATATATAACTGATTCAATTCAGGTTGCTCTTGACACAGGGAAAATTCTGAAGGAAATAAATCACACATTCATATGTCTCATTCCTAAAATCAAAAATCCCACCAGAATTGAAGAATACAGACCTATAGCTTGCTGTAATGTTATTTATAAAATTTTAAGCAAGGTGCTGTGCAACAAAATGAAGAAAATATTACTAGACATAATTGCCGAGTCTCAGAGTGCATTTATCAAAGGGCGTAGTATTTCCGAGAATTCACTTCTGGCACATGAGATGATAAGAAATTTCAACATGCAAGGATTTGATAAATTTTGCCTGAAAGTGGACCTCCATAAAGCATATGATAAAATCAACCATAATTTCATCATACATATGCTTTTGTCTACATGGTTTCCAAGAAAATTTGTTAATCTTATCAAGGAATGTATCAAATACCCTACTTTCTCTATATTGAATAATGGTATTCCTAAGGGACATATTAATTCTAATCGGGGTATCAGGCAAGGAGATCCTCTCTCTCCGTATCTTATCACGATTGCAATGGAATTTTTTTCTTTGCAAATGGAGTTAGCAGAATTTGAAGGAAGCATTCAGCCTATCTATATTTTCCAGCCAAGTCTTATTCAATTCGACTGTTTATGGGCTAGATGGAGGAGAGGGAGATACTTAAAAGGAAACTTCTGGCATGCAAGTATAGAAAATAATGCATCGGCTAACTGGAAAGTGATTCTCAGAATTAGAAACTTGTTAGCAAAAAACTGCGAATGCGAATATGCAAAAGGAACAGAAACAGATATATGGCTTTATCCATGGATAGATGGTGAAGCTCTGATCGATAAAGTGGGGTAGGACACTTACTCAGCTTATGGTTGTCCTGTTTCTAAGGTCAACGAACTCATAGTTAAAAATGAGTGGAGATGTGAACAATTGCCATGTAATGCTAAAATAAAAGGAAAAATTAAAGGAATACCATTATTCTTTAACATGGATACTGATATATGGAGATGGAAACGTAATAAAGACGGTTTTACTACCAAAACAGCATGGGAAATTACTCGAAACAGAGGAAATGTGGTGAATTGGAGTTCAACTGTTTGGGACTCTGCAATTAGTCCTAAAATGTCTATTGCGATGTATAAGGTGATACTCCAACGACTTCCCACTAGAGATAGATTAAGCAATTGGGGGATCACTAATAATAAGCGATGTGTTATATGCTATAATAATGATGAAAATCATGATCACCTATTTTTTGCATGTGAGTATTCGAAGTTGTGCTACACTATTGCTGTAGTTATTTCTCAATTACAATTGAAGGCGGTAAAATTCAACCTGACCCTCGACAACCATGTGGTAAATCCGGAGACCAAACTCAAGCAATCCATCGCTGCATGCACTGTTTGGATGATATGGAGAGAGAGAAATCACAAAATTTTTGAAAAGAAAGAAATGTGTTAGCTTTGAGTAAATTGCTGGTAAATGAAATCAAAATTATGAGCAAAAGGAAGAAAGCTTACCGATAGCTTGTGACGTAGACTAGATGAGTACAGAGCCACGGATCGTTGATCGGTAAGGGAAGGAATTCTCGGAACCAGCTATATGAGCGTGGAGCTTCTGCCATTAAAGATCGCTGGAGGTATATGAGAAGACACTGAAGTGGGTTAGTGGGTTAATGAATGGTTAGCGTATTAAAGTTATGTACAGTTAGTTTGTGCCACGTGGGCTAATAGCCGTGCTGTAAATATTATTTGGCACTAGTTGCCTAATAAAGATTAACCCATTTCCAATATATATATATGTATATATATATATATATTCCTAGTCCATTTTTCTCTTTTTAACCTTTTCCAACTTATAAGGTTTTACTGCTAAACCCACTAATATGAAATATTAAAATATGGGATACACCTTTCTCTATTTTAAAACATATTGTACACTTCCCACCCAAATTTCCTAAGAGTCTCAGATTTCCATATTCATTCCTTTAGTGTACAAAACAGACAACCCAATTTTCACCATATTATATTCTTTCTATTTAGTGGGTTCCTCTATGGATCGAGGTAAATATACATAACATATTTATATTTTAAAAATACACATATGTTCATCCACGATCTATATAGGAATCCTAAACCTAGGCTCTGATACCAGATGTAACATCCTGAATTCCGACAGACCGATTTTATTTTTTTCAAAATTCTAATCTAGCAAAACTCGTGTTGGTTTGCTTTGGTATCCTGCAGAAAAGACAGAGGTATAAAATATATCATAGCTCAGAACAACATCTCACAGTGAAATGGATAAAATATAATGTAATCAAAATATAGCCTTACCGTAGTAATAATACTGCCTAACCAGTATCCAAAGCTATCATGTCTCTGCCACAAATCTAAGCTGCGAGTATGTTATGAGGAGGGGGTCAGAACACAAGTTCTGGTGACTGGATTTAAACAACACATTTTGGATAATCCTACATATACCGTTCAATTACATTTTCTTGTTTATTAGGTTACTTGGGTTAAAAGCACTCAAGGCTTACTCACACATCGTACCCATCTACTTCCTAGTGGATTAACCTAATACAGTATATATGTAGCTACCCCCAATATTAAAGGTACACCCCATGGTATTCCACTCACACGGTCCCTGCTGTAGCGCCACAGAAATATACGCAGTCCCTCATCCTATGCCGGAGTGACATACAGACCTCTACATAATAACGCTACATTACGCATAGAACCGCCATCGCCATGCTACGTAAGCGTACGGACTGCCACCTTTGATTGAATCAGATCACAGGGTAATGCCATAGAGTCTACGATACACCACCTAGAGCATAAATGCGTGTATCTAGACTTTCACACGTACGTATCGTCAATCGTACTCGATGCCTTAACCGCATATATCCTCTATTGTGCACCGAGTCCCATGGCAGGGCTGTACAAGAAACACAGAACTCGGTCGGGAGCTTTTCAGATATCTGATTACACAGATGCTAATGTTTTCATTTTCAGCTGTTATGGTCCCACCTGACCCCTCCCTCAACTAATGAAAGACGAACAAGATTGAGAACTAATGTACTGCCTCAAGAGCAAACAACAAATCCTAATTGGTCTGTCCCTTACCCATAACCTAGACAACTAAAGGTCTATGGTCTTTTGGTTAAGCTCTCCGCCTTTCTGCATCGCATATTAAGCTGAGTGGCGATGGTAGGTACCCGATGACTTTGCTATCTAATGGTTAGAACTGTCAGTACATAAGAGTGGTCGTAACCTATCCAAGCCAGGCAACGAGATTGTCGAATCACCTATGCCACCCTACAGTCTTTTGATTGCTCACCATCGTGGTAATCAAGGCATGCTCACCGGGTAGAAACGCGCTGACCTAACCTTTGTCAGCACAGTAGAGCGCTGTCACAACACAGAGGACTACCAGGAGTACCCTCCACGTCCCAAGAAGCCGCCTGCTTCCCCTTCCAGTCCTTTGGAGCCAGCATAATATCAACAAGCAGAATAGGCAGAATAATCAGATTGACGTGCGCTCCCGTCGTGCCTCATGACACCACGATGATCTATCTCGTTGGGTTATTCACCCTCAAACGTATGGACCGGACCAAGCGCTTCATTTTAATGTGTTATTAGACCCTATGTCTAAACATTCAATTGTGTGCTTGCTCTACCTCATCATGTTTCCAGTTAACTTGGTTATTTCCAACTATATTGACTTATTATTCAAGTTACCAAGTTCTTTCCGAGCCCCTTATATCTCTAAGAAATGGACCCCTCTTGCTAATAATTTTGGTTACAAAACTTAACCCTTTTATGTTCATTAATAAGACAATATCATGTTATTCTCTAGATTGTAATCCAAGGTCTGTAATCTACAATCTCTTTTATTATACATTGTTCAATTCCATAGTTACAATAACACATTATACTTAATATGTAATTAAGTATATCTCAATTCACATGTTTTCTGTTTAACATGTCACCTATTATTTATGATTAAATATAACTTATTTCATTCCATAAGCTTACTATATCCTTTCTTGTTTAATCATAATTCCATTATACATTGTCACTACAACTTGTCGTTGTTTACTTATTAACTAAGTTTTCTTAACTAAAGTTTACTAATCAATTTCCTTTCCATTAATATAACTTATGTTGTCCTTATCGGTAAATTACAGATTCTCGTTCTTACAAATAACTTAATTTACAGTTAAGTGCATCTTATCTCATTACATAAGTTATTCTTTTTTCTTTATCGTTTATTATAACCTAAGTTATAATTTCCACTTGTCCCTAGGACAAGCCCACCTATTATATAACATTCTCATTAATGTAATTAATTATAATAGGTTATTATCATTCCACTTCTTTTACTGTTGTAACTTTCATTTATTTCCTATTCATTTCCATTCATTTCCATTAATCACAATTAATGTCATTTATTTCTATGCTTTTATATACATATATTCATACATATGTTTATGCATTAGACCTCTCACATTAAATTAACAACTTGTGGATGCTGGATTTGTTGGGCGGTTTTGGGTAGACTTCTACCACAAGTTGAATTTAACCTCGTGCCTTAGCACCATTACATGTTTATTTACACACTAGATCCCTCACATTAAATTAACAACTTGTGGATGCTGGATTTGTCGGGTGGTTCCAGGCAATTTTCTACCACAAGTTGAATTTAACCTCGTGTCTAAGTGCGGTTACAGTTTTCTAGCTATTTACTGTAAATTTAGGCATATCATTCTTTCAAAATTTACTGTAATTCTATTTTTACTTGTCACACTTAATATCATGTTAATTCCATTTTAACTTATAATCATGTCGCATGTTCTTCGTAACATGTAATTAACTCCATTCTAAAATATTAACATGTAACTATCAATCATGTCATTATTCTAAACTAACAATTTAACATGTAATTATCCCAATTTCTACAATTAAGGGTTCAAGTACATAATATGTCATAGATTCACATGTAATTAGAACATGTATGTATACAATAGTAATTGTTACACATATTTCAACAGCTTTACATTTCAACATATTAACATTTCAACCTATTAATATTTCAACATACTAATGTTTAAACATATCAAATTAACATATCAACATATTAATGTTCAAATATATCAATCATTCTAGCAAATTTACATTGCAAATCAACGGGGAATGTTAAATGATAAATATACCATTATCAAACAGGTATATTTTAAATCCCTCACCTAATTGCTTTCCAAATCCTGAATCTGGTCCAGATCTAGCATTCCATGGTTCCCTTAACTGGATTTTGAACCTAAACAACCATGGATCTATTGTTCTTAACTAAAAGAAGAAGGGAAGAAAGAGGAAAAATTCAAATAGACCAGATCCAAGAAATTACCTTACGTCGAATAGAATGTTGAGCACCTTCTTTATTAATATTCATTTTTTTCTCCAGATCTTCAACCAGAATTTTCCTAAACTAATTATTCTATTTTTCTAGAGAGATTTGAGGAGGAAGAAGAATGGTAGAGCTTAGGTGGCTTCTCATAAAATGTGAGATTTAGGCTAGGCTCTGCTAACCTATTTATAGGTGTTGAAGATCTTATCATACACGCAGCGCTAGGGCAGCAACGAACATAGTTAAGAAAACAGTCCAGATTCATTAACGAATCTAGTCAGATCTGGGGTGGGGTAGACCCCCATGTGTGTGTGTGTCGACCCTAGGGTCGACCCCCCTATGTTAGTGTCGACCCTAGGGTAGACCCCCTGGGTTCCGCGAGCCTTTTTGGGCAAATTTTAACCGTTTTCACGTTTTTGATTTTAAACGTTTGATTAATATCTCGTTATACTCTCTTTGATCTATTTTGAACATTATACTTACATATAATCTTCTTATATGTATACAAAACTTCAAATGCCCATACTATACTGTTGACACACTTTTTGGTAAAAGCTGTCACACTGAATATCTGGATAGCATTGCACTCGAATATGGAGAACATCGTCAGAAGACAGGCATCGATTTGGTCAAAATCACATCCTCAACATAAACAGGCCCGAAACTCCTATCAGATGACCTCTTTTGGGCCCGAAAACAACTATTATGGAGCTGAGCTGTAACTTTTGTAGCCCTCTGAGTTAGCTTCAGTTTGAGCTTCGGTTTGGCTCAATCGGACTTACGGTTTGAAAGTTATGCCCGTTTTCGTGAATAGGTGTAATCTGGCTGCCTCCTGGATCGGATCGCTTCTCCTCGGATCGCCCACCTTGGATCGTGGATCGCCAACTCCTCCTGTCTCGTGCAGCACCGAAGCATCGCCTCCTGGATCGGATCGCCCCATTTGGATCGTGGGGCACATGTAGATCACGACCTCGAGACCACGATCCAAGCGGGCGCGAGCTCACACTCTCAGCTGCCCACTCCAGCTCGTCATCACCCTGCTCGCTCCCTCCGACCACGACCCGTTCGTGGTGCATGCCATGACCACGATCCGATCCCCGCTCCTGCTCCCGCGCAGCTTGTTCTGACCTATTCTCAAGGCTATTTTCACTCCAATTTGCATGGATCTTATTACACATGTCATATGACGATTCAGAGATGATTTTTGGACGTTTTCCACCTCTTTTCGAGATTTTTGGGATGCGTGCCACGTGTCCCGCGATCCGCTTGCTGTAAACGGCTATAAATACACCATTCGAAGGGTTTTTCAAGGATCTTTTGGCCATTCTTCTTCACTGCTTCCACCATTACTGAAGTGCAAGGACTTTGCACTTTCCTACAGTCAAATTCTTCTCTTTTCTACATAATTAACACGTGGATTACGTGTATAAACCCTTTTAATCTCAATTAACACACGGATTGTGTGTCTGCGAGTAATTGGTTCTTGTAATCTGTCAGTATAACAATAAGATTATAAAGTGGACGTAGGCTACATCTACAGCCGAACCACTATAAAAACTTTGTGTGTATCCTCTTTATTTACTGTTTTCTGCATTTTTGTGATCTGCAATTTGCATTTGGGTGTTAGGCCCAGATTTCGGTCTAACATATACGTATATATATACGCACCACTTTTATTTCGTTTTCAAAATTCAAACGGTGATATGCCGTTATTTAATTCTTACTATATTTCTTTCATTGCAGCCTTATTTTGAACTTTTCTCTTGTATATATATATATATATATATATATATATTTCTGGATATATATACACATATATTCTCATATACATATATACATAGATTTTTCTATACTTCCTTATATGTATATTTTTCCTTATATGTGTGTTTATACATAATTTCTCTTTAGAGCATGAAACACCCCACCTCCGTTAGGGTTACTCTCAAAGGGAATGCCCTAATTTTGGTGGAGGTTTATAAGTACAAGTCACAGATATACAAGACAGATATAAGAACACATATTTGTAAACAGCGGAAAAACAACAAACTTTATTTCATAAAGTCAAATACGTGTTACAAAACAACACCATGATTGTCTTACATTTTTTTCCAAAAACGTAACATAACACTTTCATGATCTGTCTTGAGTACATTATTTAAAGAAGCACAAATAAAGCATAGATAAACTGCAAAAGTCCCCATAGTGGATCGTCCAAAGCCATAGTTCAAAACAGGAAAGTCCAAGCAATACATTTCTCTTCTTCAAGCTGGATGTTGAGGTTGGTCAAGCTGCTGTGTTCCCTCCCTGTGGACCTGGGGGGGGGGGGAAACGGAAGAAAGAAGACGAAAGAAAAGTAGAGTCAGACATAAAGCCTGAGTAAGTCTAGTACTATTTTGTCTATGAATAAAGAACTGGGTATGATAAGTATAAACAAGAAGTGGGCATGCACTATAAACTTGGTTAAGTTGTCTAGGGTCGAATATACTATCGTACCCCATGTTGATCTCTGAACCCATATAAACTAGTTTCCAACTGGCACCCATAATCAGGGTGATGTGATCCATTCTATGATGATCGGCTCCTACTCGCACAGTTACATGTGTCTTACGGCCCCCGATGTTGTAGTTACCTATGCTGGTCCCACCATGGGGTGTATCAAGTCCCATAGTGGCAACCCGACACAACCTTAGAGTGCACAGGTATGCTACTGGTGTCCAATGCCTTATTTTTCTGCGCCGGAGTGTGTGCACGCCCGCACTCCGTTAGAACCTACACTGCTACACCACCGCCGTCGCTTTGACCTCTTACAATCAGCCCAGTAATCGTGCCCCACCCTGCCTAGTTTCAGGGTATCCTGATACACCTTCTAGGGTTACTGCTGAAAAGGGTCCCCCGTTACTAGGTTTTCTATCTCTAGCCAACATGCTAAGTTGGTTAAGTGTTTCCTAACCTAACCCCCACCAGTCCGTTTTGTTTAGCATGTTCCATTTTGATTAAGTCTTTAGTTCACTTAATCCTATCAATCCTGACTCAGCCTTAATTATCTTATTAAGGCCCTGACCTCTCACATTAGACAGGTATTGTTGTGGCTGCCTGTTGCCGGTTGGTTCCGGGCAGTCTTACGCCACAACTCAGTCTAACCTCGGGTCCTTGCTGGGCTCCATGTTTAACCTCCCACATTGGATAGGTATTGTTGTGACTACTGGACAGCCGGGCGGTTCCGGGCAGGTTTACATCACAACTCAATCCAACCTCGGGTTAAACACATCGTATGTTCTACATTTACATATTTTGTCATTCCTCTTTATTTCTTATATGTAAATATTTGCGGCCCATTATTAAGTTAATGGTGTAAAGGTTACACCAATCATGGGCCCAACCCATACTTGAACTTGGGCCCTTCTATTTTATATTTTCATTCATTAGTAATTTTAACCCAACGTTATTTTCCCCCGTTTAACACGTCCGTTTATATATATTTTGGGCTTAGCCTTTTAAAGCCCAAATTAGCCATGCGAAAAGGGGAGGCTTAAAGCGTAATTACATACACAAGAGGGGAATGTGAGCGCATGAACTTGCAATACGACGTTCGAAATACAAAATAGAAACTGGTGTACTTGCATAGTGGTAACATAGGTGACATGAATCAAAGCATGTGAACTTGTAATTGAGATATCATTATTGTCACATGAACCTATATTTTTATTTAGGCATAATGTCAAACATAAGCATGGCATAAATATTTCTAGCATAAGCATGGCATAATGTCAAACATAAGCATGGCATAATATCAAACATAAGCATGGCATAAGTATAGTTAAATTTGTTCACATAACCATGGCATAAATATTTCTAACATGAAATCATGATTCTTACTTTAGCCATGTAAACTTATAAAAAGGGACCTTTTGAACCTAACCTAGCCATGTACCACATATGTCATCATATAATTCTTGTAAACAAGATAGACCTAATCATGGTTTTCAATTATGCCAAATATCATTCATAGCCTAGCCATATCCATAAATTTGCAAATAGGTTTTCTAGTACAAAAGCATGGCTTAATACATGATGCCAAATTCTCAACATAATTTCATATGGATAATAACCAAACTTGTTCCAATTACTTACAAAATGATTTATGCACAAAATATACATCATGGTGGCATAGAAGCAAACCCCAAACTTGCATGAATTTAAATCAACTACATACATGTAGCTTCAACATGGATTACATAATTTGCGAAATATTCCAAACGTATACTTGCATAGAACTACCGCATGTAGTTCTTTATAATGAATAACATAATTCATAAATATCCAAACGTATATAATATTTCAAATTGATAAGAACGCACAAATATGAATTACTTTATTGCCACAATTCAAGCATACAAACCAACACAATTGTTTATTCATACCAAAGTAATACTCTACTTACAATGGTGTGATGAATTCTCTAGTTTAGGGATTGAAGACGCAAATTCCTTTGTTGAATTGATTTGTTTAGGTTGCTTTAAGCTTTAGAATCTTCCTCCTAATCCTTTCTCCAATTTGGTGGCTACTCCTAGTCGTTCCTCAGCAACATGGCGGCTATGTTCTTATTTTTGAATGAATAGATTAGGGTTTAGTCTAGGGTTGTTTATATAGAGGTTAGGAACTGATTAGGACCATTGATGTTGCTTGGATTGATCGTAGCCATTCATTCTAAGGAGAGACCAATTAAAACTTGCCACCTAGCCCTAGTGACAAAGCAGACCACAAAAAATCGACCACATAGAGAATAGGCCAGCCGGGTTAGACTGGGCTCGACCTGGGTCTGGACCAGGTCGACACCCCTGTCGACAGCCCTGTCGACAGGCCTGTCGACCTGGTTAGACCAGGTCGACAGCCCAGTCGACTTGGTGGGTCAGGCGGGTGTTTTTCCGCCCTGGCCCATTGGGCCCCATTTTCGAATTTAAACCTGATTTATTCTGTTTGAATTTAAACTTGATTCTCAAACTTCCGAAGGCCATATCTTCTTCATACGGACTCCGTTTTTCGAAAACTCGGACTCTATTTCGCGTATTTTTCCGAGACGAACGCAATGGCGTATCCCGTTTCCCTTAGTTCTTTGATTTCAGATTAATTATACTTTAATTTGTTAATTTCACAGTTATAGAATTCGCGGGGTGTTACAGAGCATGCATTATTTTAGCCGTTCCTTAAAACAAAAACATGGCGCCGGTGGTGATCGAACTCTGTACCTCTCGCATGAAATCCACATGCACTAACCAACCGGACTACTTATTCCTCCTTTTCTTAATAACCAGGCTTGGAATAATGATGGTCATTGTTCTTTTCTTATTCCTCCTTTTCATGTTTGATACAATATTTCATTTAGACCTTTGCATGTAACCTTATCAATTTGCATGCATCTTTTTCTTTCAATTTTCTTTTATTATTAATGTAAAATATTAGTAAATCATTGCATGCAACATATTACACTGCATGCAACTGATTTCTTCATTCTTTTAACGCATGCATTGCATTATTATTTACATCAATCTTTTTCTTCTTTTTATTACATGCAATCATATATTATCATTATTTTATTCTTCTTTTAAATATTTATGTCTATGCATATATATATATATACACATATGCACTATTAAATATTTAATTGTTATAAAATGCAGGGTGATACAACAAGAGAGATTTTGTTTGGCATCATTGATCACGCCAACGGCCTTTGTCAAGGAAGCCCCATCCTTATTAAGCTTACTCCTAAGGGTGACATTCTTCTCCTTGAAAAAGAGTTCTCTTCTTGCAAAGAAGAATGTCTAGAATTAAGCGTAGTAATTTCTTCTTTAGTCCTTTCCAAGGTCTTGTTTAAAGTTCTAATTTCCTTAGTTAAAGAAAGATTAGCTCTTATCTCTTCAACTACCGAAGATTCTGCATCGGTAAGAGCTTTTTTTTAATGATTATCGTTTCTTTATTTCGTCCTCTCTAGCATTGTTAGGGAAGCAGTCTCCTCCTTCAAGAAAAGAATTTATTCCTTAAGCTTAATAAATCGGAAGAAGTTTCGGTAGAATCGCCTTGCAGTAAAAACCATCGTTTGATGACCTAATGGAAGGAAGATATAACATAAATAAAGGATACAATCGCAACACCAAAGGAAGCAGGATGTAAGGGCCATACCAAGAGTTGCTGCTCAACTGAAGATTGGCGATAGTTGGATGAATCAGGGATAGAAGATGGAAGACCAATATAGGAAAATGAAGAAGAAGACACATTCCATTTAACCAACTCATCAAAGCCCTCCACAATTGGAGGTGCGGGAGGTCCTTGAGAATTGCGATCCTTGGAGGAAGAAGAAAATCTCATTGCATGGTGGATCGCAGTAAAAACATCTAGTGTTTCAAATAAATGAATATTGTTTGGGAAGTAACCTTCGGAGAAATGATTGTAGCCAAACCAACATTCACATCATGACAAGGAACATGATCTGCATTATCCTGGATCCCTTAGATGGAGAGCTATAAGTAATTACATCTACAAGTTTCCTCTTAGTGGCTTCTCAAGACTTGAGCATAGCATTCCTCAAGGAAGAAGTTCCCGTTTTAGGAACTTGAGATGGGAATTGACATTACTTGGTTCGGAACAGACAACATCTAAAGAATCATAAACAAAGTGTACCATGCAAATGGACCACAAAACAAGGCCATTATTAAGTTTCGAGCTGTCACATAGATCACTCACCAGAAACGTCAGGAAATATTGGAGAGTTTGTAGAGAAAGGATCATTTCTACCCATAGATAGATAAAGTATCCCCTTACTATAAGAAATTAAGGGATGTTGAGCAATAATATTTTGGCCTGCTGCCATGAGAGAATGTTTCCGAAAGAGGCTGGGTGTCACTAGAGAACACCTATTACCCAATTTTTCAAAAGCCGCATTAAGATGATCTACAGTTCTTTTACCTACAAAGGAAGGAAGCTTGGGATCATCATATGTGTAACAACCCGTATTTTCAATAACCTGTTATAACATAAATCGAGGCAGAATTTAATTCTAAAATCTGAATCAAGGGAAACGGGCTATGCCATTGCGTTCGTCTCGGAAAAATACGCGAAATAGAGTCCGAGTTTTCGAAAATCGGAGTTCGTATGACCCAGTTAAGGCCCATTGAAGTTTTCAGAAATTTCCATGTTAAAAACAGATTTAAATTTTAAATTAAAAACAAGGATTAGGGCTAACTGGCGTCAGGCGGGAAAACTCCCGCCAGGACCCCCATGTCGACAGGCATGTCGACAGGGGTCTTAGGGTGTCGATTGCCCTGTCGACAGCCCTGTCGACACGGGGTGGCCAGGCAGTTTTGCCTGGCGCACCATTTTGATTTGGGCTTGGTCTTGTGGCTTGGTTCTAGAGAATTCCTAAATCTGACGGGCCTAAACTAATCTAGGGTTAATCCTAGGGCTAAAAACACTCTAATCTTCTATAAATAAGCCCCTAATCCTACCCTAAAACCTCATTATTCATTCTAGCAACCAAACTATGTCAAATTGAATTCTCAAATGGCCTCCACCTAAAAACCCTAGCCTCCACCCTCTTCAAAAATCATTTCTATGAAGGTTTTGATGTTCATACAAGCATTTCTAAGTTGTATGAATGATCATTAGCTTGCATACATCATCAAGTTGCAAGCTTTAATTGCTAAAGCTAGAGTTTTGGGATTTTTGTTAATTGGAGCTTTGTTTTGGGTTTTTATATGCTTGCATAAAGGGCTTTTCAATCTTTATTAGTGGATTTGTGTCTTCATAATATTTGTAAGCCCTCTTACCTTCATTTTAGAAACTCTAAAGTTAATATGTGATGAAAGTTGGGATTTATGCATGTTTAATAAGTTATGCATGCTTATGCGAGTTCACTATGCTATGTTATGTATGTTTAATAAGTTATGCATGCTTATGCGAGTTCACTATGCCATGATTTGCAAGTTTAATAAGTTATGCATGTTTATGCAAGTTCACTATGCCATGATTTGCAAGTTTAACAAGTTATGCATGTTTATGCAAGTTCACTATGCCATGATTTGCAAGTTTAACAAGTTATGCATGTTTATGCAAGTTCACTATGCCATGATTTGCAAGTTTAACAAGTTATGCATGTTTATGCAAGTTCACTAAGTCATGATTTGCAAGTTTAACAAGTTATGCATGTTTATGCAAGTTCACTATGCTAAGTTATGCAAGTCCAACATGTTATGCATACTTATTATGATATGTAAGATTTATCATGTAGGTTGTGCCAAGTTCCCTCTTTCTATCCTTTATGCGTTATGACGAATATGTAAGCGATAGAATGACGTTGGGGGGTTTTTGGGTAAAACTTAAAATACATGAAAATATAAGATTGGGAATTTACCTATTAAGTTAGGTCTACCCCTTGGGAATTTACCTATTAAGTTAGGTCTACCCAAGTAATTGTTAAACTTGTAATTATGGTTTGAAAATAAAGTGGACATGACACTTAGAAAACATGTGTGGCCAACTCGAGGTTGGGTTGAGTTTGTAGCGTAAACCTACCCGGAACCGACCGGCTTAACTAGTTGCTACAAACAATAGGACCCAATGTGAGAAGTTGGTCATGTGTACCTTGGACCCGAGGTTAGACCAAGTTGTGGTGTAAAGCTACCCGGACCCGCCCGGCTTAACTAGTAACCGCAACAAAGTCTAATGTGAGAGGTTAAGGTATAATTAAATTAATGCCTCATGATTAGGGTTAAGTCATGGCCCACTAATACTTAACCAATTTTGGGGATACGAGGGATTAAATGGGGTTAAGTGGTTAACTGTTGGTTACACTTAACTAATTTAATCCATGATTAGTGAGGGGTTAAACCACACTTAACCCTCTTAGAAAACCCTAGCAACGTGGTCTGTTCCAGCAGTAATCCCAGTTTGGTATCATTCACAACCCTAAAGGCTAGGCTAGGGCGGGGCACGATTACTGGACTGATGTAAGCGACCAAAGCGACGGCTGAGTGGTACAGCGGTGCGGGTCCAGGCGGGCTACGGACGTGCACGTAGTTCGGTGTTGGACAAACTCGAGGCACGGGTACCAGTAGGTTTAGACTGTGCATTATTGCTTAGGTGTCTGGGGTTGACACCCGAGGGCTTGATACACCCAAAGGTGGACCCAGCACAGTCTGACTACAACCATATGTGGGCCGTATGGACACCAACACTTGACGTGTTAGGTTTATAGGGAGCCGATCGACTAGACCGTTGGGCTGGACCTTGTATTAAGGTCACCTCATGCTATTGGGCCAAAGTTTGGGCTGAGGGAACAATACCTGTTATGTTGGTTGCTAGTACACTGTGGTGCAAAGCTTAATCTTCTCTATGTGATGACACCTTTATCTATTGCCAGTATATTCATCTCAGTTTCCATCATGATGTTCGCTTTATTAGTTTATAGACTGATCGTAGTAGGGCTTACCAGTCTTTTTGACTGACCTGTTTTCTTTCGCTTCTTTTCTTCCGTTCCCCCCCCCCAGGTTCTCAGGGAGGGAACAGTGGTGCTTAGCTTGGACCGCTTGCTTGTTCGCTGGATAGCTCATGTATGTCTGGACATTGAGCTCGCTATGGTTTATCACTTTTATTTTTGGGGATAGCACTATGTATTTCAGTATTTCTGTTTATGTTGTACTAGACATATTTATTTTGGCAGATGACTTTATGATG
This sequence comes from Allium sativum, assembly GCA_030737875.1. Taxonomy (NCBI): domain Eukaryota; kingdom Viridiplantae; phylum Streptophyta; class Magnoliopsida; order Asparagales; family Amaryllidaceae; genus Allium; species Allium sativum. Next base: position 525,670,917 of record CM060912.1, on the reverse strand, counting down.
TACTAGACTTGTTTTGAGATGGTTTGAGATATTCTGCTGTTTTATTCTCACTTACTCTGTTATATATATATATATATATATATATATATATATATATATATATATTTATGTTCCTGTTCTGCCTTGATATGTCATTATGCATGCTTACCCAGTTCTAACGCCCCCCAGAAGCTAGTGCCCCCGAAAGAGTGACCCTAGCGGAGGTGGGGTGTTACAAATTTGGTATCAGAGCATAAGGTTTACAAGAAAGAACAAAAAGTTTTTAAAAAGACTTTTGAAAAACTATTTTCAAAACAAGTATAAAGTATTTTCCAAAGAAAAGTCTAGTATTTTAAAAGGCTATTCCCCAAAAAGCCATTAGCGTTATCCTTCGTTCCCTTGACCTAATCTTATCTTATCCTTCGTTTCAGTATGGCTGAGGATCTTGCCATCCCGGATGGAGTAAATGTACCACTCTGGTATAGGAGACTTCTAGAAGCTAGGGCGGCAGCCGGCCCCGCAAACCCTACTCCCACTCCTCCTCCTGTAGTTGAGAATCCTCTCCCTAATATCCCTCCTCCAGTGGTCCCTCCAGTGGTTAATATTCCTCCTACCGTTGCTAATGTTCCTCCCCCTCCTGTTGCTGAGGCTCCTCTTCCTCCTCCTCCCCCTCAGCATCCTCAGGTTGAGTTCACGAAGGTTTGTAAAGACTTCAAGGCGATGGGAGGCAAGAATTTCCTAGGCACGGAATCTTTTGTTGAAGCTAGGAATTGGCTGAAAGACACCGAGGACCTGTTTGCTATCTTTGGGATTGATGACGAGAGGAAGATCTTATTGACAGTGTGGCTTTTGAAGGATGAAGCAGCCTATTGGTGGGAGGTCACCAATGGGACGAGGCCCGTTGAGACTTGGGCCGATTTGAGGGCTAGATTTGTGGCCAAGTTTCTATCTTCTGCTGAGGCGAATTTACAGATGGAGAAGTTCATTGCATTAAAGCAAGGTGATATGTCTGTCAAGGAGTATGTGAACAAGTTTAATCAGCTGGCCCGTTTTGGTTTGGATATGGTGAACACTCCTGAGAAAAAGGCTCTTCGATTTGCTAGAGGGTTGAATGAGCCGCTGCAGGGCTTGGCGATGTCACATATTCCGCATGGGGCTACTTTTGAGAGTTTGGTCAATATGGCTCTACTTCAGGGAGATGGAAAGAAAGAGGTCAAGACGAGTGATACTCAAGCAAAGAAGACTGATTCTCAAGGCAAAGGCAATCAAGGTGGTCAAAGCAGTCAGGGGAATCAGAGCAAGAACAAGAAGGGGAACAACAACAAAGGCAAGGGAAAGTGCAATTACCGTGGTGTGCCTGGACACTTTGCTAAGGATTGTAGAAAGAAGAAAAGGAATCTTAGTGGTGGATGTTTTTCCTGTGGTGAGGCTGGACACTTCAGCAAGGAGTGCCCGAAGAAGAAAGGACAGGCTGGACCTTCAGGAGGGCAAGTTCATGCCCTCAATACCGCTCCAGTTCCCGACCGAGGTAGTGTTTCTGTTGAGAACCTTGTTTATGTTTCTGATCTTCCAGTTCGTACCTTGTTTGATTCTGGTGCATCACATAGCTTTATTTCATCTGATCTTGTTGATAGCTTGCACCTTAGTACTAGCTTAGTGGATGATCCCGTTTGTGTTTCGAATCCCATTGGGGGTTCTGCTCATCTATCTATGAGATGTGAGGATCTGAGGATCTCTATACTCAGTGTAGAGTTCTTGTGTAGTGCATATGTTCTTGGTTTCAGGGGATACGGATTGATACTGGGCATGGATTGGCTGTCCCGATATGGAGCCATTCTTGATTGTGAGCATAGGGTTGTGAGGCTTGTGACTCGCCTTGGCAACACCTTAGAGATTTCATGCAATCCGAAGGATCCCGTCATGTTGTGCTATCTTGAATCTCTCGACTCGTCAGAGGAGGCCCTTCAGTCTGTAAGGGTGGTCCGAGATTATCCAGATGTTTTTGAAGAAGTTAAGGGGTTGCCCCCAAAACGAGAGATTGATTTTCGCATTTATCTGGTGGATAATGCTAAGCCTGTTTCTTTGCCCGTTCGGCACATGGCTCCGCATGAGAGACGGGAGCTCAGCAAGCAAGTAAAAGAGTTGCTTGAAAAGAACTTCATCAGACGAAGTATATCCGAATGGGGAGCGCCTGTGGTGTTTGCTACTAAGGCAGATGGTTCTCTTCGACTCTGTGTGGATTATAGAGAATTGAATAAGCTGACTAAGAAGAACAGACACCCGTTACCGAGGATCGATGATCTCTTTGACCAGCTTGTTGGTGCTTCTGTTTTCTCTCAGCTTGATCTTGCTACTGGATTTCATCAGCTCAGAGTGGCTGAAGATAGTATAGACAAGACTGCATTCAGAACTCCAGATGGATTCTTTGAATGGCTTGTTATGCCGTTCGGTTTGACGAATGCACCCGCGTATTTCGTGGACTTGATGAGTAGGGTGTTTCGGGAGTTCTTGAACAAGTTTGTCGTGGTCTTTGTGGATGATATTCTGGTCTTCTCCAAGGATGAAGAAGAGCACGCGAGGCATCTTGTAGAGGTGATGGATACGCTTAGAGCGCATCAGTTAAAGGCCAAGTTCTCCAAGTGTCACTTTTGGAGAAGGGAAGTTAGATTCCTTGGGCATATCGTATCCAAGCAAGGCTTAGCGGTGGATCCCGCTAAGGTGGTTGCAGTTCAGGATTGGAAGACTCCAAGGAATGCAATCGAGGTGAGAAGTTTTCTAGGTCTTGCGGGTTTTTACCGGAAGTTCATCAAGGACTTCGCGAAGATATCCGCTCCTCTTACTAAGTTGACGAAGAAGAACTTAGTTTTTGCTTGGGATATGGATTGTGAGCTTGCTTTTCAGAGACTCAAGAGAGCCCTTACCTCAGCACCAGTTCTAGCTTTACCCGATGGTGGTAAAATATTTACCGTGTACACTGATGCTTGTGGCACGGGATTGGGCGCCGTTCTGATGCAAGAGGGCAGAGTTATATGTTTTGGTGGGAGGCAACTTAAGGTGCATGAGAAGAATTATCCCACTCATGATCTAGAGCTGGCGGCAATAGTATATGCACTCAAGGCTTGGCGTCATTATCTTCTGGGAGAGAGATTTGAGCTTTATACCGATCATAAGTCTTTGAAGTATCTCTTTTCGCAGAAGGATCTGAACTTGAGGCAGCAGAGATGGATGGAATTCTTGGCGTCCTATGATTTTGATATAGCCTATACCCCTGGCAAGGGGAATGTTGTGGCGGATGCGTTGAGTAGAAAAAGGTTGACACTAAGTCCTCTATTTGTGGAGATGAAGAATTTAGAGTTCTTAGCAACCTTTGATTTCTCTTGGGCGGTCGAGTCAATGACCGGTTCTTTAGCATCTCTTGAGGTCAGGCCTACCCTTCTGGATCAAGTTGGGGCTTCGCAGAAGGAAGACCCTCAGATAATTGAGATCATGGATAAGCTGATTCGAGGGGAGACATCTAGTCACCTTGCTCGATATTCTATAGATGATAAGGGTTGGCTGAGGAGAGACGGAAGGCTTTGTGTTCCGATGGTAGAAGATTTGGTGAGGAAAGTTCTTGATGAAGCACATCGCTCCAAGTTGACTATACATCCAGGCGGTGATAAGATGTATAATGATATGAAGCGCATTTTCTTCTGGCCTGGAATGAAGAAAGATGTGGCAGAGTTTGTCTCCAGATGTGTTGTTTGTCAGAGAGTAAAAGCCGAGTCGAGGAAGCCCGGTGGACTATTGCATCCTCTAGAGGTCCCGCTATGGAAGTGGGAGAGTATTTCTATGGACTTTATTGATGGGCTTCCAAGGTCAAGGAAGGGGAATACGAGTATATGGGTCATTGTAGATAGGCTTACGAAGAGTGCTCATTTCATTCCGGTGAAGAGCAAAAGGACCGCATCTGGACTAGCATCAGTATATCTTCGTGAGATAGTACGACTACATGGAGTCCCTTCCAGCATAGTCAGTGACCGAGACCCCATCTTTACTAGTCAGTTCTGGAACAGTTTGCAGGAAGCTATGGGCACGAGGTTGAACCTGAGTACGGCCTATCACCCACAAACGGACGGTCAGACAGAAAGGGTGAATAGGGTACTTGAGGACTTGTTGAGGCTTTGCATTCTGGACTTTGGTGGTACTTGGGAAGACCACCTCCCTCTTGTTGAGTTTGCATATAATAACAGTTATCAGGCAAGCATAGGGATGGCACCATTTGAAGCTTTATATGGGAGGCCGTGCAAGTCACCTACATGTTGGTGGGAGACTACAGATAAGCTTATACTTGGACCTGACATGATTAGGGATACATCCGAGAAGGTCGAGTTGATTAGAAGATGGATGAAAGCGGCCCAAGACCGACAGAAATCCTATGCTGATAAGCGAAGATCCGAGTTGGAGTTTGATGTTGAGGACAGGGTTTTCGTAAAGGTTTCACCTTTGCGGAATGTGGTCCGATTTGGAGCTGTTGGGAAATTAGCACCGAGATTTGTTGGACCCTTCCCTATCATAGAGAGGATTGGGAAGATGGCTTATAAAGTGCAATTGCCCGAGAAGTTGTCCGGAGTGCATAATGTCTTTCATGTCTCGCATCTCCGAAAGTGCCTACATGAGTCCGCTGAGGTGGTTGAACCTAGCATTCTTGAAGACGTGGAAGTAGAGAAAGAGGCAACTTTGAGGAGAGCTCCGATTCGTATCTTGGGGACGGAGACCAAGAAGCTAAGGAATCGAGAGGTCAGGTTGGTGAAGGTTCAATGGGGTGAAGCCGAAGAAGACGCAACTTGGGAAACCGAGGAGAAGATGCGTGGGCTTTACCCATTCCTTTTTGAGGGTACACTCTCAATCTCTTTCCTTTGTTTAGCATGTCTTTCTCTTTGCTATCCATGTTTATCTAGTTATCGTGCTAATCTTGTCATGAGAACCTTAGGTAGAAACCCTTTGGATGAAACATGTGTTTGAAACATGTTATGCTTGATGGTTGCAAGTGGTTGCAAGTGTTTGCAAGTGGTTACTCGTGGATGCATGATACACATTAGGCACTAGATCGGCTCACACACTCCTCATATTGCATGTGCATGGGTGTTTATGCTTATTCTTGGATGAAATTTGTATGCAATCACATGGATGTTGCATATGGATGTATGATTGAGCACGCATGTAGATATTATACATTATGTTAGGGATTGGCATACATATGGATACATTTCACTAACATATTTTTCATTGATCTTTGCATTAGATAAGTACATACACACACACTTTTGCATATGTTCATACAGCATTTAGAACCTTTTAAGGACAATGATTGCTCGTGGATGATGCTTTGAGTAGATGGATGATTGGATGGTAGGATACGTTCTTCCTAACTTGAAGATTTCGGGGACGAAATCCTTTAAGGAGGGGAGAATGTAACAACCCGTATTTTCAATAACCTGTTATAACATAAATCGAGGCAGAATTTAATTCTAAAATCTGAATCAAGGGAAACGGGCTATGCCATTGCGTTCGTCTCGGAAAAATACGCGAAATAGAGTCCGAGTTTTCGAAAATCGGAGTCCGTATGACCCAGTTAAGGCCCATTGAAGTTTTCAGAAATTTCCATGTTAAAAACAGATTTAAATTTTAAATTAAAAACAAGGATTAGGGCTAACTGGCGTCAGGCGGGAAAACTCCCGCCAGGACCTCCATGTCGACAGGCATGTCGACAGGGGTCTTAGGGTGTCGACTGCCCTGTCGACAGCCCTGTCGACACGGGGTGGCCAGGCAGTTTTGCCTGGCGCACCATTTTGATTTGGGCTTGGTCTTGTGGCTTGGTTCTAGAGAATTCCTAAATCTGACGGGCCTAAACTAACCTAGGGTTAATCCTAGGGCTAAAAACACTCTAATCTTCTATAAATAAGCCCCTAATCCTACCCTAAAACCTCATTATTCATTCTAGCAACCAAACTATGTCAAATTGAATTCTCAAATGGCCTCCACCTAAAAACCCTAGCCTCCACCCTCTTCAAAAATCATTTCTATGAAGGTTTTGATGTTCATACAAGCATTTCTAAGTTGTATGAATGATCATTAGCTTGCATAAATCATCAAGTTGCAAGCTTTAATTGCTAAAGCTGGAGTTTTGGGATTTTTGTTAATTGGAGCTTTGTTTTGGGTTTTTATATGCTTGCATAAAGGGCTTTTCAATCTTTATTAGTGGATTTGTGTCTTCATAATATTTGTAAGCCCTCTTACCTTCATTTTAGAAACTCTAAAGTTAATATGTGATGAAAGTTGGGATTTATGCATGTTTAATAAGTTATGCATGCTTATGCGAGTTCACTATGCTATATTATGCATGTTTAATAAGTTATGCATGCTTATGCGAGTTCACTATGCCATGATTTGCAAGTTTAACAAGTTATGCATGTTTATGCAAGTTCACTATGCCATGATTTGCAAGTTTAACAAGTTATGCATGTTTATGCAAGTTCACTATGCCATGATTTGCAAGTTTAACAAGTTATGCATGTTTATGCAAGTTCACTATGCCATGATTTGCAAGTTTAACAAGTTATGCATGTTTATGCAAGTTCACTAAGTCATGATTTGCAAGTTTAACAAGTTATGCATGTTTATGCAAGTTCACTATGCTAAGTTATGCAAGTCCAACATGTTATGCATGCTTATTATGATATGTAAGATTTATCATGTAGGTTGTGCCAAGTTCCCTCTTTCTATCCTTTATGCGTTATGACGAATATGTAAGCGATAGAATGACGTTGGGGGGTTTTTGGGTAAAACTTAAAATACATGAAAATATAAGATTGGGAATTTACCTATTAAGTTAGGTCTACCCCTTGGGAATTTACCTATTAAGTTAGGTCTACCCAAGTAATTGTTAAACTTGTAATTATGGTTTGAAAATAAAGTGGACATGACACTTAGAAAACATGTGTGGCCAACTCGAGGTTGGGTTGAGTTTGTAGCGTAAACCTACCCGGAACCGACCGGCTTAACTAGTTGCTACAAACAATAGGACCCAATGTGAGAAGTTGGTCATGTGTACCTTGGACCCGAGGTTAGACCAAGTTGTGGTGTAAAGCTACCCGGACCCGCCCGGCTTAACTAGTAACCGCAACAAAGTCTAATGTGAGAGGTTAAGGTATAATTAAATTAATGCCTCATGATTAGGGTTAAGTCATGGCCCACTAATACTTAATCAATTTTGGGGATACGAGGGATTAAATGGGGTTAAGTGGTTAACTGTTGGTTACACTTAACTAATTTAATCCATGATTAGTGAGGGGTTAAACCACACTTAACCCTCTTAGAAAACCCTAGCAACGTGGTCTGTTCCAGCAGTAATCCCAGTTTGGTATCATTCACAACCCTAAAGGCTAGGCTAGGGCGGGGCACGATTACTGGACTGATGTAAGCGACCAAAGCGACGGCTGAGTGGTACAGCGGTGCGGGTCCAGGCGGGCTACGGACGTGCACGTAGTTCGGTGTTGGACAAACTCGAGGCACGGGTACCAGTAGGTTTAGACTGTGCATTATTGCTTAGGTGTCTGGGGTTGACACCCGAGGGCTTGATACACCCAAAGGTGGACCCAGCACAGTCTGACTACAACCATATGTGGGCCGTATGGACACCAACACTTGACGTGTTAGGTTTATAGGGAGCCGATCGACTAGACCGTTGGGCTGGACCTTGTATTAAGGTCACCTCATGCTATTGGGCCAAAGTTTGGGCTGAGGGAACAATACCTGTTATGTTGGTTGCTAGTACACTGTGGTGCAAAGCTTAATCTTCTCTATGTGATGACACCTTTATCTATTGCCAGTATATTCATCTCAGTTTCCATCATGATGTTAGCTTTATTAGTTTATAGACTGATCGTAGTAGGGCTTACCAGTCTTTTTGACTGACCTGTTTTCTTTCGCTTCTTTTCTTCCGTTCCCCCCCCCCCCAGGTTCTCAGGGAGGGAACAGTGGTGCTTAGCTTGGATCGCTTGCTTGTTCGCTGGATAGCTCATGTATGTCTGGACATTGAGCTCGCTATGGTTTATCACTTTTATTTTTGGGGATAGCACTATGTATTTCAGTATTTCTGTTTATGTTGTACTAGACATATTTATTTGACACCGAAGTTCGATTATATTGTGTGTGTCATTGAAGAAACGAAGGACCTCGAAGAAATGACAGTAGAAGAATTGGAAGGTTCTTTACGTGCTTAAGAAGAGAAAATTAAGAGAAGACGAGAAGAACCACAGGAGCAAATTCTTAAAACTAAAGCAACTTTAAAAAATGAAGAAGGAGAAAAGCAGTACTTTAGAAGAAGAGGACGCGGATATGGACGAGGACGCGGAAGGCAAGGACGTGAACAAGAAAGAAGCAATGGTGAAAGTTCAAATAACAACGAGAGAAATCCTTCATATTTTAGAGGCCGTGGAAGAAGTCGAGGATGAGGTCATGAAAATTATCAAAGATCAAATGAAAGAAGGTATGACAAGTCCAAAATTGAATGTTATCAATGTCATAGATTTGATCATTATTCATGGGAATGTCAAACTGCTAATACTGAAGAAAGAGCCAATCTTGTTAATGATAACCAAGAAGTTGAAGAATCCACCTTGTTGCTAACTGAGAAAAAGGAAGAAAATGAAGTTGAAAGCTTGTGGTATTTGGATAATGGTGCTAGCAATCATATGTGCGGATACAAAGAAAAATTTGTGGAGATCAACGACAAGGTGAAAGGTAATGTTTCCTTTGGAGATTCTTCGAAAATTCACATTGAAGGCAAAGGTACAATTCTCATCTCTACAAAGAATGGTGAACATAAATTAATCTCTGATGTTTATTATGTTCCTAAACTAAGAAGCAATATTCTTAGTCTCGGACAATTTGTTGAGAATGGTTATGAAGTTTTGATGAAAGATAATTATCTTTGGCTTAAAGATAGAGACAATAACTTGTTTGCAAAGGTGGGCATGTCACGGAACCGAATGTTCAAATTGAATGTCCAAACTGTTGAAGCAAGATGTTTGAAGGTTAATGTGCAGGATGTGGCATAGTGTTGGCACATGAGATTTGGACACTTGAACTTTGGATCATTGAAAGCAATGGGAGAAAAGACGATGGTAAAGGGGATGCCAACAATTGAAAATCCAAATCATTTGTGTGAAGCATGTCTTCTTGGCAAACATGCAAGGAAAAGTTTTCCAAAGAAAGCAACGTCTATAGCCTCCAAACCACTTGAATTGGTGCATACGGATATTTGCGGGCCTATCAATCCACCGTCTTTTGGTAAAAGTAAATATTTTATACTTTTTATTGATGATTATAGCAGAAAAACGTGGGTTTATTTTCTCAAACAGAAATCAGAAGCTTTCACCACATTCAAAAATTTCAAGATGTATGTTGAGAAAGAAAGTGGCTACAATATCAAGGCATTGAGGTCTGATCGAGGAGGCGAGTTCACTTCAAAGCAATTCAATGATTTTTGTGCAGCGCATGGAGTTCGTCGTCCTCTCACTGTTCCTAGATCACCTCAGCAAAATGGCGTGGCGGAGAGAAAAAATAGATCAATTCTTAATATGGCAATGTGTAACAACCCGTATTTTCAATAACCTGTTATAACATAAATCGAGGCAGAATTTAATTCAAAAATCTGAATCAAGGGAAACGGGCTATGCCATTGCGTTCGTCTCGGAAAAATACGCGAAATAGAGTCCGAGTTTTCGAAAATCGGAGTCCGTATGACCCAGTTAAGGCCCATTGAAGTTTTCAGAAATTTCTATGCTAAAAACAGATTTAAATTTCAAATTAAAAACAAGGATTAGGGCTAATTGGTGTCAGGCGGGAAAATTCCCGCCAGGGCCCCCATGTCGACAGGCATGTCGACATGGGTCTTAGGGTGTCGACTGCCCTGTCGACAGCCCTGTCGACACGGGGTGGCCAGGCAGTTTTGCCTGGCGCACCATTTTGATTTGGGCTTGGTCTTGTGGCTTGGTTCTAGAGAATTCCTAAATCTGACGGACCTAAACTAACCTAGGGTTAATCCTAGGGCTAAAAACACTCTAATCCTCTATAAATAAGCCCCTAATCCTACCCTAAAGCCTCATTATTCACTCTAGCAACCAAACTATGTCAAATTGAATTCTCAAATGGCCTCCACCTAAGAACCCTAGCCTCCACCCTCTTCAAAAATCAATTCTAAGAAGATTTTGATGTTCATACAAGCTTTTCTAAGTTGTATGAATGATCATTAGCTTGCATACATCATCAAGTTGCAAGCTTTATTTGCTAAGCTAGAGTTTTTGGGATTTTTGTTGATTAGAGCTTTGTTTTGGGTTTTTATATGCTTGCATAAAAGGGCTTCTCAATCTTTATTAGTAGATTTGTGTCTTCAAAATATTTGTAAGCCCTCTTACCTTCATTTTAGAAACTCTAAAGTTAATATGTGATGAAAGTTGGGATTTATGCATGTTTATTAAGTTATGCATGCTTATGCAAGTTCACTATGCTATGTTATGCATGTTTATTAAGTTATGCATGCTTATGCAAGTTCACTATGCTATGTTATGCATGTTTAATAAGTTATGCATGCTTATGCGAGTTTACTATGCTATGTTACACATGTTTGATAAGTTATGCTTGCTTATGCAAGTTCACTAAGTCATGATTTGCAAGTTTAACAAGTTATGCATGTTTATGCAAGTTCACTAAGTCATGATTTGCAAGTTTAACAAGTTATGCATGTTTATGCAAGTTCACTAAGTCATGATTTGCAAGTTTAACAAGTTATGCATGTTTATGCAAGTTCACTATGCTAAGTTATGCAAGTCCAACATGTTATGCATGCTTATTATGACATGTAAGATTTATTATGTATGTTGTGCCAAGTTCCCTCTTTCTATCCTTTATGCGTTATGACGAGTATGTAAGCGATAGAATGACGTTGGGGGGTTTTTGGGTAAAACTTAAAATACATGAAAATATAAGATTGGGAATTTACCTATTAAGTTAGGTCTACCCCTTAGGAATTTACCTATAAAGTTAGGTCTACCCAAGTATTTGTTAAACTTGTAATTATGGTTTGAAAATAAGGTGGACATGACACTTAGAAAACATGTGTGGCCAACTCGAGGTTGGGTTGAGTTTGTAGCGTAAACCTACCCGGAACCGACCGGCTTAACTAGTTGCTACAAACAATAGGACCCAATGTGAGAAGTTGGTCATGTGTACCTGGGACTCGAGGTTAGACCAAGTTGTGGTGTAAAGCTACCCGGACCCGCCCGGCTTAACTAGTAACCGCAACAAAGTCTAATGTGAGAGGTTAAGGTACAATTAAATTAATGCCTCATGATTAGGGTTAAGTCATGGCCCACTAATACTTAACCAATTTTGGGGATACGAGGGGTTAAATGGGGTTAAGTGGTGAACTGTTGGTTACACTTAGCTAATTTAATCCATGATTAGTGAGGGGTTAAACCACACTTAACCCTCTTAGAAAACCCTAGCAACGTGGTCTGTTCCTGCAGTAATCCCAGTTTGGTATCATTCACAACCCTAGAGGCTAGGCTAGGGCGGGGCACGATTACTGGACTGATGTAAGCGACCAAAGCGACGGCTGAGTGGTACAGCGGTGCGGGTCCAGGCGGGCTACGGACGTGCACGTAGTTCGGTGTTGGACAAACTCGAGGCACGGGTACCAGTAGGTTTAGACTGTGCATTATTGCTTAGGTGTCTGGGGTTGACACCCGAGGGCTTGATACACCCAAAGGTGGACCCAGCACAGTCTGACTACAACCATATGTGGGTCGTATGGACACCAACACTTGACGTGTTAGGTTTATAGGGAGCCGATCGACTAGACCATTGGGCTGGACCTTGCAATAAGGTCACCTCATGCTATTGGGCCAAAGTTTGGGCTGAGGATCAATACCTGTTATGTTAGTTTGCTAGTACACTGTGGTGCAAAGCTTAGTCTTCTTTACATGATGACACCTTTATCTATTGCCAGTATATTCATCTCAGTTTCCATCATGATGTTAGCTTTATTAGTTTATAGACTGATCGTAGTAGGGCTTACCAGTCTTTTTGACTGACATGTTTTCTTTCGCTTCTTTTCTTCCGTTCCCCCCCCCCCAGGTTCTCAGGGAGGGAACAGTGGTGCTTAGCTTGGATCGCTTGCTTGTTCGCTGGATAGCTCATGTATGTCTGGACATTGAGCTCGCTGTGATTTATCACTTTTATTTTTGGGGATAGCACTATGTATTTCAGTATTTCTGTTTATGTTGTACTAGACATATTTATTTTGGCAGATGACTTTATGATGTACTAGACTTGTTTTGAGATGGTTTGAGATATTCCGCTGTTTTATTCTCACTTACTCTGTTTTATATATATATATTTATGTTCCTGTTCTGCCTTGATATGTCATTATGCATGCTTACCCAGTTCTAACGCCCCCCAGAAGCTAGTGCCCCCGAAAGAGTGACCCTAGCGGAGGTGGGGTGTTACAATATGAAACAAAAACAACATGTGAACATGCATTTGGACAATAAGTGTACGTCAAGATAAGAAGAATAAGTAAAAGGTATGGTCAAAGCTCAAACCCGGAGTTTTAAAACTTCTAAAAATGCCAGGTGGGCCGCGTATAAAGAAAAATTGAGTCTCTCAATCTTTGAATTTAACTACTCCTTCATATAACAGTTTCTTTAAGGGAATAGCACGAAAAATTTGGTTGCTAAACTCAGTAAGTTTGGAAGGACGAACCAGGTAATCAAAAAGTGGAGGATCTAAAGATGGGTTACCAAATTCTAGTGACAAAAGCTCTAAATCTAAAAGGTAGGTATAGGTGTTTGAAGAAAGCTAGATGAGAGCAATGTTTAAATATCGCAGGAATCAGGAAATAAAACCCGAAAAAGGAACATAGTCTCCGTGCCAAATGTGGGTGGCGGTATAAGTAAAATTCCCTTCAGTAGGAGACGAGATAGTGTCATTTTTTCATGGAGGAATGACTTCTACTCCAGAAATATTTAAGCCTTGAAGGATAGCATTAACCTCCTCTTGCAAGGTGATCAAAGAATGTTTTCAACAGCCCCAATTTTCTTTGAAGTTGAAGATTCAAATGGTAAGGTGGAACTTTTAATGGGCTTAGTTGTAGTATGTTTCTTCCCCATGATATAATGTATCATTTGATCATTTTACAAATCAACATAATCTCATGTAGAAAAAGAAAATGGTTTCTAATCTTCCAAAAACATGCCTGAATAACAATTCTTGCATTGAATTGTATAACGTAAGCTTTCAAAAGAACACGAACCAAGGGAAATATTTGATTTTACTATCAATCACATCGCAATTGATTAGCAGAGAATGATTTGGACAATAAAGCCAAAACCAATTTGCACTAATCAACCTAACAATTGCGTTAACATAGTTGAATAAAGTTACTTAGTAGTTAACTCAGTTGGGTAATTAATTTGATGCATATTAACAATTTTCTGTAACCACCCAGATGAAACAAAAGAATACAATCATTGGGCTGAATTCGAATTATTTAGTTCAAGTATCATAGATTTAATGGTGATCGCAGAACAAAACCAGTAAGAAAGCTTCAAAAACATTAAGAAAGATAAGGAAGTAAAAATTACTTTGGATTATGAAAGAATATACTCCAAGAACTTTAAATGTATCGAAATTGTGACGGCCGCCCCGTACCATCAGACATTACCTCTAAATGCGTTGTTCCAATGCCCGACTAGCACGGGACGATCGTCAAAAAGGTTAAAATGATTAATTACCAAAGAACCTGTAGTATATCTCATAGCGCATGGAACAAAATATAATAATAACGTAACTTGACATAAAACAGGCGAGACAGTACATAAGCTGAAAGCTAAACCATATCCATTAGAGTAGCGGAATCCAAAATACAGCTTCATATCCAATTATTAAAACTTTAAAATACTGTCTCTAAAAGGGGAATAAAAGAGGTACACTAATAATGCCCAAAGCAGTGACCAGTAACAACACAGGGAGAATATATATAAAATACGTGGAAGCCTCCTTCTCGTCTCCGGACAGCTATTCGTGCATAAACACCTAACATGCCTCTAGTCTGCTCGTTTAGGAGCACCCAGAGTAATAAGAAGAGACAAAAAACTCTAGGTCAGATGAAAGTCTGGCATGAGCGATACCAAATCTATGTAACTGAATAAAGCAATAACAGGTATAAATAATCATATCTGATCTGGACCTGCAACCAATGAGTTAGCATAACAAAATTTACAATACTCTAAGGTAACACTAACATAGAGTTTAAAATGGGAGTGTGCATATCATGGAGATAACAAACATCAAACTTAGCAATCATCCTCACTTCTCTCACTCAGTGTGTAAAGCGTACGATATCCACAACTTTGATCACCAAATCCATTGGGGCCATGACGAGTCGACACCGTCCTGGACTCCGTACAACTATTGCTATGACCACACTGCCCTGGTCTATTGTCAATAACCTTACCCAGTCCACACCGCTTTGGCTCTCGGGCACGAGCCAACCAGTCCACATCGCTCTGGCTCTGGTTCGTCTACGTGCCCCCTCTCTCAATGGTGAACCAAAGTTATAGATATAAATAACTCCTTTGCACACGTCACGCAACAAAGCCTAACTCTAGAAGTTAACTCATTGGATCCCATCTAGATCCTGAGTGATAACTTCCTACTTAGACTTCCTTTGCATCTCTAGTTTTGGTTGAATTGGACTTGGTCTTCAAAAGAGTCATCGCGTGGTAGTGGTAGAAGCTCAAATCCGGTTTGGTTCGGTGCTTCTGTTCAGCTCGTCCACTTAGGTTCGGTTCGGTGCTCCTCCTCATCTCGGTTTGGTTCAGTTCGGTTCGGTGCTCCTCCTTGTCTCGGTTCGATTTGATGCTCCTCCATTTCTGTTCGGTTCGGCGCTCCACTCCAACTCCAACCCTATGCAAGTGGCCTTCTTTTTTGCCATGCTCCAATCCGGTTTGGTCCATCTTATCCAATCTGATCCCCTCTATCCAACCTCAATCGGATCCCTACAGAATTTCCAGCAAGCTATTTTTCATCGAAGGACGGTGTTTTCAAACATTCTAACTTTTCTATGCTATCATAAAACATACCATACAGCAGTAGTAACATGTAGAATCAACCAAAAATATCAAAACGATGATTTCACATGTTAATTTAGATCAAACATACCCAAATCCATGATTTCCACCTTAATCCCCTAAATTCTGGGATTGACAAAATAAATCCAAACTAGCCCAGTTTCATATATGTGACATAAGATATGATTTTAGAATTTATGCATATGTTTCCATATTTTTATGAGTCATTAATTCCCTTTTTATCATTAATTATCCCTAATTAGCCATAATTAGTGAATAAACATGCTAATCACTCACCTTAGACAATAATAAATGATAGATCTGAAACTTTTACTGATTTGACTTGGATTCCTATGTGGTGAAGTAGCTCTACCTCGAATTTGGTATTTATCCGGCTTGATTTAATGTAGACTTGATTAATTTGCGATTAGAGAGTGATTAGAGAGAGATCTAGAAGATGGAAGCCATGATTAGGGTTTGAGAAAGTTTTTGGTGGCTAGAAAAATGAAAGGAAATGATTCTCCAACTCCTTTCAGCCCTCCCATAACCATAATCCCGAATTGGGTTATGGGCCTAGCTCCTAATCACTTAATTAAGCTCAATTAGGATGTTTTTACATCTTCAAATCTTATTTTAGCCATATCTCCCAAACAATAATTCCATTTGATTAATGTGACCACTCTACAGAATGGGAAACCATCATCTGAATCCAATGGAAGTGGTTTTAGATCAAATCTCCTTACCAATCAAAAGTTATAGGTTAAACAAGATTCACCAGGGGAAAAACGGTCATTTTAAACCCAACAAAAATCGTGAATGTGGGAAATGGCCCCAATAGTCGTTTCCCAAAGTTACACGGCCATATGACTTCATATGAAAATAAAACAATTATCCTACAATCCTCCGATATGTAGATTACGGGTCGTTACGCTCTCCCCCCTTAAGGAATTTTGTCCTCGTAATTTCTTAACCAAGAAACATACAATAGCGTCACACATGCCTATCGACCATTTGCAAACAATTAGACATAGATAATAAACACAACAAGCTTGTCCTAGCATGCGGTTTACTAACAAGGGAATAACCATATCGCGATTAAAATCTTACCAGGTAAAGAGCTCTGGATACGACTTCCTTATGTTCTCCTCGGTTTCCCAAGTATAATCATTCTCATTATCACCCCACTAGACCTTAACCGGTTTCACCGTCTTCCTTCGAAGTTGTTTCGTACGTGTCCGACAATACGAATCGATCTGCAGCTTCCAACTACCTCGGATTCTACCTCGATATCATCCAACTGATCTGGGGAAATAGTTATACCCGAATCGTGTACGAACTTCCTTAAGTGAAAAATATGAAATACGTTGTGCACTCCCGCCATCTTGTTAGGTAATCCAACTTTATACGCTAAATTCCCAACTTGGTCGAGAACTGGAAACGGACCAACAAACCTTGGTGCTAACTTACCTCTCCTACCAAATCGAATCACATTATTCAACAGGGAAATCTTGAAGAATACCAAGTCATCAACGGAGAATTTCAAATCTCTTCGTCTTTTATCAGCATAACTCCTATGACTATCTTGGGTAGCCTTCATTCGATGCTGAATAACCGTGATCGTATCTGAAGCTTCTCCTTTTACATCTGGCCCAAGCATAAATTTCTCACTGGTTTCCAACCAACATGATGGTGAGTTACATGGCCTTCCGTACAAAGCTTCAAATGGAGCCATACCAATACTGGACTGATAACTATTATTATATGCGAACTCAACCAGATGCAAATGGTCATCCCATGACCCCCCAAAATCCAATATACAAGCTCTCAAGAGATCCTCTAATACACGATTCACCTTCTTTGTTTGGCCATCGGTTTGAGGATGGTACGCGGTATTGAGATGTAATTCTAACCCTAAGGCCTCTTGTAAGCTCTTCTAAAACCATTAGTAAATAATGGATCTTAGTCACTCACAATACATTTAGGTACTCCATTAAATCTCATTACCCACTTCATGTACAGTTCGGCTAACTTACCTGTCGTTCTATTCGACTTGACCGGTATAAACCTTGCACTTTTGGTCAACCGATCCACAATCACCCAAATACTACCATGACGCGATCTAGTCCTCGGTAAACCATCAACGAAATCCACTGAGACTTGTTCCCATTTCCATTCGGGAATTTCCAACAGTTATAACAAACCTCTAGGCTTCTTTTTCTCGACTTTAACTAATTGGCAGTTCATGCACTTGGATATAAACTTCCCAACGTATTTCTTCATCCCTTTCCAGTAGTATGTCTGCTTCATGTCTCGATATATTTTGTTACCGCCGGGATGTATAGTTAGTTTCGAGTGATGACAATATTTAAGCACTTCATCTCTTAATCCATTAACGTTGGTTACAACTAGTCTCCCATTCTTTCGAAGCCATCCTTCTCGATCAAGTCTATGCTTGTTCATCCCCTCACCGTCGATACCCATTTCTACCTTGGAGATGATTTCCAATAGGTTAGGATCGTCCCTCTGACTGGAACCGATTTGCTCAATCAAAGTCGATCTAGTCGTCAAACTTGCTAAATCTCTGGAGCTAACTCACATTTAGACCTGAAATCAAATCCCGCGATACACTCCAGTTGATTCCATTCAAGAAACATAGCCCCCAAATTGGCATGCCTCCTACTCAATGCATCAGCTACCACATTGCCCTTCCTGGGTGTGTATGCGATATTGAAATCATATGAAGCCAAGAATTGTAACCGTCTCTGGTAACGAAGATTTAAATCCTTTTGAGAGAAAAAATACTTTAGTGACTTATGATCGGTAAACAACTCGAATCTTTCTTCCAAGAGATAGTGTCTTCACATCTTTAACATGAACATGATCCCTTCCAATTCCAAATCATGGGTAGGATATCTTTTCTCATGTGGTTTGAGTTGCCGACTAGCATAAGCTACAACCTTACCTCCTTGCATCAGTACAACACCTAGTCTGGTACCACAAACATCCGTGTATACCATCATCTCTTCGTTCCCCTTAGGAATAACTAACACTGGTGCACACGTCAACTTCTCCTTTAGACTCTTAAATGCATTCCCATACCTTTTGTTCCAAACAAAAGCTTAATTCTTCTTGGTCCACTGAGTTAACGATGTTGCCATCTTGGAGAAGTCTTGAATAAACTTACGATAATATCCAGCTATTCCCAAGGAACTTCTCATGTCCATTGCATTCTTGGACGTAGACAATCTTGCACTGTAGCCACCTTCGCATGGTCCACAGCAATACCATTCTCCGAAACAACATGGCCCACGAACCTCACTTCCCTCCTCCAGAAGCAACACTTAGAAAATTTCGCTTTCAACTGGTGTTTCCTCAACACCTCCATCACTGTCCTCAAATGTTCCTTGCGCTCTTCCTCTGTCCTCGAGTAAACCAAGATACCATCCACGAACACAGGAACAAACTTATTTAATTGATCCCTCAAAACCCTATTCATAAGATCCACAAAGTGTGCGGGTGCATTGATCAATCCGAATGGCATGACCAACCACTCACAGAATCCAGACGGCGTTCGAAATTCCGTTTTAGGTATACACTCAACTGCTACTCAAAGCCGGTGAAATCCTGCGAGATCCAATTGGGAAAGCACTCTTGCTCCATTTAATTGATCAAACATATCATCAATCCATAGAAGAGGATACTTATTCTTCCTAGTAAACTTCTTTAACTCGCAGTAGTCCACACATAAGCGAAGGGAACCACCGGCCTGGTAGAAAATACAACTGGTGCTCCCCACTCGGAAACACTTCTTCGGATAAATCCCTTCTTCAAAAGATCGCCTATTTGCACTTCGAGCTCTCACTGTTCACTAGGCGCCATACTACAAAGAGGCATCACTAAAGGTCTGGCATCTTTCATTAAATCTTCCTGAAACTCGATCTCTCGGTGTGGTGGAAGTCCAGTCACTTTCTCAAAGATGTCTGGATACTCGCCAACAATAGGCACATCTGATAACTCATCATGCGGTATGTTGAGGGAATTTAGAAAACTAGCCATCACTAGGTAGGCAACCCAATACCACCCTCCACCCATCATCCACTCTAATGTTCACCGAGAACCCCTCACAGTCTACCACAACCTCATACCTTTGGAGCCAATTGACTCGCAAAATAATGCTAAACCCAGTAAAGCCCAAAACAAAGCAATCACAAGCAAACATACATCTATGACTCAATAAGACCAAATTTCGACAAATCGTACAAAGGCTAGTCGAACCACCGATCGTGTTCGTCACAACCAAAGGTTTACCGACAATCTTGGGTTCTTATTCCAACCTATCTACCAGGACACTAGATACGAAGGAATGGGAATCCCCGGTATCAAACAATACTTGAACATGAACATAATAAATAGAAAGCATACCTTGAATAACGACACCCTTTCCCTTCTTAGCACCGCAGTTGGGGCATTCGACGAAGAAGGAACAACGTTGATAGCATATGCTTTCATGATCTGCTTCCCCTTAGGGGGTTGCGGCCACATTCTTGAAATGTCCCACTTGGTCACAGTTGAAGCACTTCCTCTCCCTGGCTTCGCTCGACAATCTCTGATATAGTGGCCCTTCTTACCGTACCCAAAGCACATGTTATCTTTCTTACTCTTATTTTTCTAACAATTCTTGGTTCGGTTTTGTTTTCTCTACTTCTGGGACTTCTTGTTGCCTTCTCCGCTTGCCTGTAGTTTTGGCTCCTCTGCAGATGTAATAGCAACCTCGGTCTACGTCTTAGGGGAAAGGCTCTTCGATCTCAATGCCTTCCTCACAACAGATTCGAAAGTTTCATGATATGGTTTATATGTCTTCCCCCCCCCCCAAGTACTCATTTAGGCTAGTTATGAACTTCTCGTTCTTCTTCTCGGAAGTATCAGTAAGAGATAATCCATATTTCGATAAGGTATTGAACTCAACAATATATTCCGAGACTACCCTACCATTCTGCTTAAGCTCCAAAAATTTCCTGAATAATTCTGATTTTTGAGCAGCTGGAATAAACTCGTCACTGAAGCAAGTCTTAAAATGATTCCAAGTAACTTGATCTTCGGGAGTAGCCGCTTTAATAGCATTCCCTCAATTCATTGCCCGTCCTTGAAGCTGACGCGATGCTAGCTTTCTCTTTATTGCATCATCGATCCCTAAATCCTCGAAGATGTGCTCACAAGTATCATGACAATCCTGAACCTCCGTAGCTGATTTTGTTCCATGAAACAGTTTTCCACCAAGACTAGTATAATCCTTGTAAATCTTGGCGAAATCGTCTCTAAGAGCCAGCACTACTGCACCACCACCGTCAGCAGCATTAGGAACTGCTCCATGAGCATCCCTAAGCATCTATCGCATGAAGGCAGTAAACATCGTCCTTATATCAGGGACATTCCCATTGTTGGCTCCTGAACCCGCTCCCTCTTCAACTCCCAATGAGGGGTTCCTCACTGTGCTCCTCGTACTTCGGCTCGTCGTTCAATCTGTAAAGAAAAAACGATTTACCATTTCCTCGAGGAGTCTCCTTAGTGATGCCAGTGCAGTGCGACTTCATCGTTAGATATACTAATATTATATATATAGTTTTTGAATACCAAAATATCAAAAATGCTCCCTCTCATCTACGTGTATTATCTCTTTGTAACGACCCGCATTCTACGCATCGGAGGATCGTAGAATATTTATTTCATTTTCATAGGAGGTCATATAGTCATGTAACTTTGGGGAACGACTACTAGGGTCATTTCCCATGTTCACGATTTTTGCCGATTTTTAAATGACCATTTTGCCCCTAGCAAATCTTGTTTCGACTATAACTTTTGATTGATAAGGAGTTTTGACCTTAAACCACTTCCATTGCATTCAGATGATGGTTTACCTTTCCGTAGAGTGGTCACATTAGCCAAACTGACTTACCGTTTGGGAGATATGGCTGAAATAAAGTTTGGAAGGTGAAAAACAGCTTAACCGGGCCTAATTAGGGTGATTATTAGCTAGGCCCATAACCCATTTCGGGATTAGGGTTATGGGGAGGCTGAAATCGATTAGGAAACGATCTTATTTCATTTTCTCAGCTGCCTAAAACATTTCTCTAACCCTAGCCATGGCCTCCACCTTCTGAAATCATCCCATATCGCTTTCTAATCACTTATTGGCTTAATCTACACCAAATCAAGGAAGATTAGTGTCAAATCAGAGTTGGAGCTGCAGTATTGCATTTGAAAACGCCCAAAAATGGTAGAATTTCAGATCTAAAGTTTTATTTGTGGCTAAGTGAGTGATTTGCGTTGTTTTTCACTAATTACGGCTAATTAGGGTGATTAATGATAATTGGCAAAATTATGCATGATAAAAATCTAGAAAAAGATGTAAAAATTCTTAAATATTATTTTATGGCTCTGATAAAAATTTGGGTTAATTTGGACATGTTTTGCTAATCGTATGGTTATGTCGTGATTAAGAGGATTAGGGGAAAACATGGATTTTGGGTATGTTTGATCCATATTAACATGTTAGATTGATGTTTTGGTGTTTATGGTCGATTCACTTTATTGCTATTACTGTTTGGAATGTTTTGTGGTTGCTTAGTGAAGTTAGATTGGTGGAAAACGCCGTCGAATGGCGTAAATAGCTTGCTAGAAATGGCGTAGCAATCCAAATCGGATCGGTGGAGGAGGACTGGGTCGCGTCGTGTAGCCCACCCACGAGCCGCCTCATGTATCTTAACCAAACCTCCTGCATGAAGTCCTTGAACACCATCACGAACCTACCTATTGCTCTGAACCGAACTGGCGTGTCATGAGCAGGAATCCACGAACCGATCAGGACCATGGAGAACTCACGAACCGAAGCACCATGAGTGGACTGACACGAACTGTGATGTCCGAACCGACCCGGAGAACTATGCACCACGAACTGAAGCTCCAACTCGAACCGAGGAAGCCCGATCCAAACCCAGTGAGGCACCACAACCCGAACCGATCTGAAGAGGCTGCTACGAACCGAACTGAAGAGGTACACCCGAACCGAACCGATTGGAGATCACGACCAGGAGGATGATGACCAAAAACCCGAGATGCAAAGGTAGTCCAAATGAGAAGTTGTAACTCAGGATCCAGATGGGAACCAATGAGTGAACTTCATGATTGTACTTTGCTGCGGGACGTGTGGAAAGGGGTTATCGATGTCTATAGCTTTGACTCACCACTGAGGAACGGATTGTTGGCTATGGATCAGTGCAGTGATGTTGTTATGACTTCATGAGGGAGAGTGATCGTAGCAAGGCTATGAGCCAGTGCAGTGGAGTTGTCATGACTCCATGGGGCAGAGTGGACATAGCAAAGGATTAGTGGCTATGGATCAGTGCAGTGGAGTCGTCATGACTCCATGGGGCAGAGTGATCGTGGCAAAGAATTGGGTGATCAATGTGGTAGATATCATATACTTTACGCATTGAGTGAGAGATGTGAGGATGATTGCTATGTTTGATGTTTGCTATCACCATGACATGCACACCTCCTCCCCATTATTTTCACACCATGTATTAGTGTCACCTTAGAGCATCGTACATCCTGTTGTGCTAACTCTTTGGTTGCAGGTCAAGGTTCAGGTATGGTTATGTATACCTGTTATTATTCTGTTTTTGCTGCTTATCGCTCATACCAGACTTTTGTCTGAACCAGAGTTTTATTTCTCTTCTTATTACTCTGGTGCTCCTAAACGAGCAGACTAGAGATAGGTTAGCTGGTTATGCACAAGTAGCTGTCCGGAGACAAGCAGGAGGCTTACAAGTATTGTTCCCATGTTCTCCCTGTGTTGTTGCTGGTCACTACTTTGGGCATTAGTAGTGTACCTTCCAATTTTGCTTTAGAGACAATTTTAAAAGTTGTAATAATGATGGTTTGGATCATAAACTGTATTTTGAATTTTCCACTGCTATGATGGTTTAGTTTTCAGCTTATGCACTGTCTCGCCTGTTTTATATCAAGTTATGTTATTATTATATTTTGTTCCATGCGCTGTGACATATATTACAGGTTCTTTGTTGGTTCACCGTTCAAATTCCTTCCCTTTTCCTTTCTCTTGATGACCGTCCCGTGGTGGTTGGGCATCGGCACAGCGTGTTTCATTGGAAATGTCAGCTAGTACGGGGCGGGCCGTCACACTTGGTATCAGAGCTCTAGGTTGCATAGTTAACTTAGGGAAAGACACCAGGGAGAGATAGTATGTATATGAGAGCGCGTACTTGTGATATTTTGGTTTTCAAAAGCTATATATATATACTATTAGTATATCTAAGGATGGAGTCGCACTGCACTGACACCACTAAAGAGATGGATAATCGTTTTCTCCTTACAGATTGAACGATGAGCCGATATACGAGGAATACTGGTTCAGGAGCATATAATAGGAATGCTCCTGATATGAGGATGATGTTCACTGACTTCATGAGAGAGATGCTTAGGGATGTTCAGAGGGCAGCCCCTAATGCTGCAAATGGTGGTGGTGCAGCGGTGCAGGCGCCTAGGGCTGATTTCGCCAAGCTTTGTAAGGACTACACTAGTCTTGGTGGGAAGCAATTCTGTGGAACGTTAATTGGCTACAGAAGTTCAAGATTGGCTCGATAGTTGTGAGCGCATCTTCAAGGACTAAGGGATCAATGATGCAATGAAGTGAATGCTAGCATCCCGTCAGCTGCAAGGACGGGCTATGAACTGGTGGAATGCTATTAAGGCAGCTACGCCTAAGGATCAAGTTACTTAGGATCAGTTCAAGGCCCGATTCAGTGATAAATTTATCCCAGCTGCTCAGAAATCAGAATTTTTTAGGAAGCTCTTAGAGCTTAAGCAGAATGGTAGGGCAGTCTTGGAGTATATTGCTGAGTTCGATACTTTATCGAAGTATGGATTATCCCTTATTGACACTCCCGAGAAGAAGAATGAGAAGTTCATAACAGGCTTAGATCAATACTTGGGGGAAAGGCTTATAAACCATATTGATGAGACTTTTGAATCGATTGTTGGGAAAGCATTGAGATCAGGGAGACTTTATCCTAAGCCCAAGGCTAAAGTCGTTGTTGCATCTGAAGAGGGGCCAAAGCCGCAGGCAAGCGGTGGCGGCAAGAGTAATTCTCAAAATAAAAGGAAGTAGAGTCAAACCAAGGATGGTCAGAAAAAGAAAGACAGGAAAGATGTAGAGTGTTTTAGCTGTGGTAAGAAGGGCCATTATGCTAAAGAATGCCGAGCAAAGCAAGTGGACAGGAAGTGCTTCAACAACGGCCAAGTGGGATGTTAACTGACTTTTTTGGTCCGGTTCCCAAGAGAGCATCAGACACGCTCAACTCAACGTACCTCGTGAAGCTGAGGCCGAAAAGGAGCACACAGGAAAGGAAACAGGATCAAGAAGGGGTTACACCGCTTGTGCCCTCAAGGCAGGCAGAAGACATCCGCAAACCAATGCCTCAGACCCCGAAGGAGTTACGAGCCTCGACCACCCAGTCCCGGGATCCTCGCGCCCCACGGAAGGACCTCACCCAGGCATGACGCGAAATTCGCACCCAGCCGGGTGTGAAATCTCGCACCCATGCCTGGGTTCGAAATTTCGAACCTAGTGGGTGCGAGGAATCAAGCCCAGCGGGTGTGAAATCTCGCACCCATAGCTGGGCTCGAGATCCCGAGCCCAGTAGGCGCGAAATCTCATGCCCACGTCTGGGTTCGAGATACCGAACCCAGAGGAGCGAGATTTCGCATCTGTGCTTGGGTTCGAAATTTCGAACCCAGGGACTCAAAATTTCGAACCCATGTCGGGTTCGAAAATTCAATGGGTTCGAAATTTCGAGGTGCGCTGGTGGCGGGCTCGAATTTCCTGCATGTGGTCCCTATTTCTACCTAATCCTACCTACTCCTACCTACTTCCACTCCTGTAAATAGCCCATGGCCTCACACTTCAAAAGGGTTGGATTTTCTTCACTTGAGACCTCCGTAGAGCTTCATTAACTCCATTAATGGCATCTCCTATTTGAGGAAGAAGGAGAATTAAATATTCTTTTTCCCGAATACCTAGCATATTTCAATATGAAAGTGAATGTAATGAGCATGGCTCTACCTTGTAATTCTTGAGTGATTAATAAAAGTTCAACATCCTTCCAAAGTGGACATAGGCCTAATCCGCAGCCGAACCACTATAAATACTTGTGTCATTTACTGCTTTCTCTTACTTAGTTTTGCGACCAAACTAACTATTCCTAGTAATAGGAATCTTTGGTGTTTACGACATTTTTTGTCGTCAACATTTGGTGCTTTCACTGAGAGTTGAACTCAGGATTTGCGTCTTTCTTCCATGTTATCATCTTGACTTCGACAAGCTTAAGGTTCCTTACCCAACCTGTTATTGAGCCCGCTTACAATGGTAAAGATGTCAAAGAACGCAATGGTCAGCTCTTCAGCCGTAGCCGAGGCCGATACCTCCCAACAACCTCAACCGGTAGAAGTCCCGGCCCCTGATGAAACCGTCCCTCCTGTGGTGGACCCCGAAGCGCCCGTTACCCAAGCCCAAGTTTGTGCGCTTAATGAAAGATACGAGAACACCGCGGTCGAGCTCAACCAAGCATTAAGGGATAACATCGGTCTTATGCGCCAACTTCAAGAAATTCAGCGTGTCGTCGCCTGACTTCAATTGGCTCGGAACAATGCTCTACCCCGAGCAACTGCATCGGAAACTTCCTCTTTCGAGTCAAGGGGCCCACACCGAAGGAGAAAGTTTACCCTCATCAACAATGTCACCGCTCGCACCAATGCCCTCGATTACGGTGACGGCAATGCCAATGGGAATGGGAACGACAACGGCGACCGTACTACAGTCACATACAGCGAGGGGGCACAGTACCGAGACCGCTCTCGCTTGATTATCAACGACTGACCCGATCCTACAAACCAACCTCTTCCTTGACACAACCCAACGGTCGCTAATCAGGGTGAAGGGCCCGCTATCCCAACAGCCCACGATCCTGTAGAACAGGATCCACATCACCCCGCTCCGCCTCAACATCCGCACATAGACCCAATCATAGATGTCGAGGACATGGAGGAAGATAATCCGGACATCCACCATAGAAGAGGACCTCACAACAGGACTCCGGAACCATGTCAAAACCTTTGGATCCCGATGGAGGATACACATCCGACCTATATCCCTGACATGATACGAAGGGTCATGAGAGAGATTCGAGGGGGAGCCCACGGCACATGGGAAGCTCACATTAGGCATAACCCCTTCACAAGAAGAATAAATGAAGCTGAGTGGCTAAGGCGCTTTAGCATGCCACAAATGCCACTCTACGATGGTACCACTGATCCTTGTGCCTTGAATCGCTATGAATGGCAGATGGACTCGAGCCGGGGCGACGATCCAGCCAAATGTAAAAAGCTTCGCGGTCTTCCTATTCGGTACCGCTCTACTTTGGTTCTCCCGCCTCCCTCTCGATTCCATTAACAACTTCGAGCAAATAGCAACAGAGCTGGTCAAGCAATTCAGGGTGCATCTCCCAACTCCGAAGAATGCCCTCACCTTATCCAACCTATACCAGGGGCCCGCCGAGTCGCTTAGGAGCTACCTTTCCGAGTTTAACACAACTCTCGTTGAGGTTGAAGATCCAGATCCTTGCACCATACTCTTTCAGCTAGCAAAAGGTGTCCACCCTACTTCAAAGTTCGGAGCCTGGATCGATCGAAAGTAGCCAAAGAGCCTCGACGCATTCTATGAGAAGGCATACCAATACTTGTGCCAAGAAGAGGCAAGGCGGAACCGGCTTTCCGCCATGATTTGTCCCTATGACCCCCAAGCATATACCGCCAATAACCAATTCAGAGGTAGGCAAGGCGGGGAGCCCTTCGACCAAAACAGTGGGGCGGGTCCCCAAAGGAAAAAACCAAACAATGGCAGGCCATATGGACGAAACAACGGCAAACCCCAGCAGAATTAAGAAAGCTCAGCCCTCACCAAGCTTTCGAGACCTACACCCCATTGAATGAAGACATAGAGACAATCTACTTGGAAATGTATAACACCCTGCCATACAAGAAGCCGCGCGTCAGAGAATCAACTGACCGCGAGAAGAACACCGGGAGGTATTGTCGATACCACGACGTGTACGGGCATGACACCAACGAATGCCGCCAACTTAGGGATGCAATCAAGAAAATTATTTGCGAGAAACGGCTCAACCAATATGTCCAAGAGCCCTTTCCTACCAAGGCAAACTTGCAACCTCCAGTGCCAGCTCCACAAGCAGCCGCCAAGGGAGCTCCAGGACCATCTAACCCAAGGCGAGGAATCGTGATCAACACCATATGTGGCGGACCTTACCCCACGCATAACAGCTTTTGAAAAATGGAGGAATATGTGAGTTCCATAAAATATGCTACTTACGAAGCCTACTTCGCTCTCGCTGAATCCATCCCATCCAAGCTATGAAAAACCATGTGGGACGACATCGTCTTCCGAGGAAAGTAATCGACAGGGGTAGAAATCCCGACCACCGATCCATTAGTCATCAATGCCCAGATCGGTGCAGCTTCCGTTCGGAAGGTCTTAATCGACTCAGGAAGCTCGGTCAACATCATCTTTAAGGCCGCCTACGACCAGATGAAATTGGAAACGAATGACTTGAAGCCATGTCATGACGCAATTCACGACTTCAATGGGGCCTCTAGTTCCCCCGTAGGGATGATCGACCTACCCGTAGGACTGGGCGAGGGTGACCGAAGCCGAGTCCGGATTCTCACTTTCATGGTCATAGACATCGACTCCTTCTACAACGCTTTCCTAGGGTGCCCCTTTCTCACCGAATTCCAAGTTTACATGGCACCATGGTCTCTCCTAATGAAATTCCCGATGGAAAATGGGATCGGAACCGTCAAGGGCGACTAAGTAAGCGCCAGGGAATGTTACGCAATAGAATGGAAGAATGCGTGCAATAAGGACAAGGGCAAAGCCGTGCCCGCTCCTTCTTACACCAAGAACGTATCTGCATAGCAATCGGCAGTTATGGGCCCTGGCTCAGTCGCCACTCCTGTCTTTCTAATGACCTCGACCCACGGAAGGACAACGAGCCCGAATACGAGAGGGCTACCCCTGTAGAATCCACAGTGGACGTTCCCATCAACCTCGACGACCCAACAAGGGTGTTGAAGGTAGGGTCACAACTCCACCCAGCAGTTAAAGGAGATCTCATATGCCTCCTAAAATCCAATTTAGACGTGTTTGCATGGACTCACTCTAACATAAAAGGCATCGACCCCGCAATTGCTTGCCATTCCCTTGGCTTAGATCCTAGAATACCTCCAGTTAAACAGAAACGCCGCTTTTTAGGGCCCGAGAGGTCCAATGCACTCAAAGAAGAGGTGGACTGTCTGCTCAACACTAACTTCATCCGCGGAACTAACTACCCCGAATGGTTTTCCAATCCAGTTCTAGTTAAAAAGGCCAACGGTAAGTGGCGAACATGCATCAATTTCTCCGATCTGAACAAGGCATGTCCCCAGGGCAGCTTCCCGCTCTCGAAGATCAATCGAATAGTTGATTCGACCGCCGGATACCAGCTATTATCCTTTATGGACGCCTACTCATATTACAACTAGATCCCGATGAGCATCCGCGACCAAGATCATACCTCTTTCATAACCGACCTTGGGCTCTACTACTACCATGTTATGCCCTTCAGTCTTAAAAATGTCGGCGCCGCTTATCAACGAAAGGTTAATCAACTCTTTAAAAATCAAATCGGAAAGTCCATAGAGGTGTACGTGGACGATATGCTAGTAAAATCTAAAATATCAAGCGATCAGGTCCACGACCTCTTTAAAATGTTTGATGTCCTTTGCCAGTACGACATGAAACTCAACCCCCTGAAATGCTCCTTTGGAGTCGCCTCGGGAAAATTCTTGGGTTTCATTGTCAATTCTTGGGGCATCGAAGCTAACCTAGAAAAAATCCAAGCTATACGAGACATCCGAATCCCCGAGAACATCAGGGTTGTCCAAATTCTGAATGGAAAGGTCGCCGCTTTAAGTCGGTTCATCTCTAAGGCCACCGACAAATGCATCCCCTTCTTTGATTTACTCTGAAAAGGGAAATGCAACTTCGAGTGGACCCCCGAATGCGTCTTCGCGTTCAAGGAACTCCTGGATCACTTAGAGCGACCACCTATCCTCTCTAAGCCTATAGAGCATGAGGACTTATATATTTACATGGCTGTTTCTGCGCAGGCAATCAGTTCGACACTAATATGCCTTAAAGATTGCACTCAACGGCCCATCTACTATATCAGCAAGCGGCTGACGGGGGTAGAGAAGAACTGCTCAAAGCTAGAAAAGCTGGCATTCTGCTTATTGATTTCCTCTAGAAAGCTTCGACCGTACTTCCAGTTGCATCCCATAAAAGTTTTCACGAACCAGCTACTACGTCCGGTCCTACAATGACCCGAGGCATCAGGGCGATCACTAAAGTGGAGCATAGAGTTAAGCCAGTTCGAGATAACCTTCATCCCCCGACGAGCCATCCTCAGCCAAGCCCTCGCAGACTTCATCGTGTAGTTCACAGCCCCCGATGAGGAACCCATAGTGAATGTCGGAATTCCCGACGCCAAGTGGAAATTGTTCGTAGATGGCTCCTCTAATAGAAAATGCTCCAGGGCCGGAGTCGTGCTCATCACCCCTGAGGAACGCCCGATGTATAACCGTTGAGGCTAAATTTCCCTACTACTAACAATGACGCGGAGTACGAGGCCTTAATCGCTGGGATTAGAATCGCGATCGAACTCAAGCTAGAGAGACTGTCCACATCTTCTCTGATTCACAGCTTATCGTTCGACAAGTATTGGGAGAGTATCATGCGAAAGAGGGACGGCTTGCCCAGTACCTGGCCCGGGTACAGGGGCTACTCGTCTACCTCGAGCATTTCACCATCACCCATATCCTATGCGAACAAAATGAAAAAGCAGATTCCCTCGCTAGAATGGAAAGCTCCGAAGATCCTCAACTTAACTGATTCTCCCCGGTTGAAGTCTTCAACTCTCCAAGCATCAAGCAAGGGCATGACGAGACGATTATGAGCACCGAACCCGAGCCCGTGTACTGGATGACACCGATCAGAAATTACCTACAGCATGGGATCCTACCAAAGCACTACAAGGAAAGGCGCACGCTCACTCGCTAGTCAGCCCATTACCTTCTTATGGACGGGGTACTCTACTGCAGAGGTTTTTCCGTTCGCTTGCTTTGGTGCATAGCTCGCGACGACGCCCTCCAAGTGCTAAGCAGTGTGCATGAAGGTGAATGTGGCGATCACACTGGGGGGAAGATCCTAATAAGAAAGATTATTAGACAAGGTCATTATTGGCCCACGCTTGATCGAGACGCTGCAGACTACGCCCGCAAGTGCGATAAGTGCCAGCGCTTCTCCAAGATTCCACGAGCCCCGCCTATCGAACTGTCTCAAATGGCAGCCCATGGCCATTCACCATGTGGGGAATTGACATCATCGGAGCTCTTCAAATGGACAGAGGCAGGGCACGATATGCCGTCGTCGTAGTGGACTATTTTACCAAGTGGGAAGAAGCTGAAGCTCTCGCCACCATAACCATGAAGAAGATGGTCAACTTTGTCGTCCACAACATCATTACCCGCTATGGAGTGCCTCAGGCTATCATCTCCGACAACGCAACTCAATTAAAGAGCACCGAGTTTAAAGCTTTCTGTAAACGCCACGGCGTCGATAAAAGATTCTCAATGGTGGCTCATCCCCAAGCCAATGGGCAAGTCGAGGCGGTTAACAAGGTCATCAAATCCATCATCAAGAAACGTCTGGAAAAGGCTGGGGGCATGTGTGCAGACGAACTCCCTCTAGCTCTATGGGATTACCGCACCACCCACAAGACAGCAACCGGCCATGCTCCTTTCGCCCTCGCATACGGATCTGAAGCCGTCATTCCCATTAAGCACAAGTTACAATCCCATCAAGTCACGTATTTCGATCGAAAGACAAACCAAGATTTACTTATGGGATCACTCGACTTGCTGGAAGAAAAAAAAGGAATGATGCCGGTATCAGAGTCGCCGCCCAACGACAGCGAGTAGCCTGATACTTCAATTCCAGGGTCCGCCACAAGGACCTCAACGTCGGCAACCTCGTTCTAAAGTGGGGTTTTCCCCTGCCAACAGGCCTCACTCCTCGCTGGGTAGGCCCATACTCCATACATCGAAAGTTCAGTGATGGAACCTTCAGGCTTGCCACCGTCAACGGAGCTGAACTCCCAAGGGCATGGAACAACGAACATCTCTGCCGCTACTTTACATAACTCAGTTTATGATTTTTTATGCTTTTAGAACAATGTTCTGTTTGTCAGAAATCCAAGGTAATGCAAAGGCTATTACTACCAAAGTTATTAGTAGAAATGGTGTTTAATTTTCTATCTCCCTGTTGTTTACTTCTCACGTAATGTGCCTTGTTTTCCAACAACCAACTTGATTCACGCCTGCAAAATCCGCATCGGCACCCCGGGTATGGGAGTCGGCGCGGCCATCCCAATTTCTAGGCAACATTGAGTTTGAAACGCTTGGCTATGCCCGGCACCCCGAGCACGGGAGCTGCATTGCTACTCGAATCGCCGGCCCGCGGCGCGGCCGAGTCTAAACAACCACTACCTTGAACCCCGGCCCAGTGCCGAGGCCGAGGATAAATCGTTCCGCGTCCTAGTCCAGGCGGCTTGGCGCAACTCAGCGACCGACTAAAATCGATGTAAATCTCTCTTCGCCGGTTGCAGGTGCTAGTTGAATCTTGGTGCATCACCAAAACCAACCTTAAATCATTTCTTCCCCTTAGCTCTCAAGGCTAGGGGCAGCCCGTGGCCACGATTGGACCTTACGAGCTGATGATCGGGGCTGAAAACTATGTCGGCGAAAAAACGACGTATGGCGGCTCGCCTCAACCCGATGAACGACGGGAGATCCACCCACCTGGTGGACCGCACAACGCGATGCCCTTCGCCTTCGCTATACTTGGGTTTAACCCCGAGCCACCCAAAACAGCAGGCGCACAGCCTGGTTTCGCAAACTACAGGTTCCCTGAGCTGAGGGGAACTTACTGAAACCAGCGCTCTACGTCACCTCTCTGGAATAATTTACCCAGAGATGGCCCCTAATCGCATTTGTGACAAGTGTAACGATAAATAAGTTTATGCAAGTACAGTACATTGGAAAACATAAAAAGAACATCCGAACAATTGACATAAACAATGATCTTTACTAATTCATATTTTCTTTTCACACACACACGCGCTAAACAAACTACGTGTCTAATACTTTTACGTTCTAATGACAGGGTGTACATGAGAACCACACTGTGTCTTGAAAAACAAAAAGCGAGAGTCGTACTCGCGTAAACTATCGACCTACACTACCAAAATAACGGTAATCTCTACTTAGGCTACTAACACTAATCGTGTCTTTTCTTCCTTGCTTGTGCCTTTTTGCAGATTCAGCACTCGATGGATCGTCACCAGCACCAGACCTCTTTCGACCAGATTCCCTTCTGCTCGATCGACCCTTCGGGGGAGTAACCGACTCATGAATGACAGAGAGGCGACGACCCCCCGCACCATCACCACTGGAGATCTCCGTGACATCAGTAGTAACAGCATGCAGCGTAGGCATGGGGACATTCCCAGCGGTAGGACCTGCGATGGCCTCGCTCTTCTTCGGGGTCTCCTTTCCTTACCGCTCAGCCCTCTCTGTCTCCTCCACCTTATCATGCTGGGCCACCATCATGGCCTCTTGAGTCGCCCCCATAGCCGACATCATGGACACATCGGCGCCCACTGGACCTCTAGTCAGGGCGCTCTGCACATCGACCACCTCTCCGTCCTCATTGAGAATGTCCACCATGCTAGGAGTCACCCCTATGTCAGAAAAAGTGTCTAGTTGGTCGCCGCCCTCTCTAAATTGTGTTCCCATGATTTTGGGCCCAGATTTGGTCACCTATGGGACCACATGGGTGGGGTTCGCTGCCGTAGTGGACTCATAAGGAACTGCATCGCAAAGACACAACCTTTTTAGTCCACAAGTTCGGTAATCACTTCATTCTCAGGGATGCCGGATAAAAGGAAATTACCTATGGTCAAGGGTGACATAGGAATGATAGGAAGGGTGCTTGCGGCGATAGGTGAAGTGAGGATAGTATCCCCCAGTGCCAAGAAGTCGGGATTGTACTAGGTAGCAGTGCAGGCCGAAGCCTTAGAACCACTCACCATAGTAGACCCGGGGGCCAGGGGCTGATAAGAGCTCCCCCTGCAAATGTTTTTGTCACCACCACGCTATCGGTCGACACGAACTTCCCCTTCTCCTGAGCGAGCCTCGCCAACCTTTCATTCTCAACATCTTCTCGCAACAGCCTCCGCCCTTCATCCAGCTTCTCCCGTTCAGTACTGTCCAGAAGAACATTCGCAAGCTGGCGCTCATCTAAAGTGCTTACATCCACTTGACGCAAGAAAGCCTCATACGGAATCAACCTCTCCCAAGTTCTAGCAAGCTCGCGGAGGTAGTCTTCGACCCACGAAATCCCTTGGAATCTCAAAGCCTTGACATACATACTATGAATACTTTCCTCAAAGGAGAACCCAACGCGAAACTCCGCATCTCTCAGCTGCTCCCTCAGTAGCTCTATCTCTCTTAGATATTCAGCCTTTATACCCTCGGACTCGCTCAGCACATCCCTGTTGCTAGCTTCGGCATCCTGCTTCGACTTTTTCATCATCTCGAGCTGCCTCTTCAACTCGGCGACTTCGGAATTCTCAGCCCGCAATCTCTCATTTTCCTCCCTCAAAGAAGCATTGTTATTCTGGAGTTCGGTGACCCTCGCGTTATCTTTTTCCAAAACATCACACGCTCGCTTTAGATCGGCTTTGTCCTTTTTTAGAGTAGTGGTCTCGGTAGTAAGATCAGCCATAGTGGCTTTATAACTCGAGATGGTATGCCCCGACTCCCTCTTCAGTATATCATAGGCCTGTGTCATTTCATCTGCAATGACAAAGCTAACGTCAAGGGGTATGATGGAGCATAAAGGGGAACTTACAATATGGGGAACGAGCATACCTATCTTCTTATTCAAAGCTTCGACGGTGGTCCTCTCGGCTGCAAGTTGCAGGTTCTTCTTTCTGATTAGTTCCAGAAGCCCGAAGGAGTACTTGCTGAACTCATTGGTTTGATAGTATGAAGCTTTCACGTGCTCCCACACCTCCCCTGACTGTCTGTCCAGAGCCGGACGGAGGTCGGGGACAAATTTCAACTCGTCAAAGTAGTGCCGGGGAAAATGATGCTTCTGGAACGCCCTTCGCTCCTCTATGGATAGCTCTTGAAACTGGGGTCTTGTCAAATCTAGCACCTCTATCTCGGTCTCTCTCTGGCCTCGGCTGACCAAGAGATGCTCCCGATTCCCTAGCAAGATGAACGGGAGACGGAGGGATGACCGACGAGGAAGCCATCGAAGGCAAAGACCGAGAGCCGCCTATGTTAAGCCGAGTATCTCCCATAGACACGCGAATAGGAGGAGGAGGAGCTATCAGAGATCGCCTAGATCAATCCCGGTCTCGATGACCTCTGCCTTGTCCTGATGGAGGTGGAGCGTCATATAAGCTGGCGGATCTCTGGAACCTCTCGAAAGAACTCTGGGGAGGCTGGCGATCTCCGCGCCTATAACGTCGTCCGCCACGTCCACCTACCATATCACCTGCTAATAGGACAAGCCGAAGTTAGTCAAGTAACTGACGTAGGCAAACATCTATGCTATGCAGTGTTATGGATGTATGCCCTAAGTGTTCTCTCAACATACCAGATTGTGGTCCGATCGGGGAGGTTAACCCCTCAGCAGCACAGGAAAGTTCCTCCAGGCTTGTCGTATTCGGCCATAGAGCCATTACGAAAGCAAGTCCCGTTAAACCATTAAACTGGCCCGCGAGTTCAAGCGAGGCGGTGGCCCTGAGTGAGTCACAGGAGACTACAGTCTAGCTAACACTCCCCCCTCGCCTATCATAGGTGGGACAGGAGTGCTCGGCAATCCCTCATCTCCGGCAACCTCCTCTTGACCACGAATCTTGCCTCCACGCACATCTCCTTGAGGCGGAGCAGTCCTTTGCAATTCTCCTCCCGCTGGGGGCATTTTCATCTTCCGCCCAATTGGGGAAGAGCCTGCCGCAACTCCCTCCTTTGGCACACTAATAGCAACCACGGGCCTGATCACAGCCCGGTTGTCCGGCAGCAACCCAACGCGGCGGAGGCGATCCTGACTTGTCACGGTAGTGGTGTCGCGAAGATTTTCCAATATTTCCCACAAAGCAATGAGGCATTGCCAGTATTCGTCTCCAGTCGACGCCTTCGGATTTCTTGTCATATCCCATTTAAAGCCATGATTAAAGGAAGGAATCCTAAAGTTACGGCAAGGAACGGAGTTAAAGAAACAATTACTTCCCTCGATCCACCTTTTGGAAAATCCAGGAGGACAGCTAACAAAGAACCACTCATGCTTAAACACTGACTTCCTAGGCCACGTCCCGACAAATAATTTTGTGGCAGCTGTCGCTTCCAAAAACCATTGAGAGGGGGAGGTAGTGCTCGTTTTCCTTAGGTGGAATAAATATCGAATATCTTCCTCGGTGGGTTTCCTGTGCAGAAACTCGTGGAAGAGGACATAAGTATCCAGAAGGGAAGCATAAGCATTGGCGTGTAGCTGCGATGGCGCGAGGCGGAAATAGAACAACATATCCCGAATGAAGTTATTAGCCAGGAGCACATACCCGATGAGGCAAGCTTGACGGTTCCAGGCAGAAAGGCCTTCGGGTGGCACTTGGGCTCTGTCATCTCTCCCGAGGGCATGGGCATTATCCACCGGTATGTTAAATCGCATTGCCATCTTCCTGAACGCAGTAGCATCCAGGCACGGGGGTACTGAATCGACGGGATTCTCCAAAATCACCGCATCAGGCAACATGTCTGGAGCTACCAGAGGTACGGGCTCATCCTCGTCCATGATATCTACATTCTCGGCCTCTTCAGTTACGATCGGGGAATATTGTCGCTCAGGTTGCTCCCCGTGCTCAGACGCTTTGGCCGAGCTGGTCGAAGTCGAATGAGAAGGAGTCGATCCTTCGGTGGTCTCAAGTGGCTGCTAGACGAGCTACCTACAAGGGTAGGGTTGGATGTGTGCAAGGTGGGCTGGGAAGCCTCGGATTCCATAGTCTTTCCGATCCTTGATCTGGTTTGCATGTTTAGCTATACTTTGATGCATCATTGTTAGAACGGGCTGTATAGTGACTTGTACCCCTCGTGTTGGTGACAACTAATATGTGCATGTAATTCTACGCAAGGATGAGCTCAATAAAAAAAGTTTAGAACAATTTGTAATAGTCCTAGTCCCAGTCGGGTTGTATGCTCTACCTTATGTGAACAGTTTTAAACCCTGCTCGCGCGGTTAACAATGTATGCATCAACGATAAGCATGCAAATCCAGAGGCGAGCATTCGGAAGTCAAAGTCAATCGACATGACAAGTTGGAAACCCGACAACGGTCATGTCCCGGACCCTATCGGGCTCGAAATTTTGAGCTCCAGTTTTGAAATTTTGAGCTCCAGTTTTGAAATTTTGAACCCGGAAAGGTTCGAAGCTTTCAGCAATGGCGGCCAGAGATAGAAAAAATAGAAGGGAAAAAGTGAAGGGGGCCTATTTATAAAGGAAAAAATCGTCTTTTCGTATTCCAGCACGGGTTCGAAATTTTTGAACCCGCTGGGTTCGAAATTTCGAACCCCCAGGGGATCGAATTTCCGAACCACTGGGTTTGAAATTTTGACCCCCATAGGCTCGAAATTTTGAAAACCCAGGATCAAATTTCCGCGCCCCTGGGCTCGAAATTACGATCCCCTTGGGCTTGAAATTTCGATACCACCCGGGCTCGAAAATCTCCGACTCCAAAAAAAAAGTTGAGTGAATGATGATGGTAACGATGGTCGCACCCCCAGGATCGGGACGCTGCGACACGCTGCCTTGTACACATACTCCGCACACACGCATGCCGACTCCCGCGCATCACGGAAGCTATGCACTATGAACATTGAATGATTTGAGGACGGCACATCCTCCAAACGACGGCTCATCTGCACCGCCGGGGGGAATGAGCCCAACAGCTAACACCTATTTACCTTTTGAATTATAGGAAAAATTAACAGCTACGCCACTCCCTCAACCTACACAAAGAACATCATGTCAAAGACAAGACGTACTTTAGGGGGCAAATGTTAACCGGCTTTTTGGTCCGGTTCCCAGGAAAGTATCAGCACGCTCAACTCATCGTACCTCATGAAGCTGAGGCCGAAAAAGAACACACAAGAGTGAAGGAAACAGGAATAAGAAGGGGTTACACCGCTTGTGGACTCATGACAGGCAGAAGACGTCAGCAAACCAAGGCCTCGAACCCCGAAGGAGTTACGAGCCTCGACCACTCGGTCCCGGGACCCTCGCGCCCCTCGGAAGGACCTCACCCAGGAATGACGCGCAATTCACACCCAGCCGGGTGCGAAATCTCGCACCCAGCTGAGTGCGAAATCTCGCACCCATGCCTGGGTTCGAAATTTCGAACCCAGTGGGTGCGAGGTCTCGAGCCCAGCGGGTGCAAAATCTCGCACCCATAGCCGGGCTCGAGATCCCAAGCCCACCGGGCGCGAAATCTCGCGCCCACGGCTGGGTTCGAGATTCCAAACCCAGCGGAGCAAGATTTTGCGCCCGTGCTTGGGTTTGGAATTTCGTACCCCCCGGATTCGAAATTTCGAACCCAGGGATTCGAAATTTCGAACACATGCCCGGGTCCGAAATTTCGAGGTGCGCAAGTGGCGGGCTCGAATTTCCTGCATGTGGTCCTATTTCTACCTAATCCTTCCTACTCCCACTCCTATAAATAGCCCATGGCCTCACACTTCAAAAGGGTTGGATTTTCTTCACTTGAGACCTCCCTAAAGCTTCATAAACTCCATTAATAGCATCTCCTATTTGAGGAAGAAGGAGAATTAAATATTCTTTTTCCCAAATACCTAGCATATTTCAATTATGAAAGTAATGTAATGAGCATGGCTCTACCTTGTAATTCTTGAGTGATTAATAAAAGTTCAACATCCTTCCAAAGTGGACGTAGGCCTAATCCGCGGCCGAACCACTATAAATACTTGTGTCATTTACCTCTTTCTCTTACTTAGTCTTGCGACCAAACTAACTATTCCTAGTAATAGGAATCTTTGGTGTTTACGACATTTTTTACCGTCAACATGGGACATCACAAGGATAAATGTCCGCAACCCCCTAAAGAGAAGCAGAACGTGAAAGCATATGCTACTAATGTTGTTCCTTCTTCGTCAAATGCCCCAACTATGGTAGAGAAAGGAAAGAATGTCGTCATTCAAGGTATGCTTTCTTTTTATGATGTTCCTATTCGAGTATTGTTTGATACTGGGGCTTCCGTTCCTTCATATCTAGTGACCTGGTAGATAGGTTGGGATTGCAACCCGAGAGACTCGATAGACCGTTAGTTGTGACGAACCCGATTGGTGGTTCGACTGACCTTAGTATGATTCGTCGAAATTTGGTCCTATCGAGGATGTATGTTTGCTTATGATTGCTTTGTTTTGGGCTTTACTGGGTTTGACATTATTTTGGGAGTCGATTGGCTCCAAAGATATGGGGTGGTGGCAGATTGTAAGGGATTTTCGGTAACTATTAGGGCGGATGATGGGAGGAGGGTAGTGTTTGGTGGCCTGCCTAGTGATGAGGTGATAGCTAGTTTTCTAAATTCCCTCGACATCCCGCAGGACAAGTTATCAGGGGTTCCCATTGCTGGCCAGTCTTAGGATATCTTCGAGGAAGTGACCAGACTTCCATTACACCGAGAGATTGAGTTTCATATTAATTTTGAGAAAGATGCCAGACCTATAGTGATGCCATTTCGTCATATGGCACCAAGGAAGCATTGAGAGCTCGGGGTGCAAGTAAGCGATCTTTTCAAGAGGGATTTATCCGAAGAAGTGTCTCTGAGTGGAGAGCACCAGTTGTATTTTCCACTAAGGCAGATGGTTCCCTTCGTTTATGTGTGGACTATCGCGAGTTGAATAAAGTGAGTAGGAAGAATAAGTATCCTCTTCCACGGATAGATGATTTGTTTGATCAACTGGAGGGAGCAAGAGTGTTCTCCCAATTGGACCTCGCGATAGGATTTCATCAGCTTCGAGTAGCAGCTGAGAGTATTCCTAAAATGACATTTCGGACGCCGTCTGGATTCTATGAGTGGTTGGTCATGCCATTCGGATCGACCAATGCACCAGCATATTTTGTGGATCTTACGAATAGGGTATTCAGGGATCAATTGAATAAGTTCGTTCTTGTGTACATGGACAATATCTTGGTTTACTCAAGGATAGAGGAAGAACACAAGGAATATTTCAGAGTAGTGATGGAGGTGCTGAGAAAACACCAATTAAAAGTGAAGTTTTCTAAGTGTCACTTCTGGAGGAGGGAAGTGAGATTCTTCGGCCATGTTGTTTAAGAGAATGGTATTGCCGTAGACCCTGCGAAGGTGGCTACGGTACAAGATTGGTCTACGCCCAAGAATGCAATAGACGTACGAAGTTTCTTGGTATTAGCTGGATATTATCATAAGTTCATCCAGCACTTCTCCAAGATAGCGACACTGTTAACTCAGTTGACCAAGAAGAATCAACCTTTCGTCTGGGACGGAAATTGTGAAAATGCATTTAAGAGTCTAAAGGAAAAGTTGACGTGTGCACCAATGTTAGTCATTCCTAAAGGGGATGAAGAGATGACAGTATACACGGATGCATGTGGTACCGGACTAGGTGATGCAAAGAGGTAGGGTTGTAGCTTATGCTAGTCGACAGCTGAAACCGCGTGAGAAAAGATATCCTACCCATGATTTGGAATTGGCAGCGATCATGTTCGCGTTGAAGATGTGGAGACATTATCTCTTGGGAGAAAGATTCGAGTTGTTTACCGATCATAAGTCATTAAAGTATCTTTTCTCTCAGAAGGATTTAAATCTTCGTCAGTAGAGATGGTTAGAATTCTTGGCTTCCTATGATTTCGATATCGCATATACACCAAGAAAGGGCAATGCGGTAGCCGATGCATTGAGTAGGAGACATGCTAGTTTAGGAGCTATGTTTCTAAAATGGAAGCAACTGGAGTATAACGCTGGGTATGATTTTGGACCAAAGTGCGAATTAGATCCAGAAATGTTAGCAAGTTTGATGATCAATCTCACTTTGATTGATCGGATTGGTTCCAGTTAGAGGGATGATCCTAATCTATTAGAAATCATCTCCAAGTTAGAAATGGGAATCGACGAGGAGATGAACAAGTATGGGCTTGATCGAGATGGATGGCTTAGAAAGAATGCAAGACTAGTTGTGCCCAATGTCAATGGATTAAGGGATGAAGTGCGTAGAAAATGCAATCACTCAAAACTGACTATACATCCCGGTGGTAATAAAATGTATCAAGACATGAAGCAGACCTACTACTGGGAAGGGATGAAAAGAGACAATGGGAAGTTTATATCCAAATGCATGAATTGTCAGCTAGTTAAATCCGAGCAAAAGAAGCCTAGTGGTTTATTGCAACCATTAGAAATTTCAGAATGAAAATGGGAACAAGTCTCAATGGATTTCATTGATGGGTTACCAAGGACTAGATCGGGCCATGATAGTATTTGGGTGATTGTGGACCGATTGACAAATAGTGCAAGGTTTATACCAGTCAAGTCGAATAGAACGGCAGCTAAGTTAGCGGAACTGTATATGAAGTGGGTAGTGAGATTTCATGGAATACCCAAAGGCATTGTGAGCGACCGAGATCCGTTGTTTAGTAGTGGATTTTGGAAGAGCTTACAAGAGGCTTTAGGGTCAGAATTACATCTCAGTACCGCGTACCATCCTCAAACCGACGGTCAGACAGAGAGGGTGAATCGAGTATTTGAAGATCTCTTGAGAGCTTGCATATTGGATTTTGGTGGATCATGGGATGACCATTTGTAGCTGGTTGAGTTTGCATATAATAATAGTTATTATTTCATTATCGGTATGGCTCCATTTGAAGCTTTGTATGGAAGACCGTGCAACTCACCATCATGTTGGTTAGAAACCGGTGAGAAATTTGTGCTTGGACCAGATGTAATAAGGGAAACTTCAGATAAGATCAAAGTTATTCAACAGCGAATGAAGGCTGCCCAGGATAAGTAGAAGAGTTATGCAGATAAGAGGCGAAGAGATTTAAAATTCTCCATTGGCGACTTGGTGTTTGTCAAGATTTCTCCGTTAAAGAGCGTGATTCTATTTGGTAGGAGAGGCAAGTTAACACCAAGATTTATTGATCCATTCCCAGTTCTCGAACAAGTTGGGAATTTAGCATATAAAGTTGGATTACCTAACAACATGGTAGGAGTTCACAACGTATTTCATGTTTCCCAGTTAAAGAAGTTTGTGCACGACCCCAATATGACTATTTCACTGGATCAGTTGGATGACATCGAAGTAGAACCCGAGGCGGTTGGGAACCGCAGGCCGATCCGTATTGTCGAGTACGATACGAAGAAACTTCGAAGGAAGGCAGTGGAACTGGTCAAGGTTCAGTGGGGCGAGAATGAGAATGACTATACTTGGGAAACAGAGGAGAGCATAAGGAAGTCGTATCCAGAACTCTTTATCTGGTAAGATTTTAATGGCGATAGTTATTCCCATGTTAGTAAACTGCATGCTAGGATAGACTTGTTGTGTTATCATGTGTGTTTGATTGTTTATAAATGGCTGACAGGCATGCGAGACCCTTTGTATGTTTTGGTTAAGGAATTTCGTGGGCGAAATTTCTTAAGGGGGAGAGTGTAACGACCCACATTCTATGCATCAGAGGATCGTAGAATATTTATTTCATTTTCATAGGAGGTTATATAGTCATGTAACTTTGGTGAACGACTATTGGGGTCATTTCCCATGTTCATGATTTTTGCCGATTTTTAAATGACCATTTCGCCCCTAGTGAATCTTTTTTCTACTATAACTTTTGATTGATAAGGAGTTATGACCAAAAACCACTTCCATTGGATTTGGATGATGGTTTACCTTTCCGTAGA
Source organism: Allium sativum (assembly GCA_030737875.1). Classification (NCBI taxonomy): domain Eukaryota; kingdom Viridiplantae; phylum Streptophyta; class Magnoliopsida; order Asparagales; family Amaryllidaceae; genus Allium; species Allium sativum. The sequence goes on along the minus strand of CM060912.1, from coordinate 525,628,500 downwards.
GTGGTTACATTAGCCAAATGGACTAACCGTTTGGGAGATATGGCTGAAATAAGGTTTGGAAGGTGAAAAACAGCTTAACTGGGCCCAATTAGGTTGATTAGTAGCTAGGCCCATAACCCATTTCCGAATTAGGGTTATGGGGAGGCTGAAATCAGTTAGGAAATGATTTTATTTCATTTTCTTAACCGCCTAAAACATTTCTCTAACCCTAGCCATGGCCTCCATCTTTTAAAATCATCCCAAATTGCTTTCTAATCACTTATTAACTTAATCTACACCAAATCAAGGAAGATTAGTGTCAAATAAGAGTTGGAGCTGCTGTATTGCATTAGAAAACGCCTCAATACATTAGAGTTTCAGATCTAAAGTTTTGTTTGTGGCTAAGGTGAGTGATTTGCATTGTTTTTCATTAATTACGGCTAATTAGGGTGATTATTTATAATTAGAGAAATTATGCATGATAAAAATCTAGAAAAATACATAAAAATTCTTAAATATTATTTTATGGCTCTGATAAAAATTTGGGTTAATTTGGACATGTTTTGCTAATCGTATGGTTAAGTCATGATTAAGGGGAAAACATGGTTTTGGGTATGTTTGATCCATATTAACATGTTAGATTGATGTTTTGGTGTTTATGGTCGATTCTCTTTACTGCTATTACTATTTGGAATGTTTTGTGGTTGCTTAGTGAAGTTAGATTGGCCGAAAACGTCGTCGAATGGCGTAAATAGCTTGCTGGAAATGGCACAGGAATCCGGATCGGACCGGTGGGGAGGACCGGGTCGGGTCGTGTAGCCCACCCACGAGCCGCCTCATGTATCCGAACTGAACCTCCTGCATGAAGTCCTCGAACACCATCACGAACCGACCCGTTGCTCCAAACCGAACTAGGGTGTCATGAGCAGGAAGCCATGAACCGATCAGGACCCTGGAAAACTCACGAACCGAAGCATCATGAGTGGACTGACACAAACTATGATGTCCGAACCGACCCAGAGAATTATGCACCATGAACTGAAGCTCCAACTCGAACCGAGGAAGGCCGATCTGAACCCAGTGAGGCACGACGACCCGAACTGATCTGGAGAGGCTGCTACGAACCGAACAGAAGAGGTACACCCGAACCGAACCGATTGGAGATCACGACCAGGAGGATGATGACCAAAATCCCAAGATGCATAGGTAGTCCAAATGAGAAGTTGTGACGCAGGATCCAGATAGGAACCAATGAGTGAACTTCATGATTGGACTTTGTTGCGGGATGTGTGCAAAGGGGTTATCGATGTCTATAGCTTTGACTCACCACTGAGGAACGGATCGTTGGCTATGGATCAATGCAATGAATTTGTTAAGACTTCATGGGGCAGAGTGATCGTATCAAGGCTATGAGCCCATGCAGTGGAGTTGTCATGACTCCATGGGGGCAGAGTGGACATAGCAAAGGATTAGTGGCTGTGGATCAGCGCAGCGGAGCCGTCATGACTCCATGGGGCAGAGTGGACATAGCAAAGGATTAGTGGTTGTTGATCAGTGCAGTGGAGCCGTCATGACTCCATGGGGCAGAGTGATCGTGGCAAAGAATTGGGTGATCAAAGTGGTAGATATCGTATACTTTACACAATGAGTGAGAGATGTGAGGATGATTGCGATGTTTGATGTTTGCTATCACCATGACATGAACACCCCCTCCCCATTATTTTCACACTATGTATTAGTGTCACCTTAGAGCATCATACATCCTGTTATGCTAATTCTTTGGTTGTAGGTCCAGGTTCAGGTATGGTTATGTATACCTTTTATTGTTATGTTTTTGCTGCTTATCGCTCATACCAGACTTTTGTCTGACCCAGAGTTTTATGTCTCCTCTTATTACTCTAGGTGCTCCTAAACGAGCAGAATAGAGACAGGTTAGCTAGTTATGCACGAGTAGTTGTCCGGAGACGAGCAGGAGGCTTACACGTATTGTTCCCATATTCTCCATGTGTTGTTGCTGGTCACTACTTTGGGCATTAGTAGTGTACCTTATTATTTTGCTTTAGAGACAATTTTAAAAGTTGTAATAATGATGGTTTGGATCATAAGCTGTATTTTGAATTTTCCGCTGCTATGATGGTTTAGTTTTTAGCTTATGCACTGTCTTGCCTGTTTTATATCAAGTTATGTTATTATTATATTTTTTCCATGCACTGCGAGATATAATACAGGTTCTTTGCTGGTTCACCTTTCAAATTCCTTCCTTTTTCCTTTCTCTTGACGGCCGTCCCGTGCTGGTTGGGCATCGGCACAGCGTGTTTCATTGGAAATGTCGGCTGGTGCGGGGTGGGCTGTCACACTCTCCCTGATGCTTTCCCCTTGGTTAAACTACGGAACCTAGGCACTTATACCAAGTGTGATGATCGCCCCGTACAATCAGACATTTCCTCTAAATGCGCTGTTCCAATGCCCGACTAGCACGAGACGATCATCAAAAAGGTTGAAACGATGAATTACCAAAGAACCTACAGTATATCTCACAGCGCATGGAATAAAATATAATAATAACATAACTTGATATAAAACAGGAGAGACAGTGCATAAGATGAAAAATGAACCATATTCATCAGAGTAGCGGAATCCAAAATACAATTTCATATCCAATTATTACAACTTTAAAATATTGTCTCCAAAAGGGAAATAAAAGAGGTACACTACTAATGCCCAAAGCAGTGACCAGCAACAACATAGGGAGAATATATGTAAAGTATTTGGAAGCTACCTGCTCATCTCCGAATAACTACTCGTGCATAACCACCTAACCTGCTTCTAGCCTGCTCGTTTAGGAGCACCTAGAGTAATAAGAAGAGACACAAAACTCTAGGTCAGACGAAAATCTTGTGTGAGCGATAGCAAATCTATCTAACTGAATAAAGCAATAACAGGTATAAATATTCATACATAATCTGGGCCTGCAACCAAAGATTTTGCACAATAAGATGTATAATACTCTAAGGTAACACTAACATAGAGTGTAAAATGGGAGTGTGCGCATTATGGTGATAGCAAACATAGAAATCATCCTCACATATCTCACTTAGTGCGTAAAGCGTACGATATCCACCAATTTGATCACCAAATTCATTGGGGCCATGACGGGTCCACACCGCCTTACACTCCGTACAACTATTGCTATAACCACACAGCCCTGGTCTATAGTCAATAACCCTACACAGTCCATACTGCCTTGGCTTGGGGTATGGGCAAACCAGTCCACACCACCATGGCTCCGGTTCGTCTACTGCCCCATCCATCAATGGTGATTTTTTTATAGATATCGATAACTCCTTTGCGCACATCCCACAGCAAAGCCCAACTCTGGAAGTTAACTCATTGTTTCCCATCTAGATCCTAAGTCTTAACTTCCCCCTTAGACTTCCTTTGCATCTCGGGTTTTGGTTGAATTGGAGTTGGTCTCCAGAAGAGTCATCGTGTGGTAGTGGTAGAAGCTTAAATCCAGTTTGGTTCGTTACTCCTGTTCGTCTCATCCATTTAGGTTCAGTTTAATGCTCCTCCTCATCTCGGTTTGGTTCGATTCGGTGCTCCTCCTCGTCTCGGTTCGGTTTGATGCTCCTCCATTTCGGATCGGTTCGGTGCTCCACTCCAACCCTATGCAAGTGGCCTTCCTTTTTTCCATGCTCCAATCCGGTTCGGTCCGTCTTATTCGATCTGATCCCCCTATCCAATCCAGTCCTCTTTATCCGCTCCAAACCGCATCCCTGCAGAATTTCCAACAAGCTATTTTTCACCAAATGACGGCGTTTTCAACCATTCTAACTTTTCTATGTAATCATAAAACATACCATGCAATAGTAATAACATGTAGAATCAACCAAAAACACCAAAACGACGATTTCACATGTTAGTTTAGATCAACCACACCCAAATCCATGATTTTCCCCTTAATCCCCTACATTCCGGGATTAAAAAAAAAATCCAAACCAGCCCAATTTCATATATGTGACATACGATATGATTTTAGAATTAATGCATATTTTTTTCATATTTTTATAAGTCATTAATTCGCTAATTATCAATAATCATCCCTAATTAGTCATAATTAGTGAATAAACATGCTAATCACTCACCTTAGCCAATAATAAATGATAGATCTAAAACTTTTACTAATTTGACTCGGATTCCTATGTGGTGCAGCAGCTCTACCTCGAATTTGGTGTTAATCTCGATTGATTTGATTAGATTTGATTAATTTGTGATTAGAGAGTGATTAAACAGAGATTTAGAAGATGGAAGCCATGATTAGGGTTTGAGAAAGGTTTGTGGTGGCTAAAAAAATGAAAGGAGATGATTCTCCAACTCCTTTCAGCCCTCCCATAATCCTAATCCCGAATTAGATTATGGGCCTAGCTACTAATCACTTAATTAAGCCTAATTAGGCTTTTTTCCATCTTCAAATCTTATTTCAGTCACATCTCCCAAATGGCAAGTCCGTTTGATTAGTGTCACCACTCTACGAAATGGGAAACCATCATCTGAATCCAATGGAAGTGGTTTCAGGTCAAAACTCCTTACCAATCAAAAGTTATAGGCGAAACAAGATTCACCAGGGCTAAAACGGTCATTTTAAATATGGCAAAAATCGTGAATGTGTGAAATGACCTTAATAGTCGTTTCCCAAAGTTACACGACCATATGACTTCATATGAAAATAAAACAAATATCCTACGGTCCTCTGATATGTAGAATACAGGTCGTTAAAGAAATACTAGATGCTTGCACTTGAAATTTTTCGAATGCAAGAGGTTGATGAGGAAAAACAAAAGAAGCTCGTATAGAAAAAGATAGCAAGAGAAAGCGGGACAAGTATTTATAGACTGGAGGAAGCTAATGTTCGAACCACTGACTTGAAAAGTCAAAAATACCCCTTCACTAGAGGGGCTAAATGTTATTATAGTAATTCGATACTGAAGCTGAAACATAGTGAAAGCGTATCAAGATGGAATCCGTACCGAAACCAGGAGCCCTAGGAAGGACCAAGCCGAAACCAAAAGCAAAATGCCCAAGAGAAGTAAAGCTAACATGAAGAAGAAGAGTTATATCGGTAGAACCAATACCAAAATGGCAGATCGACACCAAGGGTTCAAGGGGAAGATAGCACCAAGATAATAGTTGTGTATGCTATCGACACAAACATCAAGAAGAAAAAAGCTTGTTATTGATACCAAAAACATAGCAACAAAGGCACGTTATCGATACCAACACGCAATAAGCAGTTAGCTTGGTTTTAATATCGAACGATGAAGACAAATGCAAAGGAAGGCAAAGTTAACGCATGGAGACAATACCGAAGGCCAGGCTACTAAGGACAAGATCAAATACCTAAACTCGGTATCGTAGGAACCGATATTAGACATAGAGAGAAGGAAGCAATTGATTCGATACACGCTCAGAATGCAGGACTGAAACCGAATACGTGTAAGAGAAGAGCACGACCAACAGCCAACATGAAAGTAAAATAAAGTGCTATCAGTACCAACGAGCTTGGTATCGATACCGATGCCGAAGGCAGCACCAAAATTACGAAGGAAGGAGCACAAAGACAACACCCAGAAGCCACTAAAAGCGGGCCGATACAAATGGTCTTGCTACCGAAATAGGAGACCATCAATATGGATTGATACTTATAAGATGATGCGGAAGATAGCTATCCATGTTAATATGCTTAGTTTCGATATGAATGAACGAAGACAACACCATAACATCACTGCCGAAGCTACGAACAACTAAAGCAGGTCGGTACCGAGCTTCCCACCAGATTGCCATCAAAGGGGGCGTAAACCTTGTATAAATAAGACCTGAAGGGTCACATTTTTGGGGACTTCTCCTCATTCTAAAATCTTATAATCATTTCAAGGAGACAAAACACTAATTTCTAAATCGATTTGGGGATTACTTATGTAGTCATCTATGTACTCTATCAATTAAGCAGTAAAGAGAATACTTAGCAATTATTATAGATTATACTTGTCTTTCATCCAATAACTTGAATTCAAACCTTCAACTTGGGAATAATTACCAAGTTGTCCCCAATGAGCTATCTAGCTCCAATTAGCGTCGAGCTTACAATGTCCTATCCCAAGATAACCGTTTACCCTAAAGTCTCGTAAGCGTGATACTCACCTCTTAAGGGGAGAGTAACTAATCTTCGGGATTAGGAACTTGATATCTAAGAAACGACAAGTTAAATCGTGATTTTGGGAGCTAGAGTACACCTAGGTTCCCACAGGTCCACAAACATAACCCTGTATTTAGATGTTGACGAAAAATATTATTAACAGAAGTATTCATGGCTCAACCTGAATGGTTTATTCAAAAAGGCAAAGAAGAGCTTGTGTGCAAGTGAAACAATGCTATCTATGGATTAAAGCAAGCACCAAGGCTGCGGTTTGACATGCTCAAAGAAACACTTGTCAAACATAGCTACAATCACACAAAATTTGATAACTCTATCTTTATAAAATTTACTGAAAAAACATTACATATATCATTATTTATGTTGATGACTTTATTATTATAGGTAACAGTGAAACAGAAGTTCAAAATATCACTCAAATACTAGACCATGAATTCTCCATCAAAATTCTTGGCAATCTAAATTACTTCCTTGGGATTGGGGTCAAAAGAACAACAACTTCAAAGATGCATCTCAATCATAGGAAATACATTTTTGAAATTTTGTCTATAACCAAAATGAGTGAAGAAAAGATTTTACCAACACCAATGATCATTAAAACCCACTTATCAAAGGACAAAGGTCAAGCTATTTAGTGTGAAAAATTGTACAGGAGCAGTGTAGGAACTCTACAATATGTCATTATTACAAAACCTGATATATCTTACAGTGTCAACAAAGTAAGTCAATACATGCAAAGACCCTTGGATGAACACTGGAGAGCAGCGAAAACAATTCAAAGATATATGAAAGAGACCAACAATCAAAGACATATACTAAAGTACGACAAAACACTTGATCTAAGTGTTTATGCAAATGCAGATTGAGGTTCAGATCAAGATGATGGAAAATCAACAACTGGATATTGTATCCTTTTAAGGAGCAACCAAGTATCATGGTGTGCAAAGAAACAGTGTACTGTGTCCATATCTAGTACAAAAGAAGAACTTAGAAGTGTGGCAAGTGCTAATATCGATGTTATTTGGATAAAATCATTAATAAGTGAGCTCAAAATTCAAACATATAGAAAAACAATAATCTGTGTGGCAACACAAGTGCTATTGCATTAACAGCGAACCTAGTCATGCATTCTGAATCTAAGCATATAGATTTGGACCTACACTTCATCAGAGAAAGAGTAACTCAAGGGAAACAAAGAATTGGGTACATATACCATCAACCCATCAAACAACAGATATACTCACAATGCCACTGTCCAAATCAATTTACAACAAATTCAAGCATAAGCTCAACGTGGATGAAGCCAACAACGAGCTTCAATCAAAGGAAAAGATCTTTCTACCAGAATATATCTAAAGATTTCTTCAAATCTACCATGTTTTTATCACTCAATTGATGTCAATTCTGGTGTTGTTACATTAATCTCTTCCCTCGCATGTTATTTTGGTGACCATTTCTGCAATTTTTTCGAAGAAATCACCTCGACTGGTCGTCGTTTTCTATCTCTCAGTAAACCCTAGAATTAGGTTTGAAGGGGGAGGGGTGTAAGTGATAGTGTAATATAACGTGCATTATTTCTTTCGGTTGTTATATATAACGGTACACTGTCTTAGGCTTGGACTAATTCATCAGCCATGTATGTGTGTGTGTGTAGATGACTTCGCCTGTATTATTACAATGATTTAGTAATCAATACAATCAATTTCACTCTCACTCGTTCTTTCACAAATATCAAATTACACTGTCGAATTCACGAATCATATATTCTTAACTCTCTTGCAAATTTGATATAGAACACAGGAAAGTGTTCTCACTAAGATAATGAAGTGATACATATTCTGATTTGTTTAGGAACAAATTGGATGGCAATACATTCGAGCCTTCAAGGTTTTAGTTATTGGCATATGAGTTATAGAATGGTAAATAGAAACTCAACATGTAAGGCTATGTGTCGTTTACAATCCCCCTCTTCATTACTAGCATGCATATAAAACCAGTCCACCAGTCCATAAGCATGAACTCTATAACAGGAATTTTATTATTCTTATAAATGAAAGTTCTTACACGATTATTTTATAAAGTATGTTTTTCTTTTCTTATAATAGTAAAGCTACTTCCTATCTAAAATCGTAAACACCCTTGTAGGCTCTATAATTTTTCTTTCCAAACACGAGTTAACAGAAATTGTAGTTTAAGATTCTATAGTAGTCAATTGAAAGATAGATGAATAGCTCAAATTTTATAATTGCTAAGGAAGGTTTGGGGTGTCCATGAATGTTGGCTAATCTAAAATTCGTATTGGTCCCATGACGCCTGTTAATTTTCCAGTATATAGCAGAAATATTGGTCTGCTAGCTCTATACTAGCCTACCCTAGTTCGGTTAGATGGATCCTACTTGTCTAAAAATCCATGGATCTATATCTTCCCGCTGAGCATTACAAATGAGTGGTTTGAATTAGGTAGATCAAAATGTTCGGTAACATTCAGCCTCATAGTATTTCTTATGCGAGCGAGTGTGATGCGCTTTGAATACCCTCATGCTTTGCAATTATCATGACTCCTGGGTGATTGTTCCTTTGTATGAATTTTTAAGTAGACTCTAGTGCTACCAAAATTTTGCTTGGTTCCATTGAGCCAGATACTTGGAACCTAATGCCTTTGATAATATTCATTAAGTCTCTCTCCGAAGTCCTAAGGTTAATCGCATAGTTTCCAAAACATCAAGAAACAGATTGTGGATTATGCATACGTTTCCACGCAACGTGTTTGCTTTAGACTTACAACTCTTAAATATGTTAAGATTTGAGCAAGTCTTGGTTGAGTGGAATCAGTTGTAGTCATGCATATATCCCTTCATTTCTATTTCACTTCGAAATTTCCAAAGCAAAAAAATGTCTTCCTCTAACTAGTTACTAATTAGTTGTCTTTGGGGATTGATAGATTTAATGAGTTCTTGTGTGGAGTATATTGAAGAGGTTTGATCAGTGGTTCCTGAAAATGAAGAAGTTACAAAAGCATTATTTTCTCCTTCATCCATGATGAGAATTAAACAAAAATTGAATGGTTCAACAAGTAAGCACTACTATCATATGCAACCAAGACTGCTGGGTAATGAAGAAAAGTTCTAATAATGGTTCTTGGCATGTCACAAGGACCAGAAATGCTTTACATTGATCAGAAAAGTTACTAACTTTAACACAGATCAGTCATGATCGAATTAATACAATTTAGATGATGAGAATGAATGATTCTCTGATGATAAAGAGATGAAGTCTGACCTCAATGATGAGGTCAAGATAATTATGATGAAGTGAGATATTTTTTTCCCGAAATTTGGTACTTTATTATATGCATATATATATATATATATATATATATGTGTGTGTGTGTGTGTGTGTGTGTGTGTGTATCTATGTGTGTGTAAGATCTTACATCCTTAGTTGTACAACTCGAAACAAGTGACGGACTACTCACTCTGATAAAACTCGCTTGTATTAAGACACTGTACAAACTAAAGATATAAAATCAAAGATATCATAAAAGACAAATCTAAACCATTTTGTTTCAAAGTCTATTTAAATGACTCAAGAAAACTATGACGACCGCCCATAACTGCTGCACTAAGCAATAGGAATAAAGCACTGAAAGACGTGCCAGGCAGCTATGGATGATCATTAAGGAAGGTAAAAACATGCGGAACCTGTCGTATAACTCACAACGCAAGAATGAAGTATAATAGAACATATACAACATGTTATAATTGGGAAGCATAATTACACATATATTTAAACTTCCATATCACCAAGGAATATCCATAACAACTTTGGATCACATCAATAAACTCTGTACAAAAGGCCTCATTACAACACTCAGAGAATACATCAAACAACGGAAAAACATCATATACTAGATAGTAGAAACTAAAATGGAAGCCTCATGCTCGTCGTCGCTCAACAGCATTGTCCTCATTAAGACATCACATGTCACCTGATTCTCAGTCTGTCATCCGAAACTTAATGAACAACCCGGGATAATAAGAAGGAGACATAAAACCTTGGTTAGACAACAGTCTTAGTGAGCAATAAAATAGCTAACTAACTTCATCAATAACGTATATGAGAATAGGTAGATTAATCAACCAATCTACCAACACACCAGAGAAGAACCCAAACCCGTCCTCCCCACATCCAATAGTGATAGCCTGTACAATAATCAATTAGAAACAACAATACATTCATGGCAAATAGTTACCAAGTGCAAACCATCCTAATCGATCTTGACATCCCCCAAGCACAAGCGCCAAAGGCCTAAACTAACATCAGACAAGCACCCAAGAGATTTCTCCTTCGACATCAAATAACCTACACAAGACAATGCAAGAAAATATAAATCACTCATATTCATTGCTTTTGTATTCGTTGCATTACGACGATCAACGAACACTTCACGATGCATCAAACATTCATCCTTGAATTTGCGTCGAAGCTAGAACCATCGTTCACTCAGTAAAAAGCTTTGTTTGGTTGATACCACATTTCATAGCATTTCCATCTTTTTTTTGCTATGAAAAAATGGCCATAATGTCAAAATAGCCTATTACAGCATTAATAAAATGCTATTATATGTCCTGGTTCAATTCTGGCACTCCCTGGCACTTGGCATTGTCATTTGGTACTCTGGTACTTGATATTGTGAAAACAATGTAAATCCCCAGCGTGCACCTTGGAAAATCACTAATTTTACCATATGCAGCACGTCTGGTACTTGGTACTCTGGCACTTGGTACTTTGGCATTTAGCCCGATCCATAATTTTCCCAGCGCGCACCATGGCAGATCACCTATTTCATCGTGCGTAGGCCAATGTGGTACCAGTACTCTGGTACTTTAGCCCGATCCATACCATAGCATTTAGAAACGCAATGAAATGTTTTTTCCCCGATCCATACCAAGTGCGCAGATCCCCAGTGCGCACCTTGCCAGATTCAACTTTTTCACATGTACATGCCCCCTGAACTACCCCTTGGTACTGCCTGATCTGTGTGCAGCCGTTTTGCCCAATCCATACCTACTCAAAAACTAATACAACTCCAACTTTTTCAACAACGATTTAATCAATATAACAACAACAAATCACATAATCACCAATGAACATTAAAACAACGATTTAACAATTAATCAAATCATTAAATGTATCTAAACATAGAATTAACATATGATTTTACCGTTTATAAGTTGCTAGATTAGATCCTTATGGTGATTTGAATTAATATCATACTTACATCAATTAGATCTACATGAAAACAACTTAAAATGATGAACATATGATCATACAACCCATATACTTGATTCAATCCGTGTGAGAGATGCTTATCACTCACCAATTCTTCGGATTAACTTGAAATCACTGAATTTCCAATCTGGACAGCGAAGAATTATCTCCAAATCTCTTGATTTGATGCGGTCTCCCTTATCTCGATGTAGATGTAGCTTCGCTTGATATAGATCTTCAATCCCTTTGCGTAAATCTAGAATTTTAATGGTGAAAAGGTCTATTTGATTGAGCAAGGAGAATCACAAGCTCAACCAAATGAGAGAATGAAGAAAAGTAACCCTCTCTCCATCATTCTAACCCCCTATTTATAGCCAACAACCTACTAATGGGACACACCAATTCAGCCCATTAATTACTTACCAAACCTGAACAAAATTTCATGAAACCTTCAAACAACGATTCCTCCCAAACCGCTGAATAAAATATTTAATGTGACCACGTACGAAATTGAAAACATCATTTCCTTTCCAATGAAATCAATCCTAGCACCTGATTCGATCTCATTCAAAAGTTATACCCTGTACAAAACTAACAACAGCAAAATGGTCACAAATAAAATTGGTAAAAATTATGGACATGTCTCACATTCCCGTAAACAACGTATCAAAATATGAGAATGATCCAACCCTCAGGGAATTAAATAAAGTATTTTACAATTCCGATACATAAAATGCGGGCTATTACATTCTCCTCCCCCCTCCTTTAGGAATTTCGCCCCCAAATTTCTAAGCAAACACAAGCAACCAAATATGCATGCCTATCATCCACGAGCAACCAATTTATCATCCAAACAAGCAACCATTAAACCGTGCATCCATAGCCTTATCCTAGCACGTGGAATTCTAACAACAACAACAACAATAGTACAAGTTACAATGATGACATGATATTTATGGTTCATACTGTCGAAGAATTCCGGATGGGTTGTCTTCATACTCTCTTCTATCTCCCACGTACAATCGTCATCATCCTCACTCACCTTGACTAGCCTAACCGTCTCTCTCCTAAGTTTTTTCGTGCCATTTCCCATAATGCGAAGCGGCTTACAAGGTTTCGTAACTATGGTCTCAACTTATAGGTCTTCGTACTGCTCTGGAGATACCACTATATTCGAATCATGCACGCACTTCCGTATAAAAGACACATGGGAAACATTATGCACACTCGACATCTTCCTGGGTAAATCCAATCTATATGCGAGCTTTCCAATCCGCTCGACTATTGGAAACGGTCCAACAAAGCTAGGAGCTAACTTTCCTTTACTTTTGAATCGAACCACATTCTTTAACGGTGAAGTCTTCACAAAAACCATTTTGCCTACGTCGAATTCCAAATCTTTTCGATGCTTATCGGTGTAACTCTTCTAATGATCTTGGACTGCCTTCATTCATTGACAAACGATCTGGATACAATTTGAGGTCTCTCTGATCATCTTAGGCCCAAGTATCAACTTATCTCCAGTTTCTAACCAACATGCTGGAAAATTACACTGTCTACCATACAAAGTCTCGTATAGTTCCATCCCAATGCTCGACTGGTGGTTGTTATTATATGCAAACTTAACTAGATGTAGATGGTCTTCCCATGATCCTTTCAAGTTCAATACACAAGCACTCAGGAGATCTTCCAAAACATGGTTAACTCTCTCGTTCTGACCATCAGTCTAGGGATGAGAAATCGTACTCAAACACTACTTGGTTCCCCAAGCTTCTTGCAAACTCTTCAAAAATCCACTTGTGAACAGTAGATATCGATCAGTCACTATGCTCATCGGGATATCATGGAATCGAACTATCCATTTAATATAAAGCTCAACCAACTTCGATGTTGTCCTAGTCGATTTGAAAGGAATAAATCTTGCACTTTTGGCCAAGCAATCCACGATGACCCAAATTCCTTCGTTTCTTGCCCTGGTTCTAGGTAGTCCATTGATAAAATCCATCGATATCTGCTCCCATTTTCACGTAGGAGCTTCCAATGGCAGAAGAAAACCACTCGGCTTTTTTTGTTCCGCTTTCACCAACTGACAGTTCATGCACTTGGAAATAAACTTTTCAACGTCCCTCTTTATACCTTCCCAGTAGTAAGATCGCTTCATGTCCAGATACATCTTATTACCACCAGGATGAATCGCAATCTTTGAGTGTTGACATTCCCTCAGAAAGTCATCTCTCAGTCCGTCGATATTAGGAACAACCAGTCTTCCTAGCTTCCGAAGCCAACCTTCTCGATCGACCTTGAATTTCTTATCCTCTGGTTGCAACTTCTGGATAATCTCGACAAGCTTTGCATCATGCTTCCGGCTCTCTCCAATCCTTTCGACGAGAGTAGGTCTTATCGATAAGCTTGCCAACATTTCAGGTTCCAACTCACACCATGGTCTGAAATCAAATCCTGCTAAGTACTCGAGGTGTTTCCATTCCGAGAACATCACTCCCAAATTTGAGTGTCTTCGACTCAATGCATCCGCCACTGCGTTACCTTTACCAAGAGTATAGGCTATACCATAATCATACGATGCCAGAAACTCTATCCACTTTTGCTGCCGAAGATTCAAATCCTTTTGGAAGAAAAGACATTTAAATGACTTGTGATCCGTAAACAACTCGAATCGAAATCCCAACATGTAGTGTCTCCACATCTTCAGAACAAACACGATTGCCACCAACTCCAAATCATGAGTTGGATAATTCCTTTCGTGCGGCTTCAGCTGTTGACTTGCATAGGCCACAACCGTATCATTTTGCATTAGCAGTGCTCCAAGTCAAGTACCACATGCATCGGTGTATACCACCATTTCTTCATTCCCACTTGGAATCGTCAAAACAGGAGCACTTGTCGGTCTCTCTTTCATGATTCCAAAAGCTTGATCACACTTTGCATCCCATGTGTACACCCATATTCTTTCTCGTCAATCCTATTAATGGTGCAACTATCTTGGAGAAATCCTTGATAAACTGGCGATAATATCCTGCCAACCTAAGGAAACTCCTAACATACATCACATTCTTAGGTCTATCCCAGTCCTGGATTGCTGCCACCTTAGCGAGTCAACCGCTATTCCATTTCCAAAAACAACATGGCCTAAGACTCATTTCTCTCTTCAAGAAGTAACACTTTGAAAACTTAAATTTTAGCTGATTCTTTCGCAAGATTTCCAAAACAACTCGCAAGTGTGTCTTCTGCTCTTCCTCATTCCGAGAGTAAACCATAATATCATTCACGGACACAAGCACGAACTTGTTCAACTAATCTCTGAAAACCCTATTCATAAGATCCATGAAATATGTTGTTGCGTTAGTCAACCCAAATGGCATCTCCAACTAATTAAAGAAACTGGATGGTGTTCTAAAGGCATTCTTCGCCACATTATCCTTTGCCACTCTCAACTGGTGAAATCCCGTTGCCAAATCCATCTGAGAAAACACCTTAACCTCATGAAGATGATCGAACAATTGATCTATTCTCGACAATGGATACTTATTTTTCTTGGTCACTTGGTTCAACTCAATATAACCCACACACAATCTCAACGATCTGTCAGCCTTGGTTGCAAACACCACTGGTGCACCCCATTTGGATAAACTTCTTCAAATGAATGCTTTTCCTAAAAGGTCACGAACTTGCACCTCTAACTATCGTTGTTCCTTCGGCGCCATCCGCGTAAGAGGCTTGTCGATAGGTCTAGAACTCTCGACCAAATCGATTCTGAACTCAATCTCATGAAGCAGCGACAACCCTTTGACCTCATTAAAAATATTCTTAAACTCACTTGCGATCGGTGCCGATGGCAAGTCTTCCCGTGGAATCACAAGCGAATATAAATACCTCACGAAGACACCATCTTCGAGCTTACAACGAATCACTACCATTCGTCGTTCTATATTCCCGACTGTCACTTCCAACTTCTCGCAATCCCCTTTTGCCGCATACCCCTTTGCTATATACCCCTTGAGCAAGTCCATACCCAAAATAATCCTAAACACAATGAAGTTCAAAACAAAGCAATCACATCCTAAGGAGCAACCATGGTTAGCCAAACAGTAGACCACGACAATCATACACAAATTGGACGAACCTCCGATTGGACTAGTCACAATCAATGGTCTATCACAAATCTCGGGTTCCAAACCCAAGCGGCACAAAAGCTCATGACAAACTTCTCGTTCTTCTGGTAAGGAGTCTCAATATACGAACAATCATACTTGGACAAAGCTTCAAAATTAGAAACATAATCAAACACTGGTCGACCATTTTGCTTAAGCTCCACAAACCTCTTAAACTAAATAGACTTATGTGCGATAGAAATAAACTTCATCTCGAATTTGACTTGGAATAACTCCCGTGAAATCTCATTTTCTGGAGTCTCTAGAGTGACAAAGTTCCACCAATCCATAGCTCTGGATTCTATCTGTCTTATTGCAAGCTTCCTCTTAGTCGCATCATAAATTCCCAAATTTTTGAAGATCCGAATACAAGTATCTTGCCACTCTTGAATCTCAACTGTCGGCTCTGACCCTTTGAACGATTTTCCCACCAAGAGCAGTGAAGTCCTTAGATAGCTTTGTGAAGTCAACCACCCCAAGCAGAAATAATGGGTACCCTAACATAAATAATGGGTACCCTAACAGAAACAGGCAGGACTAGATGTAGCATAATCTACCCCAAGCGATCGGCTTCCTAACGTGTAAATATCCTATGTCACCGCCACAGTAGGGTGTATTACTTCCTCAAGTGGCAACCTACAGAAGGACACTGACCTCTTTACTGGTGCTACAGCGGCTTATTTTCCCTATAGATCGAACCCATGCATGCCTATGAGTAACACCCCGCATTTTTAATACAATTAAAAATAAAATATGTGTATATATGCATAGATAGGTAAATAATGGTGATGTATATTGAAAATTAATTAATACATGAAAGAGAAGGAAAAATTAATACGATAACAGTATGAGTAACAGAAAAGATAACAAACTAAGGACACTTAATTTAAATTTCAGGAATTAAGTAAAACAGACATCACCATTGCGTTCGTCTCGGAATTCTGCTTAAGATAAAGTTCAAGTTTGCATAAAACGGATAATGTATGAAGAAGTTATGAGCCTTAGAAGTTTGTATACGTGCAAGAAAACATATATATAAACAAAACCAAGTCGAGAATTCAAAAAGATTCAAAAACAGGTCAAACTGGGCTGAGCGGGAAATCTCCCGCTCAGATGTGTCGACTCCCCTTAAGGGGGGTCTACATAGGAGTCGAGCCCCCCTAAGAGGGGTCGACCCCTCTATAGGGTGTCGACCCTTGAACCCAGATCCGGGCTAGGTGAGTTTTGACGTTTTTGGACACGTTTTTGGCACTGTTCGTTGATCTAAAGGCTATATAATGGACCTAAGACTCATTCTTTTTCTTCACCTAAACCTATGGCGATGCCGTGACACTGTTCCAGCATAAATCAATTCTAATTCTTCTTCTCCAAGTAATTTCAAATCCTAGATCCACTTTCTTCCCTTTCTCTTCAAAATCTATTCTTAAAATAAAATATTAGATTTAGAATTTCTTCTATTGCAAAATAAAGAGAAAAGGGATTTTGATCTACAATCTACACTGCAAGAAAGGGAAGAACTTTGGATGCTAATCTAAATCAGACCTAGGAAAGCAAAAATCACTGTGAGTGGATTTAAATTACCTTTGTTGAATAATAGTAGATGTATCGTTTAGCAATTCCCCAAGTTAATTTGTTTAATTCAATTAAAATAATTCAGATATTATTTTATGCGTATTCTGTTCTTCTTCTTCCCCTTTCCTTTTTATTTTTAAGATTAGGCTAACTTCCAGCCTAATACAAATCTCGCTGAAAAGCATGCGTACGAACAAAGATTGGAATATGATGTTTGGGAATTTAGGAATAATTTGAAATTGGGAAATTGAAACAACTTGTAAGAAGAATTTTTGGGCGTAATTCACGAATTGGGGAATTGTGGAATAACATATAACATAACCTGAGATTGGGAAATTAGGGGAAATTGGCACATATGTTAACCTAGAACATAAAAGATAATATGTGCGATTAAAATTGAGAACGATTAGATATGCTTGGGTATGTTGAATCAAGAATTTATGTATGAACTATATGTACATAAGAAAAGTTAGAATTGAAGATTTAGACATATGGGATTATAAGTTGAATTGGGATTTATGCAATAAGAACGAGGGTTGACATGAATTAATTGTTCTAAGCCATAAGAATGAGGGTTGACATGAATTATTGATAACTTTAAAGAACAATTAATTTTGGTATAATTAAGTATAACTAATATACATGAAAAGTTGGGCATAACATATAATAATGATTATTGGCATAACTATGTACGAGATTATGTAATCACGGTAGAATTTATGTATCCAAATCAAATTGGAACCATAAACATGAAATCGGGTTTAGAAGCGTAAACATGAATAATTGGATTGGGATAAATAGGCATATAAAACCTAGATTGAAATTGTATAGGTCAGTTAAAAGATGAACATGCCTAACCCGAGGTTAGATTGAGTTGCGGTGTAAGTGTAACACCCCACCTCTGTTAAGGTCACTCACAAAGGGAATGCCTTAACTTCGGTGGAACGTTATAAGTAAACAGAACAAAAATGTAAAGTAGTACTTGAAAATTTTATAACTTTATTACAGCATAAACAGAAATAAGTTTGGTTACATCACAATACCAAAACCCAAGTACACAAATATCAGTCTTATACAAAATCCTTCAGAATGCATAATTTTAAAGCCATAATCCCCAACAGAGAATGCCATAAATAGGTAGAATCAAAGCTAAGCAATATTTCAAGCACTTCTAGCACTTCAAGCAGATGGAACCTGAATCAAGCTCCTATGTTTCCACCCAGAGAACCTGGGGGGAAACGGAAGAAAAGAGGCGAAACAAACTAGGTCAGACATAAGTCTGGTGAGTCCAGTGACTTTCAGCATATAAACAAATAACGGTATCATGACATGAAAATAAAACTGGATAAGAGATAACCATAACAGGAGTAGCAGGTTAATAGAAGAGACAGAATGATATAGGCTAACTAAGCTTCTTACTTGGTTTTCACTTCTCTGCACTAATACTAGTATAACAGAATTAGGTGTTGTCCTAATGTCTAAACAGAAAACAGAACGATCTCTTTAGAAACACGATGCTAGTAATGGGCCTTTACCACCCTAACAGAGACAGACGGTACAGAAACAAAATGCTAGTAATGGGCCTTTACCACCCGAACAGAGACAGATGGTATAGAAACAGAGGCGGAAACAGAATATTCCCTACAGAAACAGAGTATTAAAATTAGGCGTACACTAGTAATGAGCCTTTACCACCCAACAAACGGTACCATAAAGAAACAGACAGGTGTTACCACCCCAACAGAAACAGACGGTACCCCAACATAAACAGACATAACTAAGTGTACCCTAAATTCTACCCCAAGCGATCGGCTCCCTAATACATAAATACCCCGTGCCGGGCCCACAGAAGGGTGTATCATTCCCTAAAGTGGCAACCTATAGACACAGACCTATTTACAGATGTCACGGTGTCTTACATCCTCATAGCAGACCGGATCCATGCACGCACATGACCCGGTTGGAATGCGCCATCAACACCCCTCGCCATTATGAGAGTGAACCTCTTACAATTAGTTCAGTAAGCGTGCCCGGACCCCTCTTAGTGTTGGGTCATAATTTTGGTACCAGAAAGGGTTACTGACTAATATGGGTCCCAAACAACAGATGACACAAGTAATTACCCCTCCTAACCTTGTGTCCCCAGACTAACAGATTTCAGATTAACTTGCTTATAGATTTCAGATGTACAAAGTTCAGATTAACTAGTTCTCAGATCAGACATACAGGTTAACAAGTTTTCAGACTAATGGATCAGATATACAGATTAACAGACTTACATATTGTTTCACCTAACCTTGAATTGGGCCTACAGATTTACGAAACGAGTTTATTAGATTCATCAGTCTAGTTGTTTTAACCTTATCCATGCAACACGTTTTAGGTATCACATTTATCTTGGATTTGCATTAATTAAATACTAATGCACAGACCTCTCAAATTAGGTCGGTAGCTTGTGGCCGCTGGATGTGTCGGGCGGTTCCGGGCAGACTTCTTCCACAAGCCAGACCTAACCACGTGTCTAAGCATCTTTATGCCTATGACCTCTCACATTAGACTGACGGTTTGCAGTTGCTGGTTAAGCCGGTTGGGTCCGGGCAGGCTTCTACCGCAAACAGAGTCTAACCTCGTGTCTCAGCATTCTTATTTTAGATAAAGTATTCATTCACAGATTATGCCAATATTAGACTAATTATGCCAATTCAACAAATTAGCTTCTTTACAAGTTACAGCAGATATCTCAAAGTTCTATTAACATGTCTTGTTCAATTTTAGATTGAGCCCACATATTTCCATACCCCAAATTACCGTATTCAGTTTCAACAGATTTAGCAGATTAGGCAATTTAACAGATTAAATCCTCCCTTAAAATTCCCTTGACATACCTCGCCTAATCATAAAATTAAGCCTAATTTTACATGCCCAAATTATGGTCATAATTCACAATATAATATACGTCCCAAATTTTAGTTGAATTTGCATCGTATAGAATATTCTCTAAAAACCCCAAATCATGATGCACAATATAAATTATGCCAAATTATAGTCGTTGATTACCATGTATGTCAAATATCCAAAAATCCGAATTAGGCGTACTCACATTTATAATTATCCTTATTATAATATAGGTTTTTCAGGCCTAAGTCACATATCCTTTTCTTCCAAGTCATAGATCATCATATAAAATACGCCCCAAATCTAGATCTTTATTTACAATATGTATTATGTCCTCAAAATCGGATCTTGAATTATAACATGCATTATGTCCCCACATCTCAAGCAGAATTCCGAGACGAACGAAATGGAGTAACTCGTTTTCCTTAATTCTTCTTTTAAAAATTAAGTATACTTTGTTTTGTTACTTTATGTTTATAGAAAATTCGGGGTGTTACATTCTCCCATCCTTAAAGGATTTCGTCCCCGAAATCTTCAAGTTAAGAAGAATGTGTCCTGCCATTCAATCACTCATCTACTCAACCATCATCCACAAGCATCCATTGTCCTTAGAAAACTTCTAATGTTGTATGAACATATGCAAAAGTGTGTGTATATTTCTCTTAACTAATGCAAAGATCAGGCGGTCTACTGATTTAGTTGACCTCCTTAATGCGAATTATGTTAGTGCCATGAGTCCACTTATGTATGCAAGAAATCTGTGATGACCCGCCTCGCACCAGCCTGCATTTCCTCCAAAAGTGCGCTGTACACATGCCCGACTAGCACAAGACGGTCGTCAGAAGAAAGGAAAGAAGGGAACGAACTAATCAAAGAACCTGTAGAATGTCTCACAGCGCATGGAATAAAATATAATAATAACATACTTGACATAAAACAGGCGAGACAGTGCATAAGCTGATAACTAAAACCAACATCAATCTCAAAGCAGCGGAAATCCAAATACAGCTTATTACAATTTTCCAAATTTACTGTCTCTAAACAAAAGAAAGCTAAAGTAGAAGATGCACCACCAATGCCCAAGCAGTGGTCTTCAACAACACAGGGAGAATATTATATATATATATATATATATTACGTGGAAGCCTCCTGCTCGTCTCCGGATCATCTACCCGTGCATCACCAGCTAACCTGTCTCTAGTCTGCTCGTGTGAGCACCCAGAGTAATAAGAAGAGACATAAAACTCTGGGTCAGACATAAAGCCTGGTATGAGCGATAAGCATCTAAACAGAGTAATAACAGGTATACTAAACCATACCTGAACCTGGACCTGCAACCAAAGAGTTAGTACCACATACCGTACAATACTCCAAGGTGCCATAATAAATAGTATAAGAATACGGGGTGGGGTGTGCATATCACAGTGATAGCAAACAAATCATCCATAGCAACCATCCTCACATCTCTCACTCAGTGCGTAAAGCGTACGACATCTACCACTTTGGAACACTAGACAAAACTGAGGCAACGACGAATCCCGACTTGTAGAAACCCTGCTATGACCAAGCCAAACACTTGGAGTCATGACCAAACATTTCAATGACTCACTTCATTGGTCGTAGCCCTTGGTTCTACCAATGCCATAAAGGCCCTGAATCCGCCTTCGTACCTCCTACCATAGTGGTCCAAAGCTATAGACGTCGATAACTCCTTGGCACGCGTCCCGCAGCAAAGCCCAACCATGAAGCGAACTCATTGATTCCCATCTAAATCTTGAGCTATAACTTCTCATCTGGACTTCCTTTGCATCTCGGGTTTTGATCGAATTGGAGTGGGTCTTCAGAAGAGTTGTCACGCAGTAACAATCCTGGAATTCGGTTCGGTTCGGTAATCATTGTCCTCGTCTGTTCGGTTCGGGTTTCTTCACTCCGGGTCGGGTCGGTGTCCTCCTTCGGGTCGGGTCGGTGTCTTCCTCCGGGTCGGGTCGGGTTGCTATCCTCCTTCCAGCTCATGCTCCTTCTTCGATCAGCTCCCTCGTTTCCTTCTACTCCGATCCGATCCGATCACTTCACTTTACTTCAGTCCGATCCGCTCCGCTCCCTTTTACTCCGATCCGATCCCCTTGTCCACTCCAACTCTAAATAAACGGCCTTCCTTTTTGCCAAGTCTTTCATGTGCCAAGCTCCAGTTCGGGTCGGGTTTCTTGCCCAGTTCACATTTCCGATCCGAGCCCCCATCCGATCCGATCGGAAGCCCTGCACAACTTTCTGCAACTTTTCCAGCAACTTGTTTACGCCGCTCGACGACGTTTTTGACAAATCTAGCTATTCTAATCAATCACAATTCATGTCAAATAGTCATAACAACATAGCAAACTAACCACAAACACCAAAACAATGAATTCATATGTCAAAATGGATCAAATGTGCCCAAAACCTCACATTTTTCCTATAATCCCCCTTAATCATGTTTAAGCATACGATTAGCAAAACACATCGAAATTAACCCAAATTTATAACAGAGCCTTAAAACATTATTTTAGAATTTTAAGAATTTTTCCAGAATTTATTTACGTATAAATTCGCTAATCTTCACTAATTACCCTTAATTACCGTAATTAGTGCAAAAACTATGCAAATCACTCACCTTGGCCACAAATGAAATTCTCAGAACTGAAACTCCTCTGATTTGGGGCGAATACTGATGTCTAACAGCGGCTCTAACCTTGCTTCGGTGCTTTTTCTCCTTAATTTGGTGTTGCTAAGCCTAATCTTCAATTAGAGAGTGATTTGGGGTGTTTTAGATGTAGGAAGCCATTACTAAGGTCTCAAGGAGGTTTGTGGCGGCTCAAAACTGAAATGAAAGTGATAACTTAACCCTAATCAGACCTCCTATACCTCTAAACCCGAAATTCCCCTTGGGCCTAGCTGCTAATCACCCGGTTAAGCCCAATTAAGCCCAATTAAGCTGTCTTTCACCATCTGAAACTTTTTTCAGCCATATCTCCCAAACGGTTAGTCCGTTTGGCTAATGTGACCACTCTACGGAAAGAGAAACCATCATCCGAAGCCAATGGAAGTGGTTTCAGGTCAAAATTCCTTTCCAGTCAAAAGTTATGGCCAAAACAGTGCCAACTAGGGGTAAAATGGTCATTTAAAAATCGGGAAAAATCATGAACATGGGAAATGACCCCAATAGTCGTCTCCCAAAGTTACACGACCATACGACTTCGTACGTGAGAGAAATAAATATCCTACGATCCTATGATGCGTAGAATGCGGGTCGTTACACTCTCCCCCCCTTAAGAAATTTCGTCCCCGAAATTCCTTAACCCAAAACATACAAAGGATCCCGCATGCCTAACAACCACATATAACAACAATCAAACATGCAAAACACGCAAACAAGCCTATCCTAGCATGCGGAAAAACTAAATCGAAGTCAAAATCTTACCAGACAAAGAGTTCTGGATACTTCTTCCTTACGTCCTCCTCTGTTTCCCAAGTACAATCACTCTCGTCCTCGCTCCACCGTACCTTGACTAGCTTCACCGCCTTCCTTCGAAGTTGCTTCATGTCGTACTCGACAATACGGGCCGGCTTGCGGTTCCCAACCGCCTCGGGTTCTACTTCGAAGTCCTCTAACTGATCAGGTGAAATAGTCATATCTGAGTCGTGAACGAACTTCCTTAGTTGGGAAACATGAAATACATTATGAACTCCCGCCATCTTCTCTGGTAAGTCAATTTTATATGCCAAATTCCCGACTAGTTCAGGAACAGGGAACGGGCCAACAAATCTTGGTGCCAACTTGCCTCTCCTGCCAAATCGTATTACGCTCTTCAGCGGAGAAATCTTGACAAACACCAAGTCGCCAACGGAGAATTTTAAGTCTCTTCTCCTCTTATCAGCATAACTCTTCTGTCTATCTTGGGCAGCCTTCATTCGTTGTTGAATGGTCTTGATTTTATCTGAAGTTTCCCTCACCACATCTGGTCCAAGCATAAACTTCTCGCCAGTCTCTATCCAACATGATGGTGAGTTGCACGGTCTTCCATACAAAGCTTCAAACGGAGCCATACCGATACTGGATTGGTAGCTATTATTATATGCAAACTCTACTAGATGCAAATGGTCATCCCATGATCCACCAAAATCCAATATACATGCTCTCAAGAGATCTTCCAAAATACGGTTCACCCTCTCCGTCTGACCGTCGGTCTGAGGATGATATGCGGTACTGAGATGTAACTCTGACCCTAGAGCCTCTTGTAAGCTCTTCCAAAACCCACTGGTGAACAACGGGTCTCGGTCACTCACAATGCTTTTAGGTACTCCATGAAATCTCACTACCCACTTCATATACAATTCTGCTAACTTAGCTGCCGTTCTGGTCGATTTGACTGGTATAAACCTTGCACTTTTAGTCAGTCGATCTACAATTACCCAAATGCTATCATATTCCGATCTAGTCCTTGGTAAACCATCGATGAAATCCATCGAGACTTGCTCCCATTTCCATTCGGGAATTTCTAAGGGCTGTAACAACCCACTAGGCTTCTTTTGCTCGGCTCTAACTAGCTGGCAATTCATACACTTGGATATAAACTTCCCAACGTCTCTTTTCATCCCTTCCCAGTAGTAAGTCTGCTTCATATCTCGATACATCTTGTTACCACCGGGGTGTATAGTCAGCTTTGAGTGATGACATTCTCTAAGCACTTCATCTCTCAATCCATTGACATTGGGTACAACAAGCTTTCCATTCTTTCTAAGCCATCTATCTCGATCAAGCCCATACTTGTTCATCTCCTCATCGATACCCATCTCTAACTTGGAGATGGTTTCCAATAGGTTAGGATCGTCCCTCTGACTAGAGCCGATCCGTTCAATCAAAGTGGGTCTGATCGTTAAACTTGCTAACATTTCTGGATCCAATTCGCACTTTGGTCTGAAATCAAACCCCGCGATAAACTCCAGTTGCTTCCATTCAAGAAACATAGCCCCTAAGCTGGCATGTCTTCTACTCAATGCATCGGCCACCGCATTGCCCTTTCCCGGTGTGTATGCGATGTCAAAATCATAGGAAGCTAAGAACTCTAACCATCTCTGCTGACGGAGATTTAAATCCTTCTGGGAGAATAGATACTTTAACGACTTATGATCCGTAAATAGCTCAAACCTTTCTCCCAAGAGATAGTGTCTCCACATCTTTAACGCGAACACGATCGCTGCCAATTCTAAATCATGGGTAGGGTATCTTCTCTCGTGCGGTTTCAATTGCCGACTTGCATAAGCTACAACCCTACCGCCTTGCATCAATACAGCACCCAGTCCGGTACCACAGGCATCCGTGTATACCGTCATCTCTTCATCCCCCTTAGGAATGACTAACACTGGTGCGCTTGTCAACTTATCCTTTAGGCTTTTAAATGCATTCTCGCACCTTTCATCCCAAATAAAAGCTTGATTCTTCTTGGTCAACTGGGTCAATGGTGCTGCTATCTTGGAGAAACCTTGGATAAACTTACAATAATATCCAGCTAATCCCAAGAAACTTCTTACATCTGTTGCATTCTTGGGCGTAGGCCAATCTTGTACCGTAGCCACCTTTGCTGGGTCCACGGCAATGCCACTCTCTGATACAACATGGCCCAAGAACCTCACTTCCCTCTTCCAGAAGTGACACTTAGAAAACTTTGCTTTCAATTGGTGTTTTCTCAACACCTCCATCGCTACTCTTAAATGTTCCTTGTGTTCCTCCTCTGTCCTCGAATAGACCAAAATATCATCAACGAACACAAGGACAGACTTATTCAGCTGATCTCTGAATACCCTATTCATAAGGTCCACAAAGTATGCCGGGGCATTAGTTAGTCCAAATGGCATAACCAACCATTCATAAAACCCAGACGGCGTTCGAAATGCCGTTTTAGCTATACTCTCAGCTTCCACTCTAAGCTGATGAAAACATGTCGCGAGATCCAACTGGGAAAATACTCTCGCGCCACTCAACTGATCAAACAAATCATCTATCCGCGGTAGAGGATACTTATTCTTCCTCGTCACTTTATTCAACTCGCGGTAGTCTACACACAAACGAAGGGAACCATCCGCCTTGGTAGCAAACACAACTGGTGCTCCCCATTCAGAAACACTCCTTCTGATAAATCCCTTCTTCAAAAGATCGCTGACTTGCACCTCGAGCTCTCGCTGCTCCCTTGGTGCCATACGACGAAGTGGCATCACTATAGGTCTGGCATCCTTTACCAAATCAATACGAAACTCAATCTCTCGGTGTGGTGGAAGTCCGGTCACTTCTTCGAAAATATCCGGATACTGGCCAACCACGGGCAAACCTGACAACTCACTATGCGGAATGTCGAGAGAGTTTAGAAAACTAGCCAATACCCCCTTACTGGGTAGACCACCAAACACTATCCTCCGCCCATCATCCGTTCTAGCTGTCACCAACAAGCCCTCACAGTCTACCACCACCCCGTATCTTTGGAGCCAATCTACTCCCAAAATAATGCCAAACCCAGTAAAGCCCAAAACAAAGCAATCACAAACAAATATGCATCCATGACTCGATAAGACCACATTGCGACAAATCATGCTAAGGCTAGTCGAACCACCAATCGGGTTCGTCACTACTAAAGGTCTATCGACAATCTCGGGCTCCAATCCCAACCTATCTACCAGGTCACTAGATATGAAAGAACTGGAAGCTCCGGTATCAAACAAAACTCTAACAGGAACATCATAAACAGAAAGCATACCTTGAATGACGACATTCTTTCCCTTCTCCGCCGCAGTTGGGGCATTCGACGAAGAAGGAATAGCATTAAGAGCATATGCTTTCACCATTTGCTTTTCTTTAGGGGGCTGTGGACACTTGTCCTTGTGATGTCCCATTTGGCCACAGTTGAAGCACTTCCTATCCGCTGGCTTGGCCCGACAATTACTAGCATAATGGCCCTTCTTACCACAGCTGAAGCACTCAACATCTTGTTTATTCTTTTTCTTCTGGCCATCCTTAGCTTGGTTCTGCTTTCTTTTACTCTGAGGACCACCCTTGCCTCCACCACTTGCTTGTGGTTTTGGCTCTTCTGCGGATGCAACCTCAGTCTTCGACTTAGGGTAGAGACTCTCTGATCTTAATGCTTTCCCCACAATCGACTCAAACGTCTCATCGATGTGGTTAATAAGCCTTTCCCCTAAGTACTGATCCAACCCAGTTATGAATTTCTCATTCTTTTTCTCGGCAGTATCAATAAGAGATAATCCATATTTTGACAAGGTGTCAAATTCAGCAATATACTCCGAGACAGCCCTGCCATTCTGCTTGAGCTCCAAGAATTTCTTAAACAACATTGACTTCTGAGCAGCTGGAATGAACTTCTCACTAAAGCGAGCTTTAAACTGCTCCCAAGTAATCTGATCTTCGGGAGTAGCTGCCTTTATAGCATTCCACCAATTCATTGCCCGCCCTTGCAGCTGACGGGACGCTAGCTTTCTCTTCATCGCATCCTCGATACCCAAATCCTCGAAGATACGTTCGCAACTATCCAACCAATCTTGAACATCCGTAGCCGACTCCGTTCCGTGGAACGGCTTCCCACCAAGGCTAGTATAATCCTTATTCAGCTTGGCGAAGTCGACTCTTGGCGCCTGCACTATTGGACCACCACCATTTCCACCATTGGGAGCTGCCCTCTGTACATCTCTAAGCATCTCCCTCATGAGGTCAGTAAACATCGTCCTCATGTCAGCAGCATTCCCATTATTGGCTCCCCTACCAGCACCTCTAGTATCTCGGCTCATCGTCAATCTGAAAAAGGGAACGATTAACGATTCCATAGTGGTGTTAGTGCAGTACAACCTCATCCATATACTACTATAGTATATATATATATATAGCTTTTAAAAACCAAAGTAATCACAAATACGCTCTCTCGTATACGTGTATTATCTCTCCCTGATAACTTCCCTAGGTTAACTACGCAACCTAGAGCTCTGATACCAAGTGTGACGACCCGCCTCGCACCAGCCTGCATTTCCTCCAAAAGTGCGCTGTACACATGCCCGACTAGCACAAGACGGTCGTCAGAAGAAAGGAAAGAAGGGAACGAACTAATCAAAGAACCTGTAGAATGTCTCACAGCGCATGGAATAAAATATAATAATAACATACTTGACATAAAACAGGCGAGACAGTGCATAAGCTGATAACTAAAACCAACATCAATCTCAAAGCAGCGGAAATCCAAATACAGCTTATTACAATTTTCCAAATTTACTGTCTCTAAACAAAAGAAAGCTAAAGTAGAAGATGCACCACCAATGCCCAAGCAGTGGTCTTCAACAACACAGGGAGAATATTATATATATATATATATATATATTACGTGGAAGCCTCCTGCTCGTCTCCGGATCATCTACCCGTGCATCACCAGCTAACCTGTCTCTAGTCTGCTCGTGTGAGCACCCAGAGTAATAAGAAGAGACATAAAACTCTGGGTCAGACATAAAGCCTGGTATGAGCGATAAGCATCTAAACAGAGTAATAACAGGTATACTAAACCATACCTGAACCTGGACCTGCAACCAAAGAGTTAGTACCACATACCGTACAATACTCCAAGGTGCCATAATAAATAGTATAAGAATACGGGGTGGGGTGTGCATATCACAGTGATAGCAAACAAATCATCCATAGCAACCATCCTCACATCTCTCACTCAGTGCGTAAAGCGTACGACATCTACCACTTTGGAACACTAGACAAAACTGAGGCAACGACGAATCCCGACTTGTAGAAACCCTGCTATGACCAAGCCAAACACTTGGAGTCATGACCAAACATTTCAATGACTCACTTCATTGGTCGTAGCCCTTGGTTCTACCAATGCCATAAAGGCCCTGAATCCGCCTTCGTACCTCCTACCATAGTGGTCCAAAGCTATAGACGTCGATAACTCCTTGGCACGCATCCCGCAGCAAAGCCCAACCATGAAGCGAACTCATTGATTCCCATCTAAATCTTGAGCTATAACTTCTCATCTGGACTTCCTTTGCATCTCGGGTTTTGATCGAATTGGAGTGGGTCTTCAGAAGAGTTGTCACGCAGTAACAATCCTGGAATTCGGTTCGGTTCGGTAATCATTGTCCTCGTCTGTTCGGTTCGGGTTTCTTCACTCCGGGTCGGGTCGGTGTCCTCCTTCGGGTCGGGTCGGTGTCTTCCTCCGGGTCGGGTCGGGTTGCTATCCTCCTTCCAGCTCATGCTCCTTCTTCGATCAGCTCCCTCGTTTCCTTCTACTCCGATCCGATCCGATCACTTCACTTTACTTCAGTCTGATCCGCTCCGCTCCCTTTTACTCCGATCCGATCCCCTTGTCCACTCCAACTCTAAGTAAACGGCCTTCCTTTTTGCCAAGTCTTTCATGTGCCAAGCTCCAGTTCGGGTCGGGTTTCTTGCCCAGTTCACATTTCCGATCCGAGCCCCCATCCGATCCGATCCGAAGCCCTGCACAACTTTCTGCAACTTTTCCAGCAACTTGTTTACGCCGCTCGACGACGTTTTTGACAAATCTAGCTATTCTAATCAATCACAATTCATGTCAAATAGTCATAACAACATAGCAAACTAACCACAAACACCAAAACAATGAATTCATATGTCAAAATGGATCAAATGTGCCCAAAACCTCACATTTTTCCTATAATCCCCCTTAATCATGTTTAAGCATACGATTAGCAAAACACATCGAAATTAACCCAAATTTCTAACAGAGCCTTAAAACATTATTTTAGAATTTTAAGAATTTTTCCAGAATTTATTTACGTATAAATTCACTAATCTTCACTAATTACCCTTAATTACCGTAATTAGTGCAAAAACTATGCAAATCACTCACCTTGGCCACAAATGAAATTCTCAGAACTGAAACTCCTCTGATTTGGGGCGAATACTGATGTCTAACAGCGGCTCTAACATTGCTTCGGTGCTTTTTCTCCTTAATTTGGTGTTGCTAAGCCTAATCTTCAATTAGAGAGTGATTTGGGGTGTTTTAGATGTAGGAAGCCATTACTAAGGTCTCAAGGAGGTTTGTGGCGGCTCAAAACTGAAATGAAAGTGATAACTTAACCCTAATCAGACCTCCTATACCTCTAAACCCGAAATTCCCCTTGGGCCTAGCTGCTAATCACCCGGTTAAGCCCAATTAAGCCCAATTAAGCTGTCTTTCACCATCTGAAACTTGTTTCAGCCATATCTCCCAAACGGTGAGTCCGTTTGGCTAATGTGACCACTCTACGGAAAGAGAAACCATCATCCGAAGCAAATGGAAGTGGTTTCAAGTCAAAATTCCTTTCCAGTCAAAAGTTATGGCCAAAACAGTGCCAACTAGGGGTAAAATGGTCATTTAAAAATCGGGAAAAATCATGAACATGGGAAATGACCCCAATAGTCGTCTCCCAAAGTTACACGACCATACGACTTCGTACGTGAGAGAAATAAATATCCTACGATCCTATGATGCGTAGAATGCGGGTCGTTACAAAATCCTATTTGATACACATCATTTCTACATGAGTGCATAACCATTCATCCAAATGCAACATCCATGTGATGAGTCAATCATTTTGCATCCACAAAAATTGAAAAATGCGCACACATCCATATGCAGTATGAGAGTGCTTTTGAGTCGATCTAGTGCCTAGTGTGTGTATATGCATCCATGAGCAACCACTAGCAACCACTTGCATCCACTTGCAACCATCAAACATAACATGTCTCAAACACATGTTTACACCTATTAGTTTCTACCTAAAGGTCGAAGACTCGATCGATAGGATACAACCGAGTGATAGAAGCAAGTTCAAAAACAAAAGTTATGTTCCTATTAGACATCGGTTAAGAGAATAAATCCTTAAGTATCAACCCCGAAGACCGAAATCAACGTCAGATTGACACTCAGAGAAGTACTCCCATTAAACAATGTCAAGCTGGAAATATTCTTCATGCTGTGCGTAAAAACCCCTAACCTTACAGAAATATTTAAATACTTACAGACTACTGGTACAGATCATATTATCAAATGATTCTTAGGAAGCTAAGCATGATAAGATCCCACCATATCCCACAAAACCCAGAATGTATGCGTCATAGTCAACTTAACGCCCAACACAGATACCCTCAAACCCCAACCTATCACAACAGATGAGTCGTAACCCTCATGGGGTTTGAGACTATAGCGGGATCAGAAACAAGACTAGTATTAAAGTGCAGAGTCTCAATTACAGAATCAAAATGCCAGAATCAAAAAGAGTTTTAACTCAATAATCAGATAAGGAAATTAAACCTCCTACAGAAATTTTCCTATCCCTATCCACCAGCCACATGAGCATTCACCTGCCCTCCAGAAGTAGTTTCTGTCCTTTGCCTTTGCCCCCGTTTCTTCGGGCAGTCCTTAGTAAAATGTCCCATTTCACCACAGTTGAAGCAAGCGCCCTTCCTCTTTCTGCAATCCTCATTCAGATGAGTCAAGCTTCCACAAGTAAAGCACTTTTTCTCCTTCTTAACTTTAGACTTTTCATCCTTCTTTTGTTTTTCCTTTTTGGGCCATGCTTTCTTGTTCTGTGGTCCTTCGAGCTTTTTTTCTTTCTTCTCACTTTTGGCTTCCTCTTCATGCATTAACGCCATGTCAACCAATTTCTCGAAGGTAGCCCCCATAGGAATGTGGGTCATAGCCAACCCATGTAGCGGCTCATTCAAACCTTTAACGAATCTCAGGGCCTTCTTTTCAGGTGTGTTCACCAAGTCTAAGCCAAATCTCGCCAACTGATTGAACTTGTTGACGTACTCCTTTACTGATAAATACCCTTGCTTCAATGCCAAGAGCCTCTCCATGTATAAATTCTCTTCTGCTCATGAGAGAAATTTCATCTTGAACCTACGCCTAAAATCCTTCCATGTCTCTACTAGACGCTCTCCACTCATGACCTCCCACCAAAACGAGGCTTCGTCCTTCATTAACCAAGCAGCTAATTGGGCCTTCCTTCCATCTTCTATCTCGAAGATACCAAACATATATTCCACCTCCTTAAGCCAATTTCGAGCTTCAACAAACGTCTCTAACCCGTGAAAAGGTTTCCCGTCCATTGCCCGAAAGTCCTTGCATATCTACGAAAAAGTATCAACGCGGTGAGGGGGAGGAGGAGGAGGAGGAACGTAAGCTGGGCTTGCGGCGGTGGCCCTTGCCTCCAGATACCTTCTGAACCAAGTTGGTATTGGTATGCCCTCGGGTATCTCGGGTACCCCAGAAATGCTGAAAAGAAAAAGGGAGAGATTCAAAACAGAGAATTAAAGGAAAGATATATGGCGCTTTGGGATTATGTTTTTCAAAGTAAGCTCTACTTTTGAAAATACTTCCTTTTTAAACCCTTTTTGAAAATAGTTTTCAAAAACTTTTTATCAAATCTGGTAACCTTCAGCTCTGATACCAAGTGTAACACCCCACCTCTGTTAAGGTCACTCACAAAGGGAATGCCTTAACTTCGGTGGAACATTATAAGTAAACAGAACAAAAATTTACAAGACAGATATGTAAAGTAGTACTTGAAAAATTTATAACTTTATTACAGCAGAAACAGAAATAAGTTTGGTTACACCACAATACCAAAACCCAAGTACACAAATATCAGTCTTATAAAAAATCCTTCAGAATGCATAATTTTAAAGCCATAATCCCCAACAGAGAATGCCATAAATAGGTAGAATCAAAGCCAAGCAATATTTCAAGCACTTCATGAAGATGGAACCTGAATCAAGCTCCTATGTTTCCACCCTGAGAACCTGGGGGGGACGGAAGAAAAGAGGCGAAACAAACTAGGTCAGACATAAGTCTGGTGAGTCCAGTGAATTTCAGCATATAAACAGATAACGGTATCATGACATGTAAATAAAACTGGATGAGAGATAACAATAACAGGAGTAGCAGGTTAACAGAAGAGACAAAATGATATAGGCTAAACTAAGTTTCTTACTTGGTTTTCACTTCTCTGCACTAATACTAGTATAACAGAATTTGGTGTTGTCCTAATGTCTAAACAGAAAACAGAACGATCTCTTCAGAAACACGACGCTAGTAATGGGCCTTTACCACCCTAACAGAGACAGACAGTACAGAAACAGAATGCTAGTAATGGGCCTTTACCACCCGAACAGAGATAGACGGTATAGAAACAGAGGCGGAAATGGAATCAGAGACGGAAACAGAATATTCCCTACGAAAACAGAATATTAGAATTAAGCGTACACTAGTAATGGGCCTTTACCACCCCAACAAACGATACCACACAGAAACAGACAGGTGTTACCACCCCAATAGAAACAGACGGTACCCCAACAGAGACAGACAGAACTAAGTGTACCCTAAATTCTACCCCAAGCGATCGGCTCCCTGATACATAAATACCCTGTGTCGGCCCCATAGAAGGGTGTATTATTCCCTAAAGTGGCAAATTATAGACACAGAACTATTTACAAATGTCACGGTGTCTTACATCCTCAGAGAAGACCAGATCCATGCACGCACATAACCCGTTTGGAATGCGCCATCAACACCCCTCGCCATTATCAGATTGAACCTCTTACAATTAGTTCAGTAAGCGTGCCCGGACCCCTCTTAGTGTTGGGTCATAGTTTTGATACCATAAAGGGTTACTGACTAATATGGGTCCCAAAAAACAGATGACACAAGTAATTACCCCTCCTAACCTTGTATCCCCAGACTAATAGATTTCAGATTAACTTGCTTACAAATTTCAGATGTACAAAGTTCAGATTAACTAGTTCTCAGATCAGACATACAGGTTAACAAGTTTTCAAACTAACGGATCAGATATACAGATTAACAGACTTATAGATTGTTTCACCTAACCTTGTATTGGGACTACAGATTTACGAAACGGGTTTATTAGATTCATCAGTCCAGTTGTTTTAACCCTATCCACCCAACACGTTTTGGGTATCACATTTATCTTGGATTTGATTAATTAAATACTAATGCATAGACCTCTCACATTAGGTCGGTAGCCTGTGGCCGCTGGATGCGCCGGGCGGTTCCGGGTAGACTTCTACCATAAGCCAAACCTAACCTCGTGTCTAAGCATCTTTATGCCTACGATCTCTCACATTAGACTGATGGTTTTCGGTTGATGGTTAAGCCGGTTGGGTCCGGGCAGGCTTCTATCGCAAATAGAGTCTAACATCGTGTCTCAGCATTCTTATTTTAGCTAAAGTATTCATTCACAGATTATGCCAATATCAGACTAATTATGCCAATCCAACAAATTAGCTTCTTTACAAGTTACAACAGATATCTCAAAGTTCTATTAACATGTCTTGCTCAATTTTAGATTGAGCCCACAGATTTCCATACTCCAAATTACCGTATTCAGTTTCAACAGATTTAGCAGATTAGGCAATTTAACAGATTTAATCCTCCCTAAAAATTCTCTTGACATACCTCGTCTAAATATAAAATTAAGCCTAATTTTACATGCCCAAATTATGGTCATAATTCACAATATAACATATGTCCCAAATTTTAGTTGAATTTGCATCGTTCAGAATATTCTCTAAAAACCCCAATCATGATGCACAATATAAATTATGCCAAATTATAGCCGTTGATTACCGCGTATGTCAAATATCCAAAAATCCGAATTAGGCGTATTCACATTTATAATTATCCTTATTATAATATAGGTTTTTCGGGCCTAAGTCACATATCCTTTTCTTCCAAGTCATAGATCGTTATATAAATTACGCCCCAAATCTAGGTCTTAAATTACAACATGTATTATGTCCTCAAAATCAGATCTTGAATTATAACATGCATTATGTCCCCACATTACAAGTCATATGTTGTCATACAATAATTCTCCTTCTTCCAAATCATAAACCGTCATATATAGTATGCCTAGATCTAAATCTTAAATTACAACATATACCCTTTTCTTAAATCAGTCACAAATCAGTCATGTCCAATTATGCATAATTCATTATTTTCCCCAAATTTAGCGTTCGTGCATCAATATCTTATGAAATTTGGCTCAGGCTCATGTAGCCTGGCTATAGAACTGAAGGAAGGAAGAGATAAAGAATAGATAATATTAATAAGATAGATCTACACAGAAAAACAGATCTGATAAACAGGAATAAGATAGATCTAAACAGAAAAATAGATCTGATAAATAGGAATATGCATAATCTCCAATTTAGATTTATAACCATGTCAAGATCATAATTAAATTTCATATCTGAAAATAATTGTACTCACCTTGGTTGGATTCTAAAAGAAAAAGGGTTGTTGTTGTTCTCTTTTAATCCTATTCAGATTGGAAAAAGAAGGAGCACTTGTTCTAGCTTAGGTTTCAGCGGAGTAACGACGCCATTGATTTATTTTAATATGAATTAGTGCAGAGTAAAGGTGTAATGAAATTGTGTGGAGAGAAAGTGAGGTTTGGTGGTGTTAAAATAGCTTAGGAGCAACGAATCTGGTCAGAACAGGCGTCTAAATGCAGAAAAAACGAATCTGTCCATGGATTTGGAAAAGGGGGGAGGTCGACCCCCAGGTCGACTTGTTCTACACAGGTCGAACCCCTGGTTGACCAGGGTCCTGGGCGGGAATTTTTCCGCCCAGCCCGGGTGTGTGTTTTGAATTTCGAACCTTGAATTTTGAATTCGGGCTGGTTTTTATTCTAAATTCCTGAAACTTCTAAGAGCCATAACTTCTTCATACGAAGTCCGATTTACGCAAACTTAGACTCTATCTCAAGAAGAATTCCAAGACGAACGAAATGGCATAACCCGTTTTCCGTAATTCTTCTTTTAAAAATTAAGTATACTTTGTTTTGTTACTTTATGTTCACAAAAAATTCGGGGTGTTACATTCTCCCATCCTTAAAGGATTTCGTCCCCGAAATCTTCAAGTTAAGAAGAATGTGTCCTACCATCCAATCACTCATCTACTCAACCATCATCCACGAGCATCCATTGTCCTTAGAAAACTTCTAATGTTGTATAAACATATGCAAAAGTGTGTGTATATGTCTCTTATCTAATGCAATGATCTGGCGGTCTGCTGATTCAGTTGACCTCCTTAATGCGAATTATGTTAGTGCCATGAGTCCACTTATGTATGCAAGAAATCCTATTTGATACACATCATTTCTATATGAGTGCATAACCATTCATCCAAATGCAACATCCATGTGATGAGTATGAGAGTGCGCACACATCCATATGCAGTATGAGAGTGCTTTTGAGCCGATCTAGTGCCTAGTGTGTTTATATGCATCCACGAGCAACCACTTGCATCCACTTGCAACCATCAAAAAAAACATGTCTCAAACACATGTTTACACCCATTAGTTTCTACATAAAGGTCGAAGACTCGATCAATAGGATACAGTCGATTGATAGAAGCAAGTACAAAAACAAAAGTTCTGTTCCCATTAGACATCGGTTAAGAGAATAAATCCCTAAGTATCAACCCTGAAGACCGAAATCAACATCAGATTGACACTCAGAGAACTACTCCCATTAAACAATGTCAAACTGGAAATCTTCTTCATGCTTTGAGTAAAAACCCC
Organism: Allium sativum; assembly: GCA_030737875.1. Lineage (NCBI taxonomy): Eukaryota > Viridiplantae > Streptophyta > Magnoliopsida > Asparagales > Amaryllidaceae > Allium > Allium sativum. Next base: position 525,591,738 of record CM060912.1, on the reverse strand, counting down.
TAACCTTATCAGAAATATTCAAATATTTACAGACTACTTGTGCAGATCAGATTATCAAATGATTCTTAGGAAGCTAAGCATGATAAGACCCCACCATATCCCACAAAACCCAGAATGTATGCGTCATAGTCAACTTAACGCCCAACACAGATACCCTCAAACCTCAACCTATCACATCAGATGATTCGTAACCCTCATGGAGTTTGAGACTATAGTGGGATCAGAAACAAGACTAGTATTAAAGTGCAGAGTCTCAATTATAGAATCAAAGTGCCAGAATCAAAAAGAGTTTTAACTCAATAATCAGATAAGGAAATTAAACCTCCTACAGAAATTTTCCTATCCCTATCCTATCCACCAGCCACGTGAGCATTCACCTGCCCTCCAGAAGTAGTTTCTGCCCTCTGCCCTTGCCCTTGTTTCTTCGGGCAGTCCCTAGTGAAATGTCCCATTTCACCACAGTTGAAGCAAGCACCCTTCCTCTTTCTGCAATCCTTGTTCAGATGAGTCAAGCTTCCACAAGTAAAGCACTTTTTCTCCTTATTATCTTCCAACTTTTCATCCTTCTTTTGTGTTTCCTTTTTGGGCCATGCTTTCTTGTTCTATGGTCCTTCGAGCTTTTCTTCTTTCTTCTCACTTTTGGCTTCCTCTTCATGCATTAACGTCATGTCAACCAATTTCTCGAAGGTAGCCCCCATAGGAATGTGGGTCATAGCCAACCCGTGTAAAGGCTCATTCAAACCTTTAACGAATCTCAAGGCCTTCTTTTCAGGTGTGTTCACCAAGTCTAAGCCAAATCTCGCCAGCTGATTGAACTTGTTGACATACTCCTTTACTGATAAATTCCCTTGCTTCAATGCCAAGAACCTCTCCGTGTATAAATTCTCTTCTGCTCGTGAGAGAAATTTCATCTCGAACCTACGCCTGAAATCCATCCAGGCCTCTACTGGATGCTCTCCACTCGTGACCTCCCACCAAAACGAGGCTTCGTCGTTCATTAACCAAGTAGCTAATTGGACCTTCCTTCCATCTTCTAACTCGAAGATACCAAGCAAATCTTCCACCTCCTTAAGCCAATTTCGAGCTTCAACAAACGTCTCTGACCCGTGAAAAGGTTTCCCGCCCATTGCCCGAAAGTCGTTGTATATCTTCGAAAAAGTATCAATGCGGGGGTGGGGGGGAGGAGGAGGAGGAACGTCTGCTGGGCCTGCGACGGTGGCCCTTCCCTCCTGATACCTTCTGAACCAAGTTGGTATCGGTATGCCCTCGGGTATCTCGGGTACCCCAGACATGCTGAAAAGAAAAAGGGAGAGATTCAAAACAGAGAATCAAAGGAAAGATATATGGCTCTTGGGGATTATATTTTTCAAAATAAGCTCTACTTTTGAAAATACTTCCTTTTTAAACCCTTTTTGAAAATAGTTTTCAAAAACTTTTTATTAAATCTGGTAATCTTCAGCTCTGATACCAAGTGTAACACCTCACCTCTGTTAAGGTCACTCATAAAGGGAATGCCTTAACTTCGGTGGAACGTTATAAGTAAATAGAACAGAAATTTACAAGACAGATATGTAAAGTAGTACTTGAAAAATTTATAACTTTGTTACAGCAGAAACAAAAATAAGTTTGTTTACATCACAATACCAAAACCCAAGTACACAAATGTCAGTCTTATACAAAATCCTTCAGAATGCATTATTTTAAAGCCATAATCCCCAACAGAGAATGCCATAAATAGGTAGAATCAAAGCCAAGCAATATTTATAACACTTCTAGCACTTCAAGTAGCTGGAACCTGAATCAACCTCCTATGTTTCCGCCCTGAGAACCTGGGGGGGAACAGAAGAAAAGAGGCGAAACAAACTAGGTCAGACATAAGTCTGGTGAGTCCAGTGACTTTCATCATATAAACAGATAATGGTATCATGACATGTAAATAAAACTGGATGAGAGATAACCATAACAGGAGTAGCAGGTTAACAGAAGAGACAGAATGATATAGGCGAAACTAAGTTTCTTACTTGGTTTTCACTTCTCTGCACTAATACTAGTATAACCGAATTAGGTGTTGTCATAATGTCTAAACAGAAAACAGAACGATCTCTTCAGAAACACGATGCTAGTAATGGGCCTTTACCAACCTAACAGAGACAGACGGTACAGAAACAGAAAGCTAGTAATGGGCCTTTACCACCCGAACAGAGACAGACGGTATAGAAACAGAGGCGGAAATGGAATCAGAGACGGAAACAGAATATTCCCGACGGAAACAGAATATTAGAATCAGGCGTACACTAGTAATGGGCCTTTACTACCCCAACAGACGGTACCACACAGTAACAGACAAGTGTTACCACCCCAACATAAATAGACGACACCCCAACAGAAACAGACAGAACTAAGTGTACTATAAATTCTACCCCAAGCGATCGACTCCCTTATACATAAATACCCTGTGCCGGCCCCACAGAAGGGTGTATCATTCCCTAAAGTGGCAACCTACAGACACAGACCTATTTACAGATGTCACAGTGTCTTACATCCTCAGAGCAGATCGGATCCATGCACGCACATAACCCGGTTGGAATGCGCCATCAACACCCCTCGCCATTTTGAGAGTGAACCTCTTACGATTAGTTCAGTAAGCGTGCCCGGACCCCTCTTAGTGTTGTGTCATAGTTTTGATACCAGAAAGGGTTACTGACTAATATGGGTCCCAAACAACAGATGACACAAGTAATTACCCTTCCTAACCTTTTGTCCCTAGACTAACAGATTTCAGATTAACTTGCTTACAGATTTCAGATGTACAAAGTTCAGATTAACTAGTTCTCAGATCATACATACAAGTTAACAAGTTTTCAGACTAACGTATTAGATATACAGATTAACAGACTTACAGATTGTTTCACCTAACCTTGTATTGGGACTATAGTTTTACGAAATGGGTCTATTAGATTCATCAGTCCAGTTGTTTTAACCTTGTCCACCCAACATGTTTTAGGTATCACATTTATCTTGGATTTACATTAATTAAATACTAATGCACATACCTCTCACATTAGGTCGGTAGCTTGTGGACGCTGGATGTGCCGGGCGGTTCCGGGCAGACTTATGCCACAAGCCAGACCTAACCTCGTGTCTAAGCATCTTTATGCCTACGACCTCTCACATTAGACTGACGGTTTGCAGTTGCTGGTTAAGCCGCTTGGGTCCGGGCAGGCTTCCACCGCAAACAGAGTCTAACCTCGTATCTCAGCATTCTTATTTTAGCTAAAGTATTCATTCACAGATTATGCCAATATCAGACTAATTATGCCAATTCAACAAATTAGCTTCTTTACAAGTTACAACAGATATCTCAAAGTTCAATTAACATGTCTTGCTCAATTTTAGGTTGAGCCCACAGATTTCCATACCCCAAATTGCCGTATTCAGTTTCAACAGATTTAGCAGATTAGGCAATTTAACAGATTTAATCCTCCCTTAAAATTCCCTTGGCATACCTCGCCTAATCATAAAATTAAGCCTAATTGTAAATGCCTAAATTATGGTCATAATTCACAATATAACATATGTCCCAATTTTTTGTTGAATTTGCATCGTATAGAATATCCTCTAAAAACCCCAAATCATGATGCACAATATAAATTATGTCAAATTATAGCCGTTGATTACCACATATGTCAAATATCCAAAAATCCGAATTAAGCGTATTCACATTTATAATTATCCTTATTTTAATATAGGTTTTTCAGGCCTAAGTCACATATCTTTTTCTTCCAAGTCATAGATCGTCATATAAAATATGGCCCAAATCTTGATCTTAAATTACAACATGTATTATATCCTCAAAATCAGATCTTGAATTATAACATGCATTATGTCCCCATATTACAAGTCATATGTTGTCATACAATAATTCTCCTTCTTCCAAATCATAAACCGTCATATATAGTATGCCTAGATCTAAATCTTAAATTACAACATATACCCTTTTCTTAAATCAGTCACAAATCAGTCATGTCCAATTATGCATCATTCATTATTTTCCCCAAATTTTGCATTCGTGCGTCAATCTCTTATGAGATTTGGCTCAGGCTCATGGTAGTATGGAAATAGGACAGAAGGAAGGAAGAGATACATAATAGATAATATTAATAAGATAGATCTACACAGAAAAATAGATCTAATAAACAGGAATAAGATAGATCTACACAGAAAAACAGATCTGATAAACAGGAATATGCATAATCTCCAATTCAGATTTATAACCATGTCAAGATCATAATTAAATTTCATATCTGAAAATAACTGCACTCACCTTAGTTGGATTCTAAAAGAAAAAGGGTTGTAGTTGTTCTCTTTTAATCCTATTCAGATTGGAAGAAGAAGAAGCACTTGTTCTAGCTTAGGTTACAGCAGAGTAACGACGCCATTGATTTATTTTAATATGAATTAGGGCAGAGTAAATGCGTAATGAAATTGTGTGGAGAGAAAGTGAGGTTTGGGGTGTTTAAATAGCTTAGGAGCAATCAATCTGGTCAGAACGGGCGTCTAAAAGCAGAAAAACGAATCTATCCATGGATCTGGAAAAGGGGGGAGGTCGACCCCCAGGTCAACCCCATGGTCGACCTGTTCTACCCAAGTCAAACCCCTGGTCGACCTGGGTCCTGGGCGGGAATTTTCCCGCCTAGCCCGGATGTGTGATTTGAATTTCGAACTTTGATTTTTGAATTCGGGCTGGTTTTTATTCTAAATTCCCGAAACTTCTAAGTGTCATAACTTCTTCATACGAAGTCCGATTTATGCAAACTCAGAATCTATATCAAGCAAAATTCTGAGACGAATGCAATGGCTTAACCCGTTTCCCTTAATTCTTCTATTAAAAATTAAGTATACTTTGTTTTGTTACTTTATGTTTACAGAAAATTCGGGGTGTTACAGTAAGTCTGCCCGGAACCGCCCGGCACATCCAGCAACCGCAACAACAGGTCTAATGTGAGAGGTTAGTGCATTAAGCCCCAACCCCAAGGTTAGAATGAGTTTGCGGTAGAAGTCTGCCCGGAACCGCCCGGCATATCCAGCAACCACAAGCAACATGTCTAATGTGAGAGGTTGAGTGCATTAATAAAAAGATTAATGCTATGAAACAAACATGTTAAGTGTGTTAAGGTTAAGTAAACGGAGGCGTATAGACAAACTTAACCAACGTAATAATGGGGAATGGTAGCAAACCTTAGTTAAGAAAACTAAGTAAATAACGATGGATTATGGCAACATCAACAGATACGAGTATAACTGAATAGGAAGATAATAGGTAAGGTTTGGACAAGACAAGTGAGAATTATAACGTAGGTTATAATGATCGATACAAAGATGAAATAACTTATGAAAGAATGCAAGCCGTACTTAATTAAAGATTAAGTAATCCGTGGGAACGGGAATAAAGCCACGAATAGGGAAAACATAAGTTATATGAGTAAGAGGAAAAGTTATTAGTAAACCTTAGTTAATATAACTAAGTTAATGAGTAAACGATAAAGAGAATTTGTGAGTAAACCTTAGTCAAGAGAACTAAGTAAACAATCATGGAAAGTCATGTTGGTAAACCTTAGTTAAAAGGACTAAGTAAACAGTTACAGAAAGTCGTGCTTGAGCTTGTTAGTAAACCTTAGTTAAGAGAACTAAGCAAACAATTAAAAGATCGCGGCTACATAAGAAATAGTGAAAGACTTATGAAAAAGAAACTTAGTAACTAAAAAAACTAATATGGATGAGATAACCAAGTTAAAAAGAAAACCTAATGAGATAGAGCAAGCGCATAATTAGATGATTAGACTAAAGGTCTAATAACATGAAAGGGTCAGGCGCTTGGACCAGTCCATGCGATAGGGGATTAATAACCAAACATTGTAGTTCATCACGATGACGTATGGCGCAAGGACGAGCAACCGTCAATCTAATCATGCAGAAGGCTCCAAGGGACTAGGTTACGAAGCACGCGGCTTCTCGGGATGTGAGAGTACTCTTGGTATCCCTCCGAGAGTGGCAGATGACATGCCTGTGCTCACAGAGGTTAAGTCTGCATGGGAAGGACCAATGAGTATGCCTTGATTTCAAAACAAGAGGCAACCAAAAGACTAAGATGGACCAACGTGATTCAGCGAGACCAGTTAGTGCCCTGTGATAGCAGCTCATCGTCTACCTACCATCTTCAGTAAGTACGTGAAGCGGAAAAGCGGAGAACTCCAAAAGACCATATACTTTGCTATCTATTTATGGGTGAGGTTGGCCAATAGGAACGAAGGGCATAGGTGGCCGGGGTTACAGTTCTCATTCTTGATATTCTTGGGTTCCTTTCATTAGTTGAGGGAGGGGTCTAGTGGGACCATAGCCACTATAAAAGCAGACCTTAGCATCTGCATCGGCAGATATCTGGAAGCTCCCGACTGAGTTCCATGTTTCTTGATTAGCCCTACAATGGGACTCGGGCACACATATAGAGAACATATGCAAATAGACATCGAGTATGATTGACGATACGTACGTGGGGAAAGTCTAGGTAGACTCATGTCGCTCTGGGTGGTGTACCATAGACTAGAGGGCATTATTCGATGACAGAATCTAGTAGGATCTAGAATGACAGTCCAAACGCTTACGTAACACAGTGATGATAGTTTTATGCAAACGTAATGTTGATATACATACGACATTCGACATTGGATAAAGGACTGCGTACATACGGTGGAGACCATGAAAGTAGAGTATACCTTAATTAGGGGGTAGCTACATATACACTATATTAGGTTAATCTACTAGAGAGTAGATAGATGCGACGTGTGTGTAAGCCTTGAGTGTTAATAACACAAATAACCTAATAAATAAGAAAATATAATTGAACGCTATATGTAGGATTATCCAAGAAGTGTAGTTTAAATTCATTCACACAGAACTTATGTTCTGACCCCCTCCTCATAACATTTGCAGGTTAGGTTCATGACAGAGACTGTATAGCTTTGGATATTGGTTTAGCAGTATTATTATTAAGGTAAAGCTATGTTTTAACTACATTGTATTTTATTCCTTCCACTGTTAGATGTTTTCCGAACTTTGACATGTTTTATGTCTCTGTCTTTTCTGCAGGATACCAGAGCAAACCAACTCGGGTTTCAATGGATTGGGTTTTGGAAAAAAATTCGGTCCGTCGAAATCCGGGTTGTCACATTTGGTATCAGAGCTTCGGTTTAGTGTTCCTAGGGAGATAATGAGTGAGTGTATTTGTATTTTCAAAAATATAAATACATAATATATATATGTATAAACCTATATCCATAAGGAGCCCACTAGAGAAAAAAAATATGGAAAGAGTTGGGATATATAATTTGTACACTAAAGTAATAAACATAGAAATTTTGAGGCCCTTAGGTGGTTTGGTTGGAAAGTGTACAATGTGATTTAGTATTTGAGAAAGATGTATCCCATATAATAGAGAGACTGAAACGTTAGTATTTCAGAGTAGTGGGTTTAGGAGTGAAACCTTGTAAATAGGTTAAAAAGTGGAAAATGGATAAGGAATATATATAGTTAAGAGAATTGAATTTGTGAAAGTGTCTAGGAAAGCCTTGTTAAGTTGAAAGACCCACTTTGAGTCTAACCCAATAATTAACTTTTAAGAACTTGAATTTGTAAAAGTTTTTGCAAAAGAGTTTGTGGTGTGTTCAAGTTTTAAATCTTAAAAGTATTTTTGATGTTTGAGAAAAATATGTAAATAACATATTTAGTGCATGTTGGGTTTTAAAGTAAAGTGGGGTATATTTTGTAAAACAATGGTTTCTTGTTTTAAAAGGATTCTCTCATGAAAAGGTACATATTATAGAGCATATGTATAGCTCGCTAGTTTTCATATTTTAATATATGAAAGGATTAGGAGGTAAAGCATACAAAGTGTTGCATTTTGTAAAAGATTTTTTGAAATCTCTATTCTGTTAACAATAAATTTTGGTTACTATTTTAAAAAGAATGGACTAGGTAAGGATTAGGGCCTAGAAAGAACGAGAGAAAGTTAAGGCTATGAATTAAATCATAAGAACCAAATGGAGATTGGTTGAGTTGAGTAATTCTCTGAGTGTCAATCTGATATTGATTTCGGTCTTCGGGGTTGATGCTTAGGGAGTTATTCTCTTACCAATTTACAGTCAGCGATTAGCTAATTTTGAACCAATGGAATTTCCCATAGAATGCATAAGCATTGTGAGTCTAGGATTGTTGCTTAAGAGAAGCATAGGCTAGTAATTCACAACAAGGACTAGTAGTGACTACTAGGTAAAGAAAGGCAAGTAAGCATGTAGATACTGTTGTGTGGACTCGTAATTGTCTGATATGACAAAGTCCTAAGATTCTTGACCCTTAGTAGTAGCTATGTAGGATGTTGTTTGAGTTGAAAATGGAAAAGCTTATTTGAAAAATAAACTTAAGTAATTGGATTAAGTCAAATAAGCTAAGAAAGAGAATAGCCTAACTAACTAGAAAACAACTAATTTAGCAAAGCAACAAACGTGATGGGAAAAGAAAATGAAAATCTTAAGAAAAAGATGAATAAAAATAAGATTATTCCAAGATAAGTTGAAAAAGAAAAGTAAGTTTTCTTATATGGTTGTGCTTGGATAGGAAAGTAGGAATTTTTAATAGAATAGTTATATAAAAATCCAAGTGCAATTATAAAAGTTACATAGGAGAAAAACGAAAAATGTGAATTCTTCCGTTTCATAACTTTTTGTAACATAAGAAATCGAATTTGGAAAATTAGAATTTTCTAAATTTCGAATTTAATGATGGTTGGTAGGATTTTGGATGCAACAATTAGATGAACTATGCTCTTATTTTGTAAGATTACGGGAAAATTTGGTTGAAAACTGTTTTGATTTTTCAAAAATATTGCATTCATATAAAATTGCAAGTATATTTAGGGTGTGAGCATCATGTTTTGAAAAGAGTTTTTAAAAGTTTGCATACATATAGGTGGTACCAATTAGGCATACATGCATTACTATGATGTATTTCACTTTGCACATGCGCACAATGTTTGCAAAAAAATTGGATGCACACTTGATGGTTTGATATTATGCGAGGGATTGTACATTTTACCCCTATCGAATTTCGAGGACGAAATTCCGTAAGGGTGGGAGAATGTAACACCCCGCATTTTTAATATAATTAAAAATAAAATATGTGTATATATGCACAGATAGGTAAATAATGGTGATGTACAATGAAAATTAATTAATACATGAAAGAGAAGGAAAAATTAATATGATAATAGTATGAGTAACAGAAAGGATAACAAACTAAGGATACTTAATTTAAATATCAGGAATTAAGTAAAATGGACATCACCATTGCGTTCGTCTTGGAATTCTGCTTAAGATAAAGTTCAAGTTTGCGTAAAACGGATAACTTATGAAGAAGTTATGAGCCTTCAATGTTTGTATACGCGCAAGAAAACATATATATAAACAAAACCAAGTCCAGAATTCAAACAGATTCAAAAACAGGTCAAACTGGGATGAGTGGGAAATCTCCCGCTCATATGTGTCGACTCCCCTTAAGGGGGTCGACATAGGAGTCGACCCGAGGGGTCGACACAGGGGTCGACCCCCTATAGGGTGTCGACACCCGAACCCAGATCCGGGCTGGGTGAGTTTTGACGTTTCTGGAAACGTTTTTGGCACTGTTCATTTATCTAAAGGCTATATAACGGACCCAAGACTCATTCTTTTTCTTCACCTAAATCTATGGCGATGCCATGACTCTGTTCCAGCATAAATCAATTCTAATTATTCTTCTCCAAGTAATTTCAAATCCTAGATCCACTTTCTTCCCTTTCTCTTCAAAATCTATTCTTTAAATAAAAGATTAGATTATAAAGAGAAAAGGGATTTTGATCTGCAATCTACGCCACAAGAAAGGGAAGAACATTGGATGCTAATCTAAATCAGATCTAGGAAAGAAAAAATCACTGTGAGTGGATTTAAATTACCGTTGTTGAATAATTGTAGATGTATCGTTTAGCAATTCTCGAAGTTAATTTGTTTAATTCAATTAAACTAATTCAGATTTTATTTTATGCGTATTCTGTTCTTCTTCTTCCCCTTTCCTTTTTATTTTTAAGATTAGGCTAACTTCGAGCCTAATCCAAATCTCGCTGAAAAGCATGCGTACGAACAAAGATTGGAATATGATGTTTGGGAATTTGGGAATAATTTGTAATTGGGAAATTGAAACAACTTGTAAGAAGAATTTTTGGGCGTAGTTCACGAATTGGGGAATTGTGGAATAACATATAACATAACCTAAGATTGGGAAATTAGGGGAAATTGGCACATTTATTAACCTAGAACATAAAAGAAAATATGTGCGATTAAAATTAAGAATGATTAGATATGCTTGGGTATGTTGAATCAAGAATTTATGTATGAACTATATGTACATAAGAAAAGTCAGAACTGAAGATTTAGACATACGGGATTATAAGTTGAACTGGGATTTATGCAATAAGAATGGGGGTTGACATGAATTGATAGTTCTAAGCAATAAGAATGAGGGTTGACATGAATTATTGATAACTTTAATGAACAACTAATTTGGGTATAATTAAGTATAACTTATATACATGAAAAGTTGGGCATAACATATAATAAGTATTATTGGCATAACTATGTACGGGATTACGTAATCATGGTAGAATTTATGTATCCAAATCAAATTAGAACCATAAACATGAAATCGGGTTTAGAAGCGTAAACATGAATAAATGGATTGGGATAAAAAGGCATATAAAACTTAGATTGAAATTGTATAGGTCAACTAAAAGATGAACATGCCTAACCCGAGATTAGATTGAGTTGCGGTGTAAGTTTGCCCGTAACCGCCTGGCACATCAAACAACCGCAACAACAGGTCTAATGTGAGAGGTTAGCGCGTTAAGCCCAAAACCCGAGGTTATAACAAGTTTGCAATAGAAGTCTTCCCGGAACCGCCCGGCATATCCAGCAACCGCAAGCAACATGTCTAATGTGAGAGGTTGAGTGCATTAATAAAAAGATTAATGCTATGAAAAAAAACATGGTAAGTGTGCCAAGGTTAAGTACACGGAGGCTTATAGACAAACTTAACCAACGTAATAATGGGGAATGGTAGCAAACCTTAGTTAAGAAAACTAAGTAAATAACGATGGATTATGGCAACATCAACAGATACGAGTATAACTGAATAGGAAGATAATAGGTAAGCTTGGTACAAGACAAGTAATAATTATAACGTAGGTTATAATGATCGATACAAAGATGAAATAACTTTTGAAAGAATGCAAGCCGTATTTAATTAAAGATTAAGCAATCCGTGGGAACGGGAATAAAGCCATGAATAGGGAAAACATAAGTTATATGAGTAAGGGGAAAACTTATTAGTAAACCTACGTTAAGATAACTAAGTTAATGAGTAAACGATAAAGAGAATTTGTTAGTAAATCTTAGTCAAGAGAACTAAGTAAAAAATCATGGAAAGTCATGTTGGTAAACCTTAGTTAAAAGGACTAAGTAAACAGTTACAGAAAGTCGTGTTTGAGCTTGTTAGTAAACCTTAGTTAAGAGAACTAAGTAAACAATTAAAAGATCGTGGCTACATAAGAAATAGTGAAAACTTATGAAAAAGAAACTTGGTAATTAAAAAAACTAATATGGATGAGATAACCAAGTTAAAAAGAAAACCTAATGAGATAGAGAAAGCGCATAATTAGAAGATTAGACTTAAGGTCTACTAACACGAAAGGGTAAGGCGCTTGGACCAGTCCATACGATAGGGGATGAATAACCAAACACGGTAGATCATCACGATGCCATATGGCGAAAGGAGGAGCAAACGTCCATATGATCATGTAGAAGGCTCCAAGGGATTGGGTTACGAAGCACGCGGCTTCTGGGGACGTGAGAATACTCTTGGTATCCCTTTGTGAGTGGTAGATGATACGCCTGTGCTCACAGAGGTTAGGTCTGTGTGGTAAGGACCAATGAGTATGCCTTGATTGCAAAACAAGAGGCAATCAAAAGACTAAGATGGACCAGTGTGATTTAGCGAGACCAGTTAGTGCCCTGTGATAGCAACTCGTCGTCTACCTACCATCTTCAGTCAGTACGTGAAGCGGAAATGCGGGGAACTCCAAAAGACCATATACTTTGCTATCTAGTTATGGGTGAGGTTGGCCAATAGGATCGAAGGGCATAGGTGGTCGGGGTTACAGTTCTCATTCTTGATATTCTTGGGTGCCTTTCATTAGTTGAGGGAGGGGTCTAGTGGGACCATAGCCACTATAAAAGCAAACCTTAGCATCTACATCGGCAGATATCTGGAAGCTCCCGACCAAGTTCCGTGTTTCTTGATTAGCCCTGCCACGGGACTCGGGCGCACATATAGATAACATAGGCAAATAGACATCGAGTACGATTGACGATACGTACGTGGGGAAAGTCTAGGTACACTCATGTCGCTCTGGGTGGTGTACCATAGACTAGAGGGCATTATTCGATGACAGAATCTAGTAGGATCTAGAATGGCAGTACAAACGCTTACGTAACACAGTGATGATATTTTTATGCAAACTTAACGTTGATATACATACGACATGCGACATTGGATAAGGGACTGCGTACATACGGTGGAGACCATGCGAGTATATTATACCTTAATTAGGGGGTAGCTACGTATACACTATATTAGGTTAATCTACTTGCGAGTAGCTGGGTGCGACGTGTGTGTAAGACTTGAGTGCTGATAACACAAATAACCTAATAAATAAGAAAATATAATTGAACAGTATATGTAGGATTATCAAAGAAGTGTAGTTTAAATTCATTCACACAGAACTTATGTTCTGACCCCCTCCTCATAACATTCGCAGGTTAGGTTCATGACAGAGACTGTATAGCTTTGGATACTGGTTTAGCAATATTATTATTAAGGTAAAGCTATGTTTCAACTACATTATATTTTATTGCTTCCGTTGTGAGATGTTTTCCGAACTCTGACATGTTTTATGTCTCTATCTTTTCTGTAGGATACCAGAGCAAACCAACTCGGGTTTCGATGGATTGGGTTTTTGAAAAAAATTCGGTCTGTTGGAATCCGGGTTGTCACACGATGACTCCGTTGGGACACGCTCGTATACACCTCCTTTCAGGTGAACCTTTTACTGCCAGTTCAATATGCGTGCCCTTACTCCAACCTAGTGCGGGATCCCTGTTTAATACCAGAATGGGTTACTGACTGATATGGGCCCCACACAGGAGAGGACACAAGCCAAAACCCTAAAACTTGTGTCCCCAATTAACTAGGATTTTAACAGGTTAAGTCTTACGTCATAACCCCCACAGATTTAACAGGTTATAGATTAACAGGTTCGTATAACCCCACAGATTTAACGGGTAAAGTTTTACAAGTTAACAGGTTCATATAACCCTAACAGATGTAACAGGTTAAGTCTTACATATTAACAGGTTCATATAATCCCAATAGAATAAATAGGTTTACTCCACCCCATATTTTTAACAGATTTACTAAACCCCCACAGATTTAACAGATTCCATAGGTTATGTATAGTTTCATTAACATGTTCCACTTAATCTTTGAATTAAGCCTACTGATTTACATGTTCTTACAACCCAAAATTTTCAGTCATATTCCACAGTATAAGATATGCCCTAAATTTCCCTCTTTTATTTTCATTCCCAAACATTCCCCAATTGTCCCAATTTCGTTCATACGTATGTCTCTTACGAGATTGGCCTAGGCTCGAAGGTAGCCTAGACTTATAAAATAAAAAGGCGAAAAAGAGAGGGAGAAGAACATAAATAAACATATAATAATAACTGAACAACAAAACAAGGGTATAGAAAAATACATGTTATCATAGAAAATTGTTTAGATATGAATTGGTTTATTAACAGGTATAGGCTCAGATCCAGGTTTATTAACATGTCAAGATTACTGTTAAATTTTTATATCTAAAAGTAACATGAGCTCACAGAGATTGGATTTAAAGAACAGTGGATAATATGTTGATGTTGCAGAAGGGATTCTTGTATAAGTCAGATAAGAATTGTCTTAATTCAATCCAAGTTTCGGCAGCATCTCCCCATCTTCATCTTAAATTTTTAGAACAAAGGTTTGAGGATGAAGTATGAAGAAGTGTAATTGATTTGATAGGAGTGCATGCCTTTATATAGAGATTACAAGACAACCCTTAACTGTCAGATTCCTATTTTTTAATCCAATCCGTTCAGTAAAATAATGAACCTGGTTAACAGAACAGTCCGGAACTAGAAAAATTTACTTTACCAGATCGTGTGTGGGTCGACCCACCCCCACCTGACCTTGGGTCGACCCAGACCAGGCGTGGGTCGGCCCACAACGTGTCTGGTTCCCACCCTTTCCACCTTCGTTTCCTACTTCGTTAATTTTGAACTATATTGAATTATATTTACATATATCCTTCTTTTATGTATACAAACTTCTAATCTTTATATCTTCCTCATACGATGTCCGCTTTATGCAAACTCGGAGTCTATCTGAACCAGAATTCCGAGACAAAAGAAATGGTACAATCTGTTTTACTTAATTTCCATCATTTAATTAAGTGTCCTTTAGTTTATTAATGTTCTTTAGAATTATGGGTGTTTCATTTTCCCCTACTTAAAGGATTTCGTCTCCAAAATCTCCTAGTCTAGGAGAACGTTACTATCCTAACACCCACCTACAACCATCTACTCATCCATCATTCACATGCATCCATTGTCCTTAAGAGGTTTCTAACGCTTATATGAACATATGCAATGGTGTGTGTATATGTCCCTGTGTTAATGCAAAGATCAGGCGGTCTAATGATTCAGTCGACCTCCTTAATGTAATATATGTTAGTGCCATGAATCCGAAATGTACGCAAATAGCCCTAGTTTATCATGTAAACTCTATATGTGTGCACAATCATCCGTCCAAATGCAACATCCATATGATGATACATCCATTTCCACCTATCAAAAAGTAAAATGCACACACATCCATATGCGATATGAGAGCGTTTGAGCCGATCTAGTGCCTAGTGTGTGTATATGCATCCATGAGCAACCACTAGCAAACACTTGCACCCACTTGCATCCATCAAACATAACATGTCTTAAACACATGTTTACATTCATTGGTTTTCTACCTAAAGGTTAAAGATTCGATCGATAGGATACACTCGAATGATAGAAGCAAATACAAATAAAAGCTCGGAAAAATAAGTCAAGAACATACTCTTGAAAAGAAGAGGGTACGAAGCGCGAATCTTATCTTCAGTTTCCCAAGTTTCATCTTTGCAGTCTTCTCCTCATTACACTTTTATTAACTTGACCACTTTGTTGCGCAATTTCTTAACCTCTGATCCAAGTACTTGGGTAGGAACTCGTCTAATTGTTGCCTCCGTTTCTACATCTACATCCTTAAGCATGCTCGGCTCAACCACCTCTGTTGTATCATGAAGGCACTTCCGTAAATGGGAAACGTGGAAAAAATCATGAACACCTGCCAATCTCTCTGGTAATCTCACCCTATAGGCCATCTAAACTATCCACTCTACAATGGGAAATGGTCCTACAAACCTTGGCGCCAATTTACCTACAAATCCAAAGTGAACCACGTTCCTCAGAGGTGATACTTTAATGAAAACCATATCTCCTACCTTAAATTTAATGTCAGACCTTCTCTTATCTACGTAGGACTTCTGCCTGTCCTGAGCTGTCTTCATACATTTACGGATAATATCAATCTTTTCAGAAGTCCCTCTAATCATCTCAGGTCCAAGTAAATCCTATCCGTAGACTCCCACCAACAAGTCGGTGATCTGTAAGGTCGCCCGTATAGTGCCTCGAAAGGTGCCATGCCTATACTAGTCTGATAGCTATTGTTGTAGGTGAACTCCACCAATGGGAGATGACCCTCCTAAGTCCCTCCGAAGTATAGGATACACGACCTCAAAAGATCCTCAAGAACCCTATTCAACCTCTTAGTTTGTCCACCAGTCTGAGGATGATACGTCGTGCTTAAACCTAACTATGTACCTAGTGCCTCTTGCAGGATCTTCCAAAACTCGCTAGTGAAGATGGTGTCACGATCACTCACTATGGTAGAAGGTACTCCATGTCGATGGACTATCTCACGAAGATAAACTGATGCCAACCATGTTGTCGTTCACTTGCTCTTAACAGGAATGAAATAAGCGCTCTTAGTAAGCCTGTCTATTATGACCCAGATACTGGTGTTGCCTCTCCTCGATCTAGGCAAACCATCGATGAAATCCATAGTGACACTCTCCCACTTCCATTGTGGGACCTCCAAAGGATGAAGCAAACTGGCAGGCTTCTTCTGTTCAGATTTTACTTGTTGGCAAACTAAACATCGAGCTACAAATTCTGCTACATCTTTCTTCATCTTGGCCCAAAAAAATCCTCTTCATGTCTCGGTACATCTTATCGCCGCCCGAATGGTTGGTCATCCTAGAATGATGGGATTCCTCAAGGACTGTCCTCAGCAAATCTCCAACTCAGGGAACACAAAGCCTCCCATCTCGTCGTAGCCACCCTTTGTCATCCATGGAATATCTACTAAAGTGACTAGAAATCTCTTCTCTACTAAGCCTATCCAAGATGTCTACTATCTGTGGGTCCTCTCGCTGTGAAGATCCTTCGCGATCCATAAGAGTAGGTTGCACCTCTAAAGATGCCAACAAACTAGGTGTAAGATCCATAGATGGCCTAGAATCGAAGGTCAATATGTACTCCAAACTCTGCCTCTCTACGATTAGAGGACTCAAGGTCATCCTCTGCCTACTCAACGCATCCGCAACTACATTACCCTTGCCAGGGGTATAAGCAATCTCAAAGTCATAGGACGCTAGGAACTCCATCCATCTCTGCTATCTCAACTTTAGATCCTTCTACGAGAACAGATACTTGAGCAACTTATGATCCGTGTATAACTCGAACCTTTCTCCAGGAAGATAATGCCGCCAAGTCTTAAGTGTGAACACTGTAGCAGCCAACTCCAAATCATGGGTAGGGTAGTTCTTCTCATGAACTCTCAGTTGTCTACTACCATAGCATGTTATCCTTCCCTCTTGCATCAAGGCAGCACCAATCCCTGTACCACATGCATCAATGTACATTGTGGACACCTTGTTCCGATCAGGCTATGTCAAAACTGTGGCTGTTGTCAGAGTCCTCTTCAACTACTGAAAAGCATCTTTACAATCAATACTCCAAGAAAAGGTCAGGTTCTTCTTCATCAGCCTGGTAAGTGGGGCTGATATCTTTGCGAAGTCCTTGACAATATTTTTATAATAGCCCGCCAAACCAAGAAAATTTATTACCTCCGTTGCATTCTTTGGAAATTTCCAATCTTGAACTGCAACTACTTTCACAGGATCCACCGCTGTCCCATCCTTGGAGGCCACATGCCCTAGAAATCTTACCTCCTTTCTCCAAAAGTGACACTTGGAGGATTTCACCTTAAGATTGTGTGCACTGAGAGTCCTCAAAATCTCTCCTAAATGTAGGGTATGTTCTTCCTTTATTTTTGAGAAGATCAGGATGTCATCCACAAAGACCACCACGAACTTTTTTAGAAAGTCCCTAAACACCCGACTCATCAGATCCACAAAATACACGGGTGCATTCGTCAACCCAAAAGTCATGACTAGCCACTCAAAGAAGCATCTAGAGTTCTAAAAGAGGTCTTGTCTATACTATCATCGGTCAGCCTTAACTGATGAAATCCCATGGCCAGATCTAAATGCGAGAAAACAAATGCTCCAACAAGCTGGTCAAACAGATCATCATTCCACAGGAGTGTGTGCCTATTCTTCTTGGTGAGCTTATTTATCTCCCTGCAATCCACACATAGACAAAGTGAGCCATCCGCCTTGGTCGTGAAGACGACTGGAGCACCTTAATATGATATACTTTGCCTAATAAACCCCTTCTCAAGTAGCTCCCCTACTTCCTTGCTAAGCTCCCTCCTTTCACTAGGAGCCATATGGCGCACAGGAAATGCAACTGGCTTCGCATTATCCACCAAGTATATCTGAAAATCAGTCTCATGCGTCGAAGGTAATCCTCGAACCTCATCCAAAATATCCAGATACTCATAGACTATGGGTACAGATCGCAAATCATTGACAGAAGCGTCAAGTGATTCTAGGAAACTAAGCATGACAGACCCCTTTGGGTCATAGGAAATCTCAAGAGTCCTCATTCGGCAAGTCAAAAGTCTAATGACCCTCCTCTCACAGTCTAGGATGGCGCCATACATGGCTAGCCAACCTATCCCAAGAATCAAACTATAGCCCATAAAACCAAGCACATACGCATCGCAATCGAACTCGATGCCCAATAGATATCCTCAAACCCAACATATCATAGACAGATGAGTCGTGCCCCCAATGGGGTTTGAGAAGATAACGGGATCAGAAACAATACTAGTACTAAGGTGCAGAGAATCAACCACATAATCAAATATAAAAGAATAAGAAGCACCAGAATCAAAAAGAGTCCTAACTGGATGATCAGAAAGGGAAATCAAACCTTCAACATAAACTTTTCTACCTCTGTCCGGTCCACTGGCCTCGAGAGCATGCACCTGCCCTCCAGAAGATCCTGCCCTTTGCCTCTGAGTGTCCAACTTCACCACAGTTGAAACAAGCATTCTTCCTTTTTCTACAATCCTTGATCAGATAACCCAAGCTCCCACACCCATGACATTTCTTCTTGTTCTGAGCCTTGCCGTTCTTTTCACCCTTCTTTTGCGTTTCTTTCTTAGGCAACCCTTTCTTGTTTTGCATCTCATCAGTCTTAACCTCTTTCTTCTCATCCTTACCCCTTTCGTGCATTAATGCCATGTCAACTAGTCTTTCAAAAGTTGCCCCATCGGTATATGAGACAATGCCAATGCTTGGAGAGAATGATTTAATCCTCATACAAACCTTAAAGCTTTCTTATGCAGGGTATTCTCCAATTCCAAACCAAACCTTGCCAATTGAATGAACTTAATTATATACTCTTTAATTGACATACTTTCTTGCTTAAGCCCCAAGATTCTCTCCGTCTGCATACTATTTTTGCCTGAGAAAGAAAATTCGTCTCGAATCTCTATCGGAAATCAACCTAAGTATCAACTGGACGCCCTGCTTGAATCCCCACCCACCAAAACGAAGCCTCATACTTAAACTACTATGCAACCAACTGTATCTTTCTGCGGTCGTCGACCTCAAAAAGTCCAAATGAGTTCTCTGTCTATCACAGCCAATTCCGTGCTTCCACGAAGCTTTCAGTTCCACAGAATGGTTTTCCTCCCATAGCACAGAAGTCCTTGCATATCTTGGAGAAATTATCTACTCGCAGAGGTAGAGGAACAACGGCTGTTGCTGAGGGAGGGGCATTTCTTTCGCATTCGGCATATGTCGTAGCCTCAAGATATCTACGGAACAAAGCCGGTATCTGAACGCCCTCGGGAAGATTCGATTCCCCAAACATGTTGTAAAGAAAAGGAAAAGGGATTCAAACAGAGAATCGAAAAGATATTTTGTATGGCTTTGGGGAATATGTTTTTAAAAAATAGTCTTTTCTTTAAAAATACTTCATTTTTGAGCAATTTTCAAAGCTTTTATCTGATCTTGTAACCTTCAGCTCTGGTATCAAATGTGACACCCACGTCCGTTAATGTCACTCTTTATCAAAATGCATTATGTTCCATGAAGCGTTATAGGTAAATAGAAACAGAATCTCACAAGATTGATATAAAAATAGCAGCGGAAATTTAAAACTTCATTACTCAGCAGAAAAACATTGTAGTCTTAAAACAAGTTACAACATCAGGCTAAAATACTAAAACCAAAACATCTGTCTTGCGCTAAAAACCATCAAAGTACAAAAATATTAAATCATAATCCCTAATAATAGCCATTACAAAGTAGACAAATAGTCCAAGCGATACATCAAAGAAGATCCAGATACAAGCAGAAACAGAGAGAGAGAGAGTCCTAATCACGACTGAGCGTTCCCACTTTGAGAACCTGGGGGAAAGGAAAGAGAGAAAGGGAAACAAAAAGGTTCAGACATAAAGTCCAGCGATTCCAGTGAATATTAGCATATAAAAAAGTAAAAGTATCAAGACAGGTAAACAAACTGGATGAGAGATAACAATAACATACAACAGGTATAAACATGATGAATAGGATAAGCAGAATAAACAGAGTAATATGGACCAAGCTATGCTTCTCACTTACTTTTCTCTGCACCAATACTAGTAAATAGATTTTATGACAAGATTAGGTGTTCCCTAATATAACAGAAACATGATGATCCCAACAGAAACATTATGGTAGGTTTAGGTGTACTATGGTTACATAATGGGTTTTACCCCAAACAGAAATAACATATACCTCACTAGAATATAATGGGTGTTATCCCAAACAGAAATAACGGGTACCCTAATAGAAATAGGCAGGACTAGATGTACCATAATTACTACTCGAAGCGATCGGCTCCCTAAAGTGTAAATATCCTGTGTCGCCCTCATAGTAGGGTGTATTAATTCCTAAAGTGGCAACCTACAGAATGACACAGACCTATTTACTAGCGCTACAACGGCTTATTTTCTCCTATAGATTGGACCCATGCACGCCCATGACTCCGTTGGGATGCGTGCGTAAACACCCCTTTTAGATGAACCTCTTACTATCAGTTCAATATGCGTGTCCTGATCCCTACCTAGTACGGGGTCCCTGTTTAATACCTGAATGAGTTACTAACTGATATGGGCCCCACACAGCAGATGACACAAGCTAAACCTCTAAAACTTGTGTCCTCAATTAACTAGGATTTTAACAGGTTAAGTCTTAGAGCATAACCCCCATAGATTTAACAGGATATACATTAACATGTTCTATAACCCCCACAGATTTAATGGGTAAAGTTTTACAGCTTAATAGGTTCATATGACCCCAACAGATGTAATAGGTTAAATCTTACAAATTAATAGGTTCATATAATCCCAACAGAATAAACAGGTTTACTCAACCCCATAATTTTGACAGATTTACTTAACCTCACAGATTTAACATATTCCATAGGTTATGTACAATTTCATTAACATGTTCCACTTAATCTTTGAATTAAGCCTACAGAATTACATGTTCATACACATCAAAATTTTCAGTCATATTCCACAGTACAATATATGCCCTGAATTTCCCTCTTTTATTTTCATTCCTAAACATTCCCCAATTGTCCCAATTTCGTTCATACATACATCTCTTAGATATTGGCCTAGGCTCGAAGGTAGCCTAGACTTATAAAATAAAAGGGGAAAAAGACGGAGAAAATAGAAATAGGCATATAATAATAACTGAACAACATAACAGGGGTACAGAAAAATACATGTAATTACAAAAAACTGTTTATATATGAATCGGTTTATTAACAGGCATAGGCTCAGATCCAGGGTTATTGACATGTCAAGGCTATTGTTAAATTTTTATATCTAAAAGTAACATGAACTCACAGAGATTGGATTTAAAGAACAGAGGATAATATGCTGATGTTGCAGAAGGGATTCTTATATAAGTCAAATAAGAATTGCCTTGTTTTAATCCAATTTTCGGCATTATCTCCCCATCTTCATCTTGAATTTTTAGAACAGAGGTTTGTGGAAGAAGTATGAAGAAGTGTAATTGATTTGATATGAGTGCATGCCTTTATATAGAGTTTACAAGACAACCCTTAATGGTCAGATCCCTTACTTTAAATCCAATCCATTCAGTAAAATAATGAACCTGGTTAACAAAACAGTCCAAATTCAGAAAAATGAACTTCGCCAGATCGTGTGTGGGTCGACCCACCCCCACCTGGGTTGACCCATGGGTCGACCCACGTGACCTTGGTTTGACCCACGTGACCTTGGGTCGACCCACGTAATCTTGAGTCGACCCACGTGACCTTGGGTCGATCCATAGGTCGACCTCGACCAGCGTGGGTCGGCCCTCAACGGGTCTGGTTCCCGCCATTGTTGCCTTCATTTCCCGCTTCATTAATTTTGAACTATTTTGAATTTTATTTACATGTATCCTTCTTATATGTATACAAACTTCTAACCTTTATATCTTTCTCATACGACGTCCTTTTTATGCAAACTCGGAGTCTATCTGAGCCGTAATTCCAAGACGAACGCAATGGTACAATCCGTTTTACTTAATTCCCATCATTTAGTTAAGTATCCTTTAGTTCATTGATGTTCTTTAAAATTACAGGGTGTTACAGTACCTTCCTCATGTTCGCTGCCATCATAGCTTCGAACGTAGCTGGGTAATATGGTGTACCGCCATCACCCCTCCAAGAACATTCTCCTTCGCAGTAGTATGTCTCGACAATCGACGACTTATTCTAAATCTAAAAAATAGAATGATTATCCACTTACGAGAAAAACTACAAACGAAGTTCAAAAGCTATTATACTACATACTCATATATAATGTACATCCATCAGAAATCTACAAATACGTCTCTCATACATTATTACGTCTTAGAACTTTGGTTAAAATCGACAACGAGAGCTCTAATACCAAATGTGACGACTGCCCATAACTCCTGCACTAAACAAGAGGAACAAAGTGTTGAAAGACGTGTCAGGCAGCTAAGCCAATCATCGAGGAGGTAAACACATGAGGAACTTGTCGTATAACTCACGGCACAAGGATAAAGTATAATAGAACATATACAACAGGCTATAATAGGGAAGCATAATTGCATAGAAATTTAAACTTCCATAGCACTAAGGAATATCCACAACAACTTTGGATCGCATCAATACACTCTGTACAAAAGGCATCACTACAACACTTAGAGAATACATCAAACAGGGGGAAAACATCATATAATATATAGTAGAAACTAATACGGAAGCCTCCTGCTTGTCATTGCTCAGCTGCATCGTCCTCGTTAAGACATCACCTGATACTTAGTCTTCCCATCCAAAACTGGGTGAATAGCCAAAGGAAATAAGAGGCAGAAAAAAAACCTTGAGTCAGATAACAGTCTTAGTGAGCGATAAAACAACTAACTAACACCATCAATAAAGTACATGAGAATAGGTAGATTAATCAACTAATCTACCAACACATTAGAGAAGAACCCGAATCCGTCTTCCCCACATCCGACAGTGATAGCCTTTACAACAAATCAGTTAGAAACTACAATACATTCATGGCAAACAGTTATCAAGCGCAGACCATCCTAATCGATCTTGACAACCCCCAAGTACAAGCGCCGAAGGCCTAAACCAACGTCATATAAGCACCCAAGAGATATCTCATTCGACATTGAATAACCCACACAAGACAATACAAGCAAAACATACAATCACTCATGAATCTAGCTATCACCGCCAATCCTGCTTTGAAACCATCGTTAATCGTATGACCGGCTAAACACATTTCCATCAAATGTCAAGGGTTAATAGTAAACCCCAGTTCTAGCAAAACTCCATACGCCATACGACGGAACGTATCTAGGCCCGTCGAGCTGCCCAGGGTACTCAACCTGTCACTTCTTGTCTTGTAGGTGTCCCTACTGCATCCCTTCTTTGAGTCCGCTAGAATTTACGACAACAATAATTCCTTGGCCTCCGATATCTCTAGCCATCCAACTCGATGACTGTTCATAAGATCAAGCCCATTCTCGAGCAACCATTATCCACAAACTCACCACCTTGAGTCGCCTTCATATTCGTTGCATTACGACGACCAACAAAAACTTCACGATGCTTCAGACATGCCTCATTGAATTCATGTCGAAGTTATAACCATCGTCGAGTCAAAAGCAAGCTTCGTTTGGTCGATACTGCATTTCATAGCATTTCCATCTTTTCTTGCTATGAAAAACTGGCCATAATTTCAAAAAAGCCTTTTACAGCATTTCTGAAATGCTTTTATATGTCTTGATTCAATTCAGGCACTTTTAAGCACTTGGCACTGCTATTTGGTACTCTGGTACTGTGAAAACAGTGTAAATCCCCAGCGTGCACCTTGGAAAATCACGAGTTTTACTATGTGCAGCACGTCTGGTACTTGGTACTTTGGCACTTGGTACTCTGGCAATTGGTACTTTGGCATTTAGTCTGATCCATACCATAGCATTTAGAATGATCCATAATTTTCTCACCGCGCACCTTTACAGATCACCTTCACCTTACGCAAGCCAATGTGGTACTGGTACCCTTGTACTTTGGCCCGATCCATACCATAGCGTTTAGAAATTCTATGAAATGTTTCTTTTGCCAGATCCATGCCAAATGCACAGATCCCCAGTGCGCATCATGCTAGATCCGACGTTTTCACATGTGCATGCCCCCGGTACTACACCCAGGTACTGCCCGATCCATACCTATTATAGCGCTTTTAAACGTTGTGAAAGCCAGAAATTGATTTTTGGCCGATTCTTCAACTTAATTTTTTTCCTGGTCCATTGACCACTTTTCTACCCGATCCATGGCCAATACTTAGCCCGACTCATACGTTGAAACTGCCAAACTTCGATTAATCTTCACGCTTGCACACAACTCAATTTCATACTCAAAAACTAATCAAACTCCAACTTTTTCAACAACGATCTAATCAATATAACAACAAAAAATCACGCAATCATCAATGAACATTAAAACAATGATTTAATAATTAATCAAATCATTAAATGGATCTAAACATATGATTTTACCGTTTATAGGTTGCTAGATTAGATCCTATGGTGATTTGAATTAAAATCATACATACAATCGATTAGATCTATTTGAAAACAACTTGAAATGATGAACATATAATCATACAACCCATATACTTGATTGAATCTGCGTGAGAGATGCTTATCACTCATCAATTCTTCGGATTAACTTGAAATCACTAAATTCCCAATATAGACAGCGAAGAATTATCTCAAATTCTCTTGAATTGATGCGGTCTCCCTTATCTCAATGTAGATCTAGCTTTTCTTGATGTAGGTCTTCAATCGCTTTGCATAGATCTAGAATTTTAATGGTGGAAAGGTGTATTTGATTGAGCAAGGAGAATCACAAGCTCAACCAAATGAGAGAATGAATAAAAGCAACCCTCTCTCCATCCCTCTAACCCCCTATTTATAGCCAACATCCCACTAATGAGCCACACCAATTCAACCCACTAATAACTAACCAAACCTGAACAGAATTTTGTGAAACCTTAAAACAACGATTCCTCCCAAACTGCTGAACCAAATCTTTAATGTGACCACTCCATAGAATTGGAAACATCATTTCCTTTCCAATGAAATCGATCCCAGCACCTAGTTCGATCCCAGTCAAAAGTTATGCTATGAACAAAATTAATAGGGGTAAAATGATCATAAATAAAATTGGTAAAAATAATGGACATGTCTCACATTCCAATAAACAACATATCAAAATATGAGAATGATCCAACCCTCGAGAAATTAACTAAAATTATTTTACGATCCTCCGCTACGTAAAATGCAGATTGTTACATACATGAAGCCCTTCTACCTAATGATACTCTAACACTAAGTACCCAAAGAAGAGTCTACCCCAGAGTTAAGTAAACTATTCAGCTTCTTGAATTTCTTCGCCTTCTTTTTCATTCCCTTGATTTGACTGATCAGCCTTACCCATTTTAGGTAGTTAGTAACTCCGGCATCTATATCTTCTTGTATATCATCCGCTGCTTCGTCGAGGCTAGCTTTGCGCGTTGTCTTTGATCTTGTCCTTATACGTTCAATTAGTTTATTGTCCTTGCTATAGCAGTTATCTACATTCATCTTGTCAACAACATCTACAGGCTCCATATCGTCAGGGTCAACAGAATACGAGTCACTCTCAGGCTGCAATGTACTAGTCCTCTATGCTTGTAAATTATTGTCATATTGGACATCCGGCTCTTGTAGGCACTGTTTGGTAAGTTCAATGGGATCTTGGGCCTCTATAGCCTAGACGTTAGGTTTTACTTCCATAGTGTTTGAATTTTCCGTCTGAGGAACCTGCTGCTTGGGAACCCACAGTGTTATTAATGGCGCACGACGCGAAAACGCGCAAACCCTCTCTAGAACCTTGGCGCACAGTGCGCGCCTTTTTAATTCACTACGCACGTTTAATTTTTTTTGATAAATTTAATATTTTAACCAAAAAAAAAAAGATCCAACATTTTTTGTTAAAACATATGCAACAATTTTTTCTATGCATTTCACAAAAAACATAAAGCATAAAATATCAAGCATAATAGTTTTCAATTCCAAAATAATAATACACATTATTGATAAACTAAAAATCTGAATCTAATAAATTTGATGCTCAACTATATTTAGCAAATACCAAATCATGACATATTTTTATGTTGCAAATAAATCGTACAAAGATATTGGACATATTCACACATGCAATTTTTTTCTATCCAAGGGTATGTTTCAAAGCTGATTGAATGTTAATTTTCCAAGAATGCTTTCCATTCTTCCAAAGCTGCTTCTCTTGATTTATCGTTCACGGGTACTCAGTCTCATTCATTTGCTTTTGCATCTATGCTAGGAAATATTTTGTGATCTTTTATACATAACATTATGTATTTCTGACAGTATTAAAATAAATCTAAACTATGTTGAATAATAAAACTTATGTCAATTCTAAATGTCGGCATGCTAAGGTCGGCCAATTACATAATTGTAAGGTTATTAACTCATAGATGATAATTGACTAGGAAATAATAATGATGTGATTATGTTTCCACATAATTGAAAAAAGATATTAATAAAGTTATTCACATTTCATGTTATTACGATAATAATAGTAATAGTAGCAGTGATGGTGGTTGTAGTGATGGTAGTTGTAGTGATGGTAAAAGTATTTATAGTTAAGTAGTTATTGCAGTTTGAAATGCCCCCAAAAAAGCCATAAAATAAAGAAAAGGCACGCCATTTCGCACCGTGCGCCATTTGCGCCATTCGGCGCACCTTTTCATGTATGTCATGTCGCAAGCATAAATGGCGCAAATGTCGCGTCGCGCTACGTCTAGGCGCCCCTTTCACGACTATGGGGTCCAAACCTTTTTAAATTGATATATATTGTCAAAATGTCCAAAATATTGACAATTCGAGCATTTGGCAATGTTCCATTCATATTCAACTTCTTGCCCTGTCAATTGATCATTCTCATTCAAAATTGAATTTTTTGGGGTATGAAAATGAATTCGACACTTCAACAAGCACTCAAGTAAAAGCAATCTTTTTTATTCCTTCCATGAACATATCTAATTTTAAAGAATTACCAAGAACGGATACAATCCTGCTGATAGCTTCTGTTGTCCAGTACTCTAATGACAATCTAGAAAGACGAACCCATATAGGAATAGTCTTTAACATATCCTTACTAAGCTCTATTACTATCGACCACCTCTACATCATCATTAATTTCCTATCATAATAATAAGGACCTCACTGCAATATCTTTTCACAATTCTCTTTCCTATAAAATTTATAAATACTAAACGAGCATTTTTTTTTTTTTAAGGACAAAGTTTACAAAATCTTTAGCCAAAAGTATGCAAACTTTTTTATTTGGCTAAAAGTCCACATTCTAGTGCAAATGTGGAATTCAGGGGTCCACTGGTCTTTTTTAATTTTGCACTAGAATTTGCCTTTTTGGCCAAATTTCAAAGTTTGTGGACTTTTGACCAAATATTTTGTTAACTTTTGCCTTCTTATTATTTTCCACATACTAAATTCCCTAGGAGGCTGCCGTATCCTATGAATATATGCTTTGAAAAAAAGGATAATACGGCTTGTAAATTACTGTGGAATTATCCCATAGCTTTCTACCTTTTTGTACTAGTTCCATATCCAGTTTAGCACAAGCCAAATTATTAAAGGCCTTCGGATCAAAGTAAGAAAGCTGAATATTAACTGGAAGTTGGTTACCTATGGCGATGTCCTTCCAGGCACGGCTGGTGCCTTGAGATTGTGTACCCCCGTTTTCTACACGCGTCGGTTACAACCTAGACTTGCTTAGCAAAGGCAAAATTGGCGTTTTTGCTGCTGCTTTTTCAAATCCAGCATTTATACCCTTCTTCTTAACTTTGATATTCTTTCCAGCTTCTAGTGTAGGAAAGTATTGTGCATTTAAAAAGACCATCAGCCGAATGATACTTTGTCTAATTGTCTGTGCAATTTGCTACTGAATAATATGTTTTTGCATCTTATTTGTATCTTACCAGGTTGTATACTTGTTTGACTTCTGATTCTTCTTTGCATTTACAAGTTGAAAACCATCCAAATTAGGGTTTTGTTCAAGGTAGTGTTTTAAAAACCGGACCTGGCCGACGGCCCAACCACGATTAACCGTGGGCCGTCAAGTTGCCAACCTGGAAAAAGCTTAGGGTGGGCCTTCAAGCTTCCCAACCTTGAAAAAGCTTAGGCCGCAATGTTCAATAGCCGTCCCCAAACCGTGAAAGCCGGCCGAAATCGCGGTTGAACGAACCAAAAGACCAGCTAAACTTTATATATATTATGTAAAACACAGCCTTAGCCCGGTTTACAAAAGGCATAGCCCAGACATCCACAGGCTGATACGAAAACAGTCGAATCTACCTTACTAGTTACTATATAGGGTGAATGCATGGCAACATTTCCATTTAGTTTATATATGATGTGAGACATTTAAATCAGCTTTCTATCTTCTTCTTCATATGCAGATTCTTTACTTTAACTTTTACTGTTTTGAAAATTACACAACATTTTTTTTTATCTAAATGTACATAATAATATATTAGAACACGAGTACATAATTTAGCAAATCATCAAAATTTACAAGATACATCACTATCTCCATCCAGAACTATACATAATATGACAGATTCATAAAATGGACACAAAATAGCGTTCTCAATTTTCCTAGTGACTCAAACAAACATAGCAACAAGAGAATAACGTGGACATTCATTCTGAAGAGATGGAAGAAGTGAATGAACAATTGTTGGAGCGGCCTGAAGTTAACATGCATGTTGCTCATGTTGATAGCGAGGTACATAAGCAGCAGCAACAAGCTCTGGATGTCATTGTTTCTACTACAATATGGCATGTATGGATGGAGCGAAATGACTGGTTGTTTAGCAATAAATCTCTGGTTATCATTCCTAGATCTGAGCTGGCAAAAATTACATAACATTATAACTCAAGCTAAATTAGTAATGTTGAGTAATAATTAATTATGGATATATGGTTACTAACTCATGTTACTAAACATTACTCTCATGTTGCTGGCTATTATAACTCATGTTATTAATCCATAACTAATGTAATGCTAATGCTCAGTTATAAATAATGGATACACATGTTACTAATACAGCATTATAACTCAACAAACTATAACTCAACATTAGTAACAACAAAATATTTTACTTGAAATTAATTGAATGCATCTTTTAATCAAAATTATTAACAAATCACATGTATAAACAACAACAATAAAAAGTACATTGTTCCAATGGTTCAACTGGTCCAACCCTCAAACCTTAAACCATGAGTCGTCGCAGTTCGACTCGTGGTCCAGTCATGAAAACTATGGTTCATGGTTTGTTGGGTTGTCACTAGAGGGTTTAGGTGGAGGCAGGTCAGATGTCTTCGCTATTCGAGCTAAGGAAGTAAATGGAGCATCCGTCGAAGGCTTTGCACTTGCAGGTTAAGGTAGATCCGACTTCGGTGGAGATAATTCAATGGATGAATTAGTCAAAATCTCTAGGCTAAATCATGGGACGCAGGCCCTTTGAGAGGCGATCTTCTTTCTTTGTTGTTTAGTGTCATTGCTCCAATACCATGTAAGATTTTAAGTACTTATGTTATTTTGATGTTGTGATAACTGAAATATAGAATCAGATTCGTACAGGAAAGAAATGAAAGCCGATGGAATTAAATTGTATTACACAGGAAAACATAACAGCTATATATAATACAAGGGGTAATAGGGCTAGGCCCAATATAGTCGGCCCAAAGGCGTATTTGCAAAATAAGGTAAAAACAATTCAGAATGTAGCAGTAACGAATTTGCTCATTTCTCTGATAATTTTGTGTTGCACACTTGGAACATGTTCTTCTCCATGCATTAATGATTTTGTGTTGCACACGTGGTACATATTTCATGTACCATCAAAATTATGGATTGTATTGAATATCTTTGACCAAAACGGTTTTAGAGGTAGGCAAACTAGACAATTGAATACGGAAACCCACTATGGAGGGGAAACATTTAGAGAAGATGAAGTTGTGAAGTAAAATAATATATGAAACTTTATGACTGTGTAAGCATGCTGAAATCAAAGAAGGTGGTAGTGTAGTGGTAATTGATGGCTGGTAACCTTTGTTTCAAAGTTGAGGAGTTCGATTATTGTTTGGAAAATTTCCCCTCACATTAGGGCCAAAATAATTTTCTTGGGGTACTTATACTTTTCATGTTGGGACCAAAATTATTTTTGGCCTAGGGCAACCCAAAACTGTGAACTCTGTTGGAATATAATTTGAAATGGTCTTTTGCCAAGCCATTAAAGATTGAAGATTTCTAGAAAGGTTTTAATATTGCTGTTAATTAGGAAAAAGATAATTATTCATTAATGAGAGGTTTTAGTGCTGCAAATCTAGAAAGATGTATTGTATGTTATAAATAAGAGTTTTTCTCATTTGTATGTATGAAAGAAGAATTAAGAAAATAAAAGAGTAATAAAACAATTTAAAAGTTTTCCTCTTTTCCAAATATTCTTTTTTCTCATTAATCTATTCCTCTTTCTCCCCAAAAATTCTAACAAAGTGGTATCAGAGCCAAGTTAGTGAAGGTGTGATAAAAAGTCAAACAATATAATGTTTTCCTTCCAATATCCTCGTCTCACAAAAGAAAATTATGAAAAATGGTGTATTCGAATGAAAGCTTTACTTGGAGGACAAAGAGTATGAGAGACCGTAGACAAAGGCTACGACGAGCCAAAAAATGAAAATGCATTATCTCGAGCGGAGAAGGATGCTTTAGCAAAGACGAAGGAAAAAGATCAACTTGCTCTTAGCCTCATCCATCAATGTTTGGATGATTCAATGATAGATAAAATATCTGATGCAACCACTTCAAACGAAGCCTGGGAAATATTGAAAAAAATCTTTCTGAGGAGTTGATAAAGTAAAGAAAGTTAAGCTTCAATCACTAAGGAGTGACTTCGAAGCAATGAAGATGAGTGAATCCGAATCGATTTCGGATTACTTTACAAGGGTGAAGGCGAATGTAAATCAATCAAGAGGCTATGGAGAAAAAATTGCAGATGTTCGAGTGGTGGAGAAGATTCTTCGTTCTTTGACACCGAAGTTCGATTATATTGTGTGTGTCATTGAAGAAACGAAGGACCTCGAAGAAATGATAGTAGAAGAATTGGAAGGTTCTTTACGTGCTTAAGAAGAGAAAATTAAGAGAAGACGAGAAGAACCACAGCAGCAAATTCTTAAAACTAAAGCAACTTTAAAAAATGAAGAAGGAGAAAAGCAGTACTTTAGAGGAAGAGGACGCGGATATGGACGAGGACGCGGAAGGCAAGGACGTGAACAAGAAAGAAGCAATGGTGAAAGTTCAAATAACAACGAGAGAAATCCTTCATATTTTAGAGGCCGTGGAAGAAGTCGAGGATGAGGTCATGAAAATTATCAAAGATCAAATGAAAGAAGGTATGACAAGTCCAAAATTGAATGTTATCAATGTCATAGATTTGGTCATTATTCATGGGAATGTCAAACTGCTAATACTGAAGAAAGAGCCAATCTTGTTAATGATAACCAAGAATTTGAAGAATCCACCTTGTTGCTAACTGAGAAAAAGGAAGAAAATGAAGTTGAAAGCTCGTGGTATTTGGATAATGGTGCTAGCAATCATATGTGCGGATACAAAGAAAAATTTGTGGAGATCAACGACAAGGTGAAAGGTAATGTTTCCTTTGGAGATTCTTCGAAAATTCACATTGAAGGCAAAGGTACAATTCTCATCTCTACAAAGAATGGTGAACATAAATTAATCTCTGATGTTTATTATGTTCCTAAACTAAGAAGCAATATTCTTAGTCTCGGACAATTTGTTGAGAATGGTTATGAAGTTTTGATGAAAGATAATTATCTTTGGCTTAAAGATAAAGACAATAACTTGATTGCAAAGGTGGGCATGTCACGGAACCGAATGTTCAAATTGAATGTCCAAACTGTTGAAGCAAGATGTTTGAAGGTTAATGTGCAGGATGTGGCATAGTGTTGGCACATGAGATTTGGACACTTGAACTTTGGATCATTGAAAGCAATGGGAGAAAAGACGATGGTAAAGGGGATGCCAACAATTGAAAATCCAAATCATTTGTGTGAAGCATGTCTTCTTGGCAAACATGCAAGGAAAAGTTTTCCAAAGAAAGCAACGTTTATAGCCTCCAAACCACTTGAATTGGTGCATACGGATATTTGCGGGCCTATCAATCCACCGTCTTTTGGTAAAAGTAAATATTTTATACTTTTTATTGATGATTATAGCAGAAAAACGTGGGTTTATTTTCTCAAACAGAAATCAGAAGCTTTCACCACATTCAAAAATTTCAAGACGTATGTTGAGAAAGAAAGTGGCTACAATATCAAGGCATTGAGGTCTGATCGAGGAGGCGAGTTCACTTCAAAGCAATTCAATGATTTTTGTGCAGCGCATGGAGTTCGTCGTCCTCTCACTGTTCCTAGATCACCTCAGCAAAATGGCGTGGCGGAGAGAAAAAATAGATCAATTCTTAATATGGCAAGGTGTATGCTTAAAACAAAAAATATGCCAAAGGAGTTTTGGGCTGAAGCTGTTTCTTGTGCGGTGTATTTGTCAAATCGCTCTCCAACATTGAATGTCAAGGACCAAACCCCTCAAGAAGCATGGAATGGAAAAAGGCCAAGTGTTCATCATTTGCGAGTATTTGGTAGCATCGCTTATGCTCAAGTTCCACAGCAAGAGCGTTCAAAGCTAGATGATCGAAGTGCTAAGTATGTTTTTGTTGGATATGATTACCATTCCAAAGGATACAGGTTGCACAATCCTAACAATGGCAAAGTGGTGGTAAGTCGTGATGTTGAATTCGATGAAGGAGCAACTTGGGATTGGGATGGACAGCAAGAGAGCACATATAATTTTCTCCCATATTTTGATGATGATCAAGAATCAGAGAATGTTGAAACTATACAAGAACCTTCTTCTCCAGCTTCAGATCTTGAAGGCTCAAATGAAAGACCGCCAAGAATGAAATCCCTTGATGATATATATGAAAGAACTGAAGAAATTAATTTTAATAATGATGAACTTTATTGTCTTTTTGCAGATAGTGAGCCAATAAATTTTCAAGAAGCCATGCAAGATAAGAGGTGGAGAGACGCTATGGATGAAGAAATTAAATCCATTGAAAAGAATGACACGTGGGAATTAACTTCTCTTCCCAAAGGTCATGAATCCATTGGCGTTAAATGGATATACAAGGTGAAAAGAAAAGCAAAAGGAGAGGTGGAGAAATATAAAGCAAGACTTGTGGCGAAGGGCTATAAACAAAAGCATGGAGTTGACTATGATGAAGTGTTTGCTCCAGTTGCACGCATGGAGACTATTCGCTTGTTGATTTCTCTCGTTGCTCAAAAGAAATGGAAAATTTATCAAATGGATGTAAAGACGGCTTTTTTGAATGGATATCTTAAAGAAGAGGTGTATGTTGATCAACCGTTGGGCTACGTAGCTGAAGGGAATGAAAAGAAGGTACTGAAAACTCAAGATCAAGTTGCGGATATTTTTACCAAGCCATTGAACATTGAAGATTTTCGAAGAATGAGAGTTATGCTTGGAGTAAGAAAGGAAATTTCAAATTAGAAGGGAGTGTTGGAATATAATTTGAAATGGTCTTTTGCCAAGCCATTAAAGATTGAAGATTTCTAGAAAGGTTTTAATATTGCTGTTAATTAGGAAAAAGATAATTATTCATTAATGAGAGGTTTTAATGCTGCAAATCTAGAAAGATGTATTGTATGTTATAAATAAGAGTTTTTCTCATTTGTATGTATGAAGGAAGAATTAAGAAAAGAGTAATAAAGCAATTTAAAAGTTTTCCTCTTTTCCAAATATTCTTTTTTCTCATTAATCTATTCCTCCCCAAAAATTCTAACAAACTCAGCCTGTCTATGATTATATGAAATTAGTACACGATGTTACTTTTGAAAATACTAGTAGGAGGATAAATGGTACTATATTATTGAGATAATATAGTACAACTTTACAGATAGTAGTGGTTAACTCAGTATAAGGTTATAGATAGTTTAATTTGGAAACATGGTTAAGAACAATAAGTAGTACCGTTAAGAAGAATTTAACATTCCCATCAAATATCTGTCATTTATTCTGTAAATATTGTTTGTTGTTACTTCTACAATTTAAAAGTATATAATTATTTATTAGCACAACTAAATTCATAATGGAACATTTTAGTTTTTTAGCACAAAGTACAATGGATATGGAGATGGAAAATAGAATTTAGTCATTGAACAAAAGGGCATGAACACACAAGCGGTCTACCATTGTTGTACATAAACAATATCAAGTACTAAAAAACAAACATAAAAAACACAAATCTATGCACAGAAGATCAAAAAAGGCTAATGTAAGCAAGTTTATCCAACGTGGCTTAATTCTGTAAATCTGTCAGATATGCAAATCAATGTCCACATGAAACCGCACATCCACTGCATGTAGACAAAGCCAGAGCCTGTGCATGCATTGGTTTTTCCATCAATTCAATTGTAACAATAGATCATACTATATATAAAACTATTTTTTTTGCATAATCATATTGTATTTAAATACATGTCAAAATATCGTCAGGATATAATGTATTGCCATACAGATCATCCAATCATTCTAATTATATTTCGCTCATTGTTGGCATGCATCCTGCATGTCAAACTGCATACTACATCAGTGGTTTATTACAATGTAAAAAAGATTATAAATTAATACCCAATCAATATATCTTTAATTCCTGAAAACATGGTAATAATTTAACAGAGAATGATTTTTTTATTTTGAAAAACATATGAAGGAAAAATATATACCCACACAGTATTATGCAAAGACCTTCAACATAATCGCGCATAAATAAAATGATGTCATTTTATCTAAAGATCGAAATAGCAATTCATACATATTATAATATTCAAAACATAGCACATGAAACTATAAAGAAGAACACAATTTTATTGTGCACGGTCACACCGAACTTGAATGAACAAATATCGAGAAGTTAAGAAAATCTTTGATGCTAGTATGGTTGTCAAGGTTTCAAATCTTGAATTTAAGAAAAAAATCTCAAACTTGTATCTTGATTGAAACAAAGTTGATTTAAAACTCTAATAAGTAATCAAGCTATCAAATCCTATATTTTGGTGGAAATATTGAGCTAACATCTCAGGTGAAATTAATGGTACAGGTTGTAATTATAGATTGAGAGGTTCGAACCAAATTTTTTGTGATGCTTATAAGGATAATTATTGTTGTTCACTTCACAGCTTCACAGCTTCAAGTACACGTAGTTGAAAGATAGTCTCGTCAGTTTTATGTGGTGTAACAATATAAATAGTGGCATTGCTATATATTGATAAGTAAATTTATATCACCATAAAATAGTTCTCTTAGCAAACTAACTCAGCATCATCACATAAAATATTTGCAGTCTAATTTTGATAGTTTACCATAGGACCTTTCTCTTATTGTGCTTAATGTTTTTTTTAACAGAAGGAAAATATAATATAACAAAAAGGGGAATCTAGCCAATTCTCCAATGGATCACAAAAACATTATCCGTAGAAATGGCATAGATAATGTGCACACACACACAACCAGGGGTAAAATAAAAAAACAAAACAAAAGCCAGCTCAAAAGCGATAGACGACCCCTAAACAAAAAGACGAGCTGAAGGGCACAGGCAAGCTAGACGAATCCTAAGAGGTATACAAGGACGATGCCTAAGTCATACAACTCTACTCCTACTGGACAAAGAGCTAGGACATCTGTAGTGCCATATGTAGAAGACAACGGAACAAGAAAAAAGCTCCTAAGTAATGCTCTAGTAGCTCCGAAAGCTTCAGGTTCGTAAGCTCCAACAAATCCGGCTGACAGCAGTACCTCCCACATCTAAGATTTCTGAAAACCTAAAAAAATCAGGCCCTGTAGAACTAGCAAACATCATAAGACCCAAAAAATGGGGAATGAGTGGAGAAAGTGTATACAACAAAAAAGTGCAATCAACCAATTCCTGCCCTTGGAGTAGTCGGTACCGAAGTAACATTGAAAGTACCGACCAATCTCCTCAATCGGGAACCAACTGCTCCCTTGAAAGACCTACCTCAAAACGCAAGGAAAACATCATTCCTTACCCTTCAGATGATTGTTGGAGGATCCATCAGAACTTCAAATATTGCCTTATTCCACTAGTACCAGATGTGCCAGCAGATAAGACAAGGGATAAGGCGAAAAAGAATCGAACGAATAGATTTACCTAAGATGCCGATCCACCAGATTCTCAGTAAATCCATAAGAGTAGTGGCATTACCTCGGCAGCCATCTAGATTCCTGAAGTAATTCCAGACGGAATTGGCACAAGCGCCCAAAAAAATACAAGTGAGTACGGGATTCCAAAAATCCTGAGTTGCAGAATCTACAAGGGGAAATGATTAGGATCCCAATTCTTTGGAGGTTCTTATCTATTGGCAACCCATCATGCAAGATTTTCCGTATAAACAAAGAGACCTTTGGAGGAAGTCTAACATCCCAGATGAAAGAAAAAAGAAGAAAACATGGAGTTGGCATCCTTTCCGAATTCCACAACGCCTTAGTCGAGAAGGGGCATCCGTCTCAATTGGTTCGACCAACATGTGTATCTGAAAACTCCTTCACAGATTGCATCTATTTCCACGTCTCACTAGTGTAGGATGGGGTACTGGTGTAACTCGCACCTGATAGTCTATGGTACTTAGCGTGGAGGAACGTTGCCCATAGGGAATTGTTCGCTCCAAACCTTGCCCACAACTTGCAAGAAAATTAAGTACAAATGTCCTTAGGGTATGGAGGCCCAGACCTCCCTCACTCCTGGTACGACATATGAAATTCCACGAGATCCAATGGTGACGATTAGCAGTTTCCTTTTTTCCCAAAAAAAGGACGATGTCAAAAATCGGTAAAAACGGAAGTAGGAATAAGTGGGAGTCATAGCAGCAAAGCCATGAGTTCCTATAGAGTCTAGAACAAACTTTATAAGAACAAGTTTACCTGCCCGAGAAAGGAGAATTGCATTCCAACGAATGATCTTACCCCTTTATTTGTCAGTCAAGGGGTCAAAATGGCATTAAGCATCCATCCTTGGTATAGTACAATCCCGAGTAAGCCAGCCTTGAAACCTATGAAGGTTTCGATCAAGAAAGATCGAATCATAGGTAGATCTTTCGCGGAGACGAAGCAGCTTTTATCATATTTAACAAGTTTCCCTGAGCAACTTTGGTACTGGTGACTAAGTCTAATAAGACGAAGGAAAAGCGATGACTACCACTAGTGAAAATGATGATGTTGTCAACGAAAGATAGGGAGGAAACTATAGGGCATCCCTTAGGAATGACAAACCTTTGAAGTTGCCTGGCAATCATAAGTGAATGCAGACCATGTATAATTCGACAACAATCACAAATAGAGAAGGGGAGAGGGGGTCTCCCTGATGTAGACCCCCATCTACCTTGAAGAAACAATTGGTTGATCCATTTATAAGAATGGAAAACCAACATCTGGAGATGAGCCTCAATAAGATCGATGAGGGGTTACGGGAAGCCGAAAGCCCTTAGAACCTTGATGACGAAAAACCAAGACATTCGATCGTAGGCCTTAGCCATATCTATCTTAACGACCACATTAGGACCTCGTACCTTCCTATTGATCTGAGAAACCAGCTCTTGGGATAAAATGACATTATCAATGATCAAACGTCCTTTTACGAACCCAACCCGAGAGGAAGAGATGATGCACTGATGAAACAGTGCTAGTCTAGTGGCCAGAACGTTCGAGATACCATGTTAGTGAATTTGCACAAACTAATTGGGAGAAAATCCACGCAAATGCTTGGGTTTTCACATTTTGGGATAAGAACCAAGTTGTTGGAAGTCCAACCCATATGGTGATCTCCATCAGAAAAGAAAAACTGAACGCAAACAGAAGTCTTCCTGAATAATCAGCCAAACACTCCGGAAGAAAACCCCATTGAAACCGTCAGGCCCACTCGCATTGTCCTTACTTAGAGAAAATATACAAGCATGTATTTCATCTGAAGAAGGAGGTGCGGCGAGGTTGGAGCTATCCGTAGGTAGGACTAATCTAGGAATGAAAGATAATAGGGGCGGATCAGATACAAACACAGAGAGAGCCGAGAAAGGTCTGGAATTGGGACATAATAGTTTCTTTGACTTCACTGGCATTGAAGCCACAGAAAGATCAGGACGTTGGATATGATGAATCATAAGAAGATTATTCTTCTTATGGATAGAAGAATGGAAAATTTTGGAGTTCGAATCACCTTCAACAATTCACTTAATCCTCGCCTTCTAGTGAAGACAGGCTTGCTAAATTCGAAGCTCTGACGAGAAGGCTAGTTGGGGAAATCGCCCAAGCCTCCTTGTTAGCAGCAGAGGGATCTTCATCAAAAGATGATTATGCAAGAACAAGAGTTTCTTTAGCCCCCCTAACGCAGTCAAAGATATTCTTGAAAACCAGAACGTTCCACGCCTTAAGGCAAGCCTTCATACGCTTCAGCTTATGAGAAAACACAACACACGGGGAAACCAAGGACTGGGGGTTCCATGAGTCTTCCACAACACTATGGAATGTATGGTGTGATCTCCACATACTCTGGAACCTAAAAGAGGACGGGCCAGAAAGGGATAGAAGAGAACAACGAAGAATCATTGGAGCATGATCCGAGAAGGTACGATGCAAATAGGAGACAAAGAATGTGAAAGGAAGGCTGAACCAACCTTCCAATCCAAAGACTCAGTCAAGTCTAGAAAGAATGCGATTGGCCCATATTGATTATTACACCAAGTGAAAGAACGAACCAACAAAGGAGTCTTTAGAGAGACCCGAACTCACAATGAAGGCATTGAAATATGCCGCCACCACATGGTTAACGGCGTTGCCTCTCCGTTACTCAGCTTAGCAGGCGACAATATTGAAATCGCCTCCCAAAAACGATACAGTGATCCCCAAGTCGGAAAGAGAAAGCATGTCAAACCAAATGGCCAATCTGTCAATCCTATTTCACTTGGCATAGACCGCCGAGAAAAGAAAAAAGGAGGGGAAGGAGGGAATCGAATAAGCCATCGAAAGTAGCTATTCGAAGTCGAAGACAGGGCATACACAACATTTTGGACCAAATAATCCAAACCTTGTCAGAGACATTGGCTTAGGCGCCCCAAAGCCAAGAGATAAACCCGACTTAGTGATCTCCTCCGCACCTACAAAATACTTAAGAAGCGCTATCAGACAGATATAATACTTCTTAACAATGCGCCTGAGCCTAGCCACCGATGCATTATTGCCTATACCATGAATGTTCGAAAAAAGGAAATTTTCCATCAAGTAAAAGAAGAAGACAATAAGAAACCCAAAAAAAAAAGAATACGCTCCAAACGGGAGAAGACTCTCCCATTAAGCTCAGATAAGATAAAACATGTGTCGAGTAGATCTAACGATCTTCTCAAACGCCATATAGATCATGTGCGAATGGTAAGGGGAATGCAAGGAGCCGCTCATTGTCTACGACGCGACGATCGAGTAAACGAGCATACAAATTCCTTACATGACATAGATAACACAAGACCCAAATCTGGTGGATAAGAATTTTGTAACACCCCATAATTCTAAGAACATAAAAATGATAAACTAGAGAATACCTAATTAAATATTTGGAATTAAGTAAAATGGACTGCGCCATTGCGTTCGTCTTGGAATTATGCTTAAGATAGACACCAAGTTTGCGTAAAACTGACATCGTATGAAGATAATAAGGTTTGAAGTTTATATACATATAAGCCATTTATATATAAATAAAACTATTCCGGAAAATCAAAATCAGAGGCAGGAAAAATGGGGGGAAATCGGCCCGTTAGGGGTCGACACCACCCTAAGGGTTGTTAGGTCACAGGTTTTTGATTCATGACAAGGAAGAAGAGAAGATCAAAGGAAAAGTGATATAGGTTATGATTATCTATTTAATTGTGTCTTAGATGTGTTATATATTGTTAAAATCTATTATCAAATATATAGCATACAAAAATGCACTTACGAAAAGACACTTCGTGAAAAGAAACTTCGCGAAAAGACACTTCGTCACTTCGTGAAAAGGCACTTGGCGAAAAGACACTTCATCACTTCGCGAAAAGGCACTTCGCGAAAAGACACTTCATGAAAGGACACTTCACGAAATGACACTTCATCACTTCGCGAAAAGACACTTTGAAAAGACAATTCGTGAAAAGACACTTCACGAAAGGACACTTCACGAAAAGACACTTCATCACTTCCAACGGTCATATTTTCCAACGGTCATATTTTACAACGGCCATATTTTCTAATGTCGTATTTTCTAATGGTCATATTTCTAACGGTCATATTTTACAATGACCATATTTTCTAAAAGGCATCATATTTCATGAAGAGATTCCTTTTC
This sequence comes from Allium sativum, assembly GCA_030737875.1. Lineage (NCBI taxonomy): Eukaryota > Viridiplantae > Streptophyta > Magnoliopsida > Asparagales > Amaryllidaceae > Allium > Allium sativum. The sequence continues at coordinate 525,550,794 of CM060912.1, read as the reverse complement.
ATTTCTGAAAGGAAATGGATGCATCTCTTTGATAAAACTCTTCATGGAAGTTGACAACTCTTCAACGATTATATATACATCAAAGCATTTTTTTCACATCACTGAATCTTCTCATATTTTCTGATCTTAAACTCTATACATTCTGCATAATAAAAAGCTCTCCATTATTCAAATTACTTGTTGAATCATTGAAATTATTTCATATCTCTTAATTCAATGAGTAATATACTTCTTTCAATCTTCACATATACGTTATATACTTGAGGATAAGATTATAGGAAGGGTGTACCCAACTGCTGGCTCTTCAGTGTTATTCAAGAACACAATCAGAAGTCAAACTCTTGTTCTTTGTTAAAGTCCTCGGTGTTCTAAGAGGCAAGTGTTGAAGTCCTCGATGTTATTAAAGGTGTGAAATCCCGTTCATCTGCTCGGGTGTTGTAAACCTGTTCCTCTGGGTGAAGTAAGGTGGTCGTTAATGAAAATCCAGATAGAAGTCTGGGACTGGACGTAGGACGGTGCTCCGAACCAGTGTAAAAATCCCTAGTGTGATTTTTCTATTTTAATGCATTTATTGATACATATTTGTGATTAGCATATCATCCTTCAAAGTTGTTGTATATTTGTGTGTTATACACCATATTACACGACATGTGTGTACTACACTATCACGTACACGCCCGCCCTTTCAAGGGTCTCGACCCTCGGCACCCATATCGACCCCCATGTCGACCCCTCTGAGATCTGGGCAGAATTCAGTTCTGAACGTGGACTCATTTCTTGATTAGATTCGTTTAATCTAGGCTATAAATAGGACCCCATTCTCATTGTTTTATTCACCAAAAATAATGGAGACAATGAGGCGCTTCCCCAACTCAGTTTGAACTAGCCTTTTCTTCTTCAACAACAATTCATACGTATTCAAAGATCTATGATACATCTTCTATAATGAATACTCTGTTCTTTATATCCAATAACAGTGAGTTTTTGTTGCTTTTAGATATAAACACCTAAAATGTAATCTTGACAAGTTTATAAGTTTGGATCTAAGCCTGTGCTTGTTAGTAACCTGAATCATAATAGATCTGCCATTACTTGTACACTTGATCTATTGATTTGTGCCTATATGCCTATTCATGACATCCTTATTCTATTAGTTTGCCTAATCATGTCACCTTGTGCCTATTATGTTAGTTTGCCTAATTATGTCATCTTATGCTAATTTTATTTACTATGCCTATTCTTGTTTTCTTCTCTCCCTCTTTCTCTTTTTGTTTTTATAGCCAGATTACCTTCAAGCCTAAGCCTATCACTGAAATACTCGAACGCACAAAATTAAGAATGATTGGGAATGATTAATTGGGGTATAATACATATTGTAAAACATGATTGGGAATTTTTGGCATGATTTGAACCTTGAGCCAAAATTTGGTATTTGGGGGCATAATCTATATCTTGATTTAAACCTTAATTTGGGGAATAATTTGTATCATAGATTGGAAGGAGATTTGGGGGATAATGAACATAGTAATTGGTTAATAATGAAAATTCCCAGATTTACAGTAATTAGAAATTGTAACCGCGCTTGGACACTAGGTTAGATTACACTTGTGTTAGAAGCCTGCCCGGAACCGCCCTGCAAATCCAATGTCCACAAGTGGTGAATCTAACGTGAGGGGTCTAAGTGCATAAACGTACACGTGACGGCGCTAAGACATAAGGTTAAGTCCGAATTATGGAAAAATTCTGTCCAGACCCAACCGACATATCCAACATCCACAAGTGGTAGACTTAATGTAGGAGGTTTAGCGCATTTTAACCATAAACGAATGAATGGTGATGAATATGTATTGCTTAACCTATTTGAATCCATAAGGATTACATGAACCTGTCAACTTGAGTAGGGTTAAGTAAACTTGCTTGAATCAGTGGAAGGGTTAAGTTAATCTTCTTAAATATATGGGGATGAGTTATACATATAAACCCAACAAACTTAACCTGTTGGGGCTATGTAATCTTGTTAAACTAGTAGGCATAACCTGTTGAAATCCTAGTAGTGGGGATGCAAGCCTAGGGGGAAGCTTGTGTCATTTGTCGTGTAGAACCCGTTTCAGTAAGTAACCCATCTTGGTATCAAACGGGGAACCTTGAACTAGGTCAGGGTCTAGGCACGCTTACTGAGCTGATTATAAAAGGTCACTTGAGTGAGGGTTTTGACGACGCATTCCAACAGAGTCATGTGTGTGCATGGATCCGCTTGCTAGGGAAGATAAGATGTTGTGACATCAGTATACAGTTGTGCATCTTGAAAATAACGGGGTTGCCACTTTAGGAAGTGATACATTCTACTATAGGGCCAGCACAAGGTACCTACGAGTTAGGGAGCTGATCGATAGAGGGTAGTAATTAGGGTACATGTAGTCTTGCTTGTTTAGGAGCATGTTGTTGTCATTGGGGGTTAACATATGTCAGTTCTATTTGGGCTATCTGTTTTTGTATGGGGTAAATCCTCTCATTAGAAGTACACCTAAGTCTACCATCTTGTACTTGTTAGGATCATCTTGTTCTTGTTATACTAGTATTGGTGCAGAGAAAAGTATTAGAGAAGCGCAATGCATGTTTTGTTCTGTTTATCCTGTTTACCTTGTTATACCTGCCTTATGACACTGTTATCTCTCTCCAACTTATATGCCTTTCACGATGCTTTTACTTATTTATATGTTAAAAGTTACTGGACTCGCCAGACTTTCACTACAAAAAAATGATTGTTTGTTGCAAAAATCAGTGGTGTTTATTATCAAATGCAAGCAAAAGTGTTTTTAGTACCAATGTAAGCACGGCAAAAAAATTTCACACTCTCGCCTCTTTGTAAACACAAGTTTGCATGTCCAAGGAAAACGTAAATGACCTATTATCTTTTTCTATTCCCTCATACTTCAAATCTTTTAACCCTCGTTTACTTTTCTTCCTTTTTCCGAAAAAAAACCCTAGATTTTTACCCATTTTAATCTACCACTTATTATTTCTTGGTTTAATTCGATTTTGTAAAGACTATCTCATTCAACGTTGGTATGTGGCGCAGCGTCCAGGATCTAACTTCACACGAATGGTCGGATCCATGGAAAAACGACCAAGGATGGGATATGTGCTCAACTTCATTGATCTTTCGATGTCGGAATCTTGCTATCTTCAACACGTTGATCTCACAAGATACCATGTTGTCGATCTACGATTCTTCAAACGTTGATCACTCGCAAGCGATACCGTGAATCGACTTCAAGTTCGTTGATTCGAGCGCACTCGAATATCCAAAGATGGAGAAAGGAGATCACACTCAACTTCCAATTTTAAAGGTGGCACAAAGCTCACACAAAAATTTATTCAATAATCAACAAACTTTACAACTCACACCATACGATCTAACGTTAGCTGCACGACCTACACACTGTGAACGTCCCAAGCTTCAAATGTCCTCCTCAACACAGTCTAACAACATCTCTTCAAGCTTTAAGTCGCAGCGCGACTTGGTTAGGTCATGGTACGACACCTATCCCTCTCCTTTAGGCTTTAGCTCGCTAGCACCTCCTTTTAGGTCGTTACTCTCCTCTTCTTTAAGCTCTAGGTCACAGAACGTCTTCTTAAGGGCGGTGAACGACCCAAGTTCCCCTTCTCTTGGCTTTATCTAGTTGGAACATGTGTTTTGGCGACTGGATGACCGTAAAACAACTCTTCCATGGTTTAGGCTGCTGGAATCCTTCTTTAGCAAGCAGGACGACCTAAAATTCATCAATGAATAATTTCCATGATGTACTACATCATCCTCCCTTAGTTGAGAAGAATTCAACCTCGAATTCACACATTCATCTTCGTCGATAAGCTCTTCTTCATAATATGGAATTAATTGCTTGACATTGAACACATCAGAAGTATACACTCCTTCCAACAGCCTCAACTGATAAGCATTGTCATTGATCTTCTTCACAATTTCTATGGGACCAATTTTTCTAGCCTTCAACTTGTTGTAAGTTCCCATAGGAAAACGATCTTTCGTCAAAACATCATACACAAAATCTCCTTCTTTGAAATTAACACTTCGTAGTTTCGAATATGCAAATTGCTTATACTTCATATTTGACTTAAGCAATCTCTCCTACACAATTTTTTGACATTCTTGCAATTCTTCAACGAAATCACAAGCTCGTTTAACAACTCCTTTCTGCTGCGGAACCATAGACAAATCTAAAGGTCCTCTTGGCATGATTGCATAATTTTTTTGGAAAGGACTTAACCAAGTACTTAGATTGACAGCATGATTGTGTGCAAACTCAGCTTGACATAACTTCACATCCCAACTCTTCAAATTACCTTTCACAAGACATCTCAACAAATTTCCCAAAGATCTATTTACCACTTCTGTTTGTCCATCAGTTTGTGGATGATAAGCACTGCTAAACTTCAGCTTCATTCCAATCATCTTCCACAAACTGATCCAGAAATGGCTCAAAAATTGAGTATCTCTATCAGATACTATAGACTCAAGCAACCCATGAAGTCGGTAGATCTCTTTGAAGAATAACTAAGCAACGTTCGCAGCATCTGCCATCTTCTTGCAAGCAATAAAATGAACCATCTTCGAAAAACGATCTACTACCACATATATAGAATCATTGCCTTACTGTGTCCTCGCCAATCCCAAGACAAAATCCATACTAACATGTACCCATGGCTTCGTAGGCACAAGTAACGGCATGTACAATCCAGTATTAGTTGCAGTTCCCTTCGACACTTGGCAAACATGACATCTTTGCACAAACCTCTCGACCTCTTTCCACATAGATGGCCAAAAGTAAGAATCAGAAATCAACTTTAAAGTACGATCTCGGCCCACATGTCCTTCCTCATGCAATTCTTTGATGATCTTCATCCTCAAACTGCAATCTGGAATACACAATTGATTTCCTTTGAACAGAAAACCATTGATTAGCATATAATCTTCCATATTCCCTTCCTTGACTTTATCTAGGACCTGCGAGAAATATAAATATGTCATTAGCAATTCTGGAAGTACATCAAAACCAACTACTTCGACTCGCATAATGGTTAGCAAATGATTCTTTCGACTCAAAGCATCAGCTACGCGATTAGTCACTCCCGATTTGTGCTTCAAGACAAAAGTAAACTATTACAGATAAGCAATCCACAATGCATGCCTTGCGACAATTTTATCTTGACCTTGCAAATACTTCAACGCTTCATGGTCAGTATATAGGACAAACTCCTGGTGAAACAAATAATGTCTCCAATGCTTACGGCTTGCACAATAGCATAAAACTCCATGTCATACGTATTGTATCTCATCTTTGCTCCAGATAGTTTCTCACTGAAATATGCAATAGGACAAGCCTTCTGACTTAACACTCCTTCGATTCCAACCTTTGATGCATCTGCATGCAATTTAAATAGCAACTTAAAATCTAGCAACAAAAGGACTGATGCAGTCGTCAAAATTTCCTTGATCTTCTCAAAAGAAAATTGAGCTTCCTTTGTCCACATAAACTGCTTTCCTTTCACGCAATTAGTAATAGGAGCCATCACACAACTAAAATGTGGAATAAACCTTCGATAGAATGATGCGAATCCATGAAAGCTTCTGACTTATGTTTTAGCCTTAGGTCCAGGCCAATCTCTGATTGTAGTCACTTTATTTTGATCCACCTGTATTCCTCCCTTGGACACAATGTACCTCAAGAACATAACACTTTGTGTCATGAACACACACTTCTTCGTTGCAGCATAAAATTGTTCTTGATGTAGAATCGTCAATACTGCTTACGAGCACTATAGATCAGAATATCATCAAAATAAACCACAACAAACTTCCCAATATATGGTCTGAAAATCCGATTCATCACTCTCATGAAAGTACTTGGTGCATTCGATAGACCAAACGACATAACCAACCATTCATAAAACCCCTCGCGAGTCTTGAATGCAGTCTTCCATTCATCCCCTACTCTAATTCGAATTTGATGATAACCACTCTACAAATCAATCTTCGAAAAAATAACAGATCCACTGATTTGGTCCAATAGATCATCAAGTTTCGGCATAGGAAATCTGTATCGAACAGTGATCTTGTTAAGAGCTCTGCTATCTGTACACATTCTCCATGAACCATCTTTCTTCGAGACTAATAAAGCAAGTACGGCATAAGGACTAAGGCTTTCTCGGACTCTCCCTTGCTCAAGTAGCTTTTCAACTTGTCTCCTTAGCTCTTCATGCTCTTTCGGACTCATTCTGTAATGTGGCCTATGTGAAAACATTACACCTATCACCAAATCAATTTGATGTTGTATGTCCTTGAGCGGAGGTAATTCCTTAGGCAATTCACCAGGAAATACATGTTCAAACTCTTCCAGTACAGGCTTAGCTTTAGCACGAATTTCAGTCTCTCCAGTCGATTCAAACCCAATTAACATAAACATTTCATGACTCTCTTCTACTTCTTCAACAAATTCCTTCAAAGATAAAAGACTAGTTGAGTTCACCTTCTTCTCTTCTTTGACGTCACTTTGTTCATGCTTCTTAGGAACCAAAGTGATTTTAGTACCTTCAAACATGAAACTAGAGCTGTTGGTTTGACCATCGTGTTAAACTGATCGATCATACTGCCATGGTCTACCTAAGAGCAAATGGCATACGTCCATGTTAATAACATCACACCAAATGTCATTCTTGTACTTCATCCCAATGGAAAATGAAACATACACTCTTCTTCCCACGGTGACTTCTCCTCCTTTCTCTAACCAAGCAAGCTTATATGGTCTAGGATATTTCTCAGTCTTCAATCCCAGCTTCTTAACAGCTTCTTCAAAAATCATGTTATCACAACTACCTGCATCAATAACAAAACGACAAACCTTTCCAAGAATAGTACAAGTAGATTGGAAAATTTTGCTTCGCAACCAACTTGTCTCTTCTACATGTTTTGGAGTTAAACACGATCTTCTCATCATTAAACTACTCCCTTCGTCTCCTACCTCTATTTCTTCTACATCGTTTTCAACATCATCTTCAAATTTAGGTGGTAGAGAATAGTCCATTTCAGCTTCTTCATACTCATCTATCATTGTTCTCTTTTTTAGTTTAGGACATTCACTACTCTTATGGCCCACCTCTTGACAATTAAAGCACTTGACATTTGAATTGACCTTTGCCTTTGCAGCTTCATTAACAACAGGTTTAGCCACTAGTTTGGAAACATTAACATTGCTACTACCACTCTTGTTCTGAATGTTGGAATTCATGATCATTTCCCCTCCTCATCCCCCTTGCTTCTCCCAAGCCAGATCTTTCTGGTCAGCTTCAGCAATAGACATTGGATGAAACATATTCACTATGTCCTGAATTTGAGTTCTCAATCCTCCAACATATCTTGTAGTCAACTGTTCCTCTGTTTCCATGATATCATTCCTTGCAATCAATTGATAGAATTCATCAGTATAGTCACTCACGGACTTCATCCCTTGTCTCAAGTTCTGCAAACGTTGATACATAAGAGACTGATAATTGTGAGGTAAGAATAAAGCTCTCATCATCTTTCTCATCTTTTCCCATGTGACAACCTTTGGCTTTCTCATTCTTTCATGAGTTAGCTTAGTTTGTTGCCACCAGGCAATAGCTCTTCCTCTCAAACGAGTAGCAACTAGCTGAACTCTTTGATTTTCAAGCATATTCTTGAACTCCAGGATTTCCTCTACATTTGACAACCAATCTAGGAATTCTTCTGCTGACATTCCCCTTTTGAATTCTGGAATTTCTGTCTTCATCTCGGATTCCCAACTATGATTATTCTCTTGTTGTCGATATGGATCTTGGTCTCGACCTTGATAATAAAACTGACTATTTCCTTCATCTTCAAAGTCTGAATGATGACGATGTCGATCATGACCATCTTCATGTCTTCGGTCATTCATATCTCTTCCATTTCGATCCAATTGCGGTGATCTTCTTCTCCTTTCCAAATTCGATGGCGAAGTTCGATGTCCACCATGATTTGACTCAGGCGATGCTCTTCTTCTAGCTTGATTCATATCTAGTATAAGCCTATCTAATCTTCCAATTCCTTCAAATTTATCATTAATTCTTCTCTCCATTTGTTTGTCTTCTTCTCTCTGATACATTTCTTCGACGTTTTGATGGAAATTAGCACGTCTTGGAGGCATTAGGACCTTCAAAAATCTATAATCAACCCAACTTTTAAAACACTTGCACGATCCAAATTACTGGAACGATCCACACTGTGGCTCATAGTCTATATAAGCTTACGGTTTAAACTTTGGCGGGTTAATGGCGATGGCGAGTTTTAAAATGAACGGTGTTTCAATTGGTGACGGTTCAAACGATCCGAGGATGTTGGTCCAAAAGTGGATGACGGTCCAACGTTGTTGACGGTCCAAATGAGGGTGGCAATCTAACTGGTGGTGGCATAATGAATAGAGATCTGACGATTTGGTGGTGGCGGTCTTGTGAGATGATGAGGGTGATAATGGTGGTCCAAATGTTGGTGACGATGGTCGGAAGTAGAATGGTGATGATGGTGATACAAACCCAAATGGTTTCCGAAAATCCAACCAAATGATGGCGATCTAGCTTCAGTGATGCAACCAAAATGGTGATCAAGGCTCCGGCGATCCAACCAAAGATGTAACTCTCGCTCAGATACCAAACTAGTGTGGCGTCTAGGATCAAACTTCACATGAATGGTCAGATCCGTGGAAAAATGATCAAGGATGAGATAGGTGCTCAACTCAGTTAATCTTTCGATGCTGGAATCTTGCTATCTTCAACATGTTGATCTCACAAGATACCGTATTGTCGATCTACAATTCTTTGAACGTTGATCACTTGCAAGTGGTACCGTTAATCGGCTTCAAGTTCGTTGATTCGAGCGCACCCGAATATCCGAAGATGGAGAAAGGAAATCACACTCAACTTCCAATTTTAATGGTGGCACAAAGCTCATAAAAAAATTTATTCAACAATAAAAAACCCTTACAACTCACACCATATGACCTAACATAGCGGCACGACCTACACATTGTGAACGTACCAAGCTTAAATGTCCTCCTCAACACGGTCTAACAACATCTCTTCAAGCTTTAAGTCGTAGCACGGCTTGGTTAGGGCGTGGTACGACCTATGTCCCTCTCCTTCAAGCTTTAACTCGCTAGCACCTCCATTTAGGTTGTTACTCTCCTCTTCTTCAAGCTTTAGGTCGCAGAATGTCTTGTTAAGGGCAGTGAACGACCCAAGTCCCCCTTTTCTTGGATTTAGCTCGCTGGAACATGTGTTTAGGCCATTGGACGACCCCAAAACAACTCTTCCATGGTTTAGGCTGCTGGAAGCCTTCTATAGCATGCAGGACGACCTAAAATTCATTAATGAATAATTTCCATGATGTGTTGCATCAGTATGGATACCAGTAGAGGTGGTACAAAGCGGTTTCGTTCAATTCCTAGTCATATTCAAGATCCTAAAATCGGTAAAGCTAGAAAGGTATAAAATCAAACTTGATTTATCTAATTTTGTTTAGATCCCATCGTTTAGGGTTTTGAACAATTAAAATCCATTGAGTGTTGATTTCTGCAACCACAAACCAAAACAGTTGATTTCTGCAAACACTGTCTTTAAATGGGTTTTATAATTGGGTTTTTAAGTTACTTTGATCTTTGGGTTCTGAAATTATACCAGATTAAATTATTTATGAATCGAATGGTTTTGAACTCTGGGTTTTGGTAGTATACCGAAAAAATTACCAAACAGTGTTGATTTCTAGTGTTTGCATCTGAATCGAATGGGTTTTGAACCTGTTTTGTACATATATTTTGATTGCCTAAACTATGCTGATTGGAATCTAATATGGACATTGATTTTAAATGTTAATATATTCATTAAATTTCTTGATTGAGTATTTGCAGCAAACATGTTACATTGATATACATATATATATGTATATGTGTGTGTGTGTATATATATACATATAGGAACCTTGCAATGCATGAAATTATATATATGAGTTACACAGCATACAAAATTGTGAAGCTTATGACTTAGGACTTAGGAGATTATGAATTTTGCAATATGTGATATTATGCAGGTATATCAGAATGTGTTTGTGTATGTTAATTTAATTTGTTTTCTTCCATCTGATTTGCGTGTATAAGAGTATACATGAGTACTGAAATCAATATCACTTCTTGGTACGGTCGGAGAAATCAATATACGTGATTGTCTGGAAATACTCTGTCAGACATCCGTCCATACAAGTCATCCAGGAACAGGATGAACTGAAGGCACTATTCAGTATATCCATCTTAGGCACTATTATCTAAGACTCATAAAATAGCCCTTGCACTTTACTCCGTCTTCAATTATCTTTGGCATATATGATTCGCAACGCTTATGCCAATACAGAGTGGTTCTTTGGATAATAATCCAACCGGTCTCTCCATATTAACAACGTTAAAATGGTCAAAAACTTCGATAGTCTGTGATTTAACTATCGAAGGAAAATACATGTGCAAACAACGATATTATTCCCAAATGGAAATTCTATCAATCAATCATATATATATATATATATCTCCTCATTTTCTATGTTTAGAAAATATATGTTATCAACACTGGAAAACATTTCCTTTTGTTATCTACATATCACTATCACTTTCACTCTCGAACCTTAACCATTTCTAAATTAAAAACGAAGCCAATCAAGTTGGGGTATAATTACCTCTCAGACCTTAACTGAACAACATTTCAAATCTCGAAATAGGTTAAGTTCATCTTTAACACTTTAACACTTCCTTACGTAATGCTCGTTTGAATAAATCTCTATTCGATAACTCCTCCCTTCGAATAACTATATTTGATAATCTCTCTTACGAATAACTAGATTTGAAAACCTTTCTTCGAATAAACTAAATTCGAATAACTCTATTTATTTAACCCTAATCGATTAAATCTTTTTACTTAACTCCTTTCGATCAAACTATAATTGATAACTCCTTTCGAATAACTAATTCGATAACTCTTATGTATTTAACTCCATTTGAATAACTAATTCGAATAACCCTTATTTATTTAACTCTATTCGAATAACTAATTCGAATAACTCTTATGTGTTTAACTCTATTCGAATAACTAATTCGAATAACCCCTTTAACTCCATTAGGATAAACTATATTCGATAACCCCTTTAACTAAATTCAATTTGATTAACTCGACTAACTTCACCCATTTGGTTAACTCTTATTCGAATAACTAATATGCGATTAACTCTATTCAACTAACTCGCCTCGATTAACCCCTTTCGAATAACTAATTCGATTTACTAACTTTCGAATACCATATTCGTTTTAACTCCTTTCGAATACCATATTCGATTTAACTCCTTTCGAATAATTATATTCGTTTTAACTCCTTTTGCTTTATAAAGATTTCCTTTTTAACAACGTTTATTCATTTTTAAAGATTTATTTTTAGTAACGGTTCTCCACTTTAAAATTGATTTCCTCCTTATAACAATTTCCTTTTTATAACGTTTTCCCTTTTTCTAAATATCTCCTATTTATAAATATTCCAATTTATAAATATTCCTTATTTATAGATATTCCATTTATAAATATTTTATTTTCAAATATCACTTTGAAAATATTCTCTTATCAACATTTCGGTATGTTATGGTATTTAACATATCAAATCACGATGATCAGTATCGTCCAAACACATATAATCAACAACAGATTATATATCACATCATATGTAACGACCTGGATTTTGCCCGACCCCAATCGATCGCAAGATCGATCAAGACCGTTCAAAACCCACGTACGTTAACTTTGGGCATACAACAGATCAGAAACAACAACACAGACTTTTATAACATCAATGATAAATGTTACATCAGAGTACAGAATATATCAGAGTACATCAATAAATAATATAGCGGAAGATACATTTGCAATAAATTAAATACATTGCAGCTGGACTAATCTCAGTGGAAGGCCATCAGTAATCTGGACCCAGCTTCAGACTTCAATCCAGGATCCTGCTTAACTATATCTGCAAAAAGCTACTCGACTGCCCGTGTGGAAAGAGGGCACCCGAGTTTGCAAAGTGAAACAAACTACAAGTCAGTCGTGGGACTGGTGTGAGAATTCTATACTTAACCTATCTAATAAGTAGGCTAATCACAGGACCACGCCGCTAATGCGGAACGGGTTTACTCCATTGGATTGCCAATGCATAATAAAGTAAATCGTCAAATAACGCAATGCTTTTTAGAAAAAATGAAACCATTATAAGATCCAGGTCCCATCACACAATGCAACGCACACCAGAGGATAGGGTTTTACCTTATAATGGTCAAAAGATGCTTGATACGTAAAAACGATATTATTATTAGTGTGTATATATATTTAAAACATTTCAATATAAATGTATTAATCTTAGATGGCATAGGTACCATATACTATGTCGCCATATATAAGTTTACAATCAAAACCGTGGTGTCGTATTGGAAATTGGTTTTCTGTCATGAAATCGAGGCTAGGGATCGTCCTCTTCCGATTCGAGACACTCTAGCAAATGCCTCAGGATCCCCTGCAGTGAACCCTTGGATCTTCAGGGCCGGGCCCCACCTAACGGTAGTGGATTGGCAATTCCTGAACACACGTTTCCCGGTTCCTTTGAACCTATAGTATGACCACTTCCGGCCTATAAAAACCCGAGGTACCTCAATCCAAAATCCACATAAGTAAATGTCGGGCCGTGTTAAAGCCCAAACACCACTAGCTAGAAAGAAACGTGTGCACTCCCTGCGGTCCTAATCCCGTTTTTGACTCATACCAGGGTGTGAGGCTCGCGAAGTCACGTTATACACAAAGCTATGCCTAAACAGGCTATGCTTTGATCATCAGCCACAAGGCCTGCTTTTCAACAAAGCCTTGATCATTTGCATCTTAGCATGTCACATTGTCAGACCCTACCATATTATTGATCATCTACCAATATATATATAACCTCTAAGCTCATACGTCTTAGAGAAGGGTGATAAGTAAAGAATAAATTCTTCACCACCAAACAGAAATATATAATCAGTAGCGTTCAACAATTACAGCAGAAATGAATACAATGTCAGACACACAATCCATTTACAAGTCTGCTCTGGGTCTAAGTGAAACAACGTGTCCGTCGATCTCCAAATGCGTTTGGACGACCATCACCAAATACCTTGCCTTGGAAGGCCAATCCCAATTCAAGATACCAGTCATCATCATCCCAACGATGTGAAAACCTTCGGTCTTCAATCATCGTCTTCATCTTCGACTCTTGATCGTCGTGATGATTATTCAGAATGGGTTAAACCCAGCCTTTCTGAATAACTCGCGTATTTTGGGATTAAAAACAAATACTGGAAAATCACATATTTCGTCACATTCCAACTCCGAGTATTCTTTTAGTAAGATATTCGTTTTGAAAGATTCTCATTAATTTTATCAAAGATAAAATTCTGAAAATAAAATCTATAAATCCATTTCCAAAAATATGGAATTTCACAGAAATCAAATCAATACATAATCGATATAGATTTCTGTATCGGACTAATAATATAAATGGAATAACGGCAAAGCCTCTTAAATTCCACATATAATATCGGTCTTCTTTTACAGAATCCCATTTCGATTATTACCAATCGAATTTCCACTTAATTCCTATTTAATATATTAAATTGGAAAAACTTGATCTTTAGAAAATGCCTTTTTAAATGTATAAAATAGATTTATAAATTCCAAATAATAATTTCAATGTAAATTGGATTAAAGGACAAATGTCGTTTAAAAACATCGTCCACGATAAATCCACTTCACATCTTAGTTTATTTATAACCACAAAAAAATATAATTGCAAATGCTAGTAATCTTTTAAAAACATATTTTAAAATAATCATAAAAATATTCTTTATATAAAGACTCTAAGTGAGAAGTATTCTTTATATTACAAATTTTTGTCTTTTACAAATATTCTTTGTTTTAACATTGATTAAAAATATATTTTTATATTAAAATATATTCTTTATATAAAAAGAATTTCTAATGTAAGAATATTATTATTTAAAAGAACACCGGAATCGAAAAGCGACTCAATCATTTACCATATAATTTTGGATTATATGGATTTCACACACATCATACATATGACAATAAAATAGAAAATCATCAATTCATCCATTTTCATCCAAAGTGTAATTTCTACTGTGTAAGCGTTAAAATTAAATAATAACGCTCATCGCAGCCTGTCGATTTAACAATCAACATACAACTAAATATTGGGACTAGTGTATGTTCATTTTCATCCCAACACCCGTGTGGGGGTTTTCAGCCAACAAACAAATAATAAATTCATTTGTGCACTTGGGCGATGTGTGAAAATGATCGACCCAATCACATAAACAAGTCAGGTAACTTGTGAATGGAAGTGTAATACACAATACATATAATGATGACAAGAAAATATCTCTATTGCAATGAATGAATAAGCATAATAACTTTGTCCCTATTGACAATTTCTATTTTGCTAATTTAAAACTCTAAACAGAAATGGTTATTTTGTTTTGGCAATTCTAACGAGACAAAATGATAAATATTTTGATTTAACTAACCTATCTTGACAAGTATATATCTTGCCAGACATACATACATACATATATATATAAATTGCTTCAACTAATTCATTTTGACAAAAATGAATATTTCTAACAAATTGTATAATTTGGTTTAACTAGTATAAATTGACTAAAATGAATAATTGTTTTCAACAAATGTAAATTGATAAAAGTAAATATTTTGTTATTAACTAGTATAAGTTGACAAAAGTGTTTATTTCATTTTTATGTTTGCAAATAAAAATGTAACTTTTATTTTAGATGTTTTATTGCATTGTGGAATGCAAATAAAAGAACAAACTTGATTTTCAAAGTATATTTACATTTGTGAAAGTAAAAGAGCAAATTTTATTTTCAATATATATATATATATATATATATATATTTAAATTTGTGAATGCAAATAAAAGAAATAATTTTATTTTCAATGTATATTTGCATTGCAGAATGCAAATAAAAGAACAAATTTTATCTTTAGAATATATTTGCATTTGTGAATGCAAATAAAAGGGCAAACTCTATTTTCAAAATATTTGCATTAGGGAATGCAGATAAAAGAACAATTTATATTTTAATGTATATTTGCATTAGAGGATGCAAATAAAAGAATAAACTTTATTTTCATGTATATTTACATTAGCGATTCCAAATAAAAGAACAATTTTTCCTTTCAAAATATATTTGCCTTAATGAGTGCAAAAAGAACTAATTTCATTTTCAATGTATTTTTACATTGGTGAATGTAAATAAAAGAATAAATTTTTGGTTTCAACATATATTTGTATTGGTGAATGCAAATAAAAGGGTAGATTTTATTTTCAATGTATGTTTGCATTAGTTAATGCAAATAAAAGAGTGAACTCAAAATTTCAGTTCTAGGATAACATAAAAAAAAGGTATTTCATTGTTTTACACTTTTCTATGTTTTCTAATAACAAATATAAGAATCCTTTTATTTGTTTATACTTTTCTATACATTCTGGTAACATATAAAAGAATATTTTATGTGTAAATATTTTTCTGTGTATTCTAATGTCAAATAAAAGTGAATTTTATTTGTGCAACAAATTCAAAGTACATATTTGTGTTGTAGCATGAATATAAAAAGATAGACTTTATTTCTATGTCATATTTGTATGGAAAAATACAAATAAAAAGATGAACTTAATTTCTATGTTATATTTGTACTGAAAAATACAAAAAAAAAAAACCATTTTCTAAGTTATATTTGTGTTGAAAGTCACAAATAAAAAAGATACTTCATTTGCTTAGTGTATATTTGTGTTAAGGGACAAAAATTAAAAAGACATTCATTATTCTATATGTATTTGTGTTAAGAAAACAAATGAAAAGATGATTCATTTTTGTGAGCTTATTTCTATGAAATATTCGCATTGTAAAATGCAAATAAATAAATAATTCATATTCTAAGTTTTATTTGTGTTGGTAAACACAAATAAAAAGATGATTCTTTTACCGAGTTATATTTGTGTCGAAAAACACAAATAAAAATAATAATTCATTTCTATGTATATATTTATGCTGAAAAACACAAACAAAAGAATGGTTCTTTTTCTATGTTATTATTTGTGACGAAAAACACAAATAAAAGAATGGTTTTCTTTTTCTCAAATAAAATGCAAACACTTATGTGTTTTTCTCAAATATAACTTTTAATTTACAAATACAATGTAAACAAAGTTTTGTTTTATAAATATGTTTTTAATATCAGCAATAAATTTTAACTAGTGTGAACCCGTGCTTCGCACACGGTTCGCAAAAAACGATGCATATATACTAAAACATTGATATTACAGCTTATTATCATTGAAATTAAAGTTCTGGCCATAACCGAATCGATACTATGGTTAATATTACAACCCATTTATTTGTTCATTAATTTATTTGTTGGTATTACATTCATTACTTTTGGTTGAAATTATGGCTTTTGGTCTATATTACAACCGGTTGATCTCTGTTGCAAATTTGTTGGTATTACATGCATTAATTTTGGTTGAAATGATAGCTTTTGGTTAATACGTCATATATGTTGCAAATACAAACATTGATTGATATTATGGTCCCTTAATTTGTGTGTTTATAATATTTTTAAGATAATAAGATGCATATAAAAAAACCAAAAATATGAAAGCAGCGTAAGATGTGACTTTCCAATGAGCCAACGGTAACGTAAGTGTTGTCATATTGAATCTGCATATGTAAGATGCCCTCTAAGAGTAAAAGGCGGGACTACATTGTTACACAAAAATATGGCATAACGTACCATAGAATTTTGTTTTTTAGATTGTCGGCAATTTCGTACAATTTGAGGTATGTACACTGTTCACACTGTACTCACATATCATCTCTTACCATTATTTTCATATATCACAAAACGATGAATTTCATTTGACAGCTAGAAGTTGATAACAGCAAGATAAAAAATATGCTATTTAAACACTTGAAAAACCAATGGATCCTAAATACAGTTGGAAAGACATAGCATTTGACAGCTAGAGGTAAGTCAATATGTTGTAAAATATGAACACCACCATAAAGTTGAATGTCAATACCATGTACTTCAACTGGTAAATGAGATTATATACAGCTTCATAATATTCATAGAGAAAACTACTACATAGGTTGGTCTGACTATTGAAATACCACAGGTTCTTAAATGATAATATAAATTGATGTGATGCAACAGCATTAAATCATCTCAAGCACAGCTGGTAGTTGTATTCCATATAGCTGGGTAATGCTTCCTAAGACAGCCGCAGTAATCTGAAAAAAATAACACTATGTAAAAACGTTTGTATGCTTATTATTAACACAATATGTGTTTATATAATAAGTTTAATGTACTTTCATTGAAGTTACTGAAAGTAACATCAAATTAATAAGTAGCAGAATGGTTTAAACTTGATTTTCTATTGAGGTTGATTTTCGCATACGGGTTTGGCAATATTGTTAGTTTATATCTATTCTAAATTATTGATCAAGATACTGAAAAAGAAACAATAAGAAATTTACCATAAAATAGAATCTACAAAAATTACTATTACAAAAAGTAAAAGTTTTTTTTAAAAAAACTTTTATCATGTTGCATCATCAGATAATGTCCTTGGAACGAAGGATCAAAACAGTCATGATCTGGTTAAGTATACATATTGCGCACAAATCGCCCACTTCATTTAAACCACTTAACAATGTAGAGATAATACATGTTCTAAAGTTTGCCAAAAATTGGACACTCCTAAATTGAAGGCAAACTATGATATGTTATGCATATTATTTGGACGAATTACATTAAAGCATAAAAGGACTAAAAATTTTTATTATGTCCGACATGCACAAAATGTACAAAGCATAAAAATATCAGTAGAATGAAATAACAAAGTCATCCTTTCGATAAATGACTCAAAGTTTCCTCAGAATCACGATTGAATGTCCAAAATGTGTGGTACATAATAATTTGTTACACTGTTCAACAGTTTGGTTCTATCCGTAAAAGCTAACTTGGTTTTAGCTTATACAATATCAATTATAAACTTTTAAGATCCTTCAGAAACAACAGGCAACTATGAAAGACCTTACAGACTCCTCATGTGAATAAAAATACATTTAGGATATCTTAAACTTCGTTCCTTTCAGAAGGTCTGTTCTTTTCAAAAGGATAGCTTTTAATAGTAGTTCTTTATTTGTTGCACGTGAAACAAATAAACGCCCACAGTCAAAACGCCAAGCTCCTGGCCAAAAATATATTAATCCATAATATTAACATGATGAAACAAAAAAAATGGGATTGTACAATAGTAGATAAATAAATTGGCATGCAAAGTTTTAAACTCATGGTTAGAATTTTACACCTAGCAGCATGACAATTCTACATAGTTATTATATTTTGTCAAAGCAACTAACATCCATACATTATTTTAGACTATTTATGAAATTCATGTTAACAATTGATCCATGTAACTGACAACATTGAGACTGATTACTTGTATATCAACAAATGTGTTGTACTCGAATAACAAATAAAAAAGGTTAACCTATTGTTTGAAGTAGGAAGCAGAAACCTCCATTGCTTATATATTTATTTGCTGATTAGTGTATCCCATGAGAATCCAACTTAAATAATAAAAAATTATAACAGATAAAAAAGGTTAACCTATTGTTTGAAGTAAGAAGCAGAAACCTCCATTGCTTATATATTTATTTACTGATTAGTGTATCCCATGAGAATCCAACTTAAACAATAAAAAATTATAACAGATAAAAAAGCTTAACCTATTGTTTGAAGTAGGAAGCAGAAACCTCCATGCTTATATATTTAATTATTTACTGATTAGTGTATCCCATGAGAATCCAACTTAAAAAATTCTTCAATTTACCATGTACCAAATTTACCAAGTATGATTTTTGAAATAACTTTTTTTTTTTTTTTTTTTTTTTGATGTAAAGTATCTAGCTGATCTCACAACTTTTTTGTCCTATTCGAATAAGGAGAATAAAAAGGAGAAAATCAAGTCAACATAAATAGAATGTTATACAATTATTACATGGAAGCAAGGCAAACCTTGAAAGAGCTAAAATAATATTGACACACCATAGAGACACATATGACATAGATAAAACCATTTGATTACTGCTTATTTCAGGAAATTCCTTCAATATTATTTTGTGTTATAGTCAAGGTCTTCCATGATTAAGATAACTGATTAATTATTTTCCAATTCAAGTCTCATGCATTCAAAGCATAAAATCCAAACATAAGGAGCTTATGCATTAATTGACACATGGTATGAACGAATGGTAAATACCTCATCACTTATACGTTTAGCAAGGGATGAATAATGTAATATGCCTACAAAATCTACCAAAAGTTTAAAAAATGCAGGACATAATGGTTAACATATAATCAGTTCTTTTAATATTAATGCTCACATCATGGATGTTTCATATTTTCATTTACAAAGCTAAAATTTCTAGTATGTTGATAGTATTAGAAACACCAAATTTATCAGTTTAGTGAATATAAAATTTCCTAAATTGGGTTAAAAAAATTAGGGTAGATTAAAACTGGACAAAGTGGAAGTATGCCCTTCATAAATATGCTAAATCAACAGAGTTCAATAACTTCTTATTGTGGTTTCATAATAAGATATATAACTTGGAATGTTGAAAGTGTATTGGCATGTCAAGTGAAGTTAAGACATGTACTAAAATGTACAATGTGAAACCAAAATTCATTTTTGAGTAATACTCTGTTACAAAGATTTCAAATAATTCTTCAACGACTAAACACTAAAAGAGAGTTCGCATAAATAAATATATAGAAATATACAATCATATTTTGGTTCAACACTGGTGGTCTGTTTAACACTAAGTGACACTTTCTGCAAATCCAAATACTATTTTTTTGTGATTAAGAAATATGTATGATTTTGCAGCCTTTAAATAATGGACATCCAAATTAAAATTATCTTTTACTTATCATGAATCAAACCTAACATTCAACAAAGAACACAAATGTATGTGTACAATAGGAAATGCGAAACAAAAATAACTCAGCGGGTAATAATTTTGTATTGCATGAAGCCACTAATATTTGATGTAGTTAATTTATAATGTGAGTGGAAATAAAGCATGAAAGAAAGATAATTAGGAAATTATACGTCAAGAACTATATGTAGTCTTTAACAACATGGATATAAGAGAACCACGCACATGCACCGCGCAAACGTATATAATCACTAATACAAATAAATACAAACGTAAATGAAAAAATATTAGAATTTTTTTTTTGATGTGTCCACGAATAAATAACGTTATTAGTCCTACTGAATCGATGCTTAATATACTTGAAAGTTTTATGGTAAATACATTCAATGAATGTAGGCATGGAAATTTATTTGCCAACCACTCATCTGGGGTCTTTGTAGTAGCATTAGGCGAGGAGATAATTCTAACTGAAGTCAACATATTGAATATAATTAAAAAAATTGAGTTATAACTGAGAATGAAAAAAATAATGTCTTTAGAGCTACTAATAGTCATGTTACCTGAAGCTGTCCATGCCAAATTTTTAATTTGATCTTATATAGTCTTTGTATTTTTTTTTAAAAACTTGTTCTCACTATAATTTTATATCCAGCAAACATCAGAAAAATTCGACTAATATATTCTTTCACCCTGAGATTTTGAATGCATATTAAAAAACTATATTCTTCTTGCACAGTTCTGTAACTATACTAATGATGGGAAATGGCATTTGATTGAACTACCATAAAAACATAATTTAAAAAAAAAATTACTTACCATATGTCTAAGCAAGTCCATGACTCTTCAGTTGTGCTTGACTTTAAACTCATCCCAGGATTTCATGATTCTTCTCTCACTGACCTATCCTTTTTTGCATTTGCTCGACTGAGATCAATTGGAAAAAAATAGATATCTAATGATGATGAACTGTCTAGCTGACACGGAGAGGTTTTTAGAAGATAAGCATTATCTAGTGAAGCAATTATGAATCAAAATAAGAGATCTACACAATATATCGAAATTATAATTACCCAAAATGAAGCAAAGAAGTAGTTTATGCTTTCTTTAGAATCAGTGTACTAATATTAGAGGTTTATTCGCAATGTCATCGTATTTGAGGAAAAAAGTGAACACGCATGTCTCAGTGCATTTTTCAAATGAATTCCCTCACTTTAAAGTATTCAACGTTTAAGGGAAGAGGTATTCAAACAGTAAATAATGTAGTTGGCATATCAAACAATGAGTAAAATTTTCGTTTGAAGGATTTGAAATGTATTTATAGGTTAAAGAAAGTCAAAACGGACTGCATTTTATATGTTTTGTGCCTGAGTATTTGTTACAACAATATTGTAATGTCAACTAAGTGACATATTTCTCTATATTCGTAATAATGCTGACAGAACAATATATGCTCTAGGTGTTTATATATTATATTGGCCGGACATAATGCCAGTGTGTACATTATGTGCAGAACATATGCCAGTGCGTACACGTATCTGCAGTCCAGGATTCCATAAACATAAGTATCATGAGAGAAATTTCTTTGATCATAACAAACTTGTCAAAGCGAGAATATTGAAATTGTAATTGTAATGAAGAGTTGGACCTCCATCAATTTACTAAGTATAGAGGCTACACTACAGAACTACACTGGAGAATTAATGGGAATAATCCGAACCAATGGTAGTTATTAGTGAAGATTGTAAGTTGAAAACAGTTATGATTTCTGCTAATTATCAATTTTCTTTACCTCATAAGTTGACTATTGAACATTAACATTAACAACTGAAACACAGTTCGCAGAAGAAAATGACATTTTAATATAAAATGACATTTTGCTAATGGAGCGTAAGAGCTAACATATGTGACACACTACACTAATGTTAATTAATTAGATAAATACTTAAGTAACTGATTATCAAGAAAAAGGCAAAGAAAAGATTACAACTGATTAATTAGTATATGCGGTTTTGAATTAAATGATTCATTTTGTCGCAATTAATTAGTTATGAGCACATAACATGTACACGAACTTGAACTCAATCTTTATTGCCAGCAGTTAGTGTGAATTTATTAAGAGCATTTCGGGCATAAATACCTGCAAGTGGATGTAGCTATAATCAACTTTGTAAATGTAATGAAATGATTTCAGATGTAAGGAAGTTCATTTACTGTAGAAAATAAATACCCATAAGCACAGTTTAGCTAAAGGAGGTTTAAGCATCTAAAATAGACATAGGAAAGAAACATCTAGCACTATGATATGATAACCAGTAAGCAAAAACGAAGGTAGATCCACATACTACAGTGGATGCACAATTGAAATTAGCCTTAGCAATAAGTACCAATGGCAATTGTATATTGAACTGAGAAGAACTGCATGAAAATTATTAAATGTGGAACCAATTTTTAAAAAACCCACAAACCATAGCATCTTTAGTTTAGGAAGTTCATCGCTTCCAAAATCTATTAGTGTTGTGAAAAAGTGAGGAACAGTTGAAAATAAAAAATAGAAATGAAATCATGAATCAATCGGTAAGTATTTTAATAAAAAGGATAGCTTTCGTCAATTTTGTACTTAATTCAAAATGTTAACATATACCCTAAAGGGTTATTAAGATAACTAATATAATTCCACTGAATTCAACCTTTCGGCTTACTGGTCTAGAGTTGTTGTATCTAATTTGCTTCCTTGACACTGATTCCGATTTCAGTTCAAGATTCAAAACCTATGTTTAATTATAAAACTAACTTGAATATTTTTTAAAATAAAATGAATATACAAACTCTCATTAATTATAACAGTAATACAATGTATAAAAGAGAATAAAAATATTTAGGTTTAAATTAGTAAATAGTGAGGTAGCCTACATCTGGAAGATTAAAAATAGAGATATTTGCATAATATAACATTGTCCCATATATTTTGACTCGAACTTGTTAATACGAAAATTGAACCTGCATCAAACAAATATGGAAATCTTAGGGTGACTAACTATACTTCGAAAGTTGTACAATTTTTCAAATAAAACAAAACAGGTAAAGCAATATAAACTAACTTTGGAGAAAACATTACGAAGCCGTGATTATTTTTCAACCCTTGAACCAATTAACTAAAGTACTAATCAAGTGTTAGAATGATTCATCCTCCTTTAGAAAATGACAAAATTGTCATTCTTCTTTCTTTAAAAAAAATGCAACATTTACGTCATTTACTTGACTAAAATTTTAAAGTTGAAATCAAATATTTGAAAACCAATTTATGTATTTATAGAATAAATCATAAGAGATAGATGAAAGTAACTGTTACATGATCAGTTTGGAAAAAAAGCGAAGAAGGATGATAGAAACGATATAGAAGTGACATAAAACATAGGAACTATAATATTATCTAACCACAAACCAAATGAAAAAAAAAGCAGAAAGGAAATGCTTCACTGTAAATGGGAACGTCAAATCCTTAATTCCTTCCTCTTTCTAAAAAAAATCATCTACAGTATTAAAGTCAAAAGCAAACAAAAATATAAAGAAATGGTAAAGAACGAAAAGCCTGCAATTACTTTCCCCAAATTATAAGAAAATGCTAAAATCCAAATAGGTCATGTTAACTTGCATCAATTTTGAATGAGGAATGCTGATATTTGTTATCCTCCTTCTTGTTGGAAAAAATTAATAGAAAGGTAACTTAAACGCAGTCAGTTATTCTGCTTGTGAAATTCAATTAGACAACATAAATAAATACCCACAAATCTAATTCAATTTGAGAACCGCTTAGTCTTGGTTCAGAACACACAAAGAAATAGCAGAAATATAAAGATTAAGGTGATATCATGTTTTAGTGGTTCCAGTAAGAAATATGAGTGTAATCTTCATTAATTATTTTCTCTATATAAATAGTGAGGAACTATCAAGAGTGAACAGCTTATGGTTGACTTTCAGCTTTAATTGTATATAGTTCTGGCCTTATGATATAAAAGTAAAGGTTGAATCAACACAGAAGAACACATATATAAATGCGAATAAATAATAGATCACAGAAAAAGTAAGAAAGATGAACGTCCTCATATTATATCTCATACGTCGAATAACTAAAACTCGAGCATTTTCCGTTAGAAAAATATTAGTTGATTTGTTTACTGGGCAGGGCAAAGCTTGCTATTTGGTAAAGTTCAACATAATACGTAGAAAGGAAAATAAAATATTACAAAACAAATCTTAAAAAGAAGAAAAAAGAAAAACATTTTAATATAATTTACTGTAAAATAATCAGGATCCTTCAGTTTACAGATCAATGTATAAAAGTATTTAGTCGATAAAATTGTATACACAGCCATGCCATACCCATTGTAGCTATGGTTTGATTGAAACAGTAGCAAGTTGTGGAAACCTTTAGGCTTAGTATTTGACAAAAAATATACCAGTTAACTATTTTCTAAATGCATACACTATCTATTAGGAAAGTTCGCTGAGTCCAATCACCTATCACATCTCACCAACATCATGCGTCTTTAACATATTTATAAACATGAGATACTACCAAAACACATCACATTCACAATCAAATACCAAGGGAAAAAAAATTAAAATTAAAAAGACAAATATATCGTCCTAAAATTGGAGATTTCATAGATCCATTAATTTCTAATTTCAAACAAAGATCAGAATAAATACACAAATCTAAGATAGAATAAATAATATTTTATTAGCCTAATTCAAAGACATTATTTAGAAAATAATCCTTTCCTAAATTGTAATTTCTACAAATTTATCATTTTATTAAAAAAAAGTATCATTATAATCATGTGCTTCCTAAAACTGAGTAAATGAACCTTTAGAAAATATGTCTTTCCCAAATTGCAGTTTGTTCTTTTTTTCTAAATAGCAACATAATAAGCAGCTTCAAAAAACTGAACAGAAATTGAATAGAGATCAACTTATAAAGCCTGAATACGCATCACATTTATATATGATTCAAATGTTTGAAATTTCTATTCTTCTAAAAGTTAATCGTCCAAAAGCCTTTACATAGACATGCCAAATGTATACTTTATTTGCAATATACATAATTCACCCATGGCTATTAAAAAAAAGATAAACATAGCTAATTATGCATGACCCAATTAGATGAACATAATCAATTAGAAGATCCTTAGGACTTTCTTATGGAGGTTTCTTATTAACATTAGGTACCCTTTGGTGACCTCCTTTAGCCATTGTGCTGTATAATTTGATTTTCAACAGTTTGAATTTGTTTAATAGTTCCCCTAGATAAGCTATTTCCTTGCTTACTTCAGCTATTAAACATAGACATAATATATATTATTCAACAAATCACGCACCAAACATACAATTTGTGAGTTTGTTTAAATGAATATGTCTAAAGGAATAGAAAAAACCAAATATCCCAAAATATTTTAACCCAGTTATTAACATTTTCAAACTCTAGCTAAAAGCCTGACCTTAGAATCAAATTATCATAAGGGTTCTATACCGGAATAACAAAAGCATTCAAAATTGGTTTTCGATATAAGATTGAAAAGAACCCTATTTGAAGAGAATTGATATGAACATGAAGCTAACTAATTTAAAATCGGCTACTAAAAAAAGAAGAAAAGGTGCTTACATTGGGTTAAGAGCCAGCAACTCTGAGGGCACCCTTGACAAACTGATTACGATTGCTTGAAATTTGCAGTCAAGGTTTGGCATGAAGCGTGGGTGACGGCGATGAAGATCAGATAAGTAGCAAATCGACGGGACATTATTATTAGGGTTGGGAGAAAGAAATGGAAGAGGAGCGATTGGAGAAGATGAAGATTGAATTCGGCAAAAAGGGGGATAAAACAACGGGGAGTCACGACTTTTGAATATAGGATTTAGAAAAAGAATGTTAGAAGTTTTGCGGTCGTGAAATACTTACATCGGGAGAGCAGGTACAGCGAAGATCAATCTGCAGATGCTGATTGGAAGGGACGGACACCTGTGGAGGTGGAATTGCGAAGAACGATGGAACGGTGATCTGATTGCAACCTTTAATAACGGGGGAATAGCCGAGAATAGCCGAGTTTGAAAACGTAGACTTGACAATTAAAAGTTGCCTGAATACCTGCTCGAAGTGCAAGAGGCCCTTATTTTGTTGAGCAAGAAAGCATGTAAGAGGAAGCAGACGTTTGAGTGCCCAAATCCATGTGGCACAACATTATTGGTTTAAAGTGAAGAAGGCTTTAGAGCGCATCATTTCTAACTCAGCTTTAATAGCATAGTATAGATATTTTACAACGATTCTAATTCTATAATATCCTATGCATAAGGTGACAGTAAAAAGATTTTTTTTACTGTAATTCACAAATTTGTTCTTAATGTAAACAAATAAAAGTACGATTTTATTTGTTAACCAATTTCGGTCGAAATGAAAATATGTTCTATTCGTTGTTCATATTCTATTGTAAACAAACAAATAAAAATAATATTCTATTTGTCGTTCAATTTCCATAGTAAACTCAACCAATAAAAAGAGTTTTTATTCCTCATTCCAATTCTATTGTAGTATCAACAAATAAAGGTACGCTTTATTTGTCGTTCAAATTTCATTGTAACATCAACAAATAAAAATAAATTTTTATTTGTCATTCAAATTTCATTGCTCAATAAATAAAAAAATTAAAATAAGTTAGAGCAACTAGATTACAATTTAAATCTGAAATAAATATGATTTAGATCTAATTTTAGATCTAATTCTCTAACCACAAATAATTTCAACAATATATTAAACTCAATGCAGATCTAATCTATCATGAACAAACAAACATAACACAAGCAACAATCAATAATATGTACAACACAAAACATTTCAGATTTGATTTAACATCACAATACAATTATTATTATCACGAGAAAATAATTTAAACAAATAAAATTAGAGTTCTCACCTCGATATGGCTGAAAATTCGACTGTCTCGGATTTAGCTCTGGTCTGCGCCTTTGCGAAGATCTCGGAAAGACGAGTCCAACGCAACTTACGGTTCTTCAATTGGACCTTGTATGAGAGAGATATTGATTTTTAAATATTGGATAAATTAAATATTAAATAAATAAATTAAATTAATAAAATAGTATTGAACCTTTCTTCTCGTTCCCTTTCTTCGTTGTGTACAGGGAGAACCGAACCCATACTCGCCGCCGTTGACCCCCCTGCGCGCGCACTTCGAGACAACCGGACCTGGATCAGCTTCCACCACTTCGAGCGCCATGGCGCCACTGACTTACGCCCCCGACCTCCTGAAGCTCGGCCTCCTCCCTGAGCCGCACGGCGCGTGCAAACCCGGCCACTTTGGCCTCGAAATTCACGAAATCCGTGCACTGAAACTCGATCATCGCCGTATGGATTTGAAGTGCTCGGAATTCTCTTCGATTTGACGTAAAGTTTGTAAAATTTCGTTGAGCGGATTGAAAGTTATAAGAATTTGAAATCGGAGCAATTCTGGCCATTCGTTGGAACCGGCGGCCATTAGGGTTTCAGCCCGAATTTTTATTATTATTTTATTATTCTGTCTCGATTTTCGCGTTTTAAAGTGAAATTTTGGATTGTCTCCGAATTGGGCCTGCTTACTGTCGTTCTTAAGGTTTTGACGCCTTCTGAACGCAATGGGCTATGTCTCGTGGCCCAATTCTGAAGTCTGTTGCGCGTTTTATTAAAATTGCAATATTAAATTAATAATTTAATTCCTACCGTACATTTAAATATGCCGGGGCCACATACGACCTCAGAAAATTCTAAAAAAAATATATTTAGCTTTCTTATGACGATACGAATCCAAAAAAAATTATTTTCGTCGAATTCTAAGACTGTTTGAAAAATGGCTATTTTTAAGGCGTTTAAATTTAACTGAAATAGTCAAAACACATTTTCTTTCGCCACGCTCACATATTAATTCGAAAATTCTGAAAATTTAAACCTAGCTATAATTTGACATTCCGGTTCCAACAAAAGTGGTTTCGTCGAAAACGGAGGTCGTTTGAAAAATGACTATTTTCAAGGCCAATATATTTAATATTAAAAATACATTTTTAATCAAATAAATACCGAAACTCAAAATATATAAGTGTTTACTGTTTTTCAATGCAGAAACATTATTCCGAACTCAATGGAAGTGGTTTCGAGGTGAAATTCCTTCATATGTGAAAAGTAGCCTTTCGGGCCCTATATAATATATATATAAATTCTACACCGACCTTTCTAAAAATTGAATTGGCCATAACTTTTGATTTCCGCTATGAAATTTCAATTTTTCAGATTCGTTAGAAAGATATGATTAAACAGATTTAAATATTTCTGGTTTCACTCAACTCTGATTTATTTTGAATCCTGTACATCCAGTTAAAGTTTAAAATCAAATTTTCAAACTACCGCGCCATTTCTAACTCCATTTATATATAAATTAAATTTATTCGTTTTAACTTCGACAAAAATAAATTCAAGCCATTATTATTAATAATAAATTATATTATATCCCCAAAATTCAATAAAATTTTCTAAAATAATTTTTTTAAATTGGTTTAGAATTTGCGGGTTGTTACAATCTCCCCCACTTAAAATCTTTTCGTCCTCGAAAAGGAAATGAAGCTAAAGTTGTTTATTTAACTAATTTAATTTTCATTCTTTAGTTGTTTAATAATTTTATTAGTTGAATTCATATTCACACAACACAATCGCCAATCAATTAGTTGATTAAATTTTCAAAAATATATAACTTTTATATATTCAAAATTATATATAAAATAACAAGTACGTTAATTATGAATTCTCCACTCTGACTCATTCCAGGGCATTGCTAACCCCATCTCTAATGAGTATTCTCATTCTAGGATACTGCTGATCCTATCTCTAATGAGTATTCTTATTGGATATTACTAATCCAACCTCTGATGAGCCTTACGTTTAGTTCTAATGAGTTGTACCCCAAAGATTTGAGCTAACCTGGCTCTGATACCAGCTGTAACGACTTGGATTTTGCCCGACCCCAATCGATCGCCAGATCGATCAAGACCGTTCAAAACCCACGTACGTTAACTTTGGGCATACAACAGATCAGAAACAACAACACAGACTTTTATAACATCAATGATAAATGTTACATCAGAGTACAGAATATATCAGAGTACATCAATAAATAATACAAAGGAAGATACATTTACAATAAATTAAATACATTGCAGCGGAACTAATCTCAGCGGAAGGCCATCAGTAATCTGGACCCAGCTTCAGACTTCAATCCAGGATCCTGCTTAACTATATGTGCAAAAAGCTACTCGACTGCCCGTGTGGAAAGAGGGCACCCGAGTTTGCAAAGTGAAACAAACTACAGGTCAGTTGTGGGACTGGTGTGAGAATTCTATACTTAACCTATATAATAAGTAGGCTAATCACAGGACCACGCCGCTAACGCGGAACGGGTTTACTCCATTGGATTGCCAGTGCATAAATAAAGTAAATCGTCAAATAACGCAATGTCGTCTAAGATTAATACATTTATATTGAAATGTTTTAAATATATATATACACACTAATAATAATATTGTTTTTACGTATCAAGCATTTTTTGACCATTATAAGGTAAAACCCTATCCTCTGGTGTGTATTGCATTGTGTGATGGGACCTGGGTCTTATAATGGTTTCATTTTTTCTAAAAAACATTGCGTTATTTGACGATTTACTTTATTTATGCACTGGCAATCCAATGGAGTAAACCCGTTCCGCGTTAGCGGCGTGGTCCTGTGATTAGCCTACTTATTAGATAGGTTAAGTATAGAATTCTCACACCAGTCCCACGACTGACCTGTAGTTTGTTTCATTTTGCAAACTCGGGTGCCCTCTTTCCACACGGGCAGTCGAGTAGCTTTTTGCAGATATAGTTAAGCAGGATCCTGGATTGAAGTCTGAAGCTGGGTCCAGATTACTGATGGCCTTCCGCTGAGATTAGTTCCGCTGCAATGTATTTAATTTATTGTAAATGTATCTTCCGTTGTATTATTTATTGATGTACTCTGATATATTCTGTACTCTGATGTAACATTTATCATTGATGTTATAAAAGTCTGTTTGTTGTTTCTGATCTGTTGTATGCCCAAAGTTAACGTACGCGGGTTTTGAACGGTCTTGATCGATCTTGCGATCGATTGGGGTCGGGCAAAATCCAGGTCGTTACAGCATTTCATTGTAACATCAACAAATAAAAATAAATTTTTATTTGTCATTCAAATTTCATTGCTCATAAAAAAAATAAAAAAATTAAAATAAGTTAGAGCAACTAGATTACGATTTAAATCTGAAATAAATATGATTTAGATCTAATTTTAGATCTAATTCTCTAACCACAAATAATTTCAACAATATATTAAACTCAACGCAGATCTAATCTATCATGAACAAACAAACATAACACAAGCAACAATCAATAATATGTACAACACAAAACATTTCAGATTTGATTTAACATCACAATACAATTATTATTATCACGAGAAAATAATTTAAATAAATAAAATTAGAGTTCTCACCTCGATATGGCTGAAAATTCGACTGTCTCGGATTCAGCTTTGGTCTGCGCCATTGCGAAGATCTTGGAAAGATGAGTCCAATGCAACTTACGGTTCGTCAATTGGACCCCGTATGAGAGAGATATTGATTTTTAAAGACCGAATAAATTAAATATTAAATAAATAAATTAAATTAACAAAATAGTATTGAACCTTTCTTCCTTGTTCCCTTTCTTCGTTGTGTACAGGGAGAACCGAACCCATACTCGCCGCCGTTGACCCCCCCTGCGCGCGCACTTCGAGACAGCCGGACCTGGATCAGCTTCCACCACTTCGAGCGCCACGGCACCACCGACTCACGCCCCCGACCTCCTGAAGCTCGGCCTCCTCCCTGAGCCGCACGACGCGTGCAAACCCGGCCACTTTGGCCTCAAAATTCGCGAAATCCGTGCACTGAAACTCGATCATCGCCGTACGGATTTGAAGAGCTCGGAATTCTCTTTGATTTGACGTATAGTTTGTAAAATTTCGTTGAGCGTATTGAAAGTTATAAGAATTTGAAATCGGAGCAATTCTGGCCATTCGTTGGAACCGGCGGCCATTAGGGTTTCAGCCCGAATTATTACTATTATTTTATTATTCTGTCTCGATTTTCGTGTTTTAAAGTGAAATTTCGGATTGTCTCCGAATTGGGCCTGCTTACTGTCGTTCTTAAGGTTTTGACGCCTTCTGAACGCAATGGGCTATGTCTCGTGGCCCAATTCTGAAGTCTATTGTGCGTTTTATTAAAATTGCAATATTAAATTAATAATTTAATTCCTACCGTACATTTAAATATGCCGGGGCCACATACGACCTCAGAAAATTCTAAAAAAAAATATTTTTAGCTTTCTTATGACGATACGAATCCAACAAAATTATTTTCGTCGAATTCTGAGACTTTTTGAAAAATGGCTATTTTTAAGGCGTTTAAATTTAACTGAAATTGTCAAAACACATTATCTTTCGCCACGCTCACATATTAATTCGAAAAATTCTGAAAATTGAAACCTAGCTATAATTTGACATTCCGGTTCCAACAAAAGTGGTTTCGTCGAAAAAGGAGGTCGTTTGAAAAATGACTATTTTCAAGGCCAATATATTTAATATTAAAAATACATTTTTAAACAAACAAATACTGAAACTCAAAATATATAAGTGTTTACTGTTTTTCAATGCAGAAACGTCATTCCAAACTCAATGGAAGTGGTTTCGAGTCGAAATTCCTTCATATGTTAAAAGTAGCCTTTCGGGCCCTATATAATATATATATATATATAAATTCTACAGCGACCTTTCTAAAAATTGAATTGGCCATAACTTTTGATTTCTGCTATGAAATTTCAAATTTTCAGATTCGTTAGAAAGATATGATTAAACAGATTTAAATATTTTTGGTTTCACTCAATTCTGATTTATTTTGAATCTTGTACATCCAGTTAAAGTTTAAAATCAAATTTTCAAACTACCGCGCCATTTCTAACTCCATTTATATATAAATTAAATTTATTCATTTTAACTTCGACAAAAATAAATTCTAGCCATTATTAATAATAATAAATTATAATGTATCCCCAAAATTCATTAAAATTTTCTAAAATAATTTTTTTAAATTGGTTCAGAATTTGCGGGTTGTTACATCATATATCACAATATATGAAAAACAGTAAAATAAATGTTGAGGAACCCAGTTGGGTTCCTCTAACCTGTTTCCCTGCATCACAGATGTTAAACAATATAAATAACATCACTTTCAGTTCCATATGATATATTCTGTTAAACAGAATCAAATATAGAAGTTCAACTAACTGACTAGCAGTTCAATCAAACAGTCAACACACAGTCAATCAGCCAATATTTAACAGTTCTAAAAATACAACATGAAATTATAAAATGTTCAGAGTTAGTGAGATTTACTCACATTGGAATATCATCGTTAATAACAATAATTGTCGCTGATTCAGATTGGACAATTTATTTCATTATAAATTGTAACGAGCTCAATTCCACTTCCCATCAGTTCCAGTGTGTGGCTCTCGTCCATACGGTCCTAACGCGACTGACGGTTCGAATTCCTGATAAGGTATGATCGAGTTATCGCGTTAACAAGTTGGACACTATTTAAATTAAATTAAAGTTAAACAATAAACAAAACCGGGCCTCACCCTTTTCCCTCAACGGCCCATTAACCCTCCAAAGCCCAACCCGTTCAAGCCCAGACCTCGTGGCTTCTCTCCCTCCTCTGAAGACCCCGACCTCCAACATCATAGAGCACCAATTTTCCCGATCCTTCCTATCAACGACGCTCCTCTTATTCACCACCGAACTTTGTGGAACCACCACCATTCTCCTCTCCTTCGCGACCTCTACTTTCCTATCCTATTTTCAGAGAGCTCGCACCCTACTTCAAAACCCGTCGTTCACCATTTCGCTCGCAACAGGAAAAACCCAACGACCAAAATGACCACCGAACTCCAAACAGTGACGCACACTGGTGCGGTTTCACCTCCTAAGCTCGATTTCAACAACGGCTCCTCCCATCGTTGCTCGGAATTCAAGAGAAAACCAACCCTAAGTCTACTGTTCAGGAAACCCATTCCCAGGAAATGCGTCGATCCCATAAATAAGTACACGAGTGTGTAGAGAAAGTCCACACGAATTCAAATATCCATCCATATTGATTTATAGATTTTTATTTGATTTTATATGAAATTTAGTAGGATCGAAAAAATTTACTGGAACAAAAATACTTGCGGCGGAACACTTTGACCAGAAATGAAAAATGAATTAGGTTTAGAAAGGTTTGAAGGGGGTATTTATAGAAGGTGTAAATATCTAGATATTTTATAAAAAGAATATTCTCAGCATATTCTCTTTTATATACTCATTTTTGCTTTCTAAAAATTCTCGTGATTACATACGGTACCCAAAAATCACTAAACTGGACATGTAGCTAGAGTTCGACATTACGGTCCCAACGAAACTGGTTTCGTCGAATTTTGACTTCGTATGCTCACACAGCGTATTTTTAACTGTCGAAATACTGACTGTTTCTCACTCTAAAAATCCGTACGACCACACAGTGACTCTAAAAATCACGGAAACTGACATCTAGCAACTATTTGACATTGCGGATCTAACAAAATTTCGTCAAATTCCGACTTCGTTTGCAAAAGTGGCTATTTTTAAAGCTCTGGATGACCCATTTAAATATATAAATATAATTAAATAAAATATTAATAAATTAATATTATCGTATATATTCGCAGTGGAATACCATACAGCTCTACAATATTCCTATATGAATTTCTAACTTGATATTTCAATCTGGGTCAACCCGATATTCGATTTATATTGAAATTCCTTTTTAAAATATAAATAATTCCTTTATAAAATATAAAGGAATTCCACAACGACTTTTCTAAAATTTGATTTGGACATATCTCAAAATCTACACGACGAAATCCCGATTTTTCTCTTCCACTAGAAAGATATACTCCACCAGCTCCATACGTTTCTTGTTTCACAGAAATCCGGCTTAAAACGAATCCTGTGCATTCAGTTGAAGTTTGAATCGCCAATTTACGAACTGCAGCGCCATTTCGAGCTCGTTTTTAATTATAATATAATTATACGTTCAAACTGTCGTTTATATAATATATTCGTTATTCAAATTCAATTCCAGGCTGAATTAAATGTCACAGATGATCCAATTCACACCATATCGCCATTTCAGCCAATTCTGATTATTTCAGAATTAAATATATTATTTAATTTATTATTTTAATTAAATATTCAATATTATTTTA
This sequence comes from Allium sativum, assembly GCA_030737875.1. Taxonomy (NCBI): domain Eukaryota; kingdom Viridiplantae; phylum Streptophyta; class Magnoliopsida; order Asparagales; family Amaryllidaceae; genus Allium; species Allium sativum. Next base: position 525,516,146 of record CM060912.1, on the reverse strand, counting down.
TTCCACGACCATTTAATTCACTATATCACTATTTATACAATTAAATAAATTAATTATAATACCTCTGCCAATGCGGGTCATTACAATCTTCCCCACTTAAAATAATTTCGTCCTCGAAATTGTTAAGGTAGAGAACGACCCTATCGAATGGTTAGAACATATTTGTTCACTTCTTAACTGTAGTTTCAACTGAACCAATTTAATTTCAATTAAATTATTAATTAATTCTTATCAACGAAAATTTCCAAAAATTCTAAAAATATTCTAACTCCTTAACCTTTCGAAAAATTTCGCCAGCACCTCCTTTGTACTGGTTAATACGTCAAACCACCACTCGCCTCTCTGGGCCTTCTCCAACCCAAAAGAAAATCAAACAGCCAAGCGGCTTGCCAATTCGGCTCATAAATCTTATATATGAATTAAATACATACCTTTTCGTCGAGCATTCTATTTATATACCTTCATACCTTATCCATACCTATCTCATGTATATTTATACCTGCCCAATCTATTTTAACTATACCTGATCGTTTTAACTCAATTCGTTAATTAATTCGTTAATTAACTCTTTAGTCTATTTCACTTTTATATTTGAACATGACATGTTCAAATATATTTTAACTTGCTTATTAACTAATTTGAATTCAAATTTCAAATTTAAGTTCTATATTCGATTTCGAATATCCATTTACAAATCCAATTCACCTTTCAAAGTTCAACTTCAAATTCAAAACTTGTTTAACTAATTCCTCTTCGACTTAGTTAATTCTATTCAATTTCTATTCAAATTTTATTCAAATTCTATAGTTTAAATTCCATTTGAATTCTATATTCAAATTCTATTTCACTTTTGATATTCAAATCCTATATTTGAATTCCTTTATATTTTCTGTATTCAAATTCTATAGCTTAAATTCCATTTGAATTCTATATTCAAATTCTGTATATTCAAATCCTATATTTGAATTCCTTTATATTTTCTATATTCAAATTCTATATTTGAATTCCATTTGAATTTCTATATTCAAATTCCATTTGAATTTCTATATTCAAATTCTATTTCAATTCTATTGAATTTCATATATTCAAACTCCCTTTGAATTTCTATATTCAATTTCTATTTCAAACTTTCTTTATTCATTCTTTATTATAAATCCCATTTTGAAATTCAATACAACTTGTCTTTCCCAAAACAAATTCAAAACAGTATCTCTGGTAGTAATTCGTCACTTACAACTTTAAAATGAATACTGATGATGCAGCTGTCATCATCAGAATCTATTTTCCAGTGATCGAAGTGAGTTCAATACTATAAAACCATTTTTAAACATTTCCACTTTGAAATCCATTTCAAAATATGATTCACACTGCTTGTAAAACAATTTAAAATCTCCTAGGATCTTAAATTTTCCTTATTTTTAATTCCAAATTCTGATTTAAATTCAGATTTACTTCATTCGATTCCACTTATATGAATTTTGGTTAGTTATATATAACCATTTAATTTATAATCTTACTCGATTATAATAATAACCAATATATCCAATATATAAAAAAATATACTTTGGGTAAAATTATTTTAATTTACCCTCTTTTCAAAACATACCATGACGGTCCATCGTATTCGAGTGTTTACAAAATCCTTACCGATACAGTGGATCAAACTGATCGACCATAACTCATAAACGACTCAACCAACAAATCTCCACAATATTAAACCAATTTTATATCAAATAACAAATACGTTCACTCGTATATATACACTCCACTCAATCTAGGGTATTACTAACCCTATCTTTACCGAGTCACGCCACAGAGCCAAGGTATTAACTAAACCTTTGCTCTGATACCAACTGTAATGACCCGAAAATCCGGTCCAATTTGAGCTGACCAAATAACACAAGTCCAACCCAAATTGCACTGGAAACCAGGAAACTAATAGAAAGAAGTTAGAGGGTGAGAATAGATAAGATAGAAACTTAAAATAGAAGAAGAAGAAGAACACAACATCAGAGTAACACGAACCTCACAGCGGAACAAATAACATATAATAGATAACATATCCTTGAATTAAAATCAGTATATGTATACAATAACATTATCAGAGTACAACACTTACAACACAGCGGAAATAAAACTATAGCTATATGATCCTGAAGCCTCCTGCTCCAGCTCTTCAAGTATCTGTAAATCCGAACTACTTGACTGCCCGTACAAAATTGGGCACCCAAGAGTTTAGGGAAAACAACAAAATAAACTCTGGGTCGGTCATGGGACTGATATGAGTAAAATAGTTTAAAACAGTTTAAGCAGGTAAATGATATCTCATAAGACCACGCCGTATAACGAAACGGGTTTTTCCCTTATGAGAATCCAAATTATCTTTATATCAAAAACCTTTTGATATTATAATAATGTCTATCAACACAATATAATAATCATCTAGCAGAAACGCTTCCATCTCACGTTCTACATATAAAGTATACAATCAAAACCGCAAGCACGTATTGGGAAATGGATTTCCAACTATGACAAGGTATGGAACCACCTTTCGCTAGTGTATCTCTAGAAAGGAATACACTGGGTTCAACAAGAACACCTTGCAACCCGGCCACACATGACCGACCACTCATTTCTCTTGTGTGTATCGAATGTATATCACCAACGGTTGGGATCAGCAACCGTTTCCCGAATGGGATAGTATCGACAATAGATTTTTAGATGTAAATGAAACTCGAGATCAGGTGATTATACACCCTACTTCGGAGCGACCGACTTAGCCATGCTGCCTGCCCGATTTCTGTCATTTACCGGATGTGAGGCTAGAAGCTACGCTTTATCATCACACCAGATTCACTTTGAATGCCACATCGTCAAATCCATCAAATCACCGATTGACGTCCTCAATCATACATTATGTGTTAGCTAAAAGAAGTTTCCTTCTCCGCTTCACTCTTGGTATGGTTGGAGAAATCAATATACGTGATCGTCTGGAAATATCCTATTAGACATCCGTCCATACAAGTCGTCCAGGAACAGGATGAACCGAAGGCACTATTCAGTATATCCATCTTAGGCACTGTTATCTAAGACTCATACAATAGCCCTTGCACTTTACTCCGTCTTCAATTATCTTTGGCATATATGATTCGCAACGCTTATGCCAATACAGAGTGGTTCTTTGGATAATAATCCAACCGGTCTCTCCATATTAACAACATTAAAATGGTCAAAAACTTCGACGTCTGTGATTTAACCATCGAAGGAAAATACGTGTGCAAACAACGATATTATTCCCAAATGGAAATTCTATCAATCAATCATCAATCATATATATATATATATCTCCTTATTTTCTATGTTTAGAAAATATATGTTATCAACACTGGAAAACATTTCCTTTTGTTTATCTACATATCACTATCACTTTCATTCTCGAACCTTAACCATTTCTAAATTAAAAACGAAGCCAATCAAGTTGAGGTATAATTACCTCTCAGACCTTAACTGAACAACATTTCAAATCTCGATATAGGTTAAGTTCATCTTTAACCCTTTAACACTTCCTTACGTAATGCACATTCGAATAAATCTCTATTCGATAACTCCTCCCTTTGAATAACTATATCTGATAATCTCTCTTACGAATAACTAGATTCGAAAACCTTTCTTCGAATAAACTAAATTCGATTAACTCTATTTATTTAACCCTAATCGGTTAACTCTTTTTACTTAACTCCTTTCAATAAAACTATAATCGATAACTCCTTTCGAATAACTAACTGGATAACTCTTATGTATTTAACTCCATTCAAATAACCCTTATTTATTTAACTCTAATCGAATAACTAATTCGAATAACTCTTATGTGTTTAACTCTATTCGAATAACTAATTCGAATAACCCCTTTAACTCCATTGGGATAAACTATATTCGATAACCCCTTTAACTAAATTCAATTTGATTAACTCGACTAACTTCACCCATTTGGTTAACTCTTATTCGAATAACTAATATTCGATTAACTCTATTCAACTAACTCGCCTCGACTAACCCCTTTCGAATAACGTATTCGATTTACTAACTTTCGAATACCATATTCGTTTTAACTCCTTTCGAATACCATATTCGATTTAACTCCTTTCGAATAACTATATTCGTTTTAACTCCTTTCGCTTTATAAAGATTTCCTTTTTAACAACGTTTATTCATTTTTAAAGATTTACTTTTAGTAATGGTTCTCCACTTTAAAAATGGTTTCCTCCTTATAACAGTTTCCTTTTTATAACGTTTTCCCTTTTTCTAAATATCTCCTATTTATAAATATTCCAATTTGTAAATATTCCTTATTTATAGATATTCTATTTATAAATATTTTATTTTTCAAATATCACTTTGAAAATATTCTCTTATCTACATTTCGGTATGTTATGGTATTCAACATATCAAATCACAATGATCAGTATCGTCCAAACACATATAATTGACAACAGATTATATATCACATCATATATCACAATATATGAAAAACAATAAAATAAATGTTGAGGAACCCAGTTGGGTTCCTCCAACCTGTTTCCCTGCATCACAGATGTTAAACAATATAGATAACATCACTTTCAGTTCCATATGATATATTCTGTTAAACAGAATCAAATATAGAAATTCAACTATCTAACTAGCAGTTCAATCAAACAGTCAACACACAGTCAATCAGCCAATATTTAACAGTTCTAAAAATACAACATGAAATTATAAACTGTTCAGAGTTAGTGAGATTTACTCACATTGGACTATCATCGTTAATAACGATAATTGTCGCTGATTCAGATTGGACAATTTATTTCACTATAAATTGTAACGAGCTCAATTCCACTTCCCATCAGTTCCAGTGTGTGGCTCTTGTCCATACGGTCCTAACGCGACTGACGGTTCGAATTTCTGATAAGGTATGATCGAGTTATCGCGTTAACAAGTTGGACACTATTTAAATTAAATTAAAGTTAAACAATAAAGAAAACCGGGCCTCACCCTTTTCCGTCAACGGCCCACTAACCCTCCAAAGCCTAACCCGTTCAAGCCCAGACCTCGTGGCTTCTCTCCCTCCTTTGAAGACCCCGTCCTCCAACATCACAGAGCACCAATTTTCCCGATCCTTCCTATCAACGTCGCTCCTTTTATTCACCACCGAACTTTGTGGAACCACCACCATTCTCCTCTCCTTCGCGACCTCTACTTTCCTATCCTATTTTCACAGAGCTCGCACCCTGCTTCAAAACCCGTCATTCACCATTTCGCTCGCAACAGGAAAGAGCCAACGACCAAAATGATCACCGAACTCCACACAGTGACGCACACCAGTGCGGTTTCACCTCCCAAGCTCGATTTCAACAACGGCTCCTCCCATCGTTGCTCGTAATTCAAGAGAAAACCAACCCTAAGTCTACTGTTCAGGAAACCCATTCCCAGGAAATGCGTCGATCCCATAAATAAGTACACGAGTGTGTAGAGAAAGTCCACACGAATTCAAATATCCATCCATATTGATTTATAGATTTTTATTTGATTTTATATGAAATTTAGTAGGATCGAAAAAATTTACTGGAACAAAAATACTTGCGGCGGAACACTTTGACCAGAAATGAAAAGTGAATTAGGTTTAGAAAGGTTTGAAGGGGTATTTATAGAAGGTATAAATATCTAGATATTTTATAAAAAGAATATTCTCGGCATATTCTCTTTTATATACTCATTTTGCTTTCTAAAAATTCTCGTGATTACATACGGTACCCAAAAATCATGAAACTGGACATGTAGCTAGAGTTCGACATTACGGTCCCAACGAAACTGGTTTCGTCGAATTCCGACTTCGTATGCTCACACAGCGTATTTTTAACTGTCGAAATACTGACAGTTTCTCACTCTATAAATCCGTACGACCACACAATGACTCTAAAAATCACAGAAACTGACATCTAGCAACTATTTGACATTGCGGATCTAACAAAATTAGTTTCATCGAATTCCGACTTCGTTTGCAAAAGTGGTTATTTTTAAAGCTCTGGATGGCCCATTTAAATATATAAATATATTAAAATATAATTAAATAAAATATTAATAAATTAATATTATCGTATATATTCGCAGTGGAATACCATACAGCTCTACAATATTCCTATATGAATTTCTAACTTGATATTTCAATCTGGGTTAACCCGATATTCGATTTATATTGAAATTCCTTTTTAAAATATAAATAATTCCTTTATAAAATATAAAGGAATTCCACAGCGACTTTTCTAAAATTTGATTTGGACATATCTCAAAATCTACACGACGAAATGCCGATTTTTCTCTTCCACTAGAAAGATATACTCCACCAGCTCCACACGTTTCTTGTTTCACAGAAATCCGGCTTAAAACGAATCCTGTGCATTCAGTTGAACTTTGAATCGCCAATTTACGAACTGCAGCGCCATTTCGAGCTCGTTTTTAATTATAATATAATTATATGTTCAAACTGTCGTTTATATAATATATTCGTTATTCAAATTCAATTCCAGGCTGAATTAAATATCACAGATGATCCAGTTCACACCATATCGCCATTTCAGCCAATTCTGATTATTTCAGAATTAAATATATTATTTAATTTATTATTTTAATTAAATATTCACTATTATTTTATTCCACGACCATTTAATTCACTATATCACTATTTATACAATTAAATAAATTAATTATAATACCTCTTCCAATGCGGGTCATTACAGTAACTCCCAAGATAAGTTGAGTTTAGTTTGTTTGTTAACCAAACCAAATTATTAAACAGTAAGCGGTAAAAATATTTGTCCATATGATCAACTTTATAATTTCAGAGTGTTTCCTCAACCAGCCTACAGAATTCTTGTTCAGTACCTCTTTTATCTTCAGATGTATGCATATAATTCGTGGTATAGGACTTAATAAAACGGGAATGTTCCATCTTCATGGAATTTGGTTGTAGTATCTTAAAATTACTAAACATCCCATCGTCATGGTTCTGGAATTTGCTTTCTGGCAGTACTACTTAACAATGTTAGGATCTTCAAAAGTTTGTGTTGGCTAATGAATGTTACATTTGTTAACATACTTATTTTTTGTGCATAAGCAGATCACTCAAGGATTATGTAGTGGTATAAGGATTATGTTACATTCTGATATATTTCATACAAAAGTTCCGTGTATGCTCTGGAGAAGCGTTATGTTACATAGGGGACAAAGACAATTAGTTTTAAGCTCTTCCCCCATCAATATTAATAGTTGAGATAGCAAATTTCCACATTAGGCCATCAACAATCAAGTTGAACCTGAATCGTGTTTGCAATCTCGATTATTAATATTGTTGAGGCTAGAGGAACCTCAATTGATGTGGGAAACTGAAAAGAGATCCGATCAACCTGAATTGATGTTATTCAAGAAATGATTATACCATACAAGGGGAGTTTGAGATCTGGTCTTACGTTTGTTCAGACAATTATGTTTCTACTTATCTGAATATGCCTGCAGCTCAAAAGGCTCTTCAAGTTTGTCGCATCGCTCGGAACTCTACAGGCTTGCCTATTACTTACAAAAACTTCGTCTATTTTGTTAATTTACCATTGTTACATGTCTTAACAAATTTTGATTGTTTATAGTGCTCTTGGATTTTCTACGAGACAAACTGATTTGGTATGATTTCTTATTGCTACATGTTAGCACATTTTATCCTAAAACTAATCCTAAGTTACTGTTGTTTAAACTGGTTTGCGTTATCTTATATTATGCAGATTAGTAAAGCCAAGAATATCTGCGAAATCATGATTGCATGTGCATGTTAGGCCATCAATGTAAATAATATGAGGTAGGAAAACAGGTAAACCTTAGGTACATCTAGGGTAATTCAAATCCTATATACATACATGCGTGTGTGTGTATGTGTGTGTGTATGCATATGTTTCAGCTAAGGTAGATCATGGAGAGAAATAACATGGCACTTTATGTGTACAGATGACATGCTGAAATTGATCAAGAAACATGGTTGAGCGATGCTGTACTTTATCGATTTGTGGATACCAGGAAAAATCGTTGAGTTCACCATTTCAATGCAAGTAAGTTATCACATAAACATTTGGTGGCATATGCGTAATCTAATGCTCATTTTGCTATATACAATTTGACTAATAGGTCATTTAATATGTCTTTGTGTTAGATAATGTTGATCTAGGAACTGCCTATGGAAGTACTTTCGGGTCTATTGCCTTAGCATTATTGATCCAGGTTAGTTTATACTACTTTATTATTTACACGAAAGGAACACATAAAAGCTGTTTTTAGCTGAGATTAGTATTTTTATGCTGCTATATTTGTTAGTATTCTATTTTTAGATCAAATAATATATTACTGTATCTATTATTATATCTATTATAGTATACTTTTTCCATGACCAATCAATTACTTAAAATAAATGAAAGTATTCGAAAATGAAAACCTTATATTATAATTATAAGGAACTTTCTAAATTTTCTATTGATCTACTAAATAACATAAAATTATGCATAAACAAGGAACAAAAAAGAAGAAAGAAATTATGTAGTATTTCATTTCCATATTGATCGAGACTATTGTCACTTGTGTTTAGCTGCTGCTAAAGCTGCACATTGGTTCGAAGATCGATGTACAAAACACAACATCAACTCTGAATGTAACAAACATTTTTACAGTTTTGAACTTTAGCCAAATGATTTCTGCTACTTTTGTTTGCACTTGCATTGCCTGGTATGTCCAGTCATGTTTTGTGATGACTCATAATCTACTGGCCATGTAATGCGGTTCAATCTCTTGTTTGAGGTAATTTAGTTAAACAAAGTTGGTTAATGTTTGTGTATCCTATTGTGAAATCAGGGAGGAGCGGTCTGACTATATGTTGCATCACTTCAAAGAACAATGTGGTTATTGTACTAGAAGTGTATATTACGGATATAACATTTTCTTTGTAGTGTGTAAATTTTTATATTAGAGTGGTTATTGTTTGTGAGTTTGATCAGTTATACAGAAAACTATTGTATTGATGTAGTTATGCATATTTACTTGATTATATGGTTAATTGTTTTTCTGATTGTTTGAACATCATGAGTATGTGAATGATTATCGATTGATATTGTAGAAGCAAAGTAGGCTATTAACAGGAAAATTTGCAGAGAAAAAAGAGAAAATTAATTAATAATTTTTAGTTGCATTTTAAGAAGGCTACAGAAATACATTTAGTTGCATTGAATAAACGAAACCGTAAACCAGGGGTAAAATTGGAAATTTTATTAGTAACATTATAAGCTTTTTTATGGCTTTATAAAGTGCTACGAATTTTTTTAGTGGCGTTTAATAGACATTACAAAAAATAAATTATAGTGGCGTTAAAAATAGCGCATCCAATTTGCAACAATTTTTACTGGCATGTTTTCTCGTAACGATTATCGAAACGCCACCAAAAATGATTGGTAGTGGTTTTTGAGCGCTGCAAAAAATCATTTTTCTTGTAGTGTTTATGTCTGACCCATTTTATTTCCTCTTCTTTCTCATCCGTTTCCCCCCAGGTTCTCAAGATAGGAATACTCAAGCTTGATCAAGATTCTTCTTTCTTCCGCTTGGAGCTGCTTAGATGTATTGCTCGATCTCGTATCTATTCGACTATGGCTATAATTTGGGGATTATGCTCTTTTTTTGTATTTTTGTACCTCTGATGATGATTTTTGTACAAGGCAGAAGTTTTATGATTTCAGTATTCCAAACTTATTATGTAATTGGGTTTGAACCACGAAGCTTTTCTATTTAATAAAGTTTTAATTCCGCTGTTATTTTATATCTGTCTTGTAATGTTTTTGTTTCTATTTACCTATAACGCTTCACAAAACTTAATGCATTCTAATAAAAAGTGACATTAACGGACGTGGGGTGTCACATTTGGTATCAGAGCTGAAGGTTACCGGATCGGATGAAAGATTTTGAAAATTGTTTTCAAAAAGGTTTTAAAGGAAAGCATTTTCAAAAGAAAAGTCTATTTTGAAAAACATATTCCATAAATCCATATGAAATATCTTTCGATTCTCTGTTTGAGTCCCTTTTTCCTTTTCTCTTCAGCATGTCCAGGGAACCTAATATTCCTGAGGGCATTCAGATAGTGGCTTTATTTCGTAGGTATCTAGAGGCTACGACACCTGCCGAGGGCCAAGCAGACGCCCCTCCCCCAGCTGCAGACGCTGTTCCTCCACTTCCTCCTCCGCGTATTGATAATTTCTCTAAGATATGCAAGGAGTTCTATGCTATGGGCGGAAAGCCATTACGAGGAATTGAGACTTTCGTAGAGGCAAGGAGTTGACTTAAAGAGACGGAGGATTTGTTTGAAATTTTCGAAGTTGACGATCGTAGGAAGATTCAGTTAGCCATTTGGCAGTTGAAAGAGGATTCATTTTGGTGGGAAGTGACGCAAGCAGGGCATCCAATGGAGACATGGGGTGATTTCCGATAGAGATTCAAAATGAATTTTCTTTCTCAACGCAGGCAAAGTATGCAAATGGAAAGGTTTTTGGCGCTTAAGCAAAGAGGCATGTTTGTTAGAGAGTATGTTAATAAGTTTAATCAATTGGCGTGGTTTGGAACTAGTAGATACCCCTCACAAGAAAGCTTTGAGGTTTGCTAGAAGATTGAATGAACCCCTCCATGGGTTGGCTATGTCTCATATTCCGATGGGAGCAACTTTTGAGAAACTCGTTGATGTGGCATTAATGCATGAGGATGAAAAGGTGAAGAGAAAGAGGCTAAGGTTAAGGAAACACAAAATAAGAAAGTGTGGCCCAAGAAAGAACAACAACAACAAAAGTAGTGCGGTAAGAATGACAAAGCTCGAGATAAAAGGAAATGTCATTATTGCGGATGCGAGGGTCATGTGATCAAGGATTGCAAGAAAAGAAAGAACGCTTGTTTTCATTGTGGAGAAGTCAGACATCTTGTTAAGGATTGCCCGAAGAAGCAAGGACAGGGTCAAAGAGCAGGATCTTCTGGAGGGTGGGTGCATTCTCTCGTGGCCAGTGCGCTAGATAGAGGTAGGAAAAGAAGATAGCAATATTAGTAATGCATATTGTCATTCTAGATACTTTGTAACGACCCACTTTTTAGTGCAATTTAAGTTAACATTTATAAACCCATGTCATCTCAAATTATACAGAAAAGAAGATAACTATTAGAAAGAATATAGAAGGTGGGATAAGAGAGAAAGAAATATTAGAATAGAAGAAGAAGAAGAAACACATCACAAACAGAGTCTTACATCGCAGCTGAAATGACCCAAACTTCCCAGTAAAGGAAAGGATGGATTTCTTTGAGAACAGCACACATCAGGACACAAACTGAAGAACATTTTATTGCTGATTACAACAATTACATCAGAGTACAAGAATATAGCAGAGTATGAATACTAATTACATAATAGAAACAAAATAATATCAGAGTTTTAAATTACACTTAAATAGCAGCGGAAAAATATTACAAATATACAACTGAAAGGAATACACGGATATAGAGCTTTCCGAATACCTCTTCAGCTGTAAGCCAGGATCCTGTAAATATATCTGCAAAGAGCTACTCGACTGCCCGTGTGGAAAATAAGGGCACCCGAGTTTGCCAGTGAAACAAACTACAGGTCAGTCATGGGACTGGTATGAGAAATCTTAACTTAACTATCTAATAATAAGGCTAATCACAGGACCACGCCGCTAACGCGGAACGGGTTTACTCCATTGGATTGCCAGTGCATAAATTAAAGGAAATCGTTAAACAACGCAATGCTTTTTAGAAAAATGAAACCATTATAAGACCCAAGTCCCATTACACAATGCAACGCAAACCAGAGGATAGGGTTTTACCTTATAATGGTCAAGAGATGCTTGATACGATAAAACGGGTTTAATACTAGTGTGTATATCTATGAGTATACATATTTCAAAAACAATTTCAATCATAATGTATAAATCATAGACGGCATAGTACCCCATCCTACTATGTCGCCGTACTAGTTCTACAATCAAAACCGCAAGGTCGTATTGGAAATTGGATTTCCATCATGAGTCGAGGCTAGGGGCAAGCTCCTCTCCGATTCGAGACACTCTAGCAAATGCCTCAGGATCTCCCGCAGTGAACCCTTGGATCTTCAGGGCCGGTCCCCGCCTATCGGCAGTGGATTGGTTATGCCTGAACACACGTTTCCCGGTTCCTTTGAACATATAATATGACCACTATCGGCCTATAAAAATCCGAGGCGCCTCAAAATCCATCATCCACATAAGTAAAATGCCAGGCCGTGTCAAAGCACTAACACTACCACTAGCTAGAAAGAAACGTGTGCACTCCCTGCAGTCCATATCCCGTTTTTGACTCATACCGGGGTGTGAGGCTCGCGAAGTCACGATATACACAAAGCTATGCCGTAATAGGATATGCTTTGATCATCCCACGAGCCCCTGCTTTTCAACAAAAGCCTTGATCAATTGCATCTTGGTGTGCCACATTGACAATTCACGCCATGCGATCAATCACTATTAATATATACCAGGATGTTAAGTAGAGAATAAATCCTCCACCACCAAACAGACATACATTAACAGAAATCGATTTAATTCACATGGAATGAAATCCAATGTCAGATATGCATCCATTTACTAGCTTATGCTCTGGGTCTGAGAGAAAACCAAATTCGAACAATCAACAATAGTCCGGACGGCCACCACTGAAGCCCCTTCAAGGTAGCTACTCCCATCAGGGTCTCTGTTGCAACTCATCCATTCCATGTGAAGATCGTTGGTCTTCAACCACCGTCTTCATCTTCGACTCTTCATCGTGGTAGTAATTATTCGGAATGGGTTAAACCCGGTCTTCCCGAATAACTCACGTATTTTTATAATTTAAAATCAAGTATTCTAAAACACATCCAACGTCTCATTCCAATTCAGAATATTCTTTTAAATAAAATATTCAAATTATTCTATCAAAGATAAACTCTTTAAATTATTCTTAAATTTTAAAGATTTATTAAACCCCCAATTTGGTTTTTAAAACAAAAATCATTATTCAATGATTATTTAAATTTAAGAAATTTATCTTATCTTTAACTGGGTTAAAGAACTAATGTCATTTAAGACATTGTTCACGGTAAACCCAAAATCATCTTCCATAAAATATGGAATCTTTCCAGAAATCAAATCAATATATAATTGTCATAAATTTCTGTATCCGACCAATAATATAAATGGAATAACGGCAAAGCCTCTTAAATTCCATATGTAGTATCGGTCTTCTTTTACAGAAGCTTATCCTGGTTATTATCAACTCAAATTCCATTCAATTCCAATTTAATATATTAAATTGAAAACTTTACTTTTGGAACATTTCCATTTAAATCTTGATAAAAGATTTATAAATTCCAAATCATACTTCCGTTGTCAGTTGGGTTAAAGAACAAATGTCGCTTAGAAACACAGTTCACAATAAACCCGACTCACACTTCATCTTATTCCAATTAATAAATGAAAACTTTAATAATCTAAATTAAAAGATTATTCTTTTCATATGGGGTTTAAGAATAGTGTTATTTAATATGCTATTCACGACAACCCAAATTCTAATTTATTTAATTTAACTTCAATTAAATCTTAACAAATTGGAAAACTCATTAAATCTAAATTTTATAATTTATTCTAATTTATAACTAGTTTATTTCAATAAAAATATATTTTCTCAAAATATATTCTTTTTCCAAAATATTCTTTTCATATTTATATTTTCTACAATATTCTTTTCCTAGAATATTCTTTATTGGAATGTGACTTAACCAACAACCATATATTTTGTATGGAATCGACAATCATGATAAATAATTATCAAACATCCAAATGATGACCAAAGTGGAATCTATAACTGTGTGAGCATTAAAGTAAATAACTGACGCTCATCACAGACTGTCAATCCATCGATTGACAGATAACTAAATATTGGGATTAGTGTGTATCCAAAATCATCCCAATACCCGTGTGGGGTTTCATCCATCAAGCAAATCATAAATCATTTGTACGCTTGGGCGATGTGTGAAAATTATCGTCCCAATCACATAAACAAGTCGGGTAACTTGTAAATGGGAGTGTAACATTTCAGCATCATAAACATATATAATGATGAATCATTTCATATATAATAGAAATGTAAGTTCTCATGTTGAAATAATTTATCAAAAACAATGAATCTTTCTACTGATTCATTTACATAAAAAAATGTGATTTCTAATGTTGACTCACTTACAATGAGATGTAATCTCTTTATATTACATACAAATGACATTCTTTTTACATTGTATAAAATGTAATCTTTATTTTACATTAAAAATGATATTCTTTTTCTAAGTTTCTAAGGTTAACATTAAAAATGTGTTTTTAATGTGAAACATGTTTCATAATGAAATACGTATATTTTCTACTCTTTCTATTATTATCATTAAAAATGGGTTTTTCCTATGTTTTATTCTATTCTTGCATTTGTAACAAAAATACAAATGAAAAATGTATCTTCTTTAATCTAGGCTCTTATTTGCATTTTTAATTGCAAACAAAAGGTGTAACCTTTGTAATTCAAGTTTTCATTTGCATCAAAGAATGCAAATGAAAATCCAACCTTTTAATTTCATGTTTATTTCAACAAAGAATACAAATAAAAATATAAATTTTTATTTTAATGTTTGTTTGCATCTAAAATTGCAAACAAAAATATAACTTTTTTATTCTAGTCTTATTTACATCAAGGAATGTAAATAAAAGATCAACCTTCAATAACCAATGACAATAAGGATCTTAACTCTTATTTATTTATCAAAATGTATATTTCTAGTCTCCTTCATTATTATGACAAAATATGTATTTCTACTTCATACTTTTTAATGTGACGAAAATGTCCATTACTAATTCATTCTCTTTTTATTAATGTATAAAGATATACATTACTAGTTCATTCTTTTTATGTATAAAAATATACATTTTTCATTTCATTCTTTTTAATGTATAAAAATATACATTTCAAATCCATTCTATTTCATGTATAAAAATACACATTTCTAGTTCATTCTCTTTTATGTATAAAAATTACATTTCTACTTGATTCTTTTTAATATATAAAAAAAATATGATGCTCTTGTTTATTACTTTTAATGCAAGCAAAGATGATGATTTTGTTTAGTCCTTTTATTTAAATAAAAATATTCATTCTTTTTAATACGGCAAAAATAATCATTTCTGTAATTCCTTTTAATGTGACAAAACCTTCATTTTTGTATAATTCCTTTCCTTCATTTTTGTATAATTCCTTTTAATGTGACAAAACCTTCATTTTTGTATAATTCCTTTTAATGTGACAAAAATATGATTTTTATCGCTATCACTTCATATTGACAAAAATATGGTTTTTACCTATCCATAATCTAATTTGCAAGAAATGTTAACTTTATCCTTTGTAATCTAATCAACAAAAATTGTTAATCTTGAGCTTTTAAATCTCATTAACTAAAAGTGTTAATCTTGCTCTTTAAAACAAAAATGTAACTCTTGTTCTTTTATTTACATTTTACAAAAAAAAAAAAAATGCAAATTTTGTTCTTATCTTTCTAATGTAATCAAAAATGATGATTTTTGTTATAATCTTTATAATGTAAACAAAAATGTTAATTTTTGTTATAATCTTTCTTATGTAATCAAAAATGTAAATTTTGTTCTAATCTTTATAATGTAGACCATATTACATAAAAATGATATCTTGAACTTCTAACTGTTTAAATGTAGACAATATTGCATAAAAATGTGTGTACATGTTTTGTTGAAAATCTAGTTCAACACAATGACATAAAAATGTTCGTTCATATTTTGTTACAAAATTTGACTCAACAAAACGAATAAAAGGTTTGATTCATTTTTATGTTACAAATGCTGGTTTAACAAGTTGACTAAATTTTGTGTTATACACATCTGATTCTTTTATATACACAAAAACATATATTTTTGTTTTAGCTAATTCTAACTAACAGAAGTGTTAATTTCCAACAATAATAATAAACAAAATAATAATTTTGTTCAATCTAATACAAATTAAACATTCTTGACGAACATGAATATCGTTTCTATCAATAATATGGTGTTTTCGTCATACACACAAAATCATGTCAAACACGAATACGCACAATTCAGTTCAGTGGTTAAAGCAATCACAACCCAAATCAACATTTCAATAATTATATATATACATCATGAACATGAAATAAATATAATTTCATATCTGAAATAAATAATTGAATTTAGTTCTAAAATAGAAATCTCACCGAACCATTTAAATCTGAAATTTTCCTCGAATTTTGATTTGCTCTGTTTTTGTCCTAGTCAGTTCTGTGCTGCAGTATTCTTCAATACGATCACAACGCAACTCGTTTCGTTGAATTTCGTCTCTGTTTGAACAAGGTACAATCGTTTAAACTTTCATTACATTAGTGAATATTTAAATAAATAATTAAAAATTTTAATTTCATTGGTTCACATAATAACAGCCGCCCCTTTCATCTTCTTCTTCACGTACAGGTGTCGCTGAAACCCATCAGCCCTTCTAGGGTTCGGATTTTCCCACCAATATAAAGCACCGGAGTTTGATCTGAATGGCTCATGACGAAGTCAGGGGGGTGTGCCACCATCGCCGAGAGAGGCGACAAACTCGGTGGTGCCAGGGAGCCAGAAAATGCCCACGACGGCGGCCCCTTTGGGCGTAGAATCCGAGAGAAATACACCACCATCTTCGATCATCACCGTACCATCTGAAAGATCGTGACTTCCTCTTCATTTTCGTATATTGGGTTCTTAAAATCATTGAGCGGATTGAAATCAATTGAGGATCAAAGTTGGAACAAAATCAGCCATTAAAAAGAACATACGGCGGCTGCGTTCAAATTAGGGTTAGGTATTTTAGACTGTATATATACACGTATCTTCCATTTTATTTATTTAATTAATTCTATTAAACTCAAATAATATCAGTTTAACACCACGAACTCCAAATCAAACCCAACGAGTGACACCCCTAGCTAATAGCCCCCGTCCCGGACACAACGGAATATGTTTCGTAACCCAATTCGGCTGTTACGATATGTTTTTCTTTAAATTTAATTATAAATCATTTAATTATTAAATTCAAACGTACATTTTAAATTACCGGGGCCACATACTGACTCTAAAAATTATATAAAAATTATTTCTAGTTATGTTTTGATGATACGTTCCTAACGAGACTAATTTCGTCGAATTCTGAGACCGTTTGAAAAATGGCTATTTTCAAGTCGATTAAATTTGACTGAAACAGTCAAAACACGTTTTCCTTTGCCACGCTCACATATTAATTCGAAAAATTATAAAAACTAAACCTAGCAATAATATGACATTCCGGTTCCAATGAAAGTGGTTTCGTCGAAAACCGAGGTCGTTTGAAAAATGACTATTTTTAAGGCTAATATATTTAATATTAAAAATACATTTTTAAACAAATAAATTCCGAAACTCAAAATATATAAGTGTTTACCATTTTTCAATGCAGGAACGTCATTCCAAACTCAATGGAAGTGGTTTCGAGTCAAAATCCCTTCATATGTGAAAAGTAGCCTTTCGGGCCCTATATAATATATATATAAATTCTACAGTGACTTTTCTAAAAATTGAATTGACCGTAACTTTTGATTATTAAAACGAAATTTCAGTTTTTCAGATTCGTTGGAAAGATATGATTAAACAGATTTACATATTTCTGGTTTCGTTCAATTCTGATTTACAATGAATCCAGTACAGTCAGTTAAAGTTCAAATTCAAAATTTTAAACTACAGCGCTGTTTCTAACACCTTTTATAATTAAATTGAATTTATTCGCGTTAAAATAAATTTTTAGTCGTTCCTATTTAAAATAAATAAATATAAACATTAAAACCCATTAAAATTTTCTAAGATGAAATTTTTAAATTGGCCCAAAATTCCGGGTCGTTACAACAGCGGAATAAAATATAATATAGAAATAATCTTTACTGAGAGCTTGAAAATTTAAAACTTATAGTCATCAGAGTACATCAACACATCTGGGCAGTTATAATAACGTGTCCTCATATACAGCACACAGCGGAAAAATATAGTATATAATATCATACGTCTGATCACATCCAGCTCGTCTCTGAACTTCGCAACATCCGATAACCTAGACATGTACACCTCTTTGTAACCCGAGCATTACAAACGACGGGTCAGTTTGGTGAACCAGAGTGAGAAAAACACACTAAGTTTATAGGTATCAATCAAGTTGATTTTAAATTCAAAATCCTTTAGAAAGAAAAGGATAATCGTAAGACCAAATCCACACGTAAATACGGACGATTTTTACATTACGATAACCCAAAACATTTTGGAAATCAATATCTTCTCTGATATTATAATAATGTCTAAATACAAATAAATATCAATCTAGCAGAACGCTTGCATCTCACGCTCTACATATATAGTATACAATCAAAACCGCGGGCTCTTATTAGAGAATGGATTTCCAACTATGGCAAGGTATAGGACCACGTTTCGATGATGTGTCTCTGGAGATGAATACATTGGGGATTCAACAAGAACGTCTTGCAACCCCGCCTAAGCATGACCGATCCCTCACTTCGCTTGAGAGTAACGAATATATCATTACCATGGTTTGGGGCCAGCCAATCGAACCGATAGCATACATACATAAATAATAAGGGACAACCGAAGGCATTTGATTTTCCAGATCAGGTAATGAATATACCCTTTTGATGGGTGTAATCCACATAGCCATGCGACCTACCTGATTTTATACCGTTTCCCGGTTGATGAGGCTAGAGGTCAAATTTATTTATTTAATTTAATTTTCTTCTGAACATTTGGTTAGCTTCACTTTGAATGTCACATCGTTAGATCCGCTGAATATCACTAATTGACGTCCGCAAAAATATTCCCCGTATTTAGCTAAGAGAAGGTGTCCAGACTTCTCCGCCATCAACAGAAATAGGTTTGAAGAAATCAACGTACATGATCCTTTGGAAATACTCTGTCAAACATTCGTCCATACAAGTCATCCAGGAACACGATGAGCCGAAGGCACCCTCCTAACACATCCTAGGTATCACCCTATAGATCAGTAGCGAGAAGTCCTTGCAATCCATAGATTTCAACCACGACCGAATCACAGTACATCTCTGGCCGCTAAACTAGAGATTATTAGTGGTTTTTCCTTTTATGAAGATCCACGGTCTTCAATGCTCCATCTTGAACATCTTCTTATATCTTCACGTATTTGTTGTTCAGAATGGTTTTCGAATATAAATTCGATCCCGGTCTTTTCGGACCAACAATCGTATAGTCAGATTTTGATAGTCCGTTATTTAACAATAAAAATAAACAGTTTTTCAATTATGAAAATAAAATGAGTTCACTGGTTCAGTTTTCAGCATCACATGGCCTCTTTAAGAATAATTAATAATTGGTTAATTAAAAACTGAGACATGTGCTTCGCACATGGCAGATTTGGTACAAAAATGGTGATTACTGGCTAAAACAATCAATATATATGTGGTGGTTAAAATCCTATATTTCTTATTTCAACATACTAATGATTCTCGAGACCATTTCATTTTAATACTTAGAAAAATATCTTGCTGCTGTATTCACATTTCCTTTTTGCTCTCTTCAAACATTTGCACCATCATTATTCATTATCTTTAATTGGAAAAATCAACTCCCATTATCACTTGTAAAACAACGTTACAAAATTCCATTTGTTTCATTACTTGGAAACAATACCCATTGCTTATTCTTATAGAATAATCCATTTCAAAACTTAACATTTCATTTCTTTTTAACCCGAAAATATCGTTATATTTTCGTACACTACTTTATTATTTCCCTTAGCTTTGGAGCATCATTATATATATTCTCTAATCTATTTAATTTCCTTTACTTCGGAATTCTTATGTTATATTCTTCAAATTTTCACAAATAACATCGCATTATTATTTTTCTAATGGAAATACTAAATTGTTACTCTTCTTTACCATTACAACTAATATCATCTCAGATAATCCTGAAGTCGTTCTAGTTGGGGTATTTTAATTACCTCTCAAACCTAAAACAATAACGTTCTTATCATAAGATAGATATGAGTTGTAATCCAAACATCGATCTTTTATTCTAATATCAAAACAAAACACATTTAACTATTTTATTTAAAACAGGATTTTATCAAACCTTTCATGCTTTGAGATCTCCTTCTTGGATATAACCATTATACCTTAATTCATTAACTAAGTAATTTATTATTAAAACATCACCTTGTAACTTTTACTTCTTTAAACAATTCATTTTAAAATTCGGATTTTGTTACAAAATCTTATTACTTACTTCTTTACCAAATTTACGTTTAATCATCTCCGTTTTTGATCCATTTCACCATTTGTCGCTTTGAAACCTTATTTAAATTCCATTCATCCTCTTAATTCCATTATTAAGCAGCATTAGTTTAAATTTAACACTTTATCACCTCAGCTCTTTTTATAAACTTTGTTTGTATAACTCTCGTTCAATCAAACCCTTTGATTCCCAATTTTCTTTTACTTAATTCCATTATTAAGTAATCATTTAATTTAAGTTGTCTTGTTCGCTTAAACTCTCTTTTATAACTTTGTTATAAAAAAAGGGGTTTTAATATAAAACCCGTTCATAAACTCTTTTCACAATTCAATTCAATTCAATTTTTAATCTCGATTACTTTATAAATGAATTTCAAGTAAAAAGTAATCTCCTAAATTATTATTAAAAATAATACTCTATTCAATCATTAACTACTATAGAAGTAGTTAATTTCTTTATTAACTAAAAAAACACTAAATTCCTTTTTCAAAATCTTATTAAAATTAAACAATATTCGTTAAATCATTTTATTAGAATAGTTCAAAACAAACAAATTAATAATCACTCTTACTTAAAATGGTTGACTTAGTCAATTCAAAACACATTTATCTCGTAAATTGATTCCAATTACTTCTTCCTTTAAATTAATTAAGAATATAATTAATTTAAATAAATTCCATTCTAATTTTTTTCTTTGAAAACAATTATTCCAAATCTTACCGTTAGGTCCATTTCTACTCTCTTGCTTATAAATTGATTAATATCAGAATTTACTTTATAAAATCAATTAAAAATTAATTCTAAACATTAATAGTAAATAATAAATATTTATATCCTTTTTAAATTTCTTTTATTCAAACAATAGATTTAAAAACTTATCTTCAGTTATAAAATAAATTTTACAACTTCATTTATATTGATTCGCCTGATTGGAAATCAATATCTAAAAACTGATTGATTTATAGGCCATATACTGTCAATAACTCAATGCCATATTGTGTCAATTACTCAACCAATATCACACATTGGTTTAAACAAAACAAATGTTGATATTTCAGTCAATGATCAACAATCAAATCAATCATTCAATCCGAACAGTTCATATAATGATAATATGAAAATAAATAACATTCAAATATATTTGAGGAATCTGGTTGGATCCTTCCAACCTGTGCTTCCCTGCATCACATAGATTATTCCAAATAATATCATCGAATTCGATTTAACTTATAATTTCAATAAGAGTAAATAACGATTATTTAACATCAGCCAATTAACAAAACAATTCAAACAATTAAACACGTTTATTTAATAAACGTGACCAACAAGGTGAGTTACCTTCATTGGATCCAACTGTTAAAATAACGTTTTGGTTTTCCACTGAAATTAAACAACGTTCAATTTTATTGGTTTAGTCAATATATAAATATATATTTAACAAACAACAAACAGTCAATTATTAGCAACCATAGCACACAAAATAAAAACCTGACTTATAAAAAATATAAGTGGGAAATACTAAATGAGTTTAACTCATCTTGATTTAAGACGCTGTTTAAATGGCTCGTTTCAGTTAATTCCAACCGCATCCAGATTTATTTCATGACATCGTACTTGTAAAGACAATTCCGGAGGTATTCAGTTTGTCAGATTCTGTAAACATATGATAATGTTATCAATAACTAAAGTTGTATGATTTTAAATATAATTTATTCTTTTTAATTACTTTATGAATGCGTTAATTAAGGTTGGATCAAATTTTCGGGTCCTGCTTCTTTCTTTTTACCTTGTTGTTTTCGTTCCTTCCAGGCATCACGCTGCATCTTCAATCTGGAACAAAACGGATGGATTAATAATGATTAACGCATAACATTAATTTAATTAAACTCAATTGATTACGTTTGAAAGTAACATCCAATCCGTTCCAGAATTGTAACCCAAGACCGAAACTAAACCCTTCTCTAAAAATTACGATTCGAACTTCCCTTCATCTGTTTGTTTTGCCAACTTCCTTTTTGTTATCACCTGCTATTTTGTTTATTTCCATGCTATCATCACAAAATATGAATTCGATTCTTCCCGCACCACACTGCGTATGTTCCCTTCTGCCACATAACGGTTTCACTTTGGTTCTTTAGTTGTGCTAACTTCTGCAATCAAAGGACAGCTCTATTGAGGAAAAGCACAGGTCTCCAATCAGCAGCTTGCGCTGCCAATAGTTTAAACATGTTTAGTATGTATTATTTAAATAAGTAATTAATTATTTAATTAGATTATCACCACTAAACAGGAATTAGGCCATTCCGATATCGTTCCTCTTCATTCCATGTGCCGCTTCTTAGAACCGTGAAACCCAACCTCCCATGAACCAAGCTTTCATGGTTGTGTGTTCATTTGTTTGTACTTATTTATCACATTTCGGTAAAAAAATAGCAGGCAACCTTCTTTACGTGATTTCATTTCAACATACCCAACTGCCACATCCCATTCCAAAGAACCTACTCAGCACGTTCAACCGATAATACCCTAAAACTGGCCAACGTCTTCACAGTTCACGGACCTTGCTTCACTCCGCATGTCAAGCTCCACGTTGCAAACTGCCCTTCATTTGATTCCTCCCGCTCTTCAAAAACATACTTCCCCGCTGCTTTCAACACCACGTCACGCAGCATACACGAGACCGCCACCCAAGATTCTAGCCACCGTACACCGATCAGTGACCACCAGATGACGCGCCTCAAACCCCTCATACTTCGAACCAACCGCCACCATGCCAGGTGCCTTTCTCCGCCGGCAACAGCCGTGCAACCGGCACCACGTTCGACCAATTTTCTGACCACCACGATGTCTTGAATTCGATCATAGTCGTTCAAACTCAAGACCTCAATGTCCTCTTCAAGATTATAATAGAATATTTGGGTTGAAGATCAATAGTTTTGGAGATTGGAGGGGTAAATCATGGTGAAGTTTCAGCCATTGATGTGGTTTGTAGCGGCTGTTGTAAACAGTTGACCACGAATTCAATTTTGACCCAAAATAGGGTTTGCGCATATTGAATTATATAGAGGATGGGAACTTTTCTGTGAGCTTTTCGCAAAAAAGTAATCTAATACGACCTCCATTTTTGACAAAAAAGCTAATCCTAGCATAAAAAATATTCCGGATCCAATGGAATAGGTTTCGTCGAATTCCGAGGTCGTTTATGAAAAGTCATTTATAAATATCGATGAAAATCAAGCGTTTAAAATTCCTATAATTACAGAAAAACAAAAAAAAATATCAGACCTTGACATTTTACTAAACCTCTTCCAAACGGATCCAATGAATCTTGTTTCGCTAAATTTGGAATTTGTTTGACCAGTTGTTTATTCGTTAAAAGTTACCTAAATTTGGAGTTTGTTTGACTAGCTGTTTATTCGTTAAAAGTTACCCCTGTCTAAATAATCTAAACAATTAAATAGAAACAAAGACGTTTTTGGCCATCAAAGTCACATACGATATCGATTTTTCATGAAATTTGATTTTCTTACAATAATTTAACGATACGGTTCCAATGAAACTAATTCATCGAAAACTAAGACTGTTTGCAAAAATGGCTATTTTTAACGCTCAAATAATATCGAATAGAATATTATTTAAATTCTAAATTAATTCAAATAAATCATAATAAATTATTTTTATCATATATATCCGAACAGAATATATATACAATTCCAAATATAATTCACACAACTCAATATCTTCAATTTTGAGTTAAACGATTTAAATTTCCCTTTTAAATATATTAAATAAACGTTATATTTTAATAACGTTTTCCATAGAGACTATTTTAAAAATTGAATTGGACATAACTAACAGTCTATAACATGAAATCTGAATTTGTCTCTTCCATATGAAAATTATAATCAACAAGAATCCAACATTTCTTGTTTCACAGAAATCTGACTTATATCGAATCCCATATATCCAGTTAAAGTTCAAAACTCCATATTACGAACTGCAGCGCTGTTTCGAGCTCGTTTTATTTTGTATATAAATTTAACGTTTAAACTTCGTTATATATTTTAGATCTATTTAAAATTCCAAATAAATATTTAAAATAATAAATTAAATCAAATATTTGATCACCAAAAATACGGGACATTACAATCTTTCCCCCTTAAAAGAATTTCGTCCCCGAAATTACTAAGGTAGGAAAAATGTCATAAACCCATTATAATTTTAAAATCCAATTTATTATAAATCGAAAACCAATTTATTATTGTAAATCAAAATTTTCAAAAATATCGAATATTTTCTAACACTTTAAATTTCCAAAAAAATTCGGCAGAGTCTTCCCTGTACAGAGTGACATTTGCGATATCGCAGGAACAAATAATATATATACATCGACCCACACGGTCGGAGAATAAAATAAAAATCCCAAAATTCATATTTTCGCGTAGGCGTACCTTATACGAGCGCTATTGAGCATACTGCTCAATTTACGTGCAATATTCGCAACAAAAACAATCCTCATGTCCATCTAGCACCCATACTTAACTCAATTTATAATGTAAGTAGCATATACATGAAATTTAGAATAACATTTCACAAATTAAGTATAACAACGCAAATTTCCTAAGTCAAACATGTGACATCAATTCAATTTAGAAGGGTATATGTGAATACTGGGGATAACCATTCAGTTTCAATTCACAAGCGATTTTATTCCAATTTATAGTATTGGAATTCGGTTTTCAGTTCATTTAACTCTTATAAAGCATTGATGAATTATAACCAATCTATCTAAAAACAGTCGACAAACAATGTACAACAATTTAACTAAATCAACTGAATTTATATTCAGTATTAACATTTACTTTGGTTTCACATATTTGTTTATTATTCGATTAATATTCGATCGATTTCTATTTAATTTTAATATTATTCCTAATTTAATTTCACTTAACCAAGTTAAGTTTCAATTCAAATTTTTAATCCAATTTGAATCTTATCCAAACAATCAAACACACATGTATTGTAACGACACAGATTTTGCTTGGACCTAATTGACCGTTAAATTGACCAAGACCGTTTGAATCCTGCATACACTAACTTTGGGCATATAACACATCAGAAAAAATAACAGAAAACTTTTATAAATATTATAATAATGTTACATCAGAGTACATCGAATATAATACATTAGAAGATTATTTAAAATAATTTTAATACAGTGCAGCGGAATAAATAAACCAATACAGCGGAAGACTATTAATGCTCTGGACACAACTTTAAGCTTCAATCTAGAATCCTGCCTAATAAATAAATATCTGCAAAACAAGCCACTCGACTGCTCGTGTGGAAAATAAGGGCACCCGAGTTTGCAAGTGAAACAAACTATGAGTTATTCATGGGACTGGTATGAGAAATCTTTACTTAACCTATTTCAAAATAAGGCTAATCACAGGACCACGCCGTTAACGCGGAACGGGTTTACCCCATTGGATTTCTAGTGCATAAACAACAACCGTAAATAAACTTAGGATCTACAATGCATCATACAACATGCAATTTTTTTCCAATCTACCCGTTTAGGCTTAATCCCTAAACTTAAATTTCAAAATCCAATTCAGTTTACAGAAATTATTTCTTTGGAAGTTATTTCCCGATTTCTTTTATTTCAAATAATTTGAAATATATATCTATCTTTTATAATAAAGTATATTTCACTTCGGTATCTCAAAAAAAAACATTTGGAAATATGAATTCCAAAATGTAACAATGTATACAAACAAGTATGAAACCAAATATCGTTCATGTTCCCTCCAACAAGGCTGTACGCGCCTTAACCGAACCTATATATATATACATACATACATACATACATACATATATATATATGTGTGTGCGTGTGTGTGTGTGCACCTAACGACTACACTGACAATGCACCGTCCCACCTATGGGGGAAGACATGCACGCCCTCACACTTTTATTCGCTCTCAGGCCATCCAATCTCTAGCCACATTCTTGCTAAATGATTATATATCCTGATGTAATGAAAATCATTTCACAACATAATAATCACAAGTACTTTCAAATCTATATAGATTCCCACTTCCAAAACATTTCGAAATTATCGGGTATAGCCCTCGAAATCCTTTCTGTTTTATAAAACAATTTATAAAACGTTCTCTGTCAAAAATCCGGAATACTATTCCTTTACTTAAGAAATATCATTTCAAAACCATTCATTAAATTTTGAAATAAACAACATCACTAAATACCTTATAGTCAAATCGTGAGGTGTTTCACAAGGTGTTAGCATATAGATATTTTTACCCAACCCAATGCTAAATGTAAAAGCATATTTTGCTCATAAACCGATCGAGCACATTCCAAACAGTCAATCCATCACAATCAATATCAGCAACCAAGTGTATTTGATTCAATCACATTTAATATTACAATAAAAAAGTATTTTATTGTCTACACATTTTCTATATTTCATATGCATACAATAAAAGAATATTTTATTATCTATACATTTTCTACAATTCATATGCATATAATAAAAATAATATTTTATTGTCCACACATTTTTACATTTCATACGCATACTATAACGACACAGATTTCTCCCGGACCTAATCGATCGCTGAATCGACCAAGACTGTTCAAATCCCGCACACGCTAACTTGGGTATACAATACATTAGAACAAATAACAGAAGGCTTTTGTTTCATCATAATAATGCAACATCAAAGTACATAATATCAGAGTACATTGAATATAATAATACAACAGCGGAAGATTAGTTCACGACAAATTTAATACAACACAGTGGAAGACTATCATTGCTCTGGACATAGCTTTAAGCTTCAATCCAGAATCTTGCTCAAAAGATAAATATCTACAAAACAAGCCACTCGACTGCCCGTGTGGAAAATAAGGGCACCCGAGTTTGCAAGTGAAACAAACTACGAGTCAGTCATGGGATTGGTATGAGAAATCTTAACTTATTTAATAATAAAAAGGCTAATCACAGGACCATGCCGCTAACGCGGAACGGGTTTACTCCGTTGGATTGCTAGTGCATAAATAAAGTAAATCGTTAAATAATGCAATGATTTTTAGAAAAATGAAACCATTATAAGACTCAAGTCCCATCACACAATGCAAACCGAAGGAAAGAGTTTTACCTTACAATGGTTAAAAATGCTTGATACGATAAAATGGATTTGATATTATTATTAGTGTATATATGTTCAAAAACAATTTCAATCATAATGTATCAATCGTAGACGGCATAGCTACCATATACTATGTCGCCATACTAGTTTTACAATCAAAACCGTATGGTGTCGTATTGGAAGTTGGATTTCCATCATGAACCAAGGCAAGGGATTTTCCTTACCGAATTCGAGACAATCTAACCCATATCTCAGGATACAGTCGCAACTGCACTTAGGAGCCACATGGCCAGTCCACAACTTACGTTAGTGGATTATATAAAATTCCTGAACAATATGTCTCCCCACCTATGGAGCGTAAATAAAGAGCCACTAGGGACTCCAATCCGAGGTACCTCGCTTTTCATCATCCACCTAAGTAAAAATGTCTGGGCTCCATACCATGACACCACTTCTAGCTAGAAAGAAATGCATGTTCTCCCTGGATCCTTCTCTCGTTTCTTGTTCATACCGGGGTGTGAGGCTCGTGAAGTAACGCTATACACAAAGCTATGATAAATAAAGCTGTGCTTTGATCATCAACCACAAGGCTCTGCTTTTCAACAATAAGCCTTGATCATTTGCATCTTGGCATGCCACATTGACAATTCACACCATGCGACTGATGTCTACCAATATATAACATTTGAGCTCGTACGTATCAGAGAAGGGTGTTAAGCAAGAGAATAAATTCTCCGCCACCAAACAGATATATATTAAATAGAGATCAATCAACATATAATAAAATCCAATGTCAAACATACATCCATTTACAAGTCCGTTCCGGGTCTGAACGAAACCGGAGACACCTTATTCCTTGTCCCATATGTCGAATACAGGAGAGAGGTTCTCGCAATTCCGTCGATCTCCAAGTACGTCTGGACAATCACCACTTATTACCTTGTCTTGGGATGCCTCCCAATCAAGACATCAGTAATCATCCAAATGATGTGAAGACCTCCGGTCTTCAACCACCATTTTTATCTTCGACTTTTAATCATCGTAGTAGTTATTCAGAATGGGTTGAACCCGGTCTTTCCGAATAACTCGCATACTTTAAAATCAATAATCAAGTGCTATAAAAACACATCATACACCTTATTCCAATTCAGAATATTCTTTTAAATAAATATTCACATTATTAGGGAAAGGTTCCTATTAACATTATCAAAGAGTAATTCTTTTAAATTTATTCTTTAATCTTCTTTTTAAAGATTCATTAAAACTCCAATTTGGTTTTAATATCAAAAATCATTACTTTATGGTTATTCACTTTAAAATTAATCTTGTCTTTAACTGGGTTAAAGAACCAATGTCATTAAAAACACAGTTCACGACAAACCCAAAATCATCTTCCATTAAATATGGTTTTCATAGAAATTAAATCAATATATGTAATCGATAAAAATTTCCGTATTAGACTAATAATATAAATGGAATAACGACAAAGCCTTTTAAATTCCATATATAATAATGGGCTTCTTTTACAGAAGCTCATCTCGATTATTATTAAATCGAATTCCATTCAATTCCAATTTAATATATTAAATTGGAAAACATTATTTTGGAAAATTTCCATTAAATATTAATAAAAAGATTTATAAATTCAAATCATATCTTCACTTGTTAATTGGGTTAAAGAACGAATGTCGTTAAAAACACAATTCACAATAAACCCAATTCACATTTCATTTTATTCCAATTACTAAATATAATTAGAAACTTAATAATCTTAATTAAAAGATTTATTCTTTTCATACAGGGTTTAAGAATATTCTTATTTAAGACACCATTCACGACAAACTTAAAAATCCAATTTATTTTATTTAATTCCAATTAAATTTTAATTAATTGGAAAACTTCATTAATCTTAATTTAAAGATTCATTCTATTTAATAACTAGTTCATTTCGATAAAAATACATTTTTATCTTTTCAGATATGGAATTTTTCATCCAAAATCCTTCCAAACCATTTATTCTGATTTTACAATATTTTTCCATATTTTTAATAATTTTATCAAGGCCCGTACAGTCGGTTTCCAATAACGGCTACCGAACTGCATCCATAGCGACCTTTTTCAAATTTGATTTGGACATAATTCCAAATCCAACCGTTAGATTTCAAAACTCTTACATTCATTGGGAAGCTCTTTACGATATGAACCCAATGGTTCCAGTTTTAGGAGAATCCGACGGTCGGATCTCCCGTTACATCGTTTTGAAGTTAATGGTCAAAATTCGCGAACGGTCGCTGCGCGGCGCGTTCTATTCAAGCCATTAAATATAATATATATATATATATTATATATATATTCCGTTGATTTCTATTTAAAACGTATTTTGTAAAATATTTATAAATTAATTTTAAATCGATTCCAACTTCATTTTCAATTTTAAATTAAAACTGAATATTCTATATCTTATCATATTAAAATCATAATATTTTCAAAATATTAGATTTTGAAATCACTTCTTTTCGATATCCATAATAAAATCAATCGATAAACCTGTTTGGGTTAAAAATGACATTTCTATACTTAACCCGGCTTCATATTTTTATATTTTTGTGTCCACCCAAAGACGGACATAAAAATCATAATTTTGTTCTTCATTAAATTTATTTTAAAATATTAATTATTTTAAAATATTCTTTATTTTAAAAGATTCTTTATTTTAAAATATTCTTTATTTTATATTTTTTTATATTTTAAAATATTCTTTATTTAAAACATTCTGAATCAGAATGCGACTCAATCAGTTACCATATAATTTAAGTTCTGCGGATTTCATACATCGCATGTATATAACAATAATGATAAATAATCATTAAACAATCCCTTCACATCCAGAGTGAAATTTACAACTGTGTGAGCATTAAAATAAATAAATGACGCTCATCACAGACTGTTAATCCATCAATTGACATAGAACTAAATATTGGGACTAGTGTACGTTCAATATCGTCCCAATACCCATGTGGGGTTTTCAGACAACAACAGTTTATATAAATAAATCATTGGTTAATAATTTTAACCAATTCTAATTCTGTTTGAATTATTTTCTATTTAACCAATTTTCAGTGTTTAAATTATAAATAAATATTTATAATTTTAATGTTAACATTAATTTTAATATGTTAAACATTCCAACATCACAAACACATATTTCAAGACATGATTCTTCTTATTTAACAAAACATATTCTAACAAGATGACATTTCTATTTGACAAAAACATATTCTAACTAAATGATATTTTTATTAAACAAAAACATATTCTATCTAAATGACATATTTATTTACAAAATATGTTTTCTAACATAAATGACATATTTATTTACAAAATATGTTTTTCTATGTATTCTAATGACAAATAAAAGAATAATTTATTTGCATACATTTTCAATAATTAACATGACAAATAAAATTGACTATTTTTATTTGTATACAATTTCAATATTTAATATGACAAATAAAAATGAATTTTTATTTGTATAAAATTACTACATTAGCATGTCAAATAAAAATGATATTTTCATTTGCAGACAAATCTAATTCTAACAACAAGTGATATTTTGTCTTGTCGACCATTTTATTTCAACAAAACAAATAAAGATGATACTTCTATTCTATTGACAATTCTATTTCAACAAAACTAATAAAATTGATACTTTTATTTTATCGACAATTCTATTACACCAAACGAATAAAAATGATTCTTTTATTTTGTTGACAATTCTATTTCAACAAAACAAATAAAAATGATTATTTTATTTTGTTGACAATTCTATTTCAACAAAACAAATAAAAATGATAATTTTTGTTTGTTGACAATTCTATTTCAACAAAACAAATAAAAATGATTCTTTTATTTTGTTGACAATACTATTTCAACAAAACAAATAAAAATGATAATTTTTTTGTTTGTTGATAATTCTATTTCAACAAAACAAATAAATATAATTCTTTTATTTTGTTGACAATTCTATTTCAACAAAATGAATAAAAATGATAATTTTTTGTTTGTTGACAATTCTATTTCAATAAAACAAAAAAAATGATTCTTTTATTTTGTTTACAATTCTATTTCAACAAAATGATATTTTTATTAGACAAAAACATATTCTAACTAAATGACAACTTTAATTTTTAACATAACCTTATCTAACAAGATGGCATTTTATTCTAACATAACATTTTCTATACTTCTAGTGACAAATAAAAAGAATGATTTATTTGTATACAAATTACAATGTCTCTAAGGACAAATAAAAGATTGTTTTATTTGTCTAATAATTACAATGTTTCTAATGACAAATAAAAAAAATTATTAGCATACATGTTTTCTACTTTTCTAATGTCAAATAAAAAGAAGTATTTTATTTGCATACATTCTATGTCGCTAACGACAAAATAAAAAGATAATTTTTATCTACATGACATGTTCTATAATTCCAATGACAAAATAAGAAGATTATTTTGTCTACATAACATGTTCTATAATTCTAATGACAATGACCAAACAAAAAAAATGATTTTTGTCTAATGTCCATATATGACAAATAAAAGATAATTTTTATTTGCAACAATTCCAATATTTAACAAGACAAATAAAAATGAAATATTTTTATTTGTATACAATTTTATTTTTACATGACAAATAAAAAGAAATATTTTTATTTGTATACAAATTCTATATTATTGTGACAAATAAAAGCGATATTTCTATTTGTCTACAAATTTTATATTTTTTTTAAGACGACGAACAAAAATGATATTTTAATTGTATACAAATTCTTACATAAACATGACAAACAAAAATAATTATTTTGTTTGTTTTAAAAATTTCAGTAATTCCATTATATACAATTGAATCAAACAGATCACACCAAACAGCATCATCCAATCAAATCGCATATAACAACAAATTGAATTTACAACGTATATGTAAGAATTTCTAACACTAATTTTAATTATTTAAAAAGAAATATCACCTTGATCGGTTTCCGAAATCGTTGAATACCGACCTTTTTAACAAAATTAAACAAGCATTTAATTTCATTAGAAATTCCAACTGCTTCTGTTCTTGTCTAAAGTAGTTCCATCACATAGATCCGGATTTTGCGGTTCCAACGCAATCAGTTTTGTTCCATTCTGAATCTGTATGTAAAAAACATGGATGTTTAAACATTTAAACAATTAAATATATAATTTAATTAATTAACTAATAATCACTTAATTTTCCTTAACCTTATTATTAATCCTTTCTTCCACGATCATTCCTTCAGCACTAAGACGAACCTGTAACCGCCTCTTTCCCCCAATACCGCACGCCACTCGAGAAACGTTAGTCATGATCAGCCACCACCACAATAACGACCTCCGACTCCTCTTCCATTCGCCCCCAACAACTGCGAGCTCGCGCCCCTCTTCTAGCCAGAAATTGGCTTCGAACGGCTCCACTTTGAGCACAAAATTCGATACAAACACTCAATGAAAACTGATGTAACACCCCGTATTTTCAGTAAACATTAAAGTTACGGATTAAAGAATAATTAATTTCAAATGTAAGAATTAAGGGAAATGGGTTACACCATTGCGTTCGTCTTGGAATTCTGCTTGAGATAGAGTCCGAGTTTGAGTAAATCGGATTCCGTATGAAGGAATTATGACCTTCAGAAGATTCAAGAATTTAAATAAACAGTTCAGAATATAGTTCAAAAATTCAAAATTCAAAATATGAAGTAGAAGTGGGCTGGGTGGGAAATTTACCGCCCAAGGCCAGGTCGACCAGGAGGTCGACCAGGGGGTCGACCTCCCCCCATATAGGTCGACCTGCGGGTTGACCTGGGGGTCGACCTCCCCCTCGGGTCAAATCTAAAATCTGGCATGTTTTATCCTGTGACGAATTTCTGTGTCATTAGGGCTTGCATGGCATGTTCAGGTTGGTTCTCTTAGGTTTGAATCGCTTTCATTTGCTCTAGGTTAATCTGACGACCCCTATTAAATCAAACTTCTATATAAGCAACCTAAATCTAAATGAGACAACCCCAAACCCCGTACTGACGGTGGCAAGGGTAATCCTTGGAATATAACACATAAACAGATAACAGCGGAACATAAATAAATATACCAGATAATGCACAATAGAATATACTGGATAAAAGTAATCATCAGAGTTACACAGTATACAGGATCATACTTAGTACAAATACAGTTCAACTATACATAAATGTCTATAGCGGAAAACAAACATAATGTACAATAGGAGCTGAACAACATAAAAAGAGATAAATAATAGAATCCATCTTCAGCTCCAGCTATCCAGAAAGAACCAGCTAAACCTGAATACAAGGCTGCCCGTGTAGAAAAAGGGGCACCCGAGTTTGAAAGTGAAACAAACTACGAGTCAGTCATGGGACTGGTATGAGAAATCTACTCAACACATTTATAATATGGCCAATCACAGGACCATGCCACTTTCGTGGAATGGGTTTACTCCATTGGATTGCCAGTGCTTTAAAAACAAATCTTTCTTTTAAACATCGCAATGCTTTTTATAAAAATGAAGCCATTATAAGACTCAGTTCCCATCACACAATGCAACGCAAACCGGAGGATAAAGTTTTACCTTATAATGGCCAAAATATGATTGATACGACTAAAACAAAAGCATTTGATATTATTACTAGTGTTTATATGTTTCAAAAACAATTTGAATCATAACTATCAATCATAGGCGGCATGAGTACCATATATCATGTCGCCATATATATATACAATCAAAACCGCACAGTCACGTATTTGGAAATTGGATTTCCGTCATGAACCAAGGAAAAAGATAGTCCTTACCGAATTCGAGACAATTTAGCCTACCATGTCTCAGGAACAGCCGCAACTGCCCCTGGATCGTCAGGGCCGGTCCACCGATGTGGATTATTATGCCTGAACCATACATCTCCCCGCCCTATGGGGTGCAAACGAGCCAACGAATGACTCCATCGGACCCGGATCGACCGATCTAATCGAGGCGCCTCGCAACAGTAACAACCAAATAAGTAAAATGTCAGGCCGTGTAAAAACACCGACACAACTCCTAGCCAGAAAGAAACGCATGCCCTCCTCCCGTTTCTGGTTCATACCGGGTGTAAAACTCGCGAAGTAAACGTTACACAAAGCTATGCCACAAAGGCCATGCTTTGATCATCACTACAAGAATTTTCTTTTCAACAGAAGCCCTGGTCACTGCATCTTAGCATGCCACACAGGCAATTCACACCGTGCAACTGATGGCTATCAATCACAAAGAATAAATTCCAATGTCAGACACACTGTCCATTTGCAAGTCCGTTCTGGGTCTGAACGAAACCGGAGGCACTATATACCTCGCAAACCCATCGATCACCACGTACGTCTGGACAATCACTACTCATTATCCATATTTCGGGATGCCTCCCAATCAGGACCTTGGTTACCATCCAAACGAGGTGAAGATCTCCGGTCTTAGACCACCGTCTTCATCTTCGATTTCTTATCGTCGATTCAGTTATTCAGAATGGGATAAAACCGGTCTTTCTGAGCAACTCGAGTGTATAATAAACTAGTGCAACACTAACATACACACGCATCATTTCAATTCATTAGTCACTAACCGTCAATCAGTAAGAGAACGATTTCCCAAATATTAACCCCGAAGGCCGAAACCAACATCAGATCCATACCCAAGAAACCATTCGACTTAGCCAACCTTCAGTTAGTTTCTAAATTTCACATCCATATCGTTTATAATATTTTATAATGATTTATCGCTATTTTTATTTATTTTAAAATAGCCAATTTATTCAAAACGACGCTTCGGGCGATAACGCGGCCGTGGCGCTGTTTTTCTTCAGATTTGATTTACACATATCTGAAAATCTAACCGTCGGATCTTCACAAAATTTACATCATTAGAAAGATCTTTCAGAACGAATCCAACGGTTCCAGTTTCGGGAAAATCCGACGGTCGGATCTCCCGGTATAATCGTTTGAAGTTTCGATTTCAAAATACGAACTGCAGCGTCGTTATTCGATTAAATATAATTATATTCGATTCCGGCGCTGTTTTTCTTCAGATTTGAATTAAACATTCCAGACAATCCATCCGTTGGATTTTTACAAAGTTGGTGCCGTTGGAAAGATATTTCCAAAGCAAACCCAATGGTTGCGATTTCAGGAAAATCCGATGGTCGGATCTCCCGTACTAATCGTTTGAAATCACGGTTTCAAAATACGAACTGCAGCGTCGTTATTCGATATATTTCAATTCTATTTATATTTATATATATATATATATATATATCGATTCTTCGATTTCAAAACTATATTCTTTTCATACATTGGATAAAAATGATATTTTTATCTAACTGTCTTCTATTTCAACACCTCACTATTTTTAATAATTCATTTATATAATAAAAATGTGATTTTTATTGTAAAACAATTCATTTCAAAACACTATTATTTTATATAGTTCATATAGGTAATAAAAATAGGATTTTTATTATAAAACAATTTATTTCAAAACAAGATTATTTTATATAGTTCATATAGGTTATAAAAATATGATTTTTATTATAAAGCAATTTCTTTCAAAATATGAATAACATTCAACACATGAATTTCAATTCAGCGAATGAATATCGATTCAACACATGAAGGTCTTCTATAGTTTATATATATAGATAAAAATGTGATTTTTATATTTAAAACACGAATACCATTCAATACATGAATTTCAATCCAACGAATGAATATCAATTCAACACATGAAGGTTTTCTATAGTTTATATATATAGATAAAAATGTGATTTTTATATTTAAACCACGAATACCATTCAACACATGAATTTCAATCCAACGAATGAATATCGATTCAACACATGAAGGTTTTCTATAGTTTATATATATAGATAAAAATGTGATTTTTATATTTAAAACACGAATACCATTCAACACATGAATTTCTATCCAACGAATGAATATCGACTCAACACATGAAGGCTTTCTATTCAATGAATAAATATAGTTTCAACAAATGGAAATAATTCAAACACATGAATATTATTCAAAATTTCGGCAGCATAACGACAGGGTAGTTAAAACCGGGACCGTCCCTAGTACGGCTCCTCGCTCTACCTTAAAACCTCGCGGTTTTTGATAATGGGGAATCATGCATCTAGTTCGCACGCAGGCGGCATGTATATATTTATTTCATTTCCAAAAACTAATCCTATGTGGTTTCAACCAAATATTTCTCAACCACAAACGGGTATTTTTCAACCACAATCAATCGATATCAACCACAAACAATTCCAATCAACCATTCGCTATCAATCAATTTTCACACCAATCACAACCAATAAATATCGTCCATGGTTTGTGGACAAGGGGCGTATATATATATATATATATATATATATATAGCATTTCACTTCTATTTCAACACATATAATTTTTACAATGCATATACAACTTATACATCGAACGTACAACTTATACAATGCTTATACAATAGGTGTACAATGCTTATATAACTCATACATCGATCATATAATTTATACATCATCGTTTTCCATATCGTTTATAAATTAGAAATCTCACACTGGGTTCCACTCCACCAAAAATAGCAGAAGGCTCAGAAACATATGCGGTCTCTTCTAGAAGGTAGAAGACGTCCACACGAGTCCACTGTCTCTTGTTTCACTGAATTTCGTCAACACACGAAAAAGAAATGATTTTTCAAAGTTTACAACGGTTTAAAGGTGTTAAAACAGTTGAAAATAAAACAAGGCGTACCTTTTAGAAATCGTTCAAAACTAGGTTTTGAATTTGCGATCAAACGGAGTAATGGTTTCACGATCGGGTTGCGCGAGGTCGAAGGGGGAGGTGGGGCGCTGGTTCGCCGGAGGTGGGCCCCAGCTCGGTGGCGGCAGGCTCGAGAAACGGCGGTGGAAACCTCCGAACTTCCCGAGCTCGATTCTCCCAAACCACTCAGTGAAAAAATCCAAATTTATATGGATTTGAAGATCTCGAGAAGATCTTCAAAAAGTTCAACTGTGGCACGAGCTAATTCGGCGTGGACTGATCGAAAAATGAGGGGGAAGGTTTGAACGTGTTTCCGCCTTCAGTCGACGTTGGGGAGAGAGGAAATTTAATTTCTGACCAATGAGATTTTTTATTTTATTTATATATTTTAAAATCTCTAAAATACCCTCTTCCACCCACGAACACCAATTCAGACCCAACGACTGTCGTCCCTAGCGTTTTACCCCCATTTCGAACACAATGGGATATGTTTCGAAGGCCCATTCGACTGTTTCAGTCAGTTTTCCTTCAAATTAAAATATAGAACATTCAATATTTGATTTGAACGTACATTTCAATTTGCCAGGCCCACAAACTGATTCGAAAAATTCCAGAAAAATAAATCTAGCTATGTTTTGACGATATGGTCCCAACAAAACTAGTTTCGTCGAATTCTGAGACCGTTTGAAAAATGGCCCATTTCTGGTCGATCCAATTTAACTATAATTGACCAAAACAAGTTTTCCTTTGCCACGCTCACATACTAGCTTCAAAAATTATGAAATTTGAAACCTAGCAATAACTTCTCATCCCGGATCCAACAAAAGTGGTTTTGTCGAATTCCGAGGTCGTATGCAAAATGGCCATTTTCACGGGCTATATAAATTCCATAGCGACCTTTCTGAAAATTGATTTGGCCATAACTTTTGCTTTCCGCTATGAAACTTCGATTTTTCAGATTCGTTAGAAAGGTATTCACTAACAGATTTAAATATTTTTGGTTTCACTCAAATCCGTTTTATTTTGCACCCGGTACAATCCGACAAAGGTTGAATTCAATTTTTGAAACTGCAGCGCCATTTCAGGCCTTGTTTATAATTAGAATTAATTATATTCGTTTTCAAACATCAATTCAAACTCACTTTTCATTGCTATTATTTAAAATATTTATTTTAAATATTTAAAATCAACTAGTTTAGCCAATTTAAAATTTTTAAATTGGTTCAGATTTTCCAGGTCGTTACAATCTCCCCCACTTAAAACTTTTCGTCCCCGAAAAGGAACAAAGTCGAAAGTGGTTTGATTAATCAACTCTACGTTCGATCTGGCTTTCATTCTCCAACTTTTCAGTTTTTGAGAATTTTCAAATTCTTCAAAAATTTGGCTAACACCCGGAATTTTCGAAAAATTTCGCCATAACCTCCTTTGTACGGGGAGAGGTTTGGAAATTTATTGGGCCGTATTAGGTACCTAATAAGCATACACATATTTATAGTGATATATTCTGGTGTTTACAGGGGAGCGTGTATAGATAATAACTCCAGAGAATAAATTCTCGTCACCCTGCCAAAGCCCGAGGGAGTGTGTATTCTAAATGCTCCAGAGGATAAATCCTCGTCACCTCGTCCCGTGTGGGAAATAAATAGTCCATGTGTCGTATCTAATAACTAGAGAGACGTGATTATTGTCAACTCCAGACCCGTGTGGGGTTTTTATTAATATGGCAATTTTATCGTTACAATTTAAATAGTCCATATCAGTAATCAGTTCAACCTGTAAAATATAGTCATCGCCATACAAGCCTCTCGCTCGTATGGTAAATCTTCCACCTCGTCACACAAGCTCCAAATGCTTATGTGGTATATGATGAAGTATGCCTATCCTCAGAAGTATGCCATGTAATGTAGTTCAAAATTAATTGTTATTATCTTATGGAGACGTTTATTATTTCACACAGAACAACCAGCACTCCGCATCCAATGGCATTCACAGGAGTTGATATAATAATATTTCGCATCCAACTCATTAAGGTTTACCTATTTGTCGGGCACGCAAATAAAAATCTTTACTCAAGAGCTATCCATTTACCTGTTCAAACATATATATGCACATGTATATATTTCTATCTATTTTTAAATCAGTTCAATGTGTGATTTAATCGAATAAATTCTACCATTCATTTTATTATTGATTAAACTAACTATCGTTTTAATAATTTTAATTAATCAAATCTACTATCACACAACTCAAACAGCAATCAATTTGTTTTTAACCTTTCAAAAATATACTGATCAATTTCTATACTCTTTTTAAAATCATTCAGACTATAGAATTGAAAGTGCACATCCATGGAAAGAAAATAACAACAGGGCAGAGAACTAATTGGTAATGCAAAGTATGGTAAATGTGCCTTGCACCGGAGTCAATCAGAGATATCCACTCGGCATCTAGGATAGGCTTTCTGAATGCTCTCCTCAGTTTCCCAAGTACAATCTCGCGGATCTCCACTCCATTGCACTTTGACTAAGTGAACCTTCTTGTTCCTCAACTCTTTGGTTTCTTTGCCGATAATCTTGAGCAGCTCTCTTCTCACAGCTAATTTTGGAGTAATTTCAATATCCTGTTGAGCTGCTTCTTCCACGATCAAGTCTGGATCATGTACGTGCTTTCGAAGTTGAGATATATGAAACACATCATGCACCTCAAGCAACCAATCTGGCAATTTAACCTTATAAAAGAGAGTTCCGATTCGTTCATGAATAGGAAACAGACCAATGAATTTGGGCGCCAACTTTCCAGTTTTACCGAACTGGATAACTCCTCTCATTGGAGACACTTTTAAATATACATAGTCGCCAACAGCAAAGGATATATCTCTTCTTCTCCTATCGGCATAACTCTTTTGTCGGCTTTGAGCGGCAAGTAATCGCTTCTTAATAAAGTCGACTTTGTCGGCAGCTTCTCGGATCATATCTGACCCCAACACAAGCCTATTACCGGGTTCGACCCAACAAGCAGGAGATCGGCACGGTCTACCATATAATGCTTCGAATGGTGACATTGTCAGGCTCGCCTGGTAGCTGTTGTTATAAGAGAATTCAGCTAAATGTAGATGGTCTTCCCATGATCCACCGAAATCTAGAACACAAGCCCGCAATAGATCTTCTAGTATACGATTCACCCTCTCAGTTTGACCATCTGTCTGAGGATGATATGCGGTGCTCAAGTTCAACTTCATTCCCAGCTCTACTTGAAATGCCTCCCAGAGTTTGCTAGTAAATATTGTATCTCTATCACTGACTATACTGAGCGGCACTCCATGTAGTCTAACAATTTCCTTAAAGTATATCTGCGCCAGACTCTGAGCAGTTCTGTTTGATCTGACAGGTATGAAATGGGCGGTCTTCGTGAAGCGATCTACGATCACCCAAATACTATCATTCCCTTTTCTGGTTCTGGGCAGACCATCAATGAAGTCCATGGAAATATGTTCCCACTTCCAACCAGGAATGTCTAGCGGTTGTAACAGTCCAGCAAGTTTCTGTTGGTCGCTTTTGACTAGTTGGCAAGTAGGGCATCGGCTAACATATAAAGAAATGTCCCTCTTCATCGACTTCCACCAGAAAGTGTGTTTGATGTCATTGTATATTTTGCTTACTCCCGGATGGATACTAAGTTTTGACTTATGGCATTCATCCAGTACTTCCTTTCGAAGCTCAGGAATGTTAGGGACACAGATTCGACCTTTCAGCCTTAGAATCCCCTCATTATCAACTTGAAAACTCGAGGGCTCGCCTTTCTGAATTATTTCTCTGATCTTCTGAATGAAGTGATCATCCTTTTGAAGAGCAGATATTTTATCTATCAATGAAGTCATGATAATAAAACCGGCGATCATTTCGTTCTTTCGGCTTAACGCATCTGCCACGACATTGGCTTTCCCTGGAGTGTATATAATTTCAAAATCGTATGCTGCAAGAAACTCCAGCCAACGTTGCTGCCT
Organism: Allium sativum; assembly: GCA_030737875.1. Lineage (NCBI taxonomy): Eukaryota > Viridiplantae > Streptophyta > Magnoliopsida > Asparagales > Amaryllidaceae > Allium > Allium sativum. The sequence goes on along the minus strand of CM060912.1, from coordinate 525,474,538 downwards.
CGGATTCAAGTCCTTCTGGGTGAACAGATACTTTAACAACTGGTGATCTGTAAACAGATCAAATCTCTCACCCAGAAGATAGTGCCTCCAGATTTTCCAAGCGAATACTATCGCCAATAACTCAAGATCATGAGTGACGTAGTTTTTCTCGTGCGGCTTCAGCTGACGGCTAGCATAAGCAATCACTTGACCTGTTTGCATTAACACTGTGCCAAGGCCTTCTCTAGAAGCGTCTGTCTAGACTTTTAAATCCTGATTGTCGTCGATGATGGTTAACACTGGAGCTGTCGTTAATCTTAACTTTAGCTCTTCAAAAGCCTCTTCACTTTCTGGAGTCCATTTGAATTTTGAGTGCTTCTTCGTAAGCTTCGTTAAGTGACCAGATATCTTCGAGAAGTTTTTAACGAACTTCCGGTAATAGCTAGCCAATCCGAGAAAACTGCGGACTTCTGTAGGAGTGCTCGGCTGCTTCCAGTTTTGAATAGCTGTGATTTTACTTGGATCCACAGCAATTCCTTCTTTCGATACGACGTGGCCTAGAAATTTTACTTCATCTTGCCAGAATATACATTTGGATAGTTTGGCTTTTAATACATTCCTTCTGAGGATTTCCAGAACCTGTTCCAAATGCTTTTCATGTTCGGCCTTTGATTTAGAGAAGATTAGAATATCGTCAATGAAAACCAGAACAAATTTATTCAAAACTCCTCTGAACACTCTATTCATCAAATCGACGAAGTATTCTGGAGCGTTACATAAGCCGAACGGCATTACTAGCCACTCGTAGAATAAGTCTGGACCTCTGAATGCTGTCATTGGAACACATTCTTCGGCAATTCGAAGTTGATGGAAGCCTGTAGCTAGGTCCATCCTTGAGAAAACTTGTGCTCCATTCAGACGATCCAATAAATCATCGATTCGCGGCAATGGATATTTGTTCTTTATTGTCTGCTTGTTCAAATCATGATAATCCACACATAGCCGTAGAGTACTGTAAGATTTTGGGACAAACACCACTGCTGCACCCCAATCAGAGAAACTAGGCCAGATCAGACCCTTCCATACGAGCTGTCGTGTTTGATTGTCTAATTCCTCTTTCTCTTTCAAGGACATTCTTCGAATAGCGTGAACTACCGGCCTTGAATTCGGAATTAAAGCAATTTTGAAATCTATTTCTCTCTGCGGAGGTAAGCTAACAACTTCTTCGAATACATCCGCATAATTCTTGACGACAGGGATGTCTTTGATGAGGTCAGGAATATTCTCAGTGACTTCAGGGATATTTTCTATTTGGGCTGGAGAAACATCCAAAGCTGCCCAGAAGTCTTTTCTATTAGCATTCTGACCTTCACAGGGAATGGTTATATAATCACCTGATTTAATCTTCGCCTTTACGACTCTGTCGGCGCATTTAACTTCAGCTTCATATTTGGTCAACCAGTCTAACCCCAAGATAAGATCAAACTCTTTAAAATTCATGACGACCGCGATGGTAGGAAACCGATAACGAGAAAAAGAAACCGACACTCCACAAACCCAACTGAGATCAATGGAACCCCCAACCGGATTCTGGACAGTCATTGGTTCCTTGAGCTTCTTCAAATTCAAATCCAGCTTCTTAGCTGCATTCTTTGCAACAAAACTTCGCGATGCGCCGGTGTCAAACAGTACTTTAACTGGGATATCTTTGACCGTGAGCGTGGCTTCTAAAACATCTGGCCTTTCCGGAGTAGACGAAGATGCAGGCACTTCTGCCACTTCATTTACCTGAGTCTCTTTGGTCTTTTTCAATAGCCAGCAATCTTTTTTTACATGACCAGCCTGTTGGCATTGACTGCACTTTCTATTCTCTTGAAAATTCATCCCGGATTTAGACCCATCACCCTTTCGTCTGTTCGAAGATCTACAATTTCTCATCGAATGCCCTTGCTGATCGCACTTTAGACATACGACAGTCTTTGCCTTTTTCTGATTGATCTTTGGCCTCTTTATGACTTCAGCCTTCGTACTGGCCTCAGGCTGCACACTTGCCTGTGGGCTATCAGCTTCAAATTTTCTTTTGCTGCTAGAACTGATTTCTTCTTCGTCTCGCAACATGCCTTTCATATGGAGATCTTCATACTGATAAGCCATATAAATCATTTCTGAAAAAGGAAGCTTCACATGCCCCATTACTTTATTCTGGTATTTCCTTTGAAGCCCGTTAATAAATCTCAGATTCTTTCTCTTCGTATTTTGAATTAGATGGGGAGCAAAGTGAGAAAGTTCGTTGAATTTCTTATGATATTCTGGGATGGTCATATCTCCTTGTATCAAATAAGAAAATTCATCACATAGTCGCTCAGTCGCTTCGGGTGGAGTAAATCTTTCCAGGAAAATCACTTTGAATCTGTCCCAGGTGATATCACCTTCTAGATTATTCTCAATAACTGAACTCCACCAGAACAAAGCTTCATCTTTGAGTGCCCAAGATGCCAGTAATCTTTTCTGGTCATCCCTCAGCTTTAAGCCGTCAAAGATCTTTTCAGCAGAATGAATCCAAGCCTGTGTCTTCATAATAGATTCTTCACCAGAGAATGGTATTCCACCCATATTTCGATACTTGATTAATAGGGTCTCAATATCCGGTTCTGCATTCCTTCTGTTTCTGACACTCATTTTCTAGTACTTCTGCAAATAGCAGATCAAGTGTCAGGTCAACAGAAAAGATATTTCAAAACATAGAAACATATACTTCAAATGTAAATGTGTCTATCGAGGTGTAATTTCATTGTGCTTTACTCATACTAGGATATTACTGATCTTATCTGTATGGAGTTACCCGTCCTAGAACACATCTGGTTCTATTTCTGATGAGTTCGTTATATGTTATATTCCAGAACTAAGCTTAACCAAAGCTTTGATACCAAATGAGACGACCCCAAACCCAGTACTGACGGTGGCAAGGGTAATCCTTGGAATATAACACATAAACAGATAACAGCAGAACAGAAATAAATAAATACACCAGATAATGCACAATAGAATATATTGGATAAACGTAATCATCAAAGTTACACTGTAACAACCCGTATTTTCAATAACCTGTTATAACATAAATGGAGGCAGAATTAAACTGTAAAATCTGAATCAAGGGAAATGGGCTATGCCATTGCGTTCGTCTCGGAAAAATACGCGAAATAGAGTCCGAGTTTTCGAAAATCGGAGTCCGTATGACCAAGATATGGCCTCGCGAAGTTTCACGAAAAATTCCCAAATTAAAGTATACTTAATTAAGTGAAATGGGTTGCGCAGAGAAATATATATATATTGATATATATATATATATATATATATAATTGAAAATTAAATAAATAAATATGCAAAAATGTTCAAAACAGCGAATTGGGAGAGGGGAATAACCGAACCGGCCGATTTTTGAGGTCGACCCTAGCCCGCTGGGTCGACTAGGGGTTAATCCAGGGTGTTTGGCTGTCAACCCGTGGGCCGATTCGCTCAAATGCAGATTTTGCATTTGGATGGTTCTCATGGTTCATCTTTAATCTAAAGGCCCTAGATGGTTCCTACACTTGACTTCTTCCCCAAGACATGCTTTGATGGCTTGGATTGAATCTAGGTTTAATCCTATGGCCTAAAACACTTGCCTAATCTATAAATAAGACCCTAACCTATCCTAAATCCTCATTATTCATTCATGCAACTAAACTATGGCAAAATTTTACCTCTCATGGCCTCCACTCTCTTCATAAAATTTCTAAATGGTTTCTATGAGATATTTTCCATGCATACAAGTGTTTTCAAGCTTGTATGAGTGTCATTAGCTTGCATTCAAGTCAAGTTTCTATCTTTGCATCATAAAGCAAGGGTTTTGATCATTTTGGCTCAAGGGTTTTTATGTTAGAGCTTGCATTTTGGGTCTATTTGATTGCATAAGGGCTTTGTCATATCTTTTGTGCCTTCATAGCAATGTAAGCCCTTTCCCTACTCTTAGATATTAACTATGAAGTTAAATGTTCATGTTGCAAGTTTGGGTTTGATCATTGAGTATGATACATGCTATCATGTCATGCAAGTTTATGAAGTCATTATCTTGATCTTGTGAGCTAAAAGCTACAACCTTTATGTTGAAATGTTGCATTAGGCAACATGAGAACCCTCATAACCTTTATGTCAACTTGCATATGAAGTCATAACCCTTATATGATGATATATGCGAGTTACTAGTCATCATTCCATATCTTTTGTCACCATGATTCGCTTATGTGCCAAGTTTGGGTTTATGCATGTTTTGAGGCTTAAGAATGTAACATGCAAGTTAATGAACACATTTGTGCCTCATTTGCCACCATGATTAACTTGTGGCTTAATATCCATTTTTGTCATGCCTTTGCCAAGTCTCTTCTTTTAATCCATTACATTGTCGCGAACGTATATGCGAGTTTAAAAGCGTTGGGTTATGTTATGGGTAATTTCTAATGACATGAAAATACAACTTGAAAACATGACTTGAAATATAACATGGAAGTTGACATGTAAGTATGCATAAAAACATAAGCTTGGGAATTTACCTATTAAGTTAGGTCTACCCTTTGGGAATTTACCTATTAAGTTAGGTCTACCCAAATGCTTGAAAACTTGTAACATGTTTTGGGAAACATGATGGGCATGACACTTAGATAATATAAGTGTGGCCAACTCGAGGTTGGGTTGAGTTTGCAACGTAAAACTACCCGGAACCGACCGGCCTAACTAGTAGTTGCAAACAATAGGACCCAATGTGAGAAGTTGGTCATGTTGTGCTTGAACCCGAGGTTAGACCAAGTTGTGGTGTAAAGCTACCCGGAACCGACCGGCTTAACTAGTAACCACAACAAAGTCTAATGTGAGAGGTGAAGGTGCATTAAGTAATTAATGCCACATGATAGGGTTAAGTTAATTTGATTAATGACTCTTAACCAAATATGACATGGACAAATGGGTTAAGTAATTTGATTAGGCTAATGATACTTAACAAAACATGACAAGGTTGGGTAGGTTAAGTAACTTGATTTGCCTAATGACACTTAACCATTTTTATATGACTAGTGGATGGGGTTAAGTTAACCAACACTTAATCAATCCAACGCGATAACTTGGTAAGGTTAAGTAAGTTTTCTTAATGACGCTTAACCGAAAAATACGGTTAACGAATGGGGTTAAGATTAGACTCAACTAGTCTAAACATGGAAATCGGATGGGGTTAAGTTAGCCTAGACTTAATTAATCCCACTTGGTAGTTTAATGGGGTTAAGTTAAACACTTAACTAATCTAAACATGATGAATTGATGTGGTTAAGTGACCTATACTTATCCAATCTAACTCGTTAATTTATTGTGGTTAAGTTAACCAATACTTAACCAATATAACGTGAAAACATGATAAGGCTAAGTCACGAATCGCTTGAATACACTTGACCGATTTGACTAAGTAAATTGATAGGGTCAAGTTAATATATACTTAACCAATCTAGAATGATAATTGGACGAGGTTAAGTCGTGAATTGCTTAATATACTTAACCAACTTGAGCATGGTTTGTAGGGTTAAGCCTTGAACTTGGATACTTAGCCAATTTTGACAGGATTTGTAGACGGGTTAAGTCATGAACTTAAGTGACACTTAATCCATTATGTAAACCCTAGTTCCGAGGATTAGGTGGATAACCGTAGTTAAGAAGGATAACGGGAACAATGCTAAGTGGTAAACCTTAGTTGAAGAATAACTAAGTAATGATTCTTAGTCAAGGAAATTTAGACCAGTTCGTAGATAGATGAGTAACCTGATACGGTAGGTCATCGTTTAAGTATACGAGTAGGAGCAAGTATCTGATTTAGATAAAGGCTCCAGCAAACTGGGTAACGAAGCAGCGGCTTCGGGGAACGTGAGGATATTCTTGGTATCCCTCTATGAGCTGCCATGTGATTATACTAGGCTCATGAGATGTTAAGGTCTGCGTTAGAAGAACCAAGAGTATGCCTTGGTTGCTATACGAGCGACCTAAAGACGGGGATGGATAGGGGATAGTCGACGATACACGGTCGTACCCTAGATAGCATTTCGTCAGGCTACCTACCATCTTTGGTCAAGCGTGTACGTACGGAAAGGCAGAGAACACCCAAAAGACCATAATTTCTATCTAATTATGGTTGCGGTAAGGCTTGGATGTGGGTTGACCAGTGTTGTGTTCTCATACAGGATTTATCCTGTCTTGTCTTTCACTAGTTGAGGGAGTGGTCTCATGGGACCATAGCCACGTATAAGAAAAACAGACCTTAGCATCTGCATCGGCAGATAAATCGAAAGCTCCCGACCGAGTCCTGTATTTCTTGATTTGCCCTGTGACAGGACTCGGATGGCACGATGTGATACATGTGCATACAGTCATGGAAAAGCGATTCACGATGAATGCGTGGGAAAAAGGGCGCGGTTGGCGGTTAGCGTAATCCCTAGTGGCCCTAGGTGGTTGAACCCAAACCGAGATACGAAAACGTGCAATAGGTAAGCATAATCCCTAGCAGCCCTAGGTAGCATAAGTCCTAGTTGTACAAACAATAATTCATGTTGGAAGACCCTAGCTAGGTTTAGGGTAACAGTCCAAACCGATCTTAAGGATCATGGAACTATGTTAAAGTAATATAGAATCTCATGGGAAAGTCCGTATGGTCTACGGCAAGGGACTGAACATTTACATGGAATAAAACATACAAGTTGAGTAACCTATATATGCGATATATTAGGTTGACACGGACCATTACACGACTTTTGAGTGAGGGTCATTCTTGGTTAACACATGACACGGTGGGGATACTAGTACGGTAGGTGCAGAGCTAAAATACAGGATAGATATCACGGGGCGTTATACGTGACAGATATCTTGGGGATATTATACTTGATAGAAACCTGACGATGTGATACCTTGTTTTATCTTGACATCGTAATTTATCATGACACCTTAGTTTATCTGAGTTCAGTAGTTCATCCTGTTATTTTGATTTAGCTTATCTATCTTGTTATCATGCTTATGTTCATCTCAGTTTCTCATGTCAGTTAACTTTACTAGTTTTTATGCTAATAGTAGATAGGGCTTACCCAGTCTTTTTGACTGACCCGTTTTGTTTCGCCTCTTTTCTTCCGTCCCCCCCCCCCCCCCGCCTAGGTTACAGGGAGGAAATACTGTTGTTTTGTTCGGACTTCTTCTGCTTGAAGGTCATCATGGATGGCTTGGACTTTTCTTGGCTAATGGCTACTTTACTGTTTTTACTTGGGGAATAATTTATGAAAATGTCTTTATGCTTCTTTACTATTGCAAGACAGGTTTTGATGTACTCTGATGTAAAAGGCTTTAGACCTTATTTATTCATGTTATGAAAGTTTGATTTTACTTTCGCTATTTTATATGTTCTGTCTTGTGATATTTCTGTGCATGTTTACCAATAATGCCCCTCTAAAGCTAGTGCATTCCTTTGCGAGTGACCCTAGCGGAGGCGGGGTGTTACACGTGGTATCAGAGCAGAAGGTTACCAGACTGGGCAAAAGTTTTTAAAGACCTTCTGAAAACTATTTGAAAAAAAAACCGTTTACAAAGAAGCATTTTTCAAGAAATTTTTTTTTTAAAAGAAAAAGGCTATTCCCAAAGGCCATTAGCACTATCCTTGTTTCCTTAATTGAGTCTCTTTTCCTTTCTTTCCTCCATCTGTAGTCACAGTAGTTTTAACTGCGACTAGTCTTTTCTACCTACGAAAGTGCTTTCCATACGATGGAGGTGGTTCTCGAGAGACCAGTGGCCGCGTTATAAGAAAGGATCGTGAGAAAGAAGGATAAAGGATACGAGCTTAAGGATGAGCAACTTGTTGGTATGGCTTAGTCCTCAAAGGAGGGAGAAAGATGAACAATGAAACCCATGACGAGAGAGTACCTTTGGCATGGTAAAACGGGGCGGATAGTTAAGTATTATGGGACAAGGACAAGATCATCGGGAGGGCAGTAGTATGCTCTCATTTCTAGAGTACCTCGGAAGGAGGGTAATGATTTTGTTAAATGTTTAGCTTTTCTTCTCTATCATCCCATTAGGACTTCGTTGTTCGTATCATTTAAGTCTGCTTCGATAGTTGAGTCTCTGCACCTTAAGTACTAGCGTAATAGAGAATCCCATTTTTGTCTCAAATCCTATTGGAGAATCAGTCCATTTATACATGACTTGTTTGGATTTGGTAATGTCTATGCCAAGTGTTGAGTTTGGAAATAATGCTTATGTTTATAAGCTATGGATGGATTCTAGGGATGAAGTGGTTATCCAGTAGGGGGTGCCACTCTCGGTTTTGATAGGAGGGTAGTTAGACCTTTTGACTAGCCTTGGTAATGCCCTCGAAGTATCGGGTAACCTTTTTGAGGTTCTGTCATGACTAGTTACTTAGAATCCCTTGATGCCTTTATTGGAAATTTGAAGCCCGATCGAGTGGTGTTCGCCAATAAGACGGATGGTTTACTTCATTTATGCATGGGTTATAGAGATCACCCTAGTAAGTGCGCATGATAACCTGATTGACATCTGTTTACTTTCAAGAGAAAGTTCTTCTACATGGAATGCCTTATAGTATATAAACGAGATCCAAGATTCACTAGTGAATTTTGGAAAGCTTGCATGAGATCATGAGTACGCAGTCATGTTTGCGTCAAGTATTCTAGGAAAAGGATAAGTGCAAGTGGAACGAGAGGCGACGAAGAAATGAGTTCCAGCTCATGTTATGGAAACAGGAATAAGAAGCTACAAAATCGCGAAGTTAAAAGACGACTTTGATGGTCAAAGACTAGATACGCGCATGATATCTCTTTTTGGGAGTATATCCTTGATCCCTGTTTTCTGTAGAGCTTACTTGTAGGCTATCTTTTGTGGACATCCTCTCGGTCCTATTCTCCGTTACAAACCCTGTAAGGAGTTTGTCCTGTTTATCTTCTCGACCCTGTTTCAGGGAATTCTAGGTAGAACCCTATGGATGTAAACATGTATTTGAAACATGTTATGATTGATATGGTTGCAAGTGGTTGCAAGTGGTTGCTCGTGGATGCGCGAATACACATTAGATACTAGCTCGACTCGGTCACATTTCATATTGCATATGCACGAGTATTTATACTTGTTTATGGATGAAATCGAATGTATTATCATGCGGTTGTTGCATATGAATGAATGATTGTGCACGCGTATAGTATCTATACGACTAGGACTATTTGCATACATGTTGGATTCATGGCACTATACATATTTTGCATTAGAAAGATTATTCAGGCCTGATCATTAGCATTAGCTAAGGAACATGTACACACACGTTTTGCATATATTCATACAGCATTAGAAATCATCTAAGGACAATGGTTGCTTGTGGATGATGTTTTGAGTAGATGGATGATGAATGGTAGGATATGTTCTTCCTAACTTGGAGATTTCGGGGACGAAATCCTAAAAGGTGAGGAGAATGTAACAACCCGTATTTTCAATAACCTGTTATAACATAAATGGAGGCAGAATTAAACTGCAAAATCTGAATCAAGGGAAACGGGCTATGCCATTGCGTTCGTCTCGGGAAAATACGCGAAATAGAGTCCGAGTTTTCAAAAATCGGAGTCCGTATGACCAAGATATGGCCTCGCGAAGTTTCACGAAAAATTCCCAAATTAAAGTATACTTAATTAAGTGAAATGGGTTGCGCAGAGAAATATATATATATATTGATATATATATATATATATAATTGAAAATTAAATAAATAAATATGCAAAAATGTTCAAAACAGCGAATTGGGAGAGGGGAATAACCGAACCGGCCGATTTTTGAGGTCGACCCTAGCCCGCTGGGTCGACTAGGGGTTAATCCAGGGTGTTTGGCTGTCAACCCGTGGGCCGATTCGCTCAAATGAAGATTTTGCATTTGGATGGTTCTCATGGTTCATCTTTAATCTAAAGGCCCTAGATGGTTCCTACACTTGACTTCTTCCCCAAGACATGCTTTGATGGCTTGGATTGAATCTAGGTTTAATCCTATGGCCTAAAACACTTGCCTAATCTATAAATAAGACCCTAACCTATCCTAAATCCTCATTATTCATTCATGCAACTAAACTATGGCAAAATTTTACCTCTCATGGCCTCCACTCTCTTCATAAAATTTCTAAATGGTTTCTATGAGAGATTTTCCATGCATACAAGTGTTTTCAAGCTTGTATGAGTGTCATTAGCTTGCATTCAAGTCAAGTTTCTATCTTTGCATCATAAAGCAAGGGTTTTGATCATTTTGGCTCAAGGGTTTTTATGTTAGAGCTTGCATTTTGGGTCTATTTGATTGCATAAGGGCTTTGTCATATCTTTTGTGCCTTCATAGCAATGTAAGCCCTTTCCCTACTCTTAGATATTAACTATGAAGTTAAATGTTCATGTTGCAAGTTTGGGTTTGATCATTGAGTATGATACATGCTATCATGTCATGCAAGTTTATGAAGTCATTATCTTGATCTTGTGAGCTAAAAGCTACAACCTTTATGTTGAAATGTTGCATTAGGCAACATGAGAACCCTCATAACCTTTATGTCAACTTGCATATGAAGTCATAACCCTTATATGATGATATATGCGAGTTACTAGTCATCATTCCATATCTTTTGTCACCATGATTCGCTTATGTGCCAAGTTTGGGTTTATGCATGTTTTGAGGCTTAAGAATGTAACATGCAAGTTAATGAACACATTTGTGCCTCATTTGCCACCATGATTAACTTGTGGCTTAATATCCATTTTTGTCATGCCTTTGCCAAGTCTCTTCTTTTAATCCATTACGTTTTCGCGAACGTATATGCGAGTTTAAAAGCGTTGGGTTATGTTATGGGTAATTTCTAATGACATGAAAATACAACTTGAAAACATGACTTGAAATATAACATGGAAGTTGACATGTAAGTATGCATAAAAACATAAGCTTGGGAATTTACCTATTAAGTTAGGTCTACCCTTTGGGAATTTACCTATTAAGTTAGGTCTACCCAAATGCTTGAAAACTTGTAACATGTTTTGGGAAACATGATGGACATGACACTTAGATAATATAAGTGTGGCCAACTCGAGGTTGGGTTGAGTTTGCAACGTAAAACTACCCGGAACCGACCGGCCTAACTAGTAGTTGCAAACAATAGGACCCAATGTGAGAAGTTGGTCATGTTGTGCTTGAACCCGAGGTTAGACCAAGTTGTGGTGTAAAGCTACCCGGAACCGACCGGCTTAACTAGTAACCACAACAAAGTCTAATGTGAGAGGTGAAGGTGCATTAAGTAATTAATGCCACATGATAGGGTTAAGTTAATTTGATTAATGACTCTTAACCAAATATGACATGGACAAATGGGTTAAGTAATTTGATTAGGCTAATGATACTTAACAAAACATGACAAGGTTGGGTAGGTTAAGTAACTTGATTTGCCTAATGACACTTAACCATTTTTATATGACTAGTGGATGGGGTTAAGTTAACCAACACTTAATCAATCCAACGCGATAACTTGGTAAGGTTAAGTAAGTTTTCTTAATGACGCTTAACCGAAAAATACGGTTAACGAATGGGGTTAAGATTAGACTCAACTAGTCTAAACATGGAAATCGGATGGGGTTAAGTTAGCCTAGACTTAATTAATCCCACTTGGTAGTTTAATGGGGTTAAGTTAAACACTTAACTAATCTAAACATGATGAATTGATGTGGTTAAGTGACCTATACTTATCCAATCTAACTCGTTAATTTATTGTGGTTAAGTTAACCAATACTTAACCAATATAACGTGAAAACATGATAAGGCTAAGTCACGAATCGCTTGAATACACTTGACCGATTTGACTAAGTAAATTGATAGGGTCAAGTTAATATATACTTAACCAATCTAGAATGATAATTGGACGAGGTTAAATCGTGAATTGCTTAATATACTTAACCAACTTGAGCATGGTTTGTAGGGTTAAGCCTTGAACTTGGATACTTAGCCAATTTTGACAGGATTTGTAGACGGGTTAAGTCATGAACTTAAGTGACACTTAATCCATTATGTAAATCCTAGTTCCGAGGATTAGGTGGATAACCGTAGTTAAGAAGGATAACGGGAACAATGCTAAGTGGTAAACCTTAGTTGAAGAATAACTAAGTAATGATTCTTAGTCAAGGAAATTTAGACCAGTTCATAGATAGATGAGTAACCTGATACGGTAGGTCATCGTTTAAGTATACGAGTAGAAGCAAGTATCTGATTTAGATAAAGGCTCCAGCGAATTGGGTAACGAAGCAGCGGCTTCGGGGAACGTGAGGATATTCTTGGTATCCCTCTATGAGCTGCCAGGTGATTATACTAGGCTCATGAGAGGTTAAGGTCTGCGTTAGAAGAACCAAGAGTATGCCTTGGTTGCTATACGAGCGACCTAAAGACGGGGATGGATAGGGGATAGTCGACGATACACGGTCGTACCCTAGATAGCATTTCGTCAGGCTACCTACCATCTTTGGTCAAGCGTGTACGTACGGAAAGGCAAAGAACACCCAAAAGACCATAATTGTTATCTAATTATGGTTGCGGTAAGGCTTGGATGTGGGTTGGTGTGAAAACCCGTAACTTCCCCGTAAAGGAAAGTGTCGGATAGTTCGAGAACAAGCCACAACATAACTCATACAGAAGAACATTTCACTGTATATTACAACAATGCATCAGATTACAAGAATATACAGAGTATAAAAGAATATTACATTACACAGAAATATCAGAGATTTAAATTACTTTTAAATACATAGCAGCGGAAAATAATACAATACACAACTAGAAGAGATATACGGATACAAAGCTTTCCGGATATCGTTCCAGCTGTAAACCAGGATCCTGTGAATATAAATCTGCAAAACCAAAACTACTAGCTGCCCGTGTCAAAATAGGGGCACCCAGAGTTTAGGTTAAAACAATAAACTCCAGGTCAGTCATGTGACTGGTGTGAGAACTAAAACAGTTATTAATCTTTATTTTTAAAGTTCGGTAAATCAAGGGACCACGCCGTATAACACGGAACGGGTTTCCTCCCAAGAATACCGGTGCATAAAACAAACGGCGCAATGCTAAATAAAGAAAAATGAAGCTGTTATAAGACCCAGGTCCCATCACACAATGCAACGCAAGCCGGAGGATAGGGTTTTTACCTTATAACAGCCAAAGCATGCTTGATACGTTTAAAACACATTATTTGATACTATTATAAGTGCATAGTGTATAAAACAACTTCAAATCATAAGTATCAATCATAGGCGGCATGAGCGCCCCATCCCACTATGTCGCCATACTAGGCTCTACAAATAAAACCGCAAAGTCACATATTTGGAAATTGGATTTCCGTCTATGAACCGAGGCAAAAGATAGTCCTCAACCGATTCGTGACTCTCTAGCCCGAGCCACAGGATCAGAGCTCGAGTGACCCTAGGAGCGACAGGGCCGGTCCACCGATGTGGATTAAAATGCCTGAACACTACGTTTCCCCACCCTTTGGGTCGTAAGTGAGCCAACTAAATGACTCCATCGGTTCGAGAACGACCGATCAATCCGAGGCGCCTCGCAACAACAACAACCACATAAGTCAAACTCGTCAGGGCGTGTAAAACCACTGACGCCACTTCTAACTAGAAAGAAACGCATGCCCTCCCTGAGGTCCGTCTCTCGTTTTTGGTTCATACCGGGTGTGAAACACGCGAAGTAAACGTTACACAAAGCTACTCCACAAAGGCCTTGCTTTGATCATCACCACAAGACTTTGCTTTTCAACAGAAGCCTCGATCAATTGCCACTTAGGCATGCCACACAGGCAATTCACTCCATGCGTTTGATATCCATCAATATATAACCCCTGAGCTCGTACGTCTCAGAGAAGGGCGTTAAGCAAGAGAATAAATTCTCCGCCGCCAAACAGATATATATATTTAATAGAGATCAATCACACGGACTAAAATCCAATGTCAGACACACAGTCCATTTACAAGTCCGTTCTGGGTCTGAACGAAACCGGAGGCACCTAGTACCCCGCATATCCATCGATCTCCAAGTACGTCTGGACGATCACCAACTGTTTCCATCTTCTTGGGTGTGCAGCCCAATCAAGATCATCAGTAATCACCCAAACGACGTGAAGACTTCCGGTCTTCGACCACCGTCTTCATCTTCGACTTATCGTCGTATCAGTTATTCATAATGGGATAAACCCGGTCTTTCCGAATAACTCGGGTATATTTTAAATAAGTGTTACACAAACACAACATACGCCTCATTCCAATTCACCAGTCACTAACCGTAAATTAATCAAGACAATAATTCCCCAAATATTAACCCCGAAGGCCGAAACCAACATCAGATCAATATCCAGAAAACCATTCTGCTCAGCTAACCGACAGTTAGTTTCTGATTTCACATTCATAGGGAAAGGTTCCCATTAATTTTATCCAAGATAAATGTCTTGAATTTATTCTTTATTCTATTTTGAATATCAATTCAAAACTAGTCGGGATTAGCGAACCTTACCGAAGTAATCATTTGTTTTAATTTCCCAATCCCAACCTATTCATCCCATGAAGTAAAACTGGTAGTACTTCATATCTAACACCACGGTGTTATCGGTAAATTCAATTACCATTTCACGTTCAAATCTAATTAAAGATTTAACTATCGCCTGGAGCAAAACTGGTGATACTCCATTCTCGATCATTTCAATCTAATTAAAGATTCATTAAAACTCCACTTAGTTTTAATCGTTAGCTGGGTTAAAGAATCAGTGTCGTTTAAAACACGGTTCACAATAAACCCAAAATCACATTCCATTAATTATCGGGTTAAAGAACGAGTGTTATTTAAAACACTGTCCACGATAAACCCAAAAATCAATATCAATTCAATTCCAATTAAATATTATTTAATTGGTACACTTCATTAAATCTAAATAAAAAGATTTAATCTTTTCTCAACTGGGTTCAAGAACAGTGTTAGTGAAGACACCATTCACGACAAACCCCAAATCACATTTGATATACAATACAAGGCTCTAAATAGAAAATATACCGGCTTATATTCAATATCAAATTCCACGACTAACAAATGTCGTATTGGAAATAACGATATAAATATATCTTTCAAATTTTCATAACAACACCTGTATAATCACGAATTCCAACATCGAAATATTCCGAAGACAATTTCGATTCAAATCCACTCCAATGCAATCATTGGAAATTCTGGTTACTTTTAAAACCCTTTTCAAATTCAGTTTATTTATTTAAAAATAAATAGAATTATATTTCTAGTTCAAAACTAGTTCATTTCGATAAAAATCTATTTATATCTTTTCAAATATGGAGTTTTTCATCCCAATTCTTTCTAAATCATTTCTTATGATTTTACACAAATTATTACCATTTTTAATAATTTTATCAAGGCCCGTACAGTCGATTTCCATCAATGGCCATCGAACTGCACTTATAGCGACCTTTTTCAAATTTGATTTGGACATAATTCCAAATCCAACCGTTAGATTTCTAATTTCTAATATCCGTTAGAAAGCTCTTTTCGATACGAACCCAACGGTTCCGGTTTTAGGAGAATCCGACGGTCGGATCTCCCGTAATGCCCGTTTGAAATAAATGGTCGAAATTCGCGAACTGCTGCGGCGCGGCGCGTTCTATTCAGGCCATTATATTATATATATAATATATATAATATATATATCATCGATTTCTATTTAAAACGAATTATATAAATAGTTTTGAATTCGTTTCAAAAACATTTTCAACTTCCATTTTAATTCAAATCAAAATTGAATTCTTCTTTATAAATTCGTTTTAAAATCCATTTCTATTCAATTCAAATTTCAATTCAATTTGAATTCATTTCACTTCGCTTTCAATTCAATTTGAATTCGTTTTCAATTCAATTCATTTCGAAATCGTTTTCAATTCAATTCATTTCGAAATCGTTTTCAATTCAATTCATTTCGAAATCGTTTTCAATTCAATTCATTTCGAAATCGTTTTCAATTCAATTCATTTCGAAATCGTTTTCAATTCATTTCGAAATCGTTTTCAATTCAATTCATTTCGAAATCGTTTTCAATTCAATTCATTTCGAAATCGTTTTCAATTCAATTCATTTCGAAATCGTTTTCAATTCAATTCATTTCATTATCGTTTTCAATTCAATTCATTTCAAAATCGTTTTCAATTCAATTCATTTCGAAATCGTTTTCAATTCAATTCATTTCGAAATCGTTTTCAATTCAATTCATTTCGAAATCGTTTTCAATTCAATTCATTTCGAAATCGTTTTCAATTCAATTCATTTCGAAATCGTTTTCAATTCAATTCATTTCGAAATCGATAGAATCGATATAAATCGTTTACGTCAAAATGGCGTCAATCTAATCAACACGGCTTCATAAATTTCTATTTTCAAATATTCTATTTCAAATATTTCTTTTTCAAAATAGTTGTTATTATCAAAATATTTCGTTCAACACATGACCAATCTCAACGGATGAGTACTGTCAACACATGAACATTTATTTTATATTGATAAAGATGTAAATTTTATTATCAAAATATTTCGTTCCACACATGACCAATCTCAATGGATGAGTACTGTCAACACATGAACTTTTATTTTATAATATTCTTTATTTTTCAAATTGGAATGAGGCCCAATCAATTACCATATAAAGTTAATTATATGGATTTCCATACAACACATGTATAATAGCATTGAAAAATAATCAACCATCAACCAAAGTGCACTACACTGTATAAGCATCAAATATTGATATCTAACGCTTATAACAGCCTGTCAATCAATCGATCGACATATTTAATCAATCAGGATGAGTGAAATTCATATTTCATCCTAACACCCGTGTGGGGTTTTCAAACAATCAAACACAGAATTTAGTTGTGCAGTTGGGCGATGTGTAAAATTTATCGACCCAATCAATATCAGTCAAATCAGTGTATATAAACAAATCGGCCGATTTGTTCATAAATATTTATTTATTCACATTCACGTTAAAAATTACATTTCTAACGATAAAACATTTTATTTCAACATATGAATTTCTATTCAATTCATTTATTTGATAAAATGATATTTTTTTATTTTTCTAACTTATTTTAGAAAATTTCGGCGGCATAACGGCACGATACTAGAAACGGGACGAGGCTTAGCCTTATCCCCGGTCTAGTGAAGGCCCACGCCATTCACACATCAATCAAAATCACCAAACAACCAAATTCAAATAAAATCATATAACTAATCTATGCAACCAAACAAACAAGTCCATGGTCTGTGGACGATTGTGTCGGGTGCTACTAAGCACCGTCTGCATCCTAGTATATATATATATATATATAAATAGAAATGAAATTGAAAGGTGAGAAATTCTCACATATAGCTATCCTAGCTCCACGGCACTTCATTGATAGAAATCTTCATCGTCCTCGCATCTTCGTTGCTGTAACCACTACATATGTAAAAATCACATTTTTACTTCGTTATTCAATATATAAAAATCGAATTTTTACTTCGAAGTTCAATATATAAAAATCATATTTTTATTTCGAAGTTCAATATATAAAAATCATATTTTTATTTCGAAGTTCAATATATAAAAATCATATTTTTATTTCGAAGTTCAATGTATAAAAATCATATTTTTATTATCAAAACAATGTTATAATTTCATTCTAAAAACTGATTTTAAAACAATACTTTAAATTTTCAAAAAAAAAAACAAGGTATATTTATGCTCAAAAACATATGTTATATTTATTTTTATAAAACATATGCTAATTTCTCTCATGTTTAATATATATTTTTAAAACTAATCTGAAAATTAATACTTTATATAGAAAAAAAAACTGATCTAATAATAATGTTTTTATATGAAAAAAAACAAACTGTTTTTATATTTTTACCATTTCTAAAACTAGCTAGGTTATTTCAATTAAAATAAAATAATAATATAGAAAAAGATTACCTTTTTTTCCTGTGTGTTTTTTTTTTCCATTTTTTTTCTGGAGAACGTCGGACAGGGTTTCGACCTCAGAAATCTCCCTCGCCGGCCACCAGGGGTCGTCGGCCCTTCATACGACCCCGCCTTGTCAAAGCCCCCGCCTTCCTCCTCCGACGCTGGGAGCGTCAGCGAACTCGAGCCCCCCACCAGTAGCCTCGATCGCGGTGGTAATCAAAAGCATCCAGGGACGAGGGCAGCTGATCGGCGGCGTCATGGTGATCGACGATGAGGTGGAGCGGAGGCTGAGCGCAATTTGTGGATCGAACCCCTTTTTTTTCTTTGATATGAAATCGAAATGAAGAGGGGGGGGGGGGGGCAGAGGAAATAAAGGAGAGAAGGGAGGGGTTTAATTATTTTAATAATTTAAATTTCTAAAATGTTGACTTTTTACATACGACCTCCAAACGAGGCCCACCGCCCGTCGTCCATAGCGTTTCACCCCCATTCCGAACACAATGGGATATGTATTGCAAGCTAATTTGATCATTACAATCAGTTTCTGTTAAATTTACATTTAAATCTATATATTGAATTTTACACGTACATTTCAAATTACTGGGGTCACATACAAACTTTAAAAATTCCAGAAAAATATTTTCTAGCTTCGTATTGACGATACGGTCCTAACAAAACTAGTTTCGTCGAATTCTGAGACCGTTAGAAAAATGGCCATTTTCCAGTCGATTAAAATCAACTGAAACTGGTCAAACGCGTTTTCCTTTGCCACGCTCACATATTGATTCAGAAAATTATGAAATTTGAAACCTAGCAATAACTTTACACCACGGACCCAACAAAACTGGTTTCGTCGAAATCCAAGGTCGTTTGCAAAATGTCCATTTTTAAGGGCCTGAATTCCATAGCGACTATTCAGAATTTTCAACTGGACATATCTTTTGATTCCCGCTATGAAATTTTGATTTCCCGGATTCGTTGGAAAGATATCATCAATTAGATCCTATGATTTTTGGTTTCACTAAAATCCGGATTGTTTTGCACCCGGTACATTCAATTGAAGTTTGAAATCGAATTATCGAACTACCGCGCCATTTTCAATTCTATTTATAATTATATATAATTATTTATATTCTAACGACGACGCGTATAATATATACGTTCGAATTATATTCAAAATAAATTTCCCGTCGATATTATTTAAAATAATTCATTTTAAATAATCAAAATTCGCTAAAATTGCCAAAATAAAAATTTTAAACTGGCCCAGATTTTCGGGTTATTACAGTTGGCCAGTGTTGTGTTCTCATACAGGATTTATCCTGTCTTGTCTTTCACTAGTTGAGGGAGTGGTCTCGTGGGACCATAGCCACGTATAAGAAAAACAGACCTTAGCATCTGCATCGGCAGATAAATCGAAAGCTCCCGACCGAGTCCTGTATTTTTTGATTTGCCCTGTGACAGGACTCGGATGGCACGATGTGATACATGTGCATACAGTCATGGAAAAGCGATTCACGATGAATGCGTGGGAAAAAGGGCGCGGTTGGCGGTTAGCGTAATCCCTAGTGGCCCTAGGTGGTTGAACCCAAACCGAGATACGAAAACGTGCAATAGGTAAGCATAATCCCTAGCAGCCCTAGGTAGCATAAGTCCTAGTTGTACAAACAATAATTCATGTTGGAAGACCCTAGCTAGGTTTAGGGTAACAGTCCAAACCGATCTTAAGGATCATGGAACTATGTTAAAGTAATATAGAATCTCATGGGAAAGCCCGTATGGTCTACGGCAAGGGACTGAACATTTACATGGAATAAAACATACAAGTTGAGTAACCTATATATGCGATATATCAGGTTGACATGGACCATTACACGACTTTTGAGTGAGGGTCATTCTTGGTTCACACATGACACGGTGGGGATACTAGTACGGTAGGTGCAGAGCTAAAATACAGGATAGATATCACGGGGCGTTATACGTGACAGATATCTTGGGGATATTATACTTGATAGAAACCTGACGATGTGATACCTTGTTTTATCTTGACATCGTAATTTATCATGACACCTTAGTTTATCTGAGTTCAGTAGTTCATCCTGTTATTTTGATTTAGCTTATCTATCTTCTTATCATGCTTATGTTCATCTCAGTTTCTCATGTCAGTTAACTTTACTAGTTTTTATGCTAATAGTAGATAGGGCTTACTCAGTCTTTTTGACTGACCCGTTTTGTTTTGCCTCTTTTCTTCCGTTCCCCCCCAGGTTACAGGGAGGAAATACTGTTGTTTAGTTCGGACTTCTTCTGCTTGAAGGTCATCATGGATGGCTTGGACTTTTCTTGGCTAATGGCTACTTTACTGTTTTTACTTGGGGAATAATTTATGAAAATGTCTTTATGCTTCTTTACTATTGCAAGACAGGTTTTGATGTACTCTGATGTAAAAGGCTTTAGACCTTATTTATTCATGTTATGAAAGTTTGATTTTACTTCCGCTATTTTATATGTTCTGTCTTGTGATATTTCTGTGCATGTTTACCAATAATGCCCCTCTAAAGCTAGTGCATTCCTTTGCAAGTGACCCTAGCGGAGGCGGGGTGTTACATACACAGTATACAGGATCATACTTAGTACAAATACAGTTCAACTATACATAAATGTCTACAGCGGAAAACAAACATAATGTACAATAGGAGCTGAACAACATAAAAAGAGATAAATAATAGAATCCATCTTCAGCTCCAACTATCCAGAAAGAACCAGCTAAACCTGAATACAAGGCTGCCCGTGTAGAAAAAGGGGCACCCGAGTTTGAAAGTGAAACAAACTACGAGTCAGTCATGGGACTGGTATGAGAAATCTACTCATCACATTTATAATATGGCCAATCACAGGACCACGCCACTTTCTTGGAACGGGTTTACTCCATTGGATTGCCAGTGCTTTAAAAACAAATCTTTCTTTTAAACATCGCAATGCTTTTTATAAAAATGAAGCCACTATAAGACTCAGTTCCCATCACACAATGCAACGCAAACCGGAGGATAGAGTTTTACCTTATAATGGCCAAAATATGATTGATACGACTAAAACAAAAGAATTTGATTTGATTACTAGTGTTTATATGTTTCAAAAACAATTTGAATCATAACTATCAATCATAGGCGGCATGGGTACCATATATCATGTCGCCATATATATATACAATCAAAACCGCACAGCCACGTATTTGGAAATTGTATTTCCGTCATGAACCAAGGCAAAAGATAGTCCCTACCGAATTCGAGACAATCTAGCCTACCATGTCTCAGGAACAACCGCAACTACCACCTGGATCGTCAGGGCCGGTCCACCGATGTGGATTATTATGCCTGAACCATACGTCTCCCCGCCCTATGGGGCGCAAATGAGCCAACGAATGACTCCATCGGACCCGGATCGTCCGATCTAATCGAGGCGCCTCGCAACAGTAACAACCACATAAGTAAAATGTCAGTCCATGTAAGAACATCGACACAACTCCTAGCTAGAAAGAAACGCATGCCCTCCCTGAGGTCCTGCTCCCGTTTTTGGTTCATACCGGGTGTGAAACTCGCGAAGTAAACGTTACACAAAGCTATGCCACAAAGGCCGTGCTTTGATCATCACCACAAGACTTTGCTTTTCAACAGAAGCCCTGATCACTGCATCTTAGCATGCCACACAGGCAATTCACACCGTGCAACTGATGGCTATCAATCACAAAGAATAAATTCCAATGTCAGACACACTATCCATTTGCAAGTCCGTTCTGGGTCTGAACGAAATCGGAGGCACTATATACCTCGCAAACCCATCGATCACCACTTACGTCTGGACGATCACCACTCATTATCCATATTTCGGGATGCCTCCCAATCAGGACCTCGGTTACCATCCAAACGAGGTGAAGATCTCCGGTCTTCGACCACCGTCTTCATCTTCGATTTCTTATCGTCGATTCAGTTATTCAGAATGGGATAAACCCTGTCTTTCTGAGAAACTCGCGTGTATAATAAACAAGTGCAACACTAACATACACACGCATCATTTCAATTCATTAGTCACTAACCGTCAATCAGTAAGAGAACGATTTCCCAAATATTAACCCCGAAGGCCGAAACCAACATCAGATCAATACCCAAGAAACCATTCGACCTAGCTAACCTTCAGTTAGTTTCTAAATTTCACATCCATATCGTTTATAATATTTTATAACGATTTATCGCTATTTTTATTTATTTTAAAATAGCCAATTTATTCAAAACGACGCTTCGGGCCATAACGCGGCCGTGGCGCTGTTTTTCTTCATATTTGATTTACACATATCTGAAAGTCTAACCATTGGATCTTTACAAAATTTACATCATTAGAAAGATCTTTTCAAAACGAATCCAACGGTTCCAGTTTCGGGAAAATCCGACGGTCGGATCTCCCGGTATAATCGTTTGAAGTTTCGATTTCAGAATACGAACTGCAGCGTCGTTATTCGTGTTACACCCCGAATTTCAATTAACACTAATGGTTAGTAATTAAAGTATAATTAATCTCAGATGTGAGAATCAGGGGAAACGGGCTGCGTCATTGCGTTCGTCTCAGAAAAATACGCGAAATAGAGTCCGAGTTTGCGTAAAACGGGTACCGTATGAAAGAGATATGGACGAACGAAGTTAGGCAGAAAAACCCGAAACAGGCCAGAAATGCACTGGCGCACTTGTGAAGTGCGCCAGCACAAAAATACACTGGCGCACTTGGGA
The DNA here is from genome assembly GCA_030737875.1 of Allium sativum. Lineage (NCBI taxonomy): Eukaryota > Viridiplantae > Streptophyta > Magnoliopsida > Asparagales > Amaryllidaceae > Allium > Allium sativum. Next base: position 525,451,666 of record CM060912.1, on the reverse strand, counting down.
AGTGCGTCCATGTCGGGACAGGAAACCCGCACAGTTTCTAGAGAGTTCTGTGGTTGGGTGCACCAGTTTGGGGTTTGGGCTTGGTCTTAGGGCTGGTTTCTGGAAGGTTCCGAAATCTAAGGGTCCTAATCTAATTTAGGGTTAATCTAAGGGCCTAAAACACTCACCTATTCTATAAATACACCCTAATACTACCCTAATTCATACTAAAAATAGAAATGATGCCACCATGCCGCCAAAATCAAACTTGAGAGGAACCTCCACTAGTTTATGAAGAAGGTTGCAAGCTAATCAACCTCTAATCATCATCTTCTTCTTGTATAGCAACTAGTTCTACTACATAAGTTTGCTAATCTTGGTTTTGGTGAGTTTCTCTCACTTTAATAACCAATTGCTAAATTAAGTAGATGAGATATGATGAGATCATGCGGTTTTGTATGCGGATTTGTGGGTTTTAAGTCATATGATATGATGTTAGTTTGCTAATCTATGTTTAATGTTAACCCTATGTTTATGCAAGTTAAGTATGTGGGTTTATGCAAGTTAAGTGATGGGTTTCATGCATGCTAAGTATTTGATTTTATGCATGCTAAGTATTTGATTTTGTGCATGCTAAGTATTTGATTTTATGCATGCTAAGTATTTGATTTTATGCATGCTAAGTATTTGATTTTATGCATGCTAAGTGTTTGGTTTTATGCATGCTAAGTATTTGATTTTATGCATGCTAAGTGTTTAGTTTTATGCATACATGCAAGTTACATGTATGATAATATGCAAGTTACATGTATGATAATTATGCAAGTTGTATGTTTCTTCATATGCAAGTTTATGAGTTCATATGCAAGTCATGTATTTGTTAATATGTAAGTTTATGTAACATGTTATGCAAAGTTAATATGCAAGTTATGTGACATATTATGCAAGTTCATATGCAAGTCATGTATTTGTTAATATGTAAGTTTATGTAACATGTTATGCAAGTTAATATGCAAGTTATGTGACATGTTATACAAGTTAATATGCAAGTTATGTGACATGTTATACAAGATTTTATGCAAGTTATGTGACATGTTATGCAAGTTCATATGCAAGTTATGTGTTTGTTAATATGCAAGATGGCACCTTTGAAACATGTTCATACATATGCAAGTTGACACCTTTTATATGTGTTATGTCATGAGAACGAAATTACGTGGGAACGATGGGGTTAATTAAATGCATATGTTAATAAGATTGTGTGAAATTAATATAATTATGCATAACATAAAATAAATGAACATAGTATGGGAATTTGCCTATTAAGTTAGGTGTACCCATACTATGTGTTGGGAATTTACCTATTGAGTTAGGTCTACCCATACTACGGAGTTGGGAATTTACCTATTGAGTTAGGTCTACCCATATTCTGGAAAACATGATTAATTAATTAGGGATAATTAATATAAATTTTTAGGGTGATTAATTAGGTGTAATTAATCGACTAAGACACGAGGTTGGACTCAGTTGTAGCGTAAAACTGCCCGGACCCTACCGACTTAACCAGTTGCTACAAATGTTAGCCCAATGTGAGAGGTCTTAGGCACAAATTAAATACGTGATTAAAGTAAAGACACGAGGTTAGACCCTTTTTATGACGTAAGGCTGCCCGGACCCAACCGGCATATCCAGCAGTCATAAAAGACGGTCTAATGTGAGAGGTCTTTATGAGGTCATGATCTTAATTAATTAATTAAGAAACACTTAACCATATTAGCATGTAGAGGGACATGAGGGGTTAAGTGGGGGCCTTGGGTGGCAATAGAAAATACGATTAGAATACTTAACCAAAGTGGAACATGTAATTAAAACATGGTTAAAGGGTTAAGTAAGTGCTTTGGGTGGCATGTGGAAATCTAGTGGGTGCCTTGAATGGCAATTAAAATATGATTAATGACTTAACCAGAATTTATAACATGTAAGTGGACATGGTTAAAGGGTTAAGCGGGATTCACTAGAAATAACAAGCTTAGGTGGTAGCTTGTGGGGGCCCATTTCAACCAATATCCCAAACGTATCTTAGTGGGCTCGACTCTAGTCGAGTGACGGGACACGCATATTGGGCTTGACTATAAGAGGCCAAAATGGGTTAGCGGTGGCAACGCATGACCAACGGGTTTCATATGCGTGTGTGGACCCGGGCTGGTAAATAAGACGTTGTTGCATCGTGTAGATATAAGCCGTGCACCGTTAGTTTTATCAGGTTGCCACGTTGGGGAATGGTACACCCCACGGTGGGGCCAGCACGGGTATCTACGTTAGGGAGCCAATCGAATGGGGAGTAGTGTGTACACCTAGTGGATTGTAGGGCCCTGTGGCGTCTACTCAGTCACCTAGGGGTACGCGAGAACTATTAAGTTAATTTTATAAGTCCATGGGTGGGATCAACCTTTAAGTTAGGAATGACTGGTGTGGTGCAGTTTAGTAATTTACCTTTGGAAGGGTAGATGCGTCTTTACGTTTCTTAGTTTATCCTAAGTCTACCAAGCTGCTTAGTGTAGCTACTCATCCCCAGACGACACCGTATATCAAGCTTATGTCTTCTCTGGTTACTTTAATGATTGTATTGTTAAAGTTATAGGACTCGCTCAGACTTATGTCTGACCCCGTTGTTTTTATCTTTTTTCCCAACCCTCAGGTTATCAAAGTGGGCCCAGTACGAGTGGGCTTTGATCAGGCTGCTTTATTCTCTTTTGGAGCTTAGACCATAGATGTAGAGCTCAGCTTACCCTTTCTTTTATGGCTATCAGTTCATGTATTGGGATTATGTACTTTTATTTATCAGGATGGATATTTTGTACTTGACTCTTATTATGGTTTTGTGATGTAACCAAACATGTTTTACTTTCCGCTGCAATGAAATGATGTTTTAAAATTTTCAAGTATTACTTATATCTGTCTTGTTGTAATTTTTCTGTTCTATATTCACTTAAAATACTCCACCGATGTTATGGCATTCCCTTAGCGAGTGACCATAGCGGGTGTGGGGTGTTACACGTGGTATCAGAGCTTAAGGTTACCAGAACAGATAAAATTTTTAGAAAAACTATTTTCTAATAATATTTTTGAAAGGAGTATTTTCAAAAACATGTATTTTAAAAGAAAAGTTTTTGAAAGAAAAGCATAATCCCCAATAGCCATATCTATATCTTTCGAATTCTCCGTTTTGAATCTCTTCCTCTCTCGTTTTGAGTTTCCCCTCCGCGTATAGATGGCCTTTCTAAGATAGATAAGAATGGAAAACCACTTCAAGGGACTTAGACATTAGTCAGATTAGAAGTTGGTTCAAGAAGGAGGAGGACTGGTAGGTATCTATTGGATAGACGAAGGGAGGAAGGCTCAAATAGTTGTTTGGTTAATGAAGGATGAAACCTCATTGGTGGGAGGTTACGAGTGGAGAATGGGATGAAGAAGGCGAGTAGTTATCCTTTTGGGAGGAATAGGACACCTTATTAGGATTGTTCAAAGAGGCAAGGGCAAGGTACGGAATCTCCTAGAGGGTAGTTGTATTCCCTCACGGCTAGGGTACCAAATGGGGATAGACTGTCTAGGTTGGAATTTGGATTTCTTTATTATCCGATTCGAACTTTATTTAATTTTGACGCATCGAGTTCGTTTATCTCATCATTGTTAGTTGAGTCACTGCACTTAGACACCAGTTAGTAGATGATCCCTTAGTTGTTTCAAACCCAATTGGGGCTCCATGAAGTGTTTGGGTTTGAAAGTTGCTATACTTAGCGTTGAGAGTAGATGTGATGCTTTTTGGGCTTCACGAGCTATGGGTTAGTTTTGGGCATGGACTGGTTATCCAGTAGGGGTGTCGTTCTTGATTTTGAAGGGAGAGTTGTTAGGCTTATGACCCGCTTGGGTAACACTCTCAAGATCTCTTGTAATCCCATGGAATCTGTTATGCTAAGTTATCTAGAATCGCTTGACACGTCGGTCGAGAGTTTGCGATCTGTTAGAGTGGTCCGGGAATACTCGGATGTGTTTGAGGAGGTGAAGGGTTTACCTCCGGAGCGGGAGATTGACTTCCAAATATATCTGGTAGACAATGCTAAACCTGTATCTTTACCAGTGCGCCACATGGCTCCTCGCGAGAGGAGGGAACTCCATAAGCAAGTAGGGGAGTTGCTTGAGAAGGGGTCCATAAGACAAAGTATATCGGAGTGGGGTGCTCCAGTAGTTTTTGCTACGAAGGCGAATGGGTCCCTCAAACTTTGTGTAGGCTAAAGAGAACTAAATAAACTCACAAAGAAGAATAGACACCCATTGCCGAGGATTGATGATCTCTTTGATCAGTTGGTTGGCGCCTCAGTATTTTCGCAGTTGGACTCAGCCACGGGGTCTCGTCAGTTGAGAGTGGCTGAGGATAGTATAGAGAAGATTGCCTTTAGGACTCCGGATGGTTTTATGAGTGGCTGGTGATGCCATTTGGTTAGACAAACGCCTCCGCATACTTTGTTGATTTGATGAGAAGGGTGTTCTGGGAGTACCTAAATAAGTTCGTGATGATCTTGGTGGATGACATCTTGGTCTTTTCTAGGAGCGAAATAAGTTTTCGTATGTGCTCAATAGGTTGAGCAAAGCCAGTTATGGGATAAACGGTGGTTTTGGAGCGAGACTGGCAAGGACATCCAGAGTTGGACAAGGGCTTAATTATTTAGCCGTTTTTACTAGTATCATCTCACGTAGGTCGTCTGAATTCGAAGGAGGTATCCCTTGGGTGTTTGTCTGATATTGGTTTAGGCCTTTGGGGCTTGCATTTGGGGGATGTCGAGTTCGACTAAGGTGGTCTGCGTGAGAGATGGATAGTTGTGACGATTTTGCATGGGAGAATATCCTGATTTTCTCTAAAAGTGGAGAAAAGCATGCCCTACATCTTAGGGAAGTGTTGGAGACTCTGTGAGCGCATTGTCTTAAGACAACAAAGGTGGATGGAATTCTTAGCATCCTATGAGTTTGAGATAGCGTATACCCCTGGCAAGGGTAACGTGGTGGCAGACGCCTTGAGCAGAAAAAGGCTGTCTTTGAGTCCATTGTTCGTGGAATAGCGAAGCTTGGAGTTTAATTCTATGATTGACTTTAGACCTTCCGTTGACTTTGTACCCGGTTTGCTAGCCTCCTTGGAGGTTAGGCCTACTCTTTTGGGGCGGATTGGCGAGGCACAGCGAGACGACCCACAATTGGTTGAGTTAGTAAAGAAGCTCATAAGGGGGGGAGTCGTCCAGCCATTTGAGTAGGTACACCCTAGATGGTAAGGGGTGGTTGCGTAGAGACGATAGACTTTGTGTACGGCAAGACGAGGGTCTGAGGAAGGCTATACTTGATGATGCACATCGGTCAAAGATGACCACTCATCCTGGTAGGGACAAGATGTACCAAGACATGAAGAGAGTTTTCTTCTGGGCCGGTATGAAGAAAGATGTGGCCGAGTATGTGGCTAGATGCTTAGTGTGCCAACAAGTTAAAGCGGAGCAAAGGAAACCCGGTGGGTTGCTACACCCATTGGAAGTTCTGCAATGGAAGTGGGATAGTGTCTCGATGGATTTCATCGATGGGTTACCGAGATCGAGGAAGGGCAATACAGGAATTTGGGTTGTGGTAGACAGACTTTCCAAGAGTGCCCATTTTATACCCGTGAAGAGTAAGAGGACCGCTCCATGGCTTGCTTCAGTCTATGTTAGAGAGATTGTTAGATTGCATGGCGTACCATCCAGCATTGTGAGTGATCGAGATCCTATCTTCACTAGTGAGTTTTGGAGAAGTTTGCAAGAGGCGGTAGGGACTCAGTTGTGTTTGAGCACCGCATATCATCCTCAGACGGACGGTCAGACCGAGAGGGTGAACCGTATCTTAGAAGATCTCTTGAGGCTTTGTATCTTGGATTTTGGAGGTACATGGGAAGAACATCTTCCTTTGGTGGAGTTCGCATACAATAACAGCTTTCAGTCTAGTATTGGCATGGCACCTTTCGAAGCTCTTTATGGAAGGCCTTGTCGATCTCCTACATGATTGGTGGGAATCTACGGATAAGATCTTGCTTGGGCCAGATATGGTTAGAGAGACTTCAGAGAAGATTGATTTGATTCGAAGAAGGATGAAGGCAGCGCAAGATAGACATAAATCTTATGCGGATCGGAGAAGGACGGATCTTGAGTTTGAGGTTGGGGACATGGTTTTTGTCAAAGTATCTCCGTTGAGAAATGTTGTTCGCTTTGGGTCCGTTGGGAAGTTAGCACCGAGGTTTGTTGGGCCGTTTCCTATTAAGGAAAGGATTGGACGGATGGCATATAGGGTGGAGTTGCCCGACAGACTTAGTGGTGTTCATGATGTATTCCATGTATCACATTTGAGGAAGTGCTTACATGAGACCGCAGAGGTCGTAGAGCCGAGCTTGCTTAGAGATGTAGAGGTAGAGCGTGATGCGATGATTCGACGAGCTCCTACTCGCATCCTTGGGTCAGAAACTAGGAAGTTGAGGAACAGAGAAGTTCAGCTAGTTAAAGTGCAATGGGGAGAAGATGAGGGCAATGCTACTTGGGAGACGGAAGCGAAGATGCGTTCTTTGTACCCATTTCTTTTTGAGAGTATGTCTTTTAACTTCTCCTTTATCGCTTGTCTAGTACTTATCTTATCGTTAGTATATCCTCTCGCTAGTACCTATGACCTTTAGATAGGGTAAAACCTATGGTTGAAACATGTGTTTGAAACATGTTATGGTTGATGGATGCATGTGGATGCAATTGTTTGCTAGTGGTTGCTCGTGGATGCATATACACACACATTAGGCACTAGATCGGCTCAGTCACTTCATGTTGCATATCGCATAAATGGATGTGGTAGTTAGATTGATGGATGTATCATGGCTGTGTTATCATGTGGATGATGCATTTTTGTGTATGGTTGTGCACGCATATAGAAATTGTATGTGTCAATAGGGTTTCGCATACATATTGGATGCATGGCACTATCATGGTTTGCATTAAGGGGGTCGACTGAATCAGTAGACCGCCTGATTTTGCATTAGTATACGGACATATACACACACTTTCTGCATATGTTCATACATCATTAGAAGTTTCTAAGGATAATGGTTGCTTGTGGTTGATGGTTTAGTAGATGGTTGTTTGGTTGGTAGGATACGTTCTTCTTGACTTAGAGATTTCGAGGACGAAATCCTTTAAGTAGGGGAGAATGTAACACCCCGAATTTCAATTAACACTAATGGTTAGTAATTAAAGTATAATTAATCTCATATGTGAGAATCAGGGGAAACGGGCTGCGTCATTGCGTTCGTCTCGGAAAAATACGCGAAATAGAGTCCGAGTTTGCGTAAAACGGGCACCGTATGAAAGAGATATGGACGAACGAAGTTAGGCAGAAAAACCCGAAACAGGCCAGAAATGCACTGGCGCACTTGTGAAGTGCGCCAGCACAAAAATACACTGGCGCACTTGGGAAGTGCGCCCATGTCGGGATAGGAAACCTGCACAGTTTCTAGAGAGTTCTGTGGTTGGGTGCACCAGTTTGGGGTTTGGGCTTGGTCTTAGGGCTGGTTTCTGGAAGGTTCCGAAATCTAAGGGTCCTAATCTAATTTAGGGTTAATCTAAGGGCCTAAAACACTCACCTAATCTATAAATACACCCTAATACTACCCTAATTCATACTAAAAATAGAAATGATGCCACCATGCCGCCAAAATCAAACTTGAGAGGAACCTCCACTAGTTTATGAAGAAGGTTGCAAGCTAATCAACCTCTAATCATCATCTTCTTCTTGTATAGCAACTAGTTCTACTACATAAGTTTGCTAATCTTGGTTTTGGTGAGTTTCTATCACTTTAATAACCAATTGATAAGTTAAGTAGATGAGATATGATGAGATCATGCGGTTTTGTATGCGGATTTGTGGGTTTTAAGTCATATGATATGATGTTAGTTTGCTAATCTATGTTTAATGTTAACCCTATGTTTATGCAAGTTAAGTATGTGGGTTTATGCAAGTTAAGTGATGGGTTTCATGCATGCTAAGTATTTGATTTTATGCATGCTAAGTATTTGATTTTATGCATGCTAAGTATTTGATTTTATGCATGCTAAGTATTTGATTTTATGCATGCTAAGTGTTTGGTTTTATGCATGCTAAGTATTTGATTTTATGCATGCTAAGTGTTTGGTTTTATGCATACATGCAAGTTACATGTATGATAATATGCAAGTTACATGTATGATAATTATGCAAGTTGTATGTTTCTTCATATGCAAGTTTATGAGTTCATATGCAAGTCATGTATTTGTTAATATGTAAGCTTATGTAACATGTTATGCAAAGTTAATATGCAAGTTATGTGACATATTATGCAAGTTCATATGCAAGTCATGTATTTGTTAATATGTAAGTTTATGTAACATGTTATGCAAGTTAATATGCAAGTTATGTGACATGTTATACAAGTTAATATGCAAGTTATGTGACATGTTATACAAGATTTTATGCAAGTTATGTGACATGTTATGCAAGTTCATATGCAAGTTATGTGTTTGTTAATATGCAAGATGGCACCTTTGAAACATGTTCATACATATGCAAGTTGACACCTTTTATATGTGTTATGTCATGAGAACGAAATTACGTGGGAACGATGGGGTTAATTAAATGCATATGTTAATAAGATTGTGTGAAATTAATATAATTATGCATAACATAAAATAAATGAACATAGTATGGGAATTTGCCTATTAAGTTAGGTGTACCCATACTATGTGTTGGGAATTTACCTATTGAGTTAGGTCTACCCATACTACGGAGTTGGGAATTTACCTATTGAGTTAGGTCTACCCATATTCTGGAAAACATGATTAATTAATTAGGGATAATTAATATAAATTATGAGGGTGATTAATTAGGTGTAATTAATCGACTAAGACACGAGGTTGGACTCAGTTGTAGCGTAAAACTGCCCGGACCCAACCGGCTTAACCAGTTGCTACAAATGTTAGCCCAATGTGAGAGGTCTTAGGCACAAATTAAATACGTGATTAAAGTAAAGACACGAGGTTAGACCCTTTTTATGACGTAAGGCTGCCCGGACCCAACCGGCATATCCAGCAGTCATAAAAGACGGTCTAATGTGAGAGGTCTTTATGAGGTCATGATCTTAATTAATTAATTAAGAAACATTTAACCATATTAGCATGTAGAGGGACATGAGGGGTTAAGTGGGGGCCTTGGGTGGCAATAGAAAATACGATTAGAATACTTAACCAAAGTGGAACATGTAATTAAAACATGGTTAAAGGGTTAAGTAAGTGCTTTGGGTGGCATGTGGAAATCTAGTGGGTGCCTTGAATGGCTATTAAAATATGATTAATGACTTAACCAGAATTTATAACATGTAAGTGGACATGGTTAAAGGGTTAAGCGGGATTCACTAGAAATAACAAGCTTAGGTGGTAGCTTGTGGGGGCCCATTTCAACCAATATCCCAAACGTATCTTAGTGGGCTCGACTCTAGTCGAGTGACGGGACACGCATATTGGGCTTGACTATAAGAGGCCAAAATGGGTTAGCGGTGGCAACGCATGACCAACGGGTTTCATATGCGTGTGTGGACCCGGGCTGGTAAATAAGACGTTGTTGCATCGTGTAGATATAAGCCGTGCACCGTTAGTTTTATCAGGTTGCCACGTTGGGGAATGGTACACCCCACGGTGGGGCCAGCACGGGTATCTACGTTAGGGAGCCGATCGAATGGGGAGTAGTGTGTACACCTAGTGGATTGTAGGGCCCTGTGGCGTCTACTCAGTCACCTAGGGGTACGCGAGAACTATTAAGTTAATTTTATAAGTCCATGGGTGGGATCAACCTTTAAGTTAGGAATGACTGGTGTGGTGCAGTTTAGTAATTTACCTTTGGAAGGGTAGATGCGTCTTTATGTTTCTTAGTTTATCCTAAGTCTACCAAGCTGCTTAGTGTAGCCACTCATCCCCAGACGACACCGTATATCAAGCTTATGTCTTCTCTGGTTACTTTAATGATTGTATTGTTAAAGTTATAGGACTCGCTCAGACTTATGTCTGACCCCGTTGTTTTTATCTTTTTTTCCCAACCCTCAGGTTATCAGAGTGGGCCCAGTACGAGTGGCTTTGATCAGGCTGCTTTATTCTCTTTTGGAGCTTGGACCATAGATGTAGAGCTCAGCTTACCCTTTCTTTTATGGCTATCAGTTCATTTATTGGGATTATGTACTTTTATTTATCAGGATGGATATTTTGTACTTGACTCTTATTATGGTTTTGTGATGTAACCAAACATGTTTTACTTTCCGCTGCAATGAAATGATGTTTTAAAATTTTCAAGTATTACTTATATCTGTCTTGTTGTAATTTTTCTGTTCTATATTCACTTTAAATACTCCACCGATGTTATGGCATTCCCTTAGCGAGTGACCATAGCGGGTGTGGGGTGTTACAATTCGATTAAATATAATTATATATATATATATATATATAATCAATTCTGGCGCTATTTTTCTTCAGATTTGAATTAAACATTCCAGACAACCCAACCGTTGGATTTTTACAATGTTGGTGCCGTTGGAAAGATATTTCCAAAGCGAACCCAACGGTTGCGATTTCAGGAAAATCCGATGGTCGGATCTCCCGTACTAATCGTTTGAAATCACAGTTTCAAAATACGAACTGCAGCATCGTTATTCGATATATTTCAATTCTATTTATACATATATCGATTCTTCGATTTCAAAACTATATTCTTTTCATACATTGGATAAAAATGATATTTTTATCTAACTGTCTTCTATTTCAACACTTCACTATTTTTAATAATTCATTTATATAATAAAAATGTGATTTTTATTGTAAAACAATTCATTTCAAAACACTATTATTTTATATAGTTCATATAGGTAATAAAAATAGGATTTTTATTATAAAACAATTTCTTTCAAAACAAGATTATTTTATATAGTTCATATAGGTAATAAAAATATGATTTTTATTATAAAGCAATTTCTTTCAAAATATGAATAACATTCAACACATGAATTTCAATTCAGCGAATGAATATCAATTCAACACATGAAGGTCTTCTATAGTTTATATATATAGATAAAAATGTGATTTTTATATTTAAAACACGAATACCATTCAACACATGAATTTCAATCCAACGAATGAATATCGATTCAACACATGAAGGTTTTCTATAGTTTATATATATATAGATAAAAATGTGATTTTTATATTTAAACCACGAATACCATTCAACACATGAATTTCAATCCAACGAATGAATATCGATTCAACACATGAAGGTTTTCTATAGTTTATATATATATATAGATAAAAATGTGATTTTTATATTTAAAACACGAATACCATTCAACACATGAATTTCTATCCAATGAATGAATATCGACTCAACACATGAAGGCTTTCTATTCAACGAATAAATATAGTTTCAACAAATGAAAATAATACAAACACATGAATATTATTCAAAATTTCGGCAGCATAACGGCAGGGTAGTTAAAACCGGGACCGTCCCTAGTACGGCTCCTCGCTCTACCTTAAAACCTCGCGGTTTTTGACAATGGGGAATCATGCATCTAGTGCGCACGCAGGCGGCATGTATATATTTATTTCATTTCCACAAACTAATCCTATGTGGTTTCAACCAAATATTTCTCAACCACAAACAGGTATTTTTCAACCACAATCAATCGATATCAACCACAAACAATTCCAATCAACCATTCGCTATCAATCAATTTTCACACCAATCACAACCAATAAATATCGTTCATGGTTTGTGGACGAGGGGCGTGTATATATATACATATATATGTATATATAGCATTTCACTTCTATTTCAACACATATATAATTTTTACAACGCATATACAACTTATACATTGAACGTACAACTTATACAACGCTTATACAAGAGGTGTACAATGCTTATATAACTCATACATCGATCATATAATTTATACGTCGTCGTTTTCCATATCGTTTATAAATTAGAAATCTCACATTGGGTTCCACTCCACCAAAAATAGCAGAAGGCTCAGAAAAATATGTGGTCTCTTCTAGAAGGTAGAAGACGTCCATACGAGTCCACTGTCTCTTGTTTCACTGAATTTCGTCAACATACGAAAAAGATATGATTTTTCAAAGTTTGCAACGGTTTAAAGGTGTTAAAACAGTTGAAAATAAAACAAGCCGTACCTTTCAGAAATCGTTCAAAACTAGGTTTTGAATTTGCGATCAAACGGAGTAACGGTTTCACGATCGGGTTGCGCGAGGTCGAAGGGGGAGGTGGGGCGCTGGTTCGCCGGAGGTGGGCCCCAGCTCGGTGGCGGCAGGCGCGAGAAACGGCGGTGGAAACCTCCGAACTTCCCGAGCTCGATTCTCCCAAACCACTCAATGAAAAAATCCAAACTTTATATGGATTTGAAGATCTTGAGAAGATCTTCAAAAAGTTCAACTGTGGCACGAGCTAATTCGGCGTGAATTGATCGAAAAATGAGGGGGAAGGTTTGAACGTGTTTTCGCCTTCAATCGACGTCGGGGAGAGAGGAAATTTAATTTCTGACCAATGAGATTTTTTTTTATATATATTTTAAAATCTCTAAAATACCCTCTTCCACCCACGAACACCAATTCAGACCCAACGGCTGTCGTCCCTAGCGTTTTACCCCCATTCCGAACACAATGGGATATGTTCCGAAGGCCCATTCGACCGTTTCAGTCAGTTTTCCTTCAAATTAAAATATAGAACATTCAATATTTGATTTGAACGTACATTTCAATTTGCCAGGCCCACAAACTGATTCGAAAAATTCCAGAAAAATAAATCTAGCTATGTTTTGACGATACGGTCCCAACAAAACTAGTTTCGTCAAATTCTGAGACCGTTTGAAAAATGGCCCATTTCTGGTCGATCCAATTTAACTATAATTGACCAAAACACGTTTTCCTTTGCCACGCTCACATACTAGCTTCAAAAATTATGAAATTTGAAACCTAGCAATAACTTCTCATCCCGGATCCAAAAAAAGTGGTTTCGTCGAATTCCGAGGTCGTATGCAAAATGGCCATTTTCACGGGCTATATAAATTCCATAGCGACCTTTCTGACAATTCATTTGGCCATAACTTTTTCTTTCTGCTATGAAACTTCGATTTTTCAGATTCATTGGAAAGGTATTCACTAACAGATTTAAACATTTTTGGTTTCACTCAAATCCGTTTTGTTTTGCACCCGATACAGTCCGACAAAGTTTGAATTCAATTTTTGAAACTGTAGCGCCATTTCAGGCCTTGTTTATAATTAGAATTAATTATATTCATTTTCAAACGTCGATTCAAACTCACTTTTCATTGCTATTATTTAAAATATTTATTTTAAATATTTAAAATCAACTAGTTTAGCCAATTTAAAAAATTTAAATTGGTTCAGATTTTCCGGGTCGTTACACTAAACCCTAAAGCCACACAAAAATAATCCTAAGACCGTCATGCTGTCAACACTCTACCTAGAGTAGCCGCCATTCTCATTCAACTAGAAAGCAAGTAGGAATTGCAAATCAAATCTAATTTAACTAAGAGAATTCAACTTCTACAACAAAGGAGAGCTATTCAAATTTAGAATACAGATCCCAGAACTCAAGACTAGCCTCCTTTTTGTAAGTCCAGTTATCATTTATACCTAAATGATGTTAGAATTATGACTAAATAACTGGATATAGAACATCGCCTAATGTAAATCTATGCCTATCCTTTTTGTTAAAACTGAATTGATTGAGACTATGATTCTTTCTATGCTAAGTTGTGAATCTTGTTGTATGTAATTTGATGATCAAAGTTAAATGCTTTGGACCCATATGTTGTATAATTTGACAATGACATATATGTTGTGTAGTTTAGCGATGACATATTATACTTTGGCAATTGGAGATGACAAATTATGTTGTATACTTGGTGATGACATAAATTGGCGATGACATTATAATTTTGCGATGGCTTATCATATTGTGTAGTTTGGCAATGACAAACCATATTGTATAATTTGGCGATGGATATCACATTGTGTAAATTTTGGCAATGACATTTCATGTCGCATGATTTGATAATAACACCAATATGATATATGACAATTTGGTAATTTTGTTATGGTTATGAAAGTTCAACCATGTTCACATATATAACCAAAACTACATGCTAATATGATTAGGTTCGTGTTAGATTAGATCCAACTAATTTGCAAAGTTCACAATTACATGCCTAATGTTAAGTTTATGTAATTCTATGTAAAACCCCTATTTCATGATCCATCTTAAGTAGATCTAAATTTGCAAGTTCATAATTGAATGTATAATGTTCTATGCCAAGTTCGTATGATACATGTGTAGTTAGATCCATATTTTTATGATGTTGGAATTATTACACGTTACTCTTTTTCCCCTTTTGTGTATAAGTTAGGCTATGTATCGGCCTAACATTTTATGTGATTCATGCGAACATTTAACGGGGGTAACGTTGGGGAAAAAATATTAATTATATATATATATGGCATATTTGGCTCATGAACACGAAAATGTTTTATGACATAAAGTGGTATAAATTTTTATACCTAAAATTATGAACTTGATTTAAAAAGGAAAGTGGGGCTTGACTTTAATGACAATAATTTACATATAAATATAAAGAAGTAAATATGTAAATTTAGAAAAGACGAATATGCCTAACCCGAGGTTAGATTGAGTTACGGTGCAAGGCTGCCCGGAACCGCCCAACACATCCAGCAACCGTAACAATATATATCTAATGTGGGAGGTTAGTGCATCAAGCCCAAATGAACCCGAGGTTAGACTGAGTTGTAGTGTAAAACTGCCCGGACCCGACCGACTCATCCAGTAACCGCAACAATACATGCCTAATGTAAGCGGTTGGTGCTTTAATAAATGAATTAAAGCTAAGTCAGGAATGGTAGGGTTAAGTTAATTAAGGCAACACTTAACCAATGCAACATGTTAACTAACTGATGGGTGGGGTTAGGTTAACTTGGACACTTAACCAATTTAACATGTTGACTAGGAAACCCTAGTAACGGGGACCCATTTCAGCAGTAACACACATAGATGTATCATGGTACCCTGAACTAGGCAGGGTGGGCACGATTACTGGGCTGATTATAAGCGATCAAAACGATGGTGGTTGGTGCGTCAGTGTAGGTTCCGATGGAGTACGGGCGTGCACGTACTCCAGAGTGGAAAAAGAAGGCACTAAGCATCAGCAGTTATACACTATGCATCTTGAATCGTGTCAGATTGCCACCATAGGATTTGATACACCCCATGGTGGGACCAGCACAGGTATCTACAATCGAGCAGGGTCGTATGACACAAGTGGTAAACACGTGCGAGTAGGAGCCGATCAATGGAAAAGGGATCACTGGGTTTTGAACTCACGATAATGGTTAAAATATCTAGTAGGTGCAGAGAATATGGACATGAGTGTGATAGTATGATTAGTTTATCTTGCCTTGTTTATCTTGCCCTGTTTAGCTTACCTTATCCTATGTTACCTTATTTCCTTATTATTGTCCTGTGTCCAGCTTATTCAAGTCATGGTTCTCTTATCAGTTTACATGCTGAATAATCACTGGACTTACCAGACTTATGTCTGACCCATTTTCTTTCGCTCTCTTTTCTTCTGTTCCCCCCCTCCCTAGGTACCCAGGGAGGGAATAGCTCAGCCTAATTTGGACCGTTCATCTTTCCAAACTTGAAGACTCTGTGATGTATAGCTTGGAACTTCTTATCTTTGGCTATGGCTTTGGGCACACTACTACTTGGGGATTTATGCAGTTTTATTGTGTTTTATGCTTCTTTATGTAATAATCAAGACAGAGATTTTGATGTAGTGATTTGGAAGTTGGTTTGAAACAGTTTGCTGTAATGTTTTGTTATGAACCACGTTTGAAATAAAGTTTGTTTTTCTACTGCTTATATACATATTTGTCTTGTAAATTATCTGTGTCTTTTACCTGTAATGCTCCACCAAACCTAAGGCATTCCCTTTATGAGTGACCTTAACGGAGGTGTGGTGTTTCAATTGATCTTTCCCATATGATTTTAAAGAGCTTGAATAGATCTTTGATTTTTGCTTAAGGATGTTAGTTTAATTCACTAGGGATTGAAAGATTTTGGCTGAAGAAGTATCATGCTCTCGTGGCCATTGATAGATTAGGGCCGGTGGAAATCAATTCTGAAAGAGATAGGGTTCTTTTGTATATTTTTTTATATATTTAATTATTTTTTAATTCGTAAAAATGAATTTTTGCATCCGAACTCCAAACGAATCCCACTGAGTGTCAATCCCACCTAAATACCACCATTCCGGATACAATGGGATATGTTTCGTAACCCAATTCGACAGTTACGATATCTTTTCCTTTAAATTAAAATATAAATCAATATATATTGAATTTGAACGCACATTTTACTTTACCGGGGCCACATACTGACTCCAAAAATTCCCAAAAAATAAATCTAACTATGTTTTGACGATGCGGTCCTAAAAAAGTTAATTTTGTCAAATTTGGAGACCGTTTGAAAATTGGCCATTTTCTGGTCGATCCAATTCAACTGAAATTGACAAAACACGTTTTCTTTTGCCACGCTCACATATTAATTCCAAAAATTATGAAAATTGGAATCTAGCAATAATTTGACATTCTGGATCCAACCAAAGTGGTTTCATCGAAAACGGAGGTCGTTTGCAAAATGGCTATTTTAATATTAAAGTATATATATAAAAATTTCATAGCGACTATTATGAATATTCAACTGACCATTACTTTTTATTCCCGCTATGAAATTTCAATTTTTCACATTCTTTGGAAATATATTTTTAAACAGATTTAAATATTTTTGGTTTTACTGAAATCTGATTTATTTTGAATCCTGCGCATTCAGTCAAAGTTCAAATTCAAAATTTCAAACTACTGCGCTATTTCTAACTCCTTTTATAATTAAAATAAATGTATTCGTTTCAACTTCGATTAAAACAAATTTTTAGTCCTTATTATTTAAAATAAATTATTTAAAATCCATTAAAATTTATAAAATAAAAATTTTAAATTAGTTCCAAAATTTTGGGTTGTTACAATCTCCCCCACTTAAAATCTTTTCGTCCTCGAAAAGGAATGGAGCTGAAAGTTGTTTAATTAATCAACTCAACTTTCATTCTTTTATTGGTTTCAATAATTTTATTAGTTGAACTAATAATCACACAACACAATAATCAATCAATTAGTTGATTAGCTTTTCAAATATATATAACTTTTATGTATTCAAAAATCATATTTTCTAAAATCGGATTATATATATAATCACAAATACGTTAATTATAAACTTGTCACTCTCAACTCATTCTAGGGCATTACTAACCCCATCTCTAACGAGTTTTCTCATTCTAGGATGCTACTGATCTTATCTCTAATGAGTATTGTTGTATAGAATATTTCTAATCCTACATCTGATGAGTCTATTGTTCAATTCTAGTGAGTTGCACTGTAATAACCCGGAAATTCTGAACCAGTTTAAAATTTTTATTTTGGCAATTTTAATGAATTTTGAATGTTTAAAATGAATTATTTTAAATAATATCGACGAAAAATTTATTTTGAATAGAAATTCGACGTATATATTTATACGCGCCATCGTTAGAATATAAATAATTATATATAATTATAATAGAATTGAAAACGGCGCGGTAGTTCGATAATTCGATTTCAAACTTCAAATGAATGTAGCGGGTGCAAAACAATCCGGATTTTAGTGAAACCAAAAATAATAGGATCTAATTGATGATATCTTTCCAACGAATCCGAAAAATCAAAATTTCATAGCGAGAATCAAAAGATATGTCCAGTTGAAAATTCTGAATAGTCGCTATGGAATTCAGGCCCTTAAAAATAGACATTTTGCAAACGACCTCGGATTTCGACGAAACCACTTTTGTTGGGTCTGTGATGTTAAATTATTGCTAGGTTTCAAATTTCATAATTTTTTGAATCAATATGTGAGCGTGGCAAAGGAAAACGTGTTTGACTAGTTCCAGTTGATTTTAATCGACTGGAAAATGGCCATTTTTCCAACGGTCTCAGAATTCGACGAAACTAGTTTTGTTAAGACCGTATCGTCAATACGAAGCTAGAAAATATTTTTTTGGAATTTTTCAAGTTAGTATGTGAGCCCGGTAAATTGAAACGCGCGTTTAAATTCAATATATAGAGTTATATGTTGATTTTGACGAAAACTGATCGAGACGATCGAATCAGCCTACGATACATATCCCATTGTGTTCGGAATGGGGGTGAAACGCTATGAACGAGAGGTAGTGGGCCGCGTTTCGAGGTCGAAATAAAAAGTCAACTTAAAGGAGAATTAAAAATAATTAAATAATTAAATATAATAACACCTCACCCCTCTTTCTCTCTCTCTCCTCTATTCATACCGAAAGAAGAAAAAAAAGAAAAAAGAAAAAGAAAAGAAAGGGCGAACGACGGGGGGGCCACACCGCCGCCGCCGCTGCCACCAGGGCCGCCGCGCCCTGGCGCCGACCCCCCCAGGGGTCCTCCGCCCCTCTTCCCCCTTCTCCTCCACCTCGAGACCTCCTCCCCTCGTTCTCCTCTCCCTCCTCTTCTGAAACCCACGCCTCCGACCGCCTACACCGACGCCGCGACCCCCCTGGCCCCACCTTCGCCTGTTGCACCCCCTTGACGCCGGCCACCACCTCCTCCAACCACGTGGACCCCCTTTCTTGGCCAAAGACACAATTTTTATCGAGTTCCAAGCTTGCTATTTAGTCCCCGTGCCTCTCCGACGCTTTAGCGAGCCCCTTTCAACCAATGTGAGTTTTTTCAGTTTTTAATTTATTTTATAGAAGTAAAAATATGATTTTTATATTTTTAAAGAATTAAAAATATGATTTTTATATTTTTAAAGTATTAAAAATATAATCTTTACTATATAGAAGATGTAAAAATATGATTTTTGTTTATGTAGAGAATTAAAAATATAATTTTTACATGATAGGAATATTAAAAATATCATCTTTATATATGTAGCAAAATAAAAATGTGATTTTTATATATGTAGTGACTACGGGCAACGAAAGCGACAAAGAGGCGAGAACGATGAAGATTTCTATCAATGAAGAGTCGTGGTATTGGATAGCTATAGGTGAGAACTTCTCACTCAAATTTTCTTTTTCTAGTTATATATATATATATATATATATACTAGGATGCAGACGGTGCTTAGCAGCACCCGACACCCGTCATCCACAGACCATGGATGGCTTGTTTGTTAAATTGTTTGGTTGTGTAGTTGGTTAGATTACTTGGTTTGAATTGAATTGTTTGGTGAATTGAAATAGATTTGATTGATGTGTGAATGGCGTGGGCCTTCACTAGACCGGGGATAAGGCTAGACCTCGTCCCGTTTCTAGTATCGTGCCGTTATGCCGTCGAAATTTTCTAAAATATGTTAGAAAAATAAAAATGTCATTTTTATTGGGTAAATGAAATGAATAGAAATTCATGTGTTAAAATAAAATATATTATCATTAAAAATATAATTTTTAACGTGAAAGAGAATAAATATATATTTGTAAACAAATCGGCCGATTTGTCTATATACACTGATTTGACTGATATTGATTGGATCGATAAATTTTACACATCGCCCAACTGCACAACTAAAATATGTGTTTGATTGTTTGAAACCCCACACGGGTGTTGGGATGAAATTTGAAGTTCACTCATCCTGATTGATTAAATATGTCGATCGATTGATTGACAGGCTGTTATAAGCGTTAGATATCTATATTTGATGCTTATACAGTGTAGTGCACTTTGGTTGATGGTTGATTATTTTTCAATGCTATTATATACATGTGTTGTATGGAATCCATATAACTAACATTATATGGTGATTGATTGGGCCTCATTCCAATCGGGAAAATAATGAATATTATAAAAGAAGATTCATGTGTTGAATATAAAAATAGTCATGTGTTGACGATGTTCCTGAGTTGAAAATATTTCTGTGTTGAGTAAAATATTTTAATAATAAAATTCACGTCTTTACCATATTTAAAATTAGAACTACTTTATGATGGAGTCTAATTAAAATCAAATGATAGATACCATAGTTTTATAAAATGTTTTACATAACAAAAATAGTCGTGTGTTGAAAGAAATATAGATTCATGTGTTGAATAGAATAAATATTCATTTGTTGAATAGAATAAAGAAGTTTTTGAAAAATATAAAGCCGTGTGGATTAGAGATGCGCTATTCTGATGTGAACGATATTTATATCGATTTTATTCGTTTTACAATGAATATTGAAAAGTGATTTCAAAATCTAATATTTTGAAATGGAATTCAAATTGAATTAGATAAAAATTCAAATTGAAATTTTATTGAATCAATTTGAAATGAATTCGAATTGAATAGAAAATGAATTCGACTCGAATTGAATAGAAAGTGAATTTGAATTCGAATAAAATAGAAATGAATTCAAATTGAATTAAATTGAAATCGTTTTGAATGAAATTTAAAACGAACTGAAATTGAATTGAAATCAATTTGAAATGAATTCGAATTGAATTAAATAGAAGGTAAATTCAAATTGAATTGAAACGAATTTGAATTCGAATTAAATAAAATTGAAATGAATTCGAATTGAATTGAAATCAAATCGATTTGAGATTGAAGATGAAGTTGAAATTGTTTTTGAAACGAATTTAAAACGATGTATAAAATACGATTTAGAAAGGAAATCGACGAAATATATATAATATATATATTATATATATAATGGCCTGAATAGAATGCGCCGCGCCGCGGCAATTCGTGAATTTCGACCATTAACTTCGAATTGACGTTGCTGGAGATCCGACCGTCGGATTCTCCTAAAACCGGAACCGTTGGGTTCGTGTCGAAAAGAGCTTTCCAATGAATATTAGAAATTTGAAATTAGACGGTTGGATTTGGAATTACGTCCAAATCAAATTTAGAAAAGGTCGCTGTAAGTGCAGTTCGATGGCTGTTGTTGGAAATCGACTGTACGGGCCTTGATAAAATTATTAAAAATATCTATAATTTGTGTAAAATCATAATATATGGATTGGAAAGAATTGAGCTGGAGAATTCCACATTTGAAAAGATAAAAATAGATTTTTATCGAAATAAACTAGTTTTGAACTAGAATTAAAATCAATTTATTTTTGAAATAAATAAATTGAATTTGAAAGTGATTTTAAAAATAATCAGTATTCCCAATACGTGGATTGGACGGGAGTTGAATCGAAATTATCTTCGGAATATTTCGATGTTGGATTTCGTGACTATACAGATATTGTTATAGGAATTTGAAAGATATATTTTATATCGTTATTTCCAATACGACATTTGTTGGTTTCAGAATTTGATATTGAATATAAGCCGATATATTCTCTATTCAGAGCCTTGTATTTAATATCAAATGTGATTTGGATTTATCGTGAATCGTGTTTTAGATGACATTGGTTCTTTACCCCAGTTAAAGGCAAGATGTTGATTTTTGAAAGGATTAAAACTAAGTGGAGTTCTAATGAATCTTTAATTAGATTGAAATGTAAAATGATAATTTAAATTATCAAATCCGATAAGTGATCAAAAATGGAGTACCACCAGTTTTGCTCCAAAGCGATAGTTAAATCTTTAATTAGATTTGAACGTGAGATGGTAATTAATTTTACCGATAAAACCGTGGTGTTAGATATGGAGTATTACCAGTTTTTCTCCATGGGATATATAGGTTGGGATTGGGAAATAAAATAAATAATTACTTCGGTGTGGTTCGCTAATCCCGACTAGTTTGAAATGATATCCAAAGGAAGATTGTAGAATAAATTTAGAAGAATTTATCTTGGATAAAATTAATGGGAACCTTTCCCTAAGAATGTGATTTTGTGAATAAAAGACTATTCTGAATTGGAATGAGGCGTTCGTTGTGTTTGTGTAACATTTGTTTACTATATACGTGGGTTATTCAGAAAGGCCGGGTTATACCCATTCTGAATAACCGATTCGACGAGATGTCGAAAATGAAGACGGTGGTTGAAGACCGGAAGTCTTCACATCGTTTGGGTGATTACTGATGATCTTGATTGGGTTGTACACCCAAGATGAGGGAATCAGTTGGTGATCTTCTAGACGTAATTGGAGATGGATGGATATGCGAGGAAAGTGCCTCCGGTTTCGTTCAGACCCTGAACGAACTTGTGAATAGATTGTGTGTCTGACATTGGATTTTATTCCGTGTTGATTGATCTCTATTAAATATACATATGTTTGGCGGCGGAGAATTTATTCTCTTGCTTAACGCCCTTCTCTGAGACGTACGAGCTCAGAGGTTGTATATCGATGAACATCAGTCGCATGGAGTGAATTGCCAGTGTGGCACGCGTAAGTGGCAATTGATCAAGGCTTCTGTTGAAAAGCAGAGTCTTGTGGTTGATGATCAAAGGACGGCCTGTGTGGCGTAGCTTTGTGTATAACGTGAATTCGCGAGCCTCACACCTCGGTATGAGTCAAAAACGGGATACGGACCCAAGGAGTGCACGACGTTTCTTTCTAGCTAGGGTGGTGTCAGTGACCTACCAGCCCTGACATTTATATACTTTTCACCTGTGTGGTTGTTGGATATGAGGCGCCTCGGATATAGGTCTGTAAGGACCGGGAAACGTGTGTTCAGGAATTGCCAATCCTCAAAAGTAAGAGAGGACTGGCCTTGGAGGTTCCAAAGGATCAGAGTGGGGTTCTGAGGCATTGCTAGAGTGTCTCGAACGCGGAGAGGAGCTTACCCCTTGCCTCGGCTCATGACGGAAATCCAATTTCCAATACGTGATATTGCGGTTTTATTTGTAGAACCTAGTATGGCGACATAGTGGTATGGGTCATTCATGCCGCCTATGATTGATATTTACGATTGAAATTGTTTTGACACTATACACTTATAATAGTATCAAATAATGTGTTTTAAACGTATCAAGCATGCTTTGGCTGTTATAAGGTAAAAACCCTATCCTCCGGCTTGCGTTGCATTGTGTGATGGGACCTGGGTCTTATAACAGCTTCATTTTTCTTTATTTAGCATTGCGCTGTTTGTTTTATGCACTGGTATTCTTGGGAGGAAACCCGTTCCGTGTTATACGGCGTGGTCCCTTGATTTACCTTACTTTAAAAATAAAGATTAATAACTGTTTTAGTTCTCACACCGGTCACATGACTGACCTGGAGTTTATTGTTTTAACCTAAACTCTGGGTGCCCCTATTTTCCACACGGGCAGCTAGTAGTTTTGGTTTTGCAGATTTATATCCACAGGGTCCTGATTTACAGCTGGAACGATGCTCGGAAAGCTCTGTATCTGTGTATCACTTTCAGTTGTGTTTTGTATATTTCCCCGCTGCTATGTAATTTATTGTAATCTCTGATATTTATTGAATGTAATTTATTGTAATCTCTGATATTTATTGAATGTTATTTATTCATTTATACTCTGTATATTCTTGTATCTGATGGAATTGTTGTAATAACAATGAAATGTTCTTCCGTATGCGTTCTATTTTGTCTTGTCCTCAATTCTATCCATGCTTTCCTTCACGGGGAAGTTCGGGTCGTCTCAGTTTGGTATCAGAGCTTTGGTTTACAGAGCTCAAGAACAAGACACGTTAGAACCATACGAAAGAATTCATCTGATATTGGATTAGTATTATCCAATTAGAATGACTCGTTAGAGATAGGATCAGTAGTATCCTAGAACGAGTGTGAAGAGTATATTTTTCAAATGAAAACAATTTTTTTTTGAAAATTTAAATCGTTTTATACATATTTGAATAATTTATTTATTTTGAATATGGACAATCTAGTACATAAAGATTTGGCATATACGCGTCATGAACGTATATTCGAAGTTTTAATATACTGGATAGATATAGAATCACATTCTAGACATCCGGGGATGATTCTGATGATGGTGCATCATCATCAGTATTTATATTCGAGTGACGAAGGTGTGATTTCTATATATTTCCATTAGACTGGTGTGAGAACCAAAACTTATATAGATAAATTTATGGTTGTGTATTGGCATCAAAACATGATTTTCAGTATATATATCAAAATTATGAATCTGAAACTCTAATCCACTAATTGATTGATGTTTGTGTTGTTTGTTTATTTGTTTGCTAATTTTGAACCATTTAGCCTAATTGTATCAAATATTGAATTGTATTGAAAATCGGTCGCATTTGCTTGCATATACATGTACTTACATTGAACAGGTCATAGCAAGGATGCTAGAGCCGGAGAATAAAATTTGTTTGCCCAACAAATAGGTACATGTTTACTATAATTTACTGTTTTGTTTGGGTGATGATGATTTTATGAGCCTATTGGCTAGCCGCTTGGCTTTTTCCTTTTCTTTTTGAGATCAGAAGGCCTGTATGGCAATTTCAGGATTTTCCCGTGGCTCCCGGTGCAGGGGAGGTTATGGTGAAATTTTTCGAAAATTTAGGGTGTTAGCCAAATTTTTGAAAATTTGAAAATTCTCAGAAACTGAAAAGTTGGAGAATGTAAGCCAGATCGAACGTAGAGTTGATAGATCAAACCACTTTCGACTTTGTTCCTTTTCGGGGACGAAAAGTTTTAAGTGGGGGAGATTGTAATAACCCGGAAATTCTGAACCAGTTTAAAATTTTTATTTTGGCAATTTTAATGAATTTTGAATATTTAAAATGAATTATTTTAAATAATATCGACGAAAAATTTATTTTGAATAGAAATTCGACGTATATATTTATACGCGCCGTCGTTAGAATATAAATAATTATATATAATTATAATAGAATTGAAAATGGCGCGGTAGTTCGATAATTCGATTTCAAACTTCAAATGAATGTAGCGGGTGCAAAACAATCCGGGTTTTAGTGAAACCAAAAATAATAGGATCTAATTGATGATATCTTTCGACCGAATCCGAAAAATCAAAATTTCATAGCGGGAATCAAAAGATATGTCCAGTTGAAAATTCTGAATAGTCGCTATGGAATTCAGGCCCTTAAAAATAGACATTTTGCAAACGACCTCGGATTTCGACGAAACCACTTTTGTTGGGTCCGTGATGTTAAATTATTGCTTGGTTTCAAATTTCATAATTTTTCGAATCAATATGTGAGCGTGGCAAAGGAAAACGTGTTTGACCAGTTTCAGTTGATTTTAATCGACTGGAAAATGGCCATTTTTCCAACGGTCTCAGAATTCGACGAAACTAGTTTTGTTAGGACCGTATCGTCAATACGAAGCTAGAAAATATTTTTCTGGAATTTTTCAAGTTAGTATGTGACCCCGGTAAATTGAAACGCGCGTTTAAATTCAATATATAGAGTTATATGTTGATTTTGACGAAAACTGATCGAGACGATCGAATCAGCCTACAATACATATCCCATTGTGTTCGGAATGGGGGTGAAACGCTATGGACGACAGGCAGTGGGCCTCGTTTCGAGGTCGAAATAAAAAGTCAACTTAAAGGAGAATTAAAAATAATTAAATAATTAAATATAATAACACCTCGCCCCTCTTTCTCTCTCTCTCTCCTCTATTCATACCGAAAGAAGAAGAAAAAGGAAAAAAGAAAAGAAAATAAAGGGCGAACGACGGGGGGGGCCAGACCGCCGCCGCCGCTGCCACCAGGGCCGCCGCGCCCTGGCGCCGACCCCCCCAGGGGTCCTCCGCTCCTTTTCCCCCTTCTCCTCCACCTCGAGACCTCCTCCCCTCGTTCTCCTCTCCCTCCTCTTCTGAAACCCACACCTCCGACCGCCTACACCGACGCCGCGACCCCCTTGGCCCCACCTTCGCCTGCTGCGCCCCCTTGACACCGGCCACCACCTCTTCCAACCACGTGGACCCCCTTTCTTGGCCAAAGACACAATTTTTATCGAGTTCCAAGCTTGCTATTTAGTCCCCGTGCCTCTCCGACGCTTTAGCGAGCCCCTTTCAACCAATGTGAGTTTTTTCAGTTTTTAATTTATTTTATAGAAGTAAAAATATGATTTTTTATATTTTTAAAGAATTAAAAATATGATTTTTATATTTTTAAAGTATTAAAAATATAATCTTAACTATATAGAAGATGTAAAAATATGATTTTTGTTTCTGTAGAGAATTAAAAATATAATTTTTACATGATAGGAATATTAAAAATATCATCTTTATATATGTAGCAAAATAAAAATGTGATTTTTATATATGTAGTGACTACGGGCAACGAAAGCGACAAAGAGGCGAGAACGATGAAGATTTCTATCAATGAAGAGTCGTGGTATTGGATAGCTATAGGTGAGAACTTCTCACTCAAAATTACTTTTTCTAGTTATATATATATACTAGGATGCAGACGGTGCTTAGCAGCACCCGACACCCGTCATCCACAGACCATGGATGGCTTGTTTGTTAAATTGTTTGGTTGTGTAGTTGGTTAGATTACTTGGTTTGAATTGAATTGTTTGGTGAATTGAAATAGATTTGATTGATGTGTGAATGGCGTTGGCCTTCACTAGACCGGGGATAAGGCTAGACCTCGTCCCGTTTCTAGTATCGTGCCGTTATGCCGCCGAAATTTTCTAAAATATGTTAGAAAAATAAAAATATCATTTTTATTGGGTAAACGAAATGAATAGAAATTCATGTGTTAAAATAAAATATATTATCGTTAAAAATATAATTTTTAACGTGAAAGTGAATAAATAAATATTTATAAACAAATCGGCCGATTTGTCTATATACACTGATTTGACTGATATTGATTGGGTCGATAAATTTTACATATCGCCTAACTGCACAACTAAAATCTGTGTTTGAATGTTTGAAACCCCACACGGGTGTTGGGATGAAATTTGAAGTTCACTCATCCTGATTGATTAAATATGTCGATCGATTGATTGACAGGCTGTTATAAGCGTTAGATATATATATTTGATGCTTATACAGTGTAGTGCACTTTGGTTGATGGTTGATTATTTTTCAATGCTATTATATACATGTGTTGTATGGAATCCATATAATTAACATTATATGGTGATTGATTGGGCCTCATTCCAATCGGGAAAATAATGAATATTATAAAAGAAGATTCATGTGTTGAATATAAAAGTAGTCATGTGTTGACGATGTTCCTGAGTTGAAAATATTTATGTGTTGAGTAAAATATTTTAATAATAAAATTCACATCTTTATCATATTTAAAATTAGAACTACTTTACGATGGAGTCTAATTAAAATCAAACGATAGATACCATAGTTTTATAAAATATTTTACATAACAAAAAGAAATATAGATTCATGTGTTGAATAGAATAAAGAAGTTTTTGAAAAATATAAAGCCGTGTGGATTAGAGATGCGCTATTTTGACGTGAACGATATTTATATCGATTTTATTCGTTTTACAATGAATATTGAAAAGTGATTTCAAAATCTAATATTTTGAAATGGAATTCAAATTGAATTAGATAAAAATTCAAATTGAAATTTTATTAAATCAATTTGAAATGAATTCGAATTGAATAGAAAATGAATTCGACTCGAATTGAATAGAAAGTGAATTTGAATTCGAATAAAATAGAAATGAATTCAAATTGAATTAAATTGAAATTGAATTAAAAACGAATTAAAATCGTTTTGAATGAAATTTAAAACGAACTGAAATTGAATTGAAATCAATTTGAAATGAATTCGAATTGAATTAAATAGAAGGTAAATTCAAATTGAATTGAATTGAAATGAATTTGAATTCGAATTAAATAAAATTGAAATGAATTCGAATTGAATTGAAATCAAATCGATTTGAGATTGAAGATGAAGTTGAAATTGTTTTTGAAACGAATTTAAAACGATGTATAAAATACGTTTTAAAAAGGAAATCGACGAAATATATATAATATATATATTATATATATATATAATGGCCTGAATAGAACGCGCCGCGCCGCGGCAATTCGTGAATTTCGACCATTAACTTCAAATTGACGTTGCGGGAGATCCGACCGTCGGATTCTCCTAAAACCGGAACTGTTGGGTTCGTGTCGAAAAGAACTTTCCAATGAATATTAGAAATTTGAAATCAGACGGTTGGATTTGGAATTACGTCCAAATCAAATTTAGAAAAGGTCGCTGTAAGTGCAGTTCGATGGCTGTTGTTGGAAATCGACTGTACGGGCCTTGATAAAATTATTAAAAATATCTATAATTTGTGTAAAATCATAATATATGGATTGGAAAGAATTGAGTTGGAGAATTCCACATTTGAAAAGATAAAAATAGATTTTTATCGAAATAAACTAGTTTTGAACTAGAATTAAAATCAATTTATTTTTGAAATAAATATATTGAATTTGAAAGTGATTTTAAAAATAATCAGTATTCCCAATACGTGGATTGGACGGGAGTTGAATCGAAATTATCTTCGGAATATTTCGATGTTGGATTTCGTGACTATACAGATATTGTTATGGGAATTTGAAAGATATATTTTATATCGTTATTTCCAATACGATATTTGTTGGTTTCAGAATTTGATATTGAATATAAGCCGATATATTCTCTATTCAGAGCCTTGTATTTAATATCAAATGTGATTTGAGTTTATCGTGAATTGTGTTTTAGATGACATTGGTTCTTTACCCCAGTTAAAGGCAAGATGTTGATTTTTGAAAGGATTTAAACTAAGTGGAGTTCTAATGAATCTTTAATTAGATTGAAATGTAAAATGATAATTTAAATTATCAAATCCGATAGGTGATCAAAAATGGAGTACCACCAGTTTTGCTCCAAAGCGATAGTTAAATATTTAATTAGATTTGAACGTGAGATGGTAATTAATTTTACCGATAACACGGTGGTGTTAGATATGGAGTATTACCAGTTTTTCTCCATGGGATATATAGGTTGGGATTGGGAAATAAAATAAATAATTACTTCGGTGTGGTTCGCTAATCCCGACTAGTTTGAAATGATATCCAAAGGAAGATTGTAGAATAAATTTAGAAGAATTTATCTTGGATAAAATTAATGGGAACCTTTCCCTAAGAATGTGATTTTGTGAATAAAAGACTATTCTGAATTGGAATGAGGCGTTCGTTGTGTTTGTGTAACATTTGTTTATTATATACGTGGGTTATTCTGAAAGGCCGGGTTATACCCATTCTGAATAACCGATTCGACGAGATGTCGAAGATGAAGACGATGGTTGAAGACTGGAAGTCTTCACATCGTTTGGGTGATTACTGATGATCTTGATTGGGTTGTACACCCAAGATGAGGG